>CM071868.1:32099658-32120951 GCA_036759665.1 Gynandropsis gynandra | reverse complement strand
ATCTACATTTCGTGTTTTGTGTAGGAAACGAAGACATGAGGAGAAACACGAGAGATGATGGCAATTTAACCCCGAAAACATAGTTTAGTGACAAGGTTCAACTTGTGCAAGGCCATAGATCGAAGTGAACATTCAAACACCGAGCGAAAGGAGCGGAAACAACATCTTAATACATGCACGCTCGGGCATTGGAAGTGTGCCCGCTCGGGTAATTGTTGCCAAATATTTAACTCTGATACGCATCACTCGGGTGCTCAAGGAACATGTTCGGGCATGTGTGCCCGCTCGGGTGGAATTGGAGTGCCCGCTCGGGCTAATTGCTACCAAACATCCCCGTAGGTTTACCCTACTCGGGCTGAGCAACTGCACGCTCGGGCATGAGTGCCCGTTCGGGCTAAAATGGGTGTACACGATCGGGCTCAAGGCCTGCACGAGCGGGTAAAGGCTGTGCCCGATCGGGTCCTTGTTTATCTCAACTAACTCCTAAGATTTAGAACGGCCAAACTAGGAGAGATCAGATCTATATAAAGGAGTTTTCGAATCAGACGAAGGGGGGACGACTCAGAGACGATTTAGAGACATAGAAGACACACTTGGAAGGATCGAGAAGGACGGAACGATCCGGAGCATGGAGGATCTATTGAAGACATCGGTTGATGAATATGGAGCATTCTTATTCTCTTTCTATGTTGAATTTAGATTTCTTTTGTATTTGTTTCCTGAGTTCATGTCCAAGTAGATCTATTGCCATAGGATAGAGAGTATTGCCAACATGTGATGAAGTCTTGTGCTTAATGAATGGTGGATCTTAATGCTTTCATTCTTGTACGCCACTTGATATGAATGAATTCGGTACTTGATCGTGTTTTTAGATTTCATGGTTGATCTTAATGCTTCAATACTTGTACGCCACTTGATTGATGATGTTAGAAGTCTAATAAATCTACGCCAGGGCATTAGACTTTGGAACTTAGCCATGATTTAGGGTTTAATCGGTTTAGAATCTACACCAGGTCAATCGATTGAATCTAGGGATTAGGATAGCGGTTGTAATGCGTCTATGTATGTAAGATGCGCAATAGATATATTGGTATATGCATGCTAGATAGTGGACAAGTCTACGCCAGTCAGTTCCTATAGGAGAGCTTGAATTCTCTGAACTCGTGATAGTATCTAAGACCAATGATCTTGTTAGAACTTAGTTACATCGTTGTGCAACTCTTGATACCTATGGTGGTTAGTCTTTGAGTCATTCCTATCATTAGTTTAGTTTAGTTTGCATTTGCATTCCCTCTACTATTGATTTTACACGTCTTATTCATTAGTCTAATAGCTTTAGAGTTGCATCAATTCCTTGTGTTCGACCCTAGTTGCTACACGATCCGTATTCTTGCGGAAGCGTTAGTCTAGGTAATTTATTACTTGAGTCTACGCACATCACAAGTCTTTGAATATTTCTTCGATGGAGGTCTTGGACGGCTTAGATTCGAGTTTACTTGTTTCATTCAAAAGATCTAAAGCATATTTTCATTGAGAAAGAAATAGATTATCATTAGATCTAGTTGCTTCAATTCCAAGAAAGCACTTAAGTTCACCTAGATCCTTTATATCAAAAGTTTCTTTTAGAAAACGTTTAACGCTTTCTATTCCTTTATTATCATGACTTGTTATGATGATATCATCAACATAAAATAAGAGAATGATGATACCAGAATTGTTTCGAATGATGAACATGGAATGATCAGCCTCATTCCTATTAAAACCATACTTTCGAACAACATCATAGAGCCCAGTGTACCAAGTTCGTGGGGACTTTTTAAGTCCATAAAGAGCTCCCTTTAGTTTTTATAGATTCCTTTTTCTGTTTGGAGACGCGGGGGAGGTGTCATATTGATATCTTCCTTTATTTTCCCTTGAAGGAAAGCGTTTTTAACGTCCATCTGCCACAAACTCCAATTAAGGTTAATAGCAACAGAAAAGATAATGCTAACATAATGAAGTTTAGCGTCAAGGGCAAAAGTCTCAGTATAATCTTCCCCATATTTTTTATTATACCCTTGCACTAAAGGGCGGGCCTTATAACGTTCTACCTCACCATTACTCTTATATTTGATTTTGTATACCCATTTTCTTCCTATGGGTTTCTTTTTTGTACGAAGAGGAACAAGGTCACATGTTTTATTCTTTTCTAATGCTGCTAGCTCTTCTACCATGACTTCCTCCCATTCTGTCTTCCCTTCTACTTCTCTATAAGTTTGTGGCTCGATATCCCTATCAATCTTACTAAGAAAAGCTTTGTGATCAGTAGAGAGAAATGTTAAAGATCAAAAGTTACGAACATGGTATTTAGTTGCCATGCTATTGAAATAGGGTTTTTGGTTGCCACGCCATTGAATAGGATTGTGAATCCAATCTGAGATTGGTCGCCTTATTCTAGTGTTTCTCTGAGGCACTATCTCATTAGAATCATTCCTTCTACTTCATCGGCGTTATGATCCTCATTTTGGTTATGATCATGAATTTTTCTTTGTTCTCATGATTTGAGGCTCTAGTTTCCTCCTCATGATTTTTCTCAGAAGGTATGATCTCATCATGGCTTTCTTGTTCTTCATTTTCTGAGATTTCTTGGTCATTTTGGTCTTCATGATGCACATGTACTCAACCGAAACTTCAAAGTACTCAAGATCGGGTTTTGTAGAGTTTAATACCTCATAAGGTGATTTTCCTTTAGAATCTTTGTTGGAATTCTATTAATGATGTAACATGCGGTCATGACCGCAACTGACCTAAACCTTTTAGGAACATCTCGATTATGTGCCTATTCTTCCTTTCGGCCAATCCGTTTTGTTGCAGAGTAAAGGGACACAAGGTTTTGTGTGTAATGTCGTGTTCTTCAAGGTACCTACGAAACTGAAGACTAGTATACTCTCCACCATTGTCAGTCCTAAGACATTTTATTTTAGCATCATATTGAGTTAAAACATTCTTATGAAACTTAACAAACACATCAAAGATCGAGACAATTAGAGAGAATAAGGATAACTATTCTCTTATGCATTTCTTTAGAAACAAAGGTACATATTTATACAAGTAGAAAGGGAGAAAAACAAGGAAAATACAAGTACAAATGCAAGGCACATGTTTAGATGTAACATGCATAAGCTGGAGCGGTCAACAAGGCATAGGAGACCGCAGAGATCATAAATTTGCTAGACTAGGTTGCAGGTCGCGGGACACAGAATGTCGGGACGCAGAACGCCGGGGCGCAGGATGCAGCGGAACATGACTTGATCGAGAAGAGCGGGACGCGACCTGAGCGGGATGCGACCTGAACGAGACACAATATGAGTGGGATGCGGCCTAAGAAAATAGAGCGGGATGTGTCCATTCTTCTTAACAATCTTTCCCCGTAAAAATTTAGTTTGTTGTTGATTCGTGAAGAACTTCTTACGTTTAAAACAAATATAAACACGGTAAGTTTTTTAGGAGAATCATAATGGAGAAATTGAGATGTTATAAGTGAAGATTAGACTAAACTCTAGAATCTTCGTATGAGGATTGATGTCATTTAATTGTGTTAATTTGTTTTATGAAGTGGTTAGAGATAATCTAGAGAATCAATGTTTGACCAAGTATTGAGAAAAAAATAGTCGATGTTTTGGGTTCAGTGCTAAAGTCGAGTGAACATCT
The DNA here is from genome assembly GCA_036759665.1 of Gynandropsis gynandra. Lineage (NCBI taxonomy): Eukaryota > Viridiplantae > Streptophyta > Magnoliopsida > Brassicales > Cleomaceae > Gynandropsis > Gynandropsis gynandra. The sequence goes on along the minus strand of CM071868.1, from coordinate 32,117,261 downwards.
TCTCTAGTTTGCTTGATCAAGTGATTTCACACTCAAACCTTTGAAAAAAGACGTGTGCAAGTTTGTCGTTGAGAATTGTTATGTGAGCAGTATCGGGTTAACGACGTCAGTATTGCAATACTTGGTTCAGAGGGCCAATGTTGCAGCATGCTAGGGTTGTGGTATCATTTCCAGCAATTGAGCGTTGTAGTTAGTCAAGTTAGTAGACCTACCAACATCATAGTGTGTTGGGATTGTGTTAGTCGTTAGAGCGACGAAATGTTGCATTATAATGATGGCTAGAGTTTTGTGTAACCTTGCGAAATATTCAGTATGTTGAGATCCTCTAGACTTTTCGAGCGTAGGCCCAAACAAGAGACTTGTGGACTCGGTGTGTTAGGATCTGGTGTGATATTAGTTTCAGATCTAGGGTACATATTAAGATTGGGTAGAGTTGTTTGTTGTGTCATCAAGAACATGATGTTTTCAACTTGTTCTGGGAACAATTGAATTCATGGTGTCCTCAATTGTTCCGAGAACAATTGAATTCATATCCGATTGCATAAAGAGGGTTTCACACCTCTTCTGGTGTCCATCGCTCCACCATAAGCCCTTCAAAAATCACGTCAATCTCCATCCTCCACCATCGCCAGAAGAATCTTGAAGAAAGAGCCTAGTAGTCAAGAGATCATCCACCCTCATCCACCTCCATCCACATTAACGGTTGATGCGTGTCAAGTTAAACAAGATAACCAAAACTACCTGCAAGTGCACGACACGTGTGTTTATTTTAGGTGTCGATTCCATAAGGACTATGCAACACAAAATAGATAAAACTAGAATCAATGCTTGTTGAGATGAAATAATGGTTGTGAGATGAAAATATGATAATGCAGTTAACCTAGGAGTTCTTGACATATGAGACAAACGTTCTAGGATACAGTTTCACCGTATAACTTCCAAAACCGACTATCGATCTATCTAATCATGCATTCCCTATCAAGATATCTAAGGCGGACGATACTAATGTAATTCCTACCCTCTCTCAAAGCAGAAGAACATGATTCAATTGAGTTATTCCCTACTTTCATGGCTGACACCCCAACTAAACCCCATACGATCTATGATTCATTCGATTAACCCTCAACTGTTACTACCCTACTTTCATGACCTAGTCTCATTTGTTCTAAGCCTGATCTTCTAGGACTAGAATTCTCCTTTAGGTCCTTCTCCTAATCCCTAACACATGCATATACGTGGCATTCGTAAACACAATACATTAAGCGCTTAGACAAAGAATTGATTAGCAAAACAGGAAATGCATTCATAAATAAATCAAAGGGGTTTCAGGATAGCCATGGGCTAATCCCTTCTCCTAGAACAAGACAACTACTCGGTCATGAGTTCAGAATAAAGCAACATAAACAAAATAGAATGTCTAAGGATCATAGAAATCGAACGAGGCATCGTCCCAATTCAATCTTCCATCTCCTTGCGTATCTCACGTCGAGAGGGCTCTCTTCAATTATGGATAGGCTCCAATCTACCCTCCTAGGGTTCCCTCTGTGTTTTCTTCCTTCTGAACTCAATTGGGGGTCCCTTTTTTAAAAAAATACCTGTTGGAGAACTTCAAAGGAGGTTGCGATATGATCCTGGACAACATCGAGGACGTAACCCGATCCGTGGCAAATGAAGAGGATGTGACCCGTGCTGAGAAGGACGTGACCCATGCTGAGATGGACGCGACCTATGTTTCCAAGGATGTGACCCGCATCGCAATGTGACCCACGCTGCAAAAGAAGCGACCCAAGTTGAACCGATAGGACGGAAGGTGGACGCGACCCGAAAGAAGGACGTTGGTCCCGTGATCCGAGCTGGGCTAGAGAGGAGGAAGCCTTGACCCTACCAGCAGGTCTCGTGACCCAAGCTAAAGCTAAGAAGCTCAAAGAGGCGATCATCGGGAATTGTCACGGCCGTTCAATTTCAAGACGAGTACTCGAGTCCTCAAGATAGTTCCAACACCCATATCATACTTCAAGCCGAAACAAAACTCGCAACGATCAACAATTAGTGCAAGTGTTTCGTGTGTACTCTTTTCCCTCCATTTGTTTTGTCCTACGGGCTTTTCAAATGACGGTTTTTAATGAGGTTGTGACTCACTTCCACGTCCTAATTTTTTATTCAAGACTTCGTACGATTTATCATATCGAAGTAACCTATTTTACGATTATGTTTTTATTTTTGAATTTTGGATATTTTTAGGCTATTTAATTCAAGCCTTGCATGACTACTAAGAATTTATTACTCATTAAAGCCTAGCATGGCTATCTTTGACTACGTATGTGATAACGTCTATTTTGTTCTAGTATTTTAATCTATTTTTATAGTTAGTTTCATCATTCATTTGAGTTTTACCAAGCATTAAGCCTCATGGTCATCTTGTTTTCAGTCATTTTGGAGCTAAAGGACGTGCCAAGACAAAGTACAAACATCGAGGATCATCACGGGACAAACGGGACGAGAATCGGCAAAGAATAGCCACTACCCGCGCGGGTAATTCCCTAGCCCGAGCGGGCATTTGTTACGGCAATTTTTTCCAGCAAATTGTGCACGAGTCGGGCAAGAAATACCACGCCCGGGGCCTCACCCCGAGCGGCAGCAAGTCAGCCCGAGTGAGCAGCAGCCCAGCCCGAGCGGGCAGCACCTCAGCCCAAGCCGGCTGCCTCTTTTCCATCGCATTCTTGCGCGATCTTCCGTGCCGTACCCGAGCGGGTCACTTACCCTGCCCGCGCGGGTCGCGTCCGTCACCTGCAATTCCAAATAAGTTAATTTGACTTAAAACAAATGGAGTTTGTTGGGGACTTATAAAATAAGGAAACCGCCTTTAGAGAAGAGGAATAAGTGATATTTCGCTGGAGAAAGTAATGGAAACGTTGCCAACTTAATAAGTGATATTTCGCTGGAGAAAGTAATGGAAACGTTGCCAACTTAATCAAGTAATGGAAAACTCAAGAAAAGGCAAGAAAAGAGGGGTGGCTGCTCAGTACATAAACAACCCCGAGATGCCGAGAAGCTACACCAAACGTCCAGCACACCATTGGAGCATTGAAAAGGCACCCAAGGTGAAGATGAAGCCTTCACCACAAAGGCTCACGCACCAAAAATCTCTGGAGACGCTGAAGGAAACAAGCGACGAACGCCTAACCGGTTTCATGGAGTACACAACCGGACTTATGGACAGCTCAACCAGAATTTTTGGACAGCACGATCTAGCCCCCAATTTAGAGAACATAATGACCAATCTTAGGGAAGACATGACTGATTGTGCAAGGAACTCAACTGATCCGCGTGCTAAGCCCTATCGAGCACACTATGCACGCGAGACGCTACGCACACGACGACGTCGAGGACGTCCACCTGATGAGTAACATCGTGGTCAGGCTCGTGACCTTATACAAGCGCTTCTCGGGAGGCAACCCGAGCCCCATATCCTTTAGTTATTTCATTTTAGTTTTTTTTAGAATTCGACTCTTATTCTTTTCACAAGCATGCTCCTTACCAACAACCCCGAAGTATAGTACTGTCTCCTTTGGATTGTGTGACTTGTGTTACAGGTTTTCCACTTTGAAATCATCCACAACATAAGGATAGACGCGTACACCCAGCTACATCAACTCGGGACAGCAAGCACGCATCAGGTGCACACGTTCCTATTTATCGTATTTTTCCCCGAGTTTTTGCATGTTAGTCCTTCTCTTAGGTTTTGAACACCGGGACGGTGTTCTGTTTACGTCTGGGGGGTATTCTTTGAATGTCATGACTGTGATTAGGATTTAGATGTTGAGTTCTTCATTTTGTTTTTTTAGGATTAGACGGACGGATATCTAGTACAAAAAATTTCGAACTTTAGTCACCTTGTGCAACTTTGTCGAATCGGGAACAAAAGTCTAGGTTTGCTGAAACATACAATTGGGAGATTGGTATACGCATGCTAGGTAGTGGACAAGTCTACGCCAGTCAGTTCCTATATTAGAGCTTGAATTCCCTGATCTCGTGATAATATCTAAGACTATGATCTTGTTGGAATTTCGTTGCATCATCGTGCATCTCTCGAAACCTGTGGTGTCTAGTTTATTGAGTTTAATCCAATAGTTAGTCAGTTAGTTAGTTAGTTAGTTAGTTTATCTTTGTTCGCATTCTCATCACTGATTTATTTTACACGTCTTATTCATTAGTTTACTAGCTTTAGAGTTGCATTAATTCCTTGTGTTCGACCCTGGTACTATACGATCCGTATTCTTGCAGAAGCGTTAGTTTAGGTAAATTATTACTTGAGATTAACCACATCAATGCACGACCACTAACTAATCGATATGTAAAGGTATGTTTCAGGAACGTGTGCACCTGATGTGTGCTTGCTTTCCCAATTTGATACAGCTGGGCATACGCCTCTTTCCTTAAGTTGTGGATGATGTCGAAGTGGAAAACATGTTACACAATCTGAAGGAGACAGTACGATACGTCGGGGTTGTTAGTAAGGAGCATGCTTGTGAAAAGAATAAGTGTTGAACTCTAAAAAAAACTAAAATAAAATAACTAAAAGGATATGGGACTCAGGTTTCCTCCCGAGAAGCGCTTGTTTAAGGTCACGAGCCTAAATAAAACGTGCTACTCATTAGGTGGACGTCCTTGACGTCTTCGTGTACGTAGCGTCTCACGTGCATAGTGTGCTCGACAGGGTGTAGCACGCGGATCAGTTGGATTCCTTGCACAATCAGTCATGTCCTCCCTAAGCTTGATCGTGTTGTTCCCTATGTTTGGGGCTAGATCGTGCTGACCAAAGAATTTGGTTGAGCTATCCATAAGTCCGGTTATGCACTCCATGAAACCGGTTAGGCGTTCGTCTTTCAATTCCTTCAACCTTTCCGGAATTTTTTGGTGCGTGAGCCCTTGTGAAGAAGGATTCATCTTCACCTTTGGTGCCTTATCGATGCCCCAATTAGGTTTTGGACGTTTGGCGTGGCTGTTAGGCATCTCGGAAGTGGTTGAACTTGTGCTGCATTCTGCTTGATATGCGCTGGAATCTACCTTGGACACATGGAAGTTTGCACACTGATTTAGGATGTTTTCTTGATTTGAATTGATGTCCAATCGAGCTGAACTTATGTGTTTGTTAGTTGAGAACCCTTCTTGAAAATATTTGTCCGAAATTTCACCTTTTGCTTGGGTTACGAACTTTTGTGCTTGGATCGCATAGAAACCTGCTTGGAGTGCATCTGGCTCGGTGTTCAGGGTCTCCTTCGTCTTTTCTTTGTCCAGAAGCTTTGTGTAATGTTTCACTTTGTTAGGGTCATTATAAATTCCCTCTCCAGCTGCTAAAAGAGCCATCTCAAGAGAATCCATATTCCCGAACTCTTCGATAACTTCCTCGGCTAGTTTCTCTAAGACGACTATGTAGAATACCGAATCCACCATACAAGGTTGTTTGAGCATGTTGTTCAAATTAAACTCCACTTCTTCATCTCCGAACTTCAATGTGAGTCTACCTTCAGCAAAATGTATGATCGTCTTGGTCGTATTAAGAAACGGCCTACCAAAGATGATTGGGATTTTCTTGTCCTCCTCCATATCCAAGACGACGAAATCGACCGGGACGAAGAACTTCCCAACTTGTAATGGCACGTCTTCCAGCATGCCCTCGGGTATTCTAACACTTCGATCAGCCATGGTGAGCGCCATTCGTGTAGGTTTAAGATCCAACCTGTCTCTAAGACCCAATTTTTTCGTATAACGGCAATGGTAGCACGCTCACGCTTGCTCCGACATCAATTAGTGCATGTTTAATTTCATAATCATCTACTTTACAAGGGATCACAAATATACCTGGATCAGGCATCTTCTTGGGCAAGTTTGGCTGCAGCATCGAGTTAGTCACCATGATAGTTTCCATCTCCACGTCTCGTTTGTTCGTGATGATCGGAAATCAGAGTTTTATATTTCCAAGACCACTCTACCGCAAGTATGCGGTTCGTATAGTACAAGGGTCGAACTCTAGGGACCAGTGCAGCGTTAGAACTAAGATATCACGAGAAGAAGATTGATCAATAGATGGATATTGAACTAGAAAATAAAGATAAAGAAAGGTAACGAAGCTAGACTCGGCAAGATGGAGTATCACGGGTTTCGGGAATACTGGAACATGCAATGGATGTTTCTATGGATCATGAAATCGGTTTATATCAATCGATGGGGAACTAAAATCTAATCCTCTACCTAGGAAATCAACGTCACTCGTCTTCCGATGTAGCATAGAACATCTAGATGTTTGAAGAACAATAGGGAATTCGACCTCTAACATTGGAAATGACTCTTCCAAGCCTAAATCCTCTATCTAGGAAATCAACGTCACTCATCTTCTGATGTAGCGCGGAACGTCTAGATGCATGAAGAACAATGGGGAATTCGACCTCTAATGTCGGATGGGAACTCGACCTCTACAAAAGGAAATGACTATTCCAAGCCTAAATCCTCTATCTAAGATATAAATGTACTCACCTTCCGATGCAGTAAATCTACAATCTAGATGCATGAAGAACAATGGGAGTTCTACCTCGATTATTACCGTTCCTAAATAGATTAACCGATCGGTCAGATTCTCATTAATCTAATTCATTCGAAGGTTGATTCCCGAGACTCAAGTCTGACTCTTCCAAGCATAGACGAATCTCTAATCTCCCTCAAACGTGCCTAATCTCAGTCGAATAGATCTAGTCTTATTCAAGCATGAAATTAACAACGTATACGTATGAAGCACACATATCTATAACCTATCGAACCATTCAATTGAACAAAACCGAAATCAAGCATTAATGAATCAAACTATCCATTACAATTACATACCTAACCCATGACAAAAGATCTACTCAGACTACATAGGGAAACAAACACAAACGAAGTAAATGTCCATCTTCCCTATCATCCTGAGCGGTGGCTTCGGATGAATCCTTTGGGTGGCCAAAGTTTTCAACCGTGTTCTCTCCTTTTTCTCCTGTGTATTTGGGTCCCTTCTCTGGTCTGTCCTCGTCCCCTTGCCCTAGATCCCTTCTTTTTGCTTCTTTTCTCTTTATTTTCCCGTTCAAACAACAAAGTAGGTTGTTGAGAGATAGGCGGCCCACACGGGTAAATGTTTCATCCGGTCGGGCATCAACCAGCCCGAGCGTGTAGAGGTTTCCGCCCGAGCGGGCTAAGCTACCCAATCGTGTCCTTTTCATGCCCTAGTCGGGTGAATTTTTCTGGTCCTTGTTGTCCAATGTGTAGCCCGAGTGGGCTCCTTACACAACCCGAGCGGGCTCTTTTTCTTCAGCCAAATCCATGCGTGTTGATCAGCTCCCCGACCCGTGCAAACTTTGCTGGAGTTTGGCAGCCCGAGCAGGCTGTGTTTACTTGCTATTTCCGCTCCTTTCGCTCGATGCTCAGGTGATCCGTTTGCTTCCATGGCCGTGCACATATCGTATCTTGTCACTTAATCACGTTTTCGGGGCGGATTTGCCGTAATCACTCATGTTTGCTTCATATGTCTTCATTTCCTACACAAAACACAAAATCGTAGAAGAAGTCCTCGAATATGCTCAATAACTCGGTAAAATCCAAGAAATCTAATCAAAACTAAACCTAGGAATCATGAAAATACTATGACGGATTACATGTTATCAAACTCCCCCATACTTAACCTTTGCTCGTCCTCGAGAAAATCTAGAGTCGAGTACAAGAAGAGTGTAAAACCAATGGACCATAGCACAAATACTTCGAAGGATTAGCCATCATGCAAAACAACGCGTCACATGAACGTAAGCCTAAGCGTACCTAGTTCAGACTTCCATAAACCGAAAGTCATGAGCCATGCAATCCTACCAATAACCTAAGTCTATTTCACACCCCTAGACAACGTCCAAGTGATCTCCATACCAATTCCACTAAGTTTGAGATATCATTAGTCTCGTATTCTCGTTCTTATTCTCTTTTATTTTTTTTCTTTTTTTTATAGATACACGCTTGGTTTCTAGGACGTCAAAGTCGAAGAGAAATGGCTTTCTACTTAGACCCAAATTGCCTATGGCACACTCATAAGGTCTTGTAACCTTAGCGGAGTGAAGAAGTGCGTCATTGAAGAACATTTTTCTCATTTTTTTTCAAGATTACGCCTCAACTCTAACCCTTAGGACGTAGAATAGCGCCTCAACCCACCACTTAGACCCGAACCATCGATCTCGATGTACTCATGTCAATGTAATCCTGAAATAGTTAGAAACTTATCCAAGAAAAAAATGACAGCGGAGTATAAGCGTGTGGAATCTAATGATCAATTAACTGTAAAATATATCAAACAAAGCAAGGGATAAACGGTATACATGGAGATATGGATACTTGGTACTAGAACCTAGGATGTGAATGCAACTATAGATCATGGTTTCAAGCACAACTACTCGACTAATCGGTATCCAAAAGACTTCTTAGCAAACCTAGACTATTTTTCACGATTCGACAAAGTTGCACAATAATTACTAAAGCTCGAAAATTCGTACTAGATATCCATCCGTTTATTCCTAATAATAACAACGAAATAAAATAAAACTCAACATCTAGTCCTAATCACATGCATGATACTCGACGAGTACTCCCCTAGACTTGAATGAAAGTCTCGGTGTTCAAGACCTAAGAAAATCTCGCATACCAAACTACAGGAAAATAAGGGTTAGAACGTGTGCACCTTGTATGTCTTGCAGTCCCGAGTTGGTGATGCGGCTGGACGTTGTATGCGCCTCCTCCTTAGTGGATGATATAGAAGTCGAAAAACCTGTGAAAAACAATCAGAATCCAAAAGAAGGAATACTAATTACCGAGTACATCAATGTGAAAAGAATAAGAATAAGTCCGAAAAAAATGAAAGAAAAACAAAGAGCGAAAGTCGGGTTGCCTCCCGATAAGCGCTTGTTTAAGGTCGCGAGCTTGACCAAATGCTCTCCTCATCACCATCGAGGTGGATGTTCTCGCCTTCGTGTGTGATGCCTCCTGCGTTGTGTCCTTCGCTCGGGTATAGCACTTGGATTGGTCATCCGCCTTGCTAGATCAGCCAGCCCTCCCATGCTCTTCTCTTGCCCGATCATGTCGCTGTTCAAGATCATCATTTTGTCGAGCATGTCATTCTGAATGGTTGGGCGTACATTGCTGGTTTTCGCTGAAAATGTTGCACGTTTGGGGTTCAGCCTATGCTTGGTCGTGCTTTGCTTGCTAGTGTGTGCTATCCGTTTGTGTGTCCCTTTGCCTTGCATTTCTTCCGAACCTCTCGAAGGTTGTTCGTGCCCGTGGTCATCATCTTGATCCGTACCTCTAGCCGTGGGATCCAATGGGTCACTCTAAACATCAACGTTAATGAACTCTTCGAGCATTTCATTTGCCAATTTGTCCAACACATCCACCGAGAAAACGGGCTCTACTACAAATGGTTGCTTGAGGTTCTTGATCAGCCCGAACTTTACAGCATCTTCCCCTATCTTCATCGTTAATTTACCCGCCCTCACGTCGATGATGGCATTGGCAGTATTGAGGAATGGTCTTCCCAAAATGATCGGTATAATTTCATCTTCCTTCATATCCAAAACCACGAAATCAACGGGGACGTAGTAGTCGCCTACCTTAAGAGGTACATCCTCCACAATGCCTATCGGGTGTTTCATTGAACGGTCAGCCATCTGTAATACCATCTTCGTGGATTGCATCTCTCCCAAATCAAGTTTCTCGTACAACGACAGCGGCATGATGCTGACACTAGCCCCTAAGTCGCATAGAGCATTGTGGATGGTGACGGTTCCGAGCTTGCGAAGGTACCTGGGTCGGGTAGTTTCTGTGGTATCCCATGTTGGATAACGGCATGTGTCGCAGCGGTTATGATCACTGTCTCATCTTCCACTCTACGCTTCTTGGTAAGTATATCCTTGAGGAACTTAGAGTAGGAAGGGATTTGCATGATTGCCTCGTGGAAGGGCATAGAAATCTCCATCTTCTTCAACCTTTCTGCGAACTTGGCAAATTGTGATATATCATTTCGTTTCATTTGGCGTGACAGAAATGGAAGTGGGGGCGTCTTCTTCATTTCGTTTAGAATGCGACGTTCTTCCATTTGTTCTTCTTCAGTCTCGCGCTATAAAGTACCTCATACAATACAAGAAATGGTTAGGATCCGAGAGGTGAAAATAAATAAAATTTGACTCAAGAAATGAAAATAAAACAAAAACACAAAAAAAAATAAGACTCCGGAAAGAATTATGTCATAATCCAAAAGTATCCTAACTCTAAAGCAGTTATCAAATCCCCGGCAACGGCTCTAAAAACTTGATGTGGTTAATCTCAAGTAATAAAATACCTGGACTAATGCTTCCGCAAGAATACAGACCGTGTAGTACCAGGGTCGAACACGAGGAATCGATGCAACTCTAAAACTAGTAACTAATCGATAGAACGTGTAAAATCAATAAGTGGTTGGTATACGAGATAAGATAAACTAACTAGCTAACTATCGGATTAAACTCAATGAACTAAACACCACAGGTTTCGAGAGATGCATGATGATGCAACAATGTTCTAACAAGATCGTGGTTATAGATATCGTTAACGTATTCGAGGAATTCAAGCTTTGTCCTAGGGAATGACTCTCCCGATGCCTAAACCCACTATCTAGCATGCATACTACCAATCTCCCAACTGTGTAATCTCACATACTGGATTTATTAAGAACGCTATCCTAATTCCTAAGTTCAATTAATCGACTGGCCAAGGTTCTAAATCAATTGAGACTTAATATCATGGCTACAGTTCCAAAATCCAATTCATCTCCCAATGCAATTAGATTTTTATAAACATTCATTCAAGCTACCAACAAGAATAAAAGCATTACGAACAACCAATCAATCCGAAATGAACAAATATTATAACCAAGCATTAAGCACAAAACTTCATTACATATCGGCAAAGCTCTCTAACCCATGGCTATGGACCTACTCGGACATGAACTTAAAAAACAAAACACGAAAGATAGCTATATTCAACGTGGATAACCAATGAGATCCCTCCCTATTCTAATACATACGTCTTCAACAGCTCCTCGCCGCTCCGGTTCATCGCTCTATCCTTGTCTTTGTGTGCATTCTACTCTCTCTCTACTCTCTCTCTCTCTCTCTCTCTGCCGTTTTCTGTGTTTTCAGTCTGAATGTCTCTTCCCTCCTTTGCTCGCTTCTCTTCTCTTTCCTCTTCTCCTTTCTTTCCTTTTCTTCTTTTTCCTCTTTTTGCCGAGTTTTCCATTCTTTCCCATGAGTTTCCTATTGTTTTCCATCCGTTAAATCTTTCCTTTTCTTCTTGGTGGGGTGCAGGTTTAGCATGCACGACCGGGCACAAGAGTAAGCTCGGTCGGGCTCTTCATTGAATCATAGCTCGGTCGTGCTTCTCATCAGCCCGGGTCGTGTAGCACCTTTGGGTATGTGTTCTGTTTGGAGAGCCCAGTTGGGCTAAGAGGGCTGCACGCTCGGGCATGCATTACTGGAACCAGGAGCACGGGCGAGCTTTAGGCATTGCACGGTCGGGTTTTGTTGTTCTTCAATGCTCGGTCGGGCTGGAGTTTGAGCACGGCCGGGTTGTGTGCCATCTTCAGGAGCACGGGCGGGCTGAAATGGCTGCACGTTCGGGCACTTCACCTCCCTAGTATGCCCTGTCGTGCTGGTGAATGTGGTGTAGTGCAATTGCTCATATTCGCTCGTGTTTGTGTTCAAAATAATCTTTTTCTACAAATACAGAAAAGGGATGAAAGAGGACTAAGTGATGGTTAATTCTTGGTGAACTAACTATGAAAATGAACTCAAATACTATAACAAAAAATAGACATTATGATAAAGTCTCTCCCTCTCGGCATCTAAACATCGTGATTTCTCCCCTCATTTGAATCATCTTGCTCAGAGGAAATATCCATGATAGGAATGATGTGCAAATCTTGTCCCAAGTAGTGATCAAATCAGCGGGAAAAGATTGCAGCCAAGTCTTTGCTCGCCCCCCAGTTGAGAAAGGGAAGAGACACAGCAAAATCGCATCCTCCGGGACTCCATGTATTTTGAATGTGCTTGAAATCTCTAGGAAGTCTCTTAGGTGTTGATGATGGTCTTCGTGATTTTCGCCCATGAATTGCTTTCGATATAGCATGTTGATCATCGCGGGCTTGATCTTGAATTGTTCTCTTGCAACAGCGGGTTTCCTTATTACATTTTTAAAGTTACTCATGTTCGACACCACGTAGTGCAGGAGCCTGCAGTTTCTGTAATTGTGCCACATTACCAACGGGTAATTAGGACTATCAATTACCATCCAATAATTCGTTTCGGTCGTCCATCGCTTATGGATCGGTCGAGTCTACTCTTTATTCTTCCTATCCCTTTTTCCTATCTAATACTTCTCTCGATATCGGGATCGATTCGAAGTAAGCTTGAAATACCTTGAGATCGGGTCATGCACCTACAAAGGACAAGCAAAAAGAATTAGTAGCAAAAAAACAAAAGAAAAGAAAAAAAGAGAAAAACAAAAACAAGAATGACTCTATATCCGAACCTAAGGCGTGTTGGCGAATAGTCCACGGCAACGGCGCAAAAAACTTGATGTGTGTCAAGTTAAACAAGTTAATCTGAACTACCCGCAAGTGCACGGCACATGTGTAGTATTTTAGGTGTCCATCCCAGAGGGACTACGAAACACGAACTAAGATCAAACTAGAACCAATGCTTGCTGCGATGAATTAATAGTTGTCAGATGCAAATATGACAATGCAGTTAACCTAGGAGTTCTTGACAAATAAGACAAACGTTCTAATATATGGTTTCACAACATAACTTACGAAATAAACTATTGATCTATCTAATCATGCATTCCCTATCAATATATCTAAGGGGGATGATCCTAATGTAATTCCTACCCTTTCTCAAGGCATAGGAACGTGATTGAATTGAGTTATCCCCTACCTTTATGGTTGACACCCCAACTAAACCTCATACGATCTATGATTCATCCGATTAACCCTCAACCATTACTACCCTACTTTTGGGACCTAGTCTCAGTTGTTCTAAGCCTGATCTTCTAGGACTAGAATTCTCCCTTCGGTCCTTCTCCTAATCCCTAACACATGCATATACATGGCCTTCGTAAACACATGACATTAAGCGCTTGGACAAAGAATAGATTAGCAAAACGGGAAATGCATTCATAAATAAATCAAAGAGGTTCCGGGTTAGCCATGGACTAATCCCTTCTCCTAGAACAAGATAATTACCCAGTCATGAGTTCAGAATCAAGCAACATAAACGAAATAGAATGTCTAATGAGCATAAAAATCAAATAAGGCATCGTTCCGATTCGATCTTCCGTCTCCTTCCGTATGTCCCGTCAAAAGGGCTCTCTCCAATGATGGATAGGCTCCAATCTATCCTCCTAGGGTTCCCCTTTGTATTTTCTTCCTTTTGAACTCAATTGGGGGTTCCTTTTTTAAAAGAAATCTCCATTGGATAACTTCAAGGGAGGTTGTTGTGGACACGAACCGCATGGGCTTAGTAGCCAATCCGCGTGGGCTCGCCAAATCCTCCATGACCCCCGCTTGCTAAGGATGAGCAAGAGTCGGGCAAGTTTTGCTAGACCATCACCCCGTGAGGGCTAAGGATAACACTTCACGCGGGTTCCTCACGAGTCCTTGATTCATGCGTGCTGAAGGTGAGTCCAAGGCGGGCAACAAGTGCAGGATGTTCAGCCCGAGTGGGCTAAGGAAACCAGCCCGCGTGGGGGCCTTGTCTCCTCATTTTTCATCCCATCATGCCTTTGGGTATCCTAACACTTTGACTAGCCATTGTGAGTTCCATTCATGTAGGTTCAAGATCCATTATGCCCCTAAGTTCCATTTTTCGTACAGCGACAATGATAGCACGCTTATGCTTGCTCTGACATCGATTAGTGCATGGTTAACTTCATAATCACCTATTTTACAAGGGATCATGAAAATACCTGGTCGGGCATCTTCTTGGGTAGGTTTGGTTGCAGCATCGAATTTGTCACCATCATGGTTTCAATCTCCACGTCTCGTTTGTTCGCAAGCACGTCTTTGAGGAAGTTGGCATATGAGGGCATTTCTTGAACGCTTCATGGAATGGGATGGTGATGTGCATCTTCTTCAACATCTCAACAAACTTAGCAAGTTGGGCATCATCATTCTTCTTGCGTTGGCATTGTGGAAACAGAAAAGGAGGAGGCCTCGGTTCGAGTTTAACGTATTTCGGCTCCTCTTCTTCCTCGGGTTCCTTCTTGTGCTCTTCAATGTTGCTGCCCTTTTCCACTACTATATTAGATGATTCTCCTCTTCAAACGTCGAAAGAATGGGCTGATCCAGCATCCCACTACTCCTTAGGTGAATGGTGTTGATTTGCTCACGAGGATTTGCTTCCGCCATCCCTAGGAGAACTCCTTGCGGTGTAGAGGAGTTCCCAGCAAGTTGTGCAACCTGATTGTTCAAGATCTTTAGGTGCATTTGAATCGCACAACTTTCTTCTTTACGTCATCATGATCCGCTCTCATTGAGCGAGCATAAACGTAATATCGACATTAGCTTCTTGTTGCAGAGGAGGGGCGCACGTGGCTGATAATTCTGGGTTTGGGGGTGCGTCCTTGGTTTGAAGTTCTGGTTCCTTTGCATTGCTCGTGGCTGAAAGTTTTCCGATGGTTGTTGTTAAGGGTGGGCAAAAAACCCACACAACCCGTCCCGACCCGAAACCCGTCCCGAACCCGTGAAAAATTACTTGTACCCGTGGGTGCGGGTGCGGGTTCGGGTTCGGGTAAAATTCTTTTATTACCCGCGGGTTCAGGTTCGAGACAGGTATTTTATTTTTACAAACGAGTACCCGCGGGTACCCAAACAAATTACAAATATACCCCTAATATTTTCATAAATTACCAAAATCCCATTAGGTTAAACATAACTTCCTCTTTAGCTATCTCAATCTATCCCTCTCCTCTCTCTCTCCAAGCTGCCAACTCTCTCTCTCTCTATCTCAAACTATCTACTTACCTCTCAGCTTACCTCTTCGCCTCTCTCCCTTTCTCACATGCCGCCGCTTGCCACTCTCCACCTCAGCGTCTCCTTGGGCGATCGATCTCTGAGAGCTTCGGGAAGGAGACCAAGTTCTCCTGAGGTTGGCTCTCTGCTGATCTCTTCACCTCTCTTCCTCAAACTCACATGACGATGCAGCGCCTACCTCTCTCGCCGCTCTCCGCCTCAGCGTCTCCTTGGCCGATCAATCTCTGCGGGGGTCGGGAAGGAGACCGAGTTCTGCTTAGGTTTCTTTAATATCTCTCGTTGCTTAGGACACTGGATGGATTTGTTTTTTGCTTATGTATTATTCGATATACAAGGTTTGTAAGCTTAGGATACTGGATCGACTTTTGTTTCTACTTCTATATTATTCGAAAAAGAGAAGAAGAATTTTTTAGATTTTTTTATGGTATTTTTTAATTGCGAGACGGGTACATGCGGGTTTCCAAATTTATCACTGGTTTTTGCGGGTACCCGAAAGTCGGTACTCGTGTCTTACGGGTACGAGTACAGGTAGTAAAAGGACCTACCCGTGCGAGACGGGTTCGGGTACGAGTCTTGAGAATCTGGCGGGTACCTGCGGGTGCCCACCCCTAGTTGTTGTGTGTTCAATACACCGTCGAAATTCTAATAGGAGAAGTTTGGGTGATTTCTCCATTCGGGATTGTACGTGTTTCCCAAGGGCTAATTGTTACTCACGTATTTTACCTCCTCAAACCCTTGAACTTCTTGATCCTCTGATTACTCCAAATAATGTGGACAATGCGATTGAGACAGAAGATTGTAAATCCTCGCGACTTGATCCTTTACTTTGGCTAAACCGGTGTATAGAGCATGTGCGTCGTTCACATGAGCTACTCTTGCTGGAGTGTTGCGGCTGTATTCTCCAGTAGCGTTGCTGCCCTCATTGGCCATATGATTGATCAAGTCTTCGATTTGTGGAAATGTGAGGTTACTCAAGGAACCTTTCAGATGTGGCTATGATCAGAATCCTCGTGTTATTCATGAGTTCTTGTAGAAAATTGTGTATGAGATAACTCTGATCCATGTCGTGATGTGGCCAAAGGCATTGATAACCTTTGAAACATTCCCACGCTTCGTATAAACTCTCAGCTGCTCCTTGGACAAACGTGTTAATCTGATTCTTAGCGAGCTGAGCTTTACTTTGAGGGAAGAACCGCGTCATAAATTTCTCTTCTAGTTGTCCCCATAATCGTATAGCATTCGCTGGTTGGGAATACAACCAGTCTTGCGCTTTATCCTTCACGGAGAATGGGAAGGCAGCAAGCATGAAGTCCTCATCCGAGACTCCTTCTCCAGTTTTGATAGTTCTGCAAAGCATCTTGAAGTCCGTAAGATGCTGGTTGTAATTCGATGCGAGCATCCCTCCTAGTGGTGCAAGACAAGATTTGTGTATGCCTAGGAACCGTGTATGATCCCAGGTTCATGCGGTGGAAATTTGTGGCTTAACAAGATGTGGTGCGTTTTGGTTGATACGTTCCGCCATCTGTTCGTCTTCGGTCTCGTCTCCAAGTTTTGGTTCGATTACCTCCTCGGCCTCGCTGTCTAAGTCCGCTGATGTGTTGTGTGTCAATTGGCTTGCACTAGCTTTTCTGTTCTTTCTCAATCCACTAAGTGTTTTATCGATTTCAGGATCGTAAATTAGAATAGCGCTTTCGACACTTCTAATGCACTAGTGAGCTACACAAGGAAAGACAAACACAAAGAAAATCATGTGAGCTTCGAAAGGTAAAAGAAATTGACTCAAGAAAAAGAAAATAAAACAAAAATACAAACAAAATAAGACTCCAGAAAAGACTATGTCCTAATCTAATAGTATCCTAACTCTAAAGTCGTAAACAATTTCCCGGCAACGGCGCCGAAAACTTGATGTGGTTAATCTCAATTAATAATTGCCTAGACTAACGTTTCCGCAAGAATACAAATCATGTAGTGCCAGGTTTGAACAATGGAGAATCGATGCAACTCTAAAGCTAGTTAACTAATGAATAAGACATGTAAAATCAATAAGTGTTTGGGATATGAATAAAGATAAACTAACTAATTAACAGATTAAATTCGATTCACTAAACACCACAGGCTTCTAGAGATGCACACGAATTCAGGGAATTCAAGCTCTAATATTGGAACTGGCTGGCGCAGACTTGTTTACTACCTAGCGTGTGTACTACCAATCTCCCGACTGTGTAATCACTACAAGAAATTCACGGATTAGGGACTGAAGATTCAGTCCCTAATCCGTCCGGAAACTCATTTAGGGACTGATTAGGGACTGGCACGAGCAGTCCGCAAACGAGCGTCGGCAATCAGTTCCAGTCCGCAATCCGTCCGTAATTCCGGACGAAAATGTTAGTCCGAAACTGTCGCGAAATTTCCGAACGGAACATTGCCGTCGGGAAATTTCCGGACGGCGACAAACCGTCGGAAAATTTCCGGACGG
>CM071868.1:32065709-32099280 GCA_036759665.1 Gynandropsis gynandra | reverse complement strand
GAACGGATGCAGTCCCTAAATTGCGGACTGCTGCCTCAACAGTCCCTAAATTGCGGACTGCTGAGTCATCCGTCCGCAATTTAGGGACTGCTGAGTCAGCAGTCCGCAATTTAGGGACTGCTGAAACAACAGTCCGCAATTTTCGAACCGAAAATTCTTAAGTCCCGATTCCGTCCCGAATTCCAGACGATTTAGGGACTGCCCAACGGTCCCCAAATTTAGGGACGGATTCGAGACGGTTTTCTTAATCCGTCTTTAATTAGTCCCTAATCCGTCCCTAAATTTAGGGACGGATTAGTCAGTCCGCAAATTCAGTCCCGAAATCTGAATTTTCTTGTAGTGAATCTCACCCACTAGATGCATTAAAACTGCTATCCTAATCCCTAGATCCAATTGACCGACCTTGCATAGATTCTAAGTCAATTAATATCCTAAAGCATGGCTAAGTTCCAAAGTCTAATCCTCTGGCGTAGATTCATTAGACTTCTACTATCATTCATTCAAGTTGCGTGCAAGAACGAAAGCATTAAGAACAACCAATCATTAAGAATAGCCAATCATTCTGAAAACCATAATCATTCATTCAGGTTGCGTACAAGAATAAAAGCATTAAAACCACCAAGCATTAAGAACAAGACCTCATTACATATCGGCAAAGCTATCTAACCGTAGCTATGGATCTACTCGAACATGGTTTTAGAAAACAAAACGCAAAAAGATCTATATTCAACATAGATAAAGAACGAGATCCCTCCCTATTCTATTACTGATGTCTTCAATAGCTCCTCTGTGTTCCGACCCGTCTCTATCCTCGTATGCGTTCTACTCTCTCTCTCTCTCTCTCTCTCTTCACTCTATTTACGTTGTTGTGTCTGTCTCTGCATATTTCTGTCCGAACTAATGCTTCTTCTCCTTGCCCCCTTCGTCCTTTTTCCGCTTTCTTTTCTTTCCTTTTCTCATTCTTTCCTCTTAGGTCGTGCATTTCCATTCTTGTTCGTGAGTTTCCATTTGTGTTTAACAGCCAAAAGTGATGAATATAAGCGCAATTGAAATTCCTGGGGAGTTATACATTTGTGTATTGATAAGACGAAATTTCCGAACGGAACATTGCCGTCGGGAAATTTCCGGACGGCGACAAACCGTCGGAAAATTTCCGGACGGGAGTCGTCCGTCCGGAAATGTTTTTTTTAAAAAGAAATAAATATGAAATTTTGAAACAAACGTTTGGGGACAGAGGAAGAGCACAACAAGAACAGGTTTGGGGACAATTTCGAGAAGTTCTTCGTCTAAACCAAACACATCATTGCATTTCGCTTCGTCTGGTGGAAGACCAAGACCCCATATAGAAACTACAAATCAAAAATTTAGGAACCAAATAAGCGACGGTTTCCATGATCGGAGCACAGAACCAACAAGGAATTCTCGAATGAACCATATAGCCAAGAGAAACCATGAACCAGAATAGAAGAGCTTGCCCCACTCATGAGTAAATATTTCATAGTAGCCTCATTAGACCGTACATCTTTCTTGGTATATCCAGATAATAGGTAGGAGCATAAACTGAAACATTCTGGAGTTTCCTTTTTATTGCAGGCGTGTGCACGTCCTTCACGCCTGCCGAGGGGCACTTCCTCCATGGCATGATCGGTTAGGCTTCACATACGCTTGGGTCGTGCTATATGTTCGGGAACTTTGTATGTTTGGTGAGCCCAATCGGGCTGGACATGATGTTCATTCCTTTTTCCTTGTATGCTCGGTTATGTTGTGCATAGTGTGATCGGTCAGGCATGTTGTCTTCTTGGTGAGCCCGGTCGTGATATGCATGATGTTCGGTCATGCTCTCTTCACATGGTCGTGCAGGTGGGTGTGATCGGCCGGGCACTTCACAGCTTGGTTGCAATTCTGAATTTGAGGTAGTTTTAGGGCATTTGCTCGTGTTAGTGTCCATATCTTCATTTCCTATAAATACACGAGAAAATGCTAGAAGATGACTAAATGATGCTTAATGCTCGGTAAAATCTAAATGAATGGTTGAACTAACTATGAAAATGAACTAAAATACTATAACAAAATAGACGTTATCAATAACACGACTCTTCCTATAAATATTGTGTTTTCGTACTCTTGAAATTTGGTATTTTGAATGTAAAGGACGAGGACACATGGCTTGTGAATGTCCAATTCCACATGACATGCTCATAAAAGACATCAGAGAGTAAAAATCAATGGGTGAGGTTGAAGGAGAAACCCTCGAGGAATAAATCATGTACCTAAAAAGTGGAGAGCTCCTTGTCACTACGAGTTTGAACTACCTTGGTGGAACAAGAAGAAATGCTGCAAAGGGAAACCATAAGCTAACAGAGTTCATGCACTAATGTGGCAAGAGTTCACATGGTGAATAAGCTAGGCCCTGGGACAAAAAAAAATCCCCGACCACATAAGCTTCAATGGTTTAGCCATAAAGTAGAGCTCAAGGCAAGAGAACGTGTCAAGGTACCTTTTCACATTGGACAGTACAAGGGTCACACTAATGAGGCGCTAAACCAAGGAACCAGAAAGAAAAAACTTTCCTGAAGCTTACTTGCACATGGTTGAATTAAAAGCTCGCAAAATAAGCCATCAAAAGGTAGAATTCAAAACGAATGAGTAACTGGACCATAATGAGGATTTACCAAAAGATTTGACTATATGGTTATGGAAGGGTGGAAGATAAAGATCTTAGTTTATCTCATCCAACGGATAGAAAATCGTCCGAGCATATCGATATCCCTCCAAATCCTCTATTTTACTCCAACAACTAGGAAAACCTTTCCAAACCAATCATATCCCACCGGACATCTACTTTCCTATTCTGAAGATCTCCAATAGCTAGAAAATCTTCATGAATCAATCTTATCCCACCAGATCATCTACTTTCCTCCTCCGAAGATCTCCAACGACTTGGAAATCTTCCAAAAATGGCGAGTAGATCAATCATCAATTTTTCATTTATTTATTTGTTTGATTCAACATGGAGCCTCTCCCATATAAATCACTTCACCTCATTTGTAAGAGGCGGATTGAATTTTGAGAAGAATTAAACATCATCTTTTCTTCATCATTGTCAAGAACTCGATGTCTTCAACTTGCTCCAAGAATAATTGAATCATTTCTGACTATATGAAAAGTATTATGCACCTCTTGTGGTTTCTTTCGCTCCACCTTAAACACCTTCTTAACCACCATCTCCAACCATAGTCGGACGAATCTTGAAGAGGCCTTTAGGCCAATCAAGATCCTCAACCATCAACCACCCCCATCCACCATCAACGTATGAATCCTTGAAGAGTGCCCTTAGGCTAGTCAAGAGATTGTCCTTGATCTGACGAATCTTACTCAAATGATCGAGGTTAATAAATTCTACATACGCGTCCTGAGACTCGACCCTAAGGCATGTATCAATTGGACTAAGGGCACTCTTCAAGAATTCGTCTATTGTTGGTGGATGATGGTGGTTAACAATCGAGGATATCTTGACTGGCATAATGGCACTCTTCAAGAGTTTTTCCATTGATGATGAATGATGGTGGTTGATGGTGGAGGTTATAATCTCACGAGATAAAGTAACTTCGTGAGTGGAAAAAAGTCAATAAAGTGGGTTTTTAGGCAGGATGAAGGATATAACAAGAGGTGTGGAAGCCTCTTAATACACTCAACTCTAACTTCAATTGGTTTCAGAACAAGTTGAAGACAATGTGTTCTTGATTAACTCCAAAAAACAATAAGATTTTATTCTCAGAAAAAAAAACAGTCTGAAGTTATAAATGGGATGGAGTCCTTTAAATAGAAGAGGCTCCACATTAAAACAATAAAAATACAAAAATATATTGATCTACTAGTCATTTAGAAGATTTCCAAGTTATTAGAGATCTTTGGATAAGGGAAAGTAGATGATCCGAAAGTATATGATTGGATTGGGAAGATTTTCTAGATGTTCGAGATCTTTGGAATAGGAAAATAGAGGATCCAGTGACATAAGATTAGTTTTGGGCATTTTTCTAGCCTTGGGATAAATATAATATATTAATTTCATGTCTTTTCTTATCTATGATACTCGAACCCCTTGATTTTAAGGGTGTAGGTTATGGCCCAATTCAATGTAGAAAATTAACGTGGGTCTTCCTTGAGTTGGGAAATGGTCATTGGGGGTCTTTATTGTTGGAAAATAGAGGATTTAGAGGGATATTGATATGTTTGGGCGATTTTCTATATGTTGGACGAGATAAGATAAGGTCTTTATCTTCCATCCTTCCTCATTTGTGTGGTCTAAGCCCTTTGGTAAATCTTCATTATGGTGTAGTGGCTACAACTCTTCTTTATGTACCCTTAACGGCTTGTTTTGAGATCTTATGGTTTGGCCATGTGCCATTAGGCCTCATGAAATTTTTGTCCTTTCAGTTCTATGGTTTAGCGTTTTATCAATGTGACCCTCCTTTGGTGTGGTGGCGCTGTCGATGACCTCATCAAAATGTTTCCATAAGAATCAAAGACAATAAATTCGATGATGAGTTCTATTGTTGTGGGGGAAATTGTAAGGCCAATGAGACCATATTACATAATTATCAATAAATTAGGTATATACGTTATATTTAACCTGAGACTAGGTTAAATTAAAACAAACAAAAAAAATTAAGTAGGGCAGCCACTTCTCTTTCGGCTAAAGAAGAAAAGAAAAGAAAAAAAAGGAAAGAAGAAGAAGAAGAAAAGGAATAACAACGAAAGGAAAAGAGAAAGAGAAAGTGGGAGAGGAAGTCATATTAAATCGATTCTCTATTTGATTTCGTGGTTTCTTCATAAGGTTAATGTGAAACCCTAAATTATTCCTTTGTCATTGTCATTCAAATTTGAAGGTTTTCTTTTTGGAAATTGATTATTCGATTGAATCTATACAATGGGAAAATTGATTCGTATCATTTCTTCCAATATCATCGCGAATAGTCAAGTCATCCGAGAAAGCTAAGGTGATGATCCTTCCTCGTCAAAATTTTGTTTGTTGTTGAATAGTGATGAAGTTCTTACGTTCAAAATGAGACATAAACACATAATTAAAAAAAATCATAGATGGGAAATTGATATGTTATAAATGAAGATTTGATCAAACTCTAGAATCGTCATGTGAGGATTGATGGCATGTATATGAGTTGGATTTTGGTGAAACTTAAGTGGTTATAGATAACCTATAGAATTGATGCCCAACCAAATGCCAGGGTTAGAAAACATCGATGTTTTGGGTTTTGTCCTAGAGCCGAGTGAACATTTTATCTAGTATACTCGTTCGAGTGATTTCACACCTGAACCTTCGAAAAAAGGCATGTGCAAGATTTTATGAACGTTGGAACCGAGTGACTCGGGTCAATGGACCTTGTGAGCATTACAATTGTGCTGAGATTCAATGGGATCTTGGGAACGTTGTAGCTTGGTGATTGGGATCAGTGGACCATGCAAGCGCTATGATTATGTTGTAGCACGATGAGACTTTGCGAGTACTTGGTTTTTCGATTGGGATCCAGTGGGATCTTTCGAGTGTTGTGTTGGGAGACTAGGGGTTATGTGGACCTCGCTAGTGCTACAACAACTGAGGTCTAGTGGGATATGTTATTTATGTGTTTTGTATATATATTGTGAGTGGGTGGTTGGATGTGTGGAGATCGTACAAGTAGCGATCTCATTGAATATGATTAATTGTATGCCTCCTTTTGTAGGTTGTCGTTGATGGACAAGAAATGAGGACGAGTGTGACAACTAGGAAGCAAGTGTAAGGGTTAAGATGATTTTTTTCCCAAGGGCATTTAATTTTTTATTTATTTTCGATGTATATTAATTTAATATCTCAAGTTAATATATTTATGTATTTGGATTGTCAAACATTCACAATTTCGATGAAAGATTACGAGATAAGGGTGTTACAGTTAGAAATCTTTACGAACCACAAATAAATGGGAATTATGTTACTCTTGTATCAAATTCAAACCAAATCACTTGCAAAGTTTTGGTTTGATCTCCAAATGGCATAATCCTTGTTAAAGATGAAGTAGTTAAGCAATCTCTAGTTGTAACCTCATTACAAAAAACCCGAGCATGGATTCAGTTATTCCTTCTTTTCCAAAACTCGAAGATAAGTCTTTGTCAGCAGTGTCATCTTTACTTTCTATTCCCTTAAATCTAACTACAAATACTGATTCAGAATATCTAATTCAGGTGATGACTGGTGGAGTGGCAGTCGCCCATAAACGTGGCAATTGTGTTTTCGGGCGACTGCGCGCGAGATTAAAACCGATTGGTGGAGTCGCAGTCGTCTGTAATTGACGCGAAACACCGAATTTAAAAAGTTGGAATAATGTTATGTTACGACTACGTTTTGGTGCGTTTTGGTAAAATTACAGAAATAACCTTTAAATTTTATGGTTTATATGTATGTGGACCTTTTTTAGATATTATGTTTTATACTTTATATGTATTTCAAATTTTGTTTCAATGATTGATTATAGTTTGTATTTATCGTAAATATATATAAATATGTATATATATATGGTGTATGAAAATATTTGATTATTTTTTATAAAATTATTTTAAGTTTATGTTATATATATTGTACATGTAAATATTTTAATTAATTTTTTAATGTTTAAATTTATTTCAAATATTGAAAATTATAATTAAAAGTATACACTGAACAACAAATTTTAAATAATTTATTTTATTAATAATTATCTATTTTGGTAATTTTGTTCAAAACGCAATCGCTACAGTTTTCTGTCATTCGTTTCTAATCGCAATCGCTACCAAACGAAGCGATTCCACCATTCAGATAAAATAAAACAAAACGTCGTCAATCGCTTATAGAAACACCGTCAATTGCAAATGCAAATGCAACGTTTCCACCAGTCAAAATGTCTAAATACCCTTTGAATATCTGGGATGACTTTTGGATTTTCGGTCCAAATTGCAAAGAACACAAGTGCAATCCACTGGAAAATCTCGAAACACACCATTCTATCATTGTTTATTAGGAGCGAAAAATTAGATCACAAAGGTGTGATTTTGAATATTCACAAGGTGCCAAACCGCTTTGAATCAAAGCTAGAGTGAAAGTTGGATAGCTTTCCATATTTATTATGGGGTAAAACTAGATTTAATTTTTTCATTGAGTTTCCAAATGAAATTCTCTTCTTCTCTAAAATAGATGGATATAATAAATTGAAAAAACCTAATCTGAGTCTCTTATCTAGTTTTGGAAAGTTATCAATATCGTTGTGATATATATCAAACAATCTCACCTCGTCTCTAGATGTTATCTGTCTTGAAGCAAACTTCCTAAGGACAGTCATGGAGCTTCCATGATAATGTTTAAATCTTACACGTTCTTTTCACTATCTCATCACATTTTCTTGACGGTAACATTATTTATTTAGCCTTCTAATTCCATTTTTTTGTGTTAAAAAAATAAAAGTTTCTTTAAAAGAAAAAATCAGTTGTAGAATTGGATAAACTTTTTATATATAAATCCAACCGAAAACGCTAGGACTAGACAAAATATTCGTATCCAATTTGTATTCGATCCGTATTTAAATCGAAAATTCGAATATATGATGGTACAAATATAAATACAAATACTAGAAATCAGATATTCGACAAATATAAATACAAATAATAGAATCAATTATCTGAACTAATTGTATACGTAATTCTAAATAGACAATTTATTTAATATAGATATATATATTGAGGATCAAATTGTAAATAAAAAATATTATTAATCTTATTTTAACACTCATTATATAAATATATACATAATATATTAATAATTGAAAGATTAAAATATCAATACATTAAAATAACTAAGATTGTTGAAGTTTTAATTTGCGCTCATGATTGAATTTATAATTTAGATGGATTAGATAATGTTATGAAGACATTGCAAGATATCGGAAAATATTGAGCTCGGTAAATATATAATTTTTATGTGAATTTTTATAATGTATTGATTTGATAATCTAATAATGTTTTCTATTATTTTATATGGATTGGTGATATTAGTAAAAAATTAAATTTAAATAATTGATATGGAGATAAATTTGAACTTTAAATTAGAATAAATTCGATAATTATTAGTTTTTTATTAAAAATTTTTTCTTTTATTTTAAAAAATAAAATAAGATAAAAATATAGATATTGGAGTATTGGATAATACCTAAACTTACAAATATAAAATATAAATATTAAATTTAGATATTCATAGAAAACAAATGTAAATAGATTGGATATTTGTTATTTGTCCACTGAAAGAATACCAGACTACTTTTTGTTCTATCTTAAAATTACCATTATACCCTTGTAAGTCTAGACCTGCCTAATTCACTAAAAGAAATCAAACCATTTTCTTTCTTCACGATGATCTCTGCGTGTTTCCGATCTCCTTGATAAACGAGTGTCGTGTCGGTGCTCCAGATTTGTTTCGTCTTTGTTACGAAACATGGTGAGAATCGGTGCTATTTTGGCATTCAGTTCATGTTTTTGTCTTCGAATTCAGACCCGTCTTCGATTTTCTTACTCAAATGCATCTGCGATTCTTCCCGAAAACTACTAGTCTTGAGTCTGAATTTTGTATCTCCGATTTGGTTTCTCTATGTTGTGATTCTCTCGAAAATAGGTTTGATTCCATCGTCTTGTGTGGTGGTCTTCTGCTCGGATCTGCCATGCGTTTGCTCTTGTTTCTTTTGACGCCATTTTTTCTCATGTACCAATGGATCGGTGTGTAGGACATGAGGGACGTTTCTGGGTTTGTTTATGAGAGGATATTATGTTAGGGTTCACTAGTCCGTTACTCTTTGTTTGTTTAATTTGTTAGGGTCCCTTTCTTCGACCTAATACAAGTTCACTCCCAGCTCGTTTGTAATACCATTGTAGTTGAGGCAAATTTTGGTTATCTTCTGGGTTCGGTCCTCATTGTTTCTTCTATGGCCTTACCATTTTTTTTATTCTGATGCGTATGTTTGCAAAATACGTGGTTCATCTGTACATCCTTTGCTTGATTTCCTCGATGAGTTCAGCATATGGCTTTCCTTGTGATGTGCTGGAAGGTGGAATCTCACTTAATTCGTAGAAACTCTTTTTGAAGTATGATGCTTAGGGTTAAGGTGAATGAAAGTTGATGGATTTTGAGTTTCGGGGCTTAATCTTTCATGCGACCTTCTCCTTGTTAACTCATGCGCCTATCATCTGTATGCTTTTTAACTATTTAATGTTGTCTGCTCTGATGATTTTAGTTGGTGTGAGGACTTTTTCTCTTTTGGTAATTCGGAATGCATGCGGAGGCTTTAATTTTGGAAAAAAGGTGTAAAGATTCATGAACTTCCAACTTTTTTGCCGAAAAAGCTTTAAATTTGTGTCATTGCCCAAATAGATCTATCTTGTTGTCCGGAAATTCTTCAACTTTAAAGTTTCCCAAAGAAAACCTTGATGTCATATTTGATTAACTGAAAATTTTGTGTCGTCTCTCATTGTTGATGTGTCATCATGGGTATTGGAAAAATTTTGAAAGTTGAATTTTTTTTTGTTAAAATAAATTCTATATGTATGTATTTTCGGCAATGACACCAGTTTAAGGGTTTTTTGTTAAAAAATGACGGTTCAAAAATTTCTAGCCATTTTTCCCAATTTTTGAATTAGCTCTTTTCATGATTTTAGGGTCTCCTCATGGCTTGAGTACTTATTAACTGGATTAAACATGTATATTTGATAGTTGGGCACAAGCAAACTTCTTTGGGTCGTGGAATGCTTTGCATTTGTAGAGTGATAATACCCATTCATCATCGTGCTTTCTCTAATCATTTGGTTTTACGCATGTCGAGAATCAGAGGTAAAATCATGGATTACTTTGATGTGTATTTCAGATACAATTTGTGCTTCTAGTTAGTCGGCAAGGAAAGGTGAGGCTCACCAAATGGTATTCACCTTATACACAGAAGGAGAGATCTAAGGTTTGTGCAGTCTAAATTATATGAATATCAAGTTATTGAGCCCCATCCCCAATTATGCCTTTCTTACGTATTTCATTATAAGGAAGGTTATACGTGAGATCAGTGGGGTAATTCTGAACCGAGGTCCCAAGCTCTGTAATTTTATCGAATGGAGAGGATACAAAGTGGTCTACAAAAGGTAAACCCCATGATTTTACGGTTTCATTCAGTTAAAACACTGGATTACATAGATGATTGATATGTGCTTTTATACAGATATGCTAGCCTATACTTCTGCATGTGCGTAGATCAGGACGACAATGAGTTGGAAATCCTTGAGATAATCCATCACTACGTTGAGATACTCGATCGCTACTTTGGTAGTGTGAGTAAGCCTATATCCAGATTTTGTGCTCTGTACCACCCCTTTATAGTGTGTGTGTGTGTGTGTATATAGATTCTCAATGGTTTATCTGTGACTCAGGTGTGTGAACTGGATTTGATTTTTAACTTCCACAAGGTATGCCTAACTCTCTCTCGGTAAATAATTGTTCTCTACATTTTGGATCGATCATTTCTTGACAACTCTTTCTTGTGCTGCAGGCGTATTATATACTGGATGAGCTCTTGATTGCCGGTGAACTTCAAGAGTCAAGCAAGAAATCAGTGGCAAGGATTATATCCGCCCAGGTGAGCAATTGATTAACATTTGACTCAAACAAAATGTCAGTTGTTTAGGGTTTCAGTAACGGTATCTGTTATAATATTGAAGGATCAATTGGTGGAGGCTGCGAAAGAGGAAGCCAGTTCGATAAGTAATATAATTGCTCAGGCGACGAAATAGTTTCTTTCTTCTTTCCTCATATGTGGTAAACATGTTTGCCTATTTGCTCCCTCTATCCATTCTCTCCCTTTTGGAGGGATTTCGCAATTGGGCTAGAACAATGAGCAATGTCCTAAGTAAGCCAAAGTTTATTTCATATGAGAGATATTGTGAGTAATCTCTGTTTACATGTTATTATCTGGTGACTTTGTTTTATTGATCATTAATACAACTATCTCATACCACTATCTGTCACTGCCCTACATTTTATTGTCTTCTATGGTCAAACAGTGGGAGCAGATAGGTAGCCTTGCTCGAAGAAAGATGTAACGCAGTCATCAAACATCTCCTCAAGAGGCTTGAATTTGAACCCGAGGCTCCTAATCTTTGAGGTATCGAAGTCATAATGCAGCCTGTTCAGTTTCTCAAACCTGAAAATATTGGAGTTGAGATTTTCTGTAAATAATTTGTGGTTATGCTTGGAATGAGGGTTAAGTTTCGTCAGAGCAAACCTCTTGGGGATGGGAAGAGAAGGGTATCGAGCGGATAAGAAGGAAACTAGTTCCTCGAGGTCGACTATGGTTGAGCTGCAGATGTAGCGGCCATGAGCCGCTTTGTGCTCGTACACAAGGATGTGGGATCGTGCCACATCGTCAATGTGTACATATCCCATTCTTCCATGCCATTGGAACTTTGCTGTTTCTCCTGTTGTTCAATGGCAGGTCAGAAACTTCACACTGATATTGCGGTTTTGTACAAGTATTAATCATATTTGGAGATAGGATGTGATATACAAACAGCAATCACAACTCCATAGCGTTGAACAAGGTGAGTTTAGGTTGAGTTTTCTCATGCATTAACTTTAGAACTATTGTAAAGAGATATGGAGGGATAAGAATAAACTACCTTTCAGCAATCCGAGGACATCAGAGGCTGTAGAACAAAGATCCGGAGGCAGGCTCGGTCCTATGAGAAAGGCTGGCAAGACAGTAACTAAGTCGATACCGTTGTCTTGACAGAATTTCCATGCTGCTTGTTCGGCTAAGGTCTTGGATAAAGCATACCAGATCTTTTGCCATGTCCGAGCACAAAAAAAAAAAAAGTATTATGCGTTAAGCGACAATATCTCGAAATTCTCGTGGTTAACCTTTCCAAGTGAACAACTACTACATCTGATTATTATAAGGACAGTGAAAAGTTGCAGGACATGTTCTTGGTTGTGGTGGTATAACGTATATGAGCATATAAGTGATATACCTGGAGACTCTCGCAGAGCTCAACAGAGGTCCAAGATGACTCATCTAGAGGGACTTTAGGATCAAAATCATCTCTGATCCTCACTGTCGAAGAAGAAGAGGTAAGAATCACACGCCTTAACGATGGGTTTTTCCTGCATGAGCGCAATACATTTAGTGTGCCCTCTATAGCTGGCTTCAAGATCTCCTCCTATTGCATCAGAAGAAAGGACATTAAGGAATAGAGAATTCCGTATTTGACAGAAATGTGTTAGTCTAGAATGGTGCCTGTGGATCAGTTGAAGGTTTGAGCACTGGAGAAGCAGTATGAAACACGCCATGGCATTCCATTATTGCGTCATCAAAACTTCCGTCTTCCATTAGATCAGCCTTCACCAAACGAAGTCTCTCCTTTGCTCCTTCTAACTTCCAAAGGTGTGCCATTTTCTTCTCATTCCCTATCAAACAAGCCATTTACATTTTGCTGTTCACACACAAAAGAAAGCAAGATATTTGAGACAGGAGATGAAAACCTGGATCTCTGACTGTTCCAATAACATGATATCCTTCAAGGAGAAGCCGTTTCACAAGCCAAGACGCCAGGTAGCCTGAAGCCCCAGTGACACAGACTTTGCCTTCTGTTGGATTCATGCCTTCTCAGGTACACATGGAAGTTTTACATGGTGAATTATATAGCATGTGCAGGCATGCATCCTGAGAGTACAAACCATACTGTGTATTGAGGATAAAATAGGTAGGTCATCCAACATGTGTGGCTGCACTTCACTACCTAAATTGGTTTTGGGAATGGTAGTTTAACCAATAGAATTGCCTGAGCAATCAGTTCGCTTCATGGTTTATTGAAATCCGCAGACAATTTTGAGGAGTACATGCCCTAGATTTGCACATCCTTACTTTCCCCCTAGCAGGTTACGCTGATGGACAAAAAGAAAAAAAAAATAAAGGACTAACGTCCACCTTGCGTTTCAACAGAAGCTCAGACTTTCTGTGACAATATAAGTTTCTTCAGATACAAAAGAGAAGAAGGGTAATTTTCGGTGTGTTTGTTAAAACCTTCGTAGTCTTAACTTCAGGCGAGACAGTATACCAAATAGGCAAACATGAGGGGGATACACTAACAACCAGTAAAAGAAAGATATTAATGATAACGAATCACCTGTGAACGAAAGCCTTCGTCACACAAAACTCCTGACGACTTTCTCTGTACCATATGATAGCTTCTTCCCCATCACCCAAGGGAAGGAGAAAGCTTGTATCTACGCTGTACAGCCAACCCTTTATCACCTCAAAACTCTCTATGCGTCGAAAATATTTGGCCCAGAGCATCATTGAAGGAAAGATTTCAACCATTCTCATTAAGCCATGCAGCATCTTTGGTATTGGATACGAACCAAGCCGCCCAGCAGTTGCAGTTGAAATCTCATCTGAGGAATATTCTGGTTGCTAGAGCTCTGCCAAATGAAGGGATAAGTAAAATAAGAAAGACCAAAAGCTTCTCCAAGTTCAGCATTACCTTAGGGTAAAACCGGAAAATGCATGGAAAAGTTTCCCATTAACAGTTTTTCACTGGTTCAAGTCCAAATCCCAAGCTCTGATATTCAACTCTAGCTATGATGCTGTCATCCTGACTTAGCTAATTCTTATTTGCCTTAAACAAGCCATGTAATGGTTCCAAACAAGTTTTTCAGCTATTTTAGCTTCAATTATAATCCAATATGGAAGAAACTGGTGGCCTAGATTGTCTAGGCGATTTGGATAGATCCACACTCTTGCTTTCCCAGATAAAAGATGATCATGAGAAGACAAACTCAGTTAAAAAACAATCAAACTGAGGTAAGACAGGAAGCGGGTCTCTGCTGAGACTTACCTGCGCGTTATAGAAATACATTCTTTATCAAGGATCCCAACAGGATGCATTCTGTGAGCATCATTTCTTCCAGAAACAACTGGAACATGAGAAAGTTCGTGCTTGTCCATGATTTTCTGGGCAGAGAGAAGATCCATATCTGGTGTAGCAGTCCACCGCACTTCACATTTTCCTCCGTTCAGTGAACATATTTCATAAACAGAAATATCCTATAACAAGGAACGCTACAATTACTTCTTTTTTTTTTCAGGCTGTAAGAGATTCATAAACAAAAATTTCATGATTTGCGGCAGGAATGTCTATTTGAAGTCATACCTTGGGTCCTCTGTTTCCTTCTTTTCTAGCTTTGGTGTAGTCCTGAATGTCAGAGAGAGTAAGTAAACCAAGTAAGATATTCTCAGGATCAACAATCAATGCACATGATTGCTTCTCTATAAGCATGAGTGTTACTGCTTCATCCAGTGAAGCGCCCATCATAACTGTTACATATCTCGTCCGCATGGCTTCTGATACAAATATATTCTGTGCCAGCTCCTCATTTTGAACGAGAGATTCATCAATGCACAGAGAACTTTCAACTTCACAAAGGTTACTCATTGATGATTCCTCGTCAGAAGATGCTTGAGATTGCAGAGCCGCCTGGCTGTTTCTAGTCCTGATACTCTTTTTTTCTCTGGTTTCTAGTCTCTTTGATTGTCCTGATGTAATCCAGGAAGACATGCCCACAGCTCCCAGTAAAGGTAAGACTATGCGGTAGTCCTGTGTCAGTTCAAAAAGCAGTAGTACTGATGTAAGAGGAACTTGACAAACCCCTGCAAGAGTAGCGGCCATTCCAACCTGTACAACAAGGAGGTGGACAAGAACATTGATTGTGAAGCTGCTAAATTATAGCAAACATTCTTAGTATAAGTAACTTGGTAAATACAGGGTTTATTTGTCTATGATAAAAATTGTCTGGCAAAGTATCAAGAACCCAAAAACATAGAAATATTTTGTAATTTGCAATGTGAAACCATGAGAACAGTACCAGACCATATGCTTGAGGGGACGCCACTTCCAGGATGGAGAGATGAAATTCCGGATTCATCTGAGCCAAAGCAAGTCCAATGAACTTTCCATATGCCATTCCTGTGGCCGCACCAATGAAGAGAGAAGGGGCATAGTATCCACCCACCAGTCCAGAAGCGCGACACAAGGCAGTAGCACCTATCTTGACAGCCACCAGCTGAAACAAGAGATCAGCTGAAAGACCCTTCACAAAGGGACGAGATTCCAACAAAATATCTACATTTTCGAAACCCCAGTAAAGGATTTCAGGGTATGCCAAAGCTATGACACCGACGGTTAAGCCGCCCATTACAGGAAAAACAGCCTTCGGTATTCCAGCATCCTCGTTGAGATTGTCGACTGCAGCTGTCATGGATGATGTGCATTTAGACAAGGCCAGTGAAACCAAGCCACAGAGTGCACCCAATAGAAGATACAGCGGAAGTTCTGAAAATGAGAGAATGGTTATCAAAACCTTGCTTTATCTTTAAGATGAACGAATAAGAATGGCATCATATTTTACCACCAGGTGAGCGGAAGTCATACTCAGGAACCTTAAAGGCAGGCTGAGAACCCAGGCCAACTTCTGACACCACAGAGGCTGTAACAGCGCTGAGAATAACCATTGATGTTGTGCTTGGAAGTGGCATTGGTGAATCTGTCGGTGAAGGTCCAATAACAGATTCTACAGCGAAGAAACACCCAGCAACCGCTGCGTTGAACCCTGAAAAACACATTGAAACAATTTCCTTAAGAATGAACTAATGAGAGCGCCAAAAAAAACGAACTTAGTCGTAACTAAAGAAGAGAAGCATCCACAATGAGCTTCAACAGCTTGTGTTGTATAGTATCTGCCGAAATTTCCTTAAAGATTTCATGTCAGAGACCAGTTTTGATATGAATACAGAGCAAAAGACCCATACGAACGCACCCGAGGAAATTCCAGACGCGGAGCCAGCAGCAACTAGCGAGAGCCCAGATTGAGGACTTCTTTTGAGCAGAGAATTCACTCCCTTAGCGATGGACGATCCAATCTCAACGCTAGGACCCTCTGGGCCCAACGAATTCCCCGTTCCGAGCGTCACACAGGCCGCAACCGTCTTCAAGAACGGCCGCAGCACCGCCTTCAAGCGATCTGGCTTCGAAGCATCGGCTTCAGAATCCCCAACCGAAGCTCGAATCTGATTTAGGACACTGACCAGCAAACCCCCGACGGTCGGGACGATGATGACGCGCGCCCATATGGACCCGATGGGTTCCTCTCTCAGCCAGGAGGCGCCGCGATCGGGGATCCCATCCCAGCAGAAGTCGCGAATGATGTGGACGCAGTTGTTGAAAAGCACCACTCCGATCCCGGTGAGAACACCGACCAAACAAGCCGACGCCACTGCAAGCTCCTCCTGGGGCGGTTTATCGGTTACGATCTCTCCGCGGTCATCATTCCTCACCGCCGGCGATCTCCGAGAGCAGCGGGAACGGAGAGACGAGGGGAGAATCTTCAGAGGAGGAAAAGAAGAGGAGAACAATGGAGAAGAGGCACTGCAGAGGAAGGGATGAGTACAAGAGCTTGCGGTGGGAGAGAAGGAAGAGAACCGCCGGCTAATGGTGGGAAAACGGAAGGGACAGAGAGTAGCTGCCATGAACGGAGACAGATGAGAGGTGACGTGTGCTTATCATTCAACGGATAAATTGGGTTTTGGATTACCAAGTATCTGACGTGGCGCCCGCTCTACGTCTCGGCTTATTTAATTTAACTAGTTTTGGAACCCATGAATTATTAAACTAGCACTCTCCTGTTTCGCGCGGATTCAACTGATGTATCATATTTGTTTGAAACATATAAAATCTATATATTAAAATTCTGTACGCTCAGCTTTCCACGTCAACCCTGTATTTTAATCGTTTTTCGGAATTTCTCATCCCTCAACTCTCCACGTCAACATCTTCATTCATTTCGCCTGCCACTCTCCCACGATCTCTTTTCTCTCTCTACGATCTCCTCACTCAACATCCGCCCTGCAGCATCCGCAAGAATCTCCCACGCCGCTCGTCCCCCCGGCTTCCAACAGCACGCTCCTCCCGCAACAGTCTTTCTAACACCCCGACCTCTTCACTGCACCTCAGGTTTGTGCTCTCTCGCTCCTCTCTTTTCTTCGCTTTGCATTTCTTCTATGTTTAATTGGTCGATTTCGTGTTGATTTTTTTGTTATTTAGGGCTTTTTTTAAGTATGGATTTGTAGGATTAGGATTCGTTCTCTCTTCTTCTTCACGATCCAGACGTTTCGCAACGACGGAGAACCACCGTCCCACCATTGTCCACAAGCGAAACCTCAACCCGCTTCACGATCCTTGGTTCAACACGGTTCGTTTCCATTATATCCTTCCTCTGCTGCCGCTTCTGTGTTCAACACGGTTCGTTTCCATTATCTCCTTCCCGTACAATTCAGGTTTGATATGATAGTTGTTACTGATGGAAGACGGATTTTGGGTCTTGGGGATCCAACATAAGACATTTTGTGCGGGACCATTAGCCAAATCTTTTAATCACGTAGGAAGTCTTTCATCAGAACATTTCATATGTACGTATCATAAAAAAATATGATAGTTGTTACTGATGGAAGACGGATTTTGGGTCTTGGGGATCTAGGAGATTTCTTATGGAGATTTTGTTGGTTTTCATTTAAAAGGCAAGAGAAGCGGGCGGTTCGGTGGCGGCGGTCGTTTCGACGAAGGACCTCCGAGCGAAGTCATCGGTGAGGTTTTATCCTTTTGGTCTCTTATATTTGTTCCACTGAGTCTCTTTCAGGGTCTTTATGTATTTTCCTTTTCATATTCCTTTATTCCTTTTTATTTTTCCTCTTCCCAATCCAGCATGTGAATACATTGCAACATGAATCGATTTAACAAGGATGATCATAGACAACAGGAGGAAGAAAACTGGTGCACTGTGAATTCTGGCAGATAAGGTATTTGAATCAGATGTTGTTTTGATTTCGATTTTGAGATCTGGGTTGTCTCAAAGTTTGCTATTCGTTTGATTGAGTTAGGGTTTCGATTGGTTTCTGTATCATGTCGAATCGTCTCGAGGGTTGATGGGTTTGATCCATAAAAAGCTTCGTTTAATTGCATCTTCCTTAGTCCGGTTGATTTTACTTGAATCCATCAGATTTTACCTATTGTGTAGTCCGATTGCCTATCTTGATAAACCTGTTGTTACTTTGACTCATCTAATTTGGAGGACTAAGGTTGAAAACAGAGGGTAAAAGCGGCGACGACAAACAGAGGATCTGATCCTAAGAACGACGCGGAGCTTATGTAAGCCCCTTCATGTTTCAGTTTTGCTTCCATCTTCTTTTCTCCTTCTCAATACTTCGTTGTAAGACCTTGTAGTTGTTTTTCCAAATGACGTTATGTGGATTATTTATCGGCTTCGCATTTGTGTAGGTAGAGGATGAAATGGGTTCTCTACTGATGGAGTACTTAGATGTGGCTCCAAAGGAAGAACAAGAGGATGATTTATTTGATGTCACAGAGATTCCCACGGCAAAGGTGAATGCTTCAAAGGATGATCCATCTAATGTCAAAGAGACCTAAAATTCCAGACATGAAAACGGGCAAAACCAACCTGAAAACAATGACCAGAAGGGCTCTTCCTCGGAAGAATAAAATATTCGAAACATCCTTATAGAAACGTTGCTGCAATTGTCGACCCTCCACGATCAGGACTCCATCCCATTGTAAGTTGCAACACTTGACAAATCTGAGTGATCATTTATTAAATTAGGTTTTAATCATGTATATGATTCTTACTTTTAGGTACTGCATATTCCAATTTCAGATAATGGATCCAACCAATATCAAGCCAGCAATGTCTTGACTGAAGCACGAATTCACGATAATATCAACAACCTTCGGTGCAGTATATCCCCAACAACATTCTTTCAGGTAATTGTATCTCCAAGATGGCTTCCCTTTATCGCTTCGTTGAGAAAAGAGCACGAATTTATATGCCTAATTATCAGTATTGTTAAGAAGGTCAAATGATTCAGGTCACTACCCTTGCTGCTGAAAGGTTATATTTACTTGCTGGTGATTGGCCTGCTCTTGGTCCTGATACCTTACTTTTTCACCTATGTTGTGGAACTGATACAATAGGGCTAACGCTCGCACATCGCGTTGGTATGGTAATGCCCATCTACTTGGCTTTATTTTACAGAAGGAATATCATATCCAAATCCATTACCCAGCCTATTAAAAGGGTCGATACTGGATATCGCTTCTTTATGGGTTCGAAATAAAATTCGTGCAGGTTGTTGGTATAGAAATGAACCCTTCAACAGTATCAGATGTTGAATGGAATGCCAAAATCAAAGGCATAAGTAACTACAAATTCATCTCTTCAAAATCAGATTCCTGATAGTTTAACTTTTTACCTCAGATTAATTATTTCTGATTCTCTCATTTGTGTAGGCAGGGGATGTAATGGGTTCTTTGTTGAAGGAGTACTTAGATGTGGCTCCAAAGGATGAACCAGAGGATGATTCATCTGATGTCAAAGAGATTCTCATAGCAGAGGTGAATGCCTCAAAGGATAATTCATCTAATGTAAAAGAGACCTCAACAGAGAACCCATTACATGTCGATGAGGAAGTAGCATAATGCCCCGTGTTCTTTGATTTGATCGTCACTTTCTTCATGTCATTCCTCCATCCACCTTAAGGACTAATAATGATTTTAGGCAAATGTGAGAATTCGAGGAACAACAAACGCAAAGCTTGATTGACCAAAGGATCAAGGAGCAGCTCGGTCAAGCTGCAGCATTTCAGCAGGTTGGTGCGATCTGCAATCAGCATATGCTGGCCACCAGCTGAGTGCTGGTTTCGAAAATTCAAACGCCAGTGCCAAAAGTCCTGAACAGAGTTAGCAGGTAGCTGAATGCCCATCTTTGTTGACATCCGAATTTTCCATCAGAGCATTGTGTTTGTTCTCGACCTTTTAAAGTAAATTACATGGGAAGAAATGTAGAATATGTAATGTGAATGAAATTGCATCATTTTGTTCATCACATTCTCTCTTCATACATGTGGCATGTTACTGATTTCACAACATTAGGTAGCTGCACCACTCCAGCTAAACCAGAAGCTATATTAGTACTCTGAAAAAACTCGAGGAGTTGTTGGAGGTCTTGTGTTTCTTTGGTTCCTTGTGATAGCATAGGTGAGAAGTCGATGCCTGCAACAAGCAAGTGAGGCCACCTATTCAGCTATTCGTGAGATACCCTTCAGACTGGATTGAGCTTTTCAGTCAATAAAAGAAAACCGACATTCATAGAGTTCGAATTCCTCCATTTAGATGCATGAAAAGTCTTCTGTTGTAATGGTTTTATTGAGACTCGAGGTTATTCAACTTCAGAACTAGGTGTTGCATCGCTAACTAGGTCCTTATGAATGTTAAGGTTTGCTATTTTGAGGATTAAAACTCTGTTTAACCCTTTATTTGATTACTAAAAGGACTGTTCACATCTGGTTGCTGCAGATGATTGGGTGCTCACATATCCTCCTGCTGGTAGTCGCCATGCAAGTACAACGTTTCAGAATAAGCTTACACCAAGTGTTCACCGGTTTAATTTGATGAGTTAGGTAATTAATATAGTGCTTTGTTGGGGTTTTAGCTCGAACAACAGTGTTCAAGTTTGTTGATTCTGGAAGACTCTTGGTGGTGGGATTCTTTCTCTTTGTGTTTATTATCTATAAATAATGGCTTTGTGGTCTAATCTATTGCTTGACTGGTAAAATCAATTATCAACTGACCCGCGCGACTAGGTACATGTTTCTACGGTGCCTTAGCTCTAGCCACAGAGAAACCCACGAACGAACTCATGGAGAAATCACCAGTGGGAAGAATAGAGCCGCTCATCACTAACATCATGTGCAGAAAGTTTAATGGAGTATTAGTCTTTTAAAAATGTGTACAATAAAAATATTTAAAAGGATCAACCTACCTGTCATATATGTATGGATATTTGAAGCTTTTATCAAAATGATTCGTTAAAGTAGATAATTTACAAGAAGAATTTACGGGGGTATGATTTTTTCAGATATCGAAGTGGCATACACCTTATAAAAAAATTATTGTATCATGGTACCGTCGAAACATGTACCTATTTTACGAGTCAAATGGAAATGTTACAATTTAGCTTTTTGGCTATTTTCTTCCTAACTTTCTTATGTTTTTTTTAAAAAAGGTAAGAAATATATCTTTGGGGCATCACCAAACTACGAAGTATTCTCATATATATATATATATATATGTATATATTTATATATATCACTACCTTTGATGCTATATAATAAAGTAAACACAATTGACTATGGATCCTACAATCCAAGCTTTAGATATGTTATCTAACATACAAAAATACAAAAGATGTAACGATCATGGGCTCATAACAAGGGAAATCCTTTTCCTTGGTTCAGTTTACGTCAAACAAAGTTAAGTTACGCCATGTCGAACCTCCAACCTCTTCCATTCCAACCTACAAGAACTCGTGCATGTAAAGTATCTAATTTTAGATTCGTCCAAAAACCGATCTTATCTTACAGAAAGGCAATTTTAACTCCCAGGAATGCACATATTGATGAGATCAATCATTACCTCCTTGCAAAGCTTCCAGAAAAAAATGGTTTAATTCTCAAGTTCTGACCTGATAGGCCTAGATAGTGCTCCTAATAATGATTGGCAATCATTTTATCCTATTGAATACCTCATCTCCCTTGAATTTCCTGGTTTCCCAAAACACAACATATATTTGAAGGTCGGTGCCCCCATAATGTTACTCCGTAATATCAATAAAAAAGAAGGCCTATGTAATGGACCACGAATGGTCGTGACTGAATTAGCATCAAGAGTTTTAGAAGCAAAGATTATTACATACACTCATATTGGTAACAAATTCCTTATACCAAAAATCATTTTGTCACACAGTGATTCAAGTCTCTCATTTCCACTAAGAAGAAAAAATTTCCCCATCCGCTTATGTTATGCAATGACTATAAATAAAAGTCAGAGACAAAGTTTGAAACAAATTGGATTGAATCTTCCAAAACCGGTTTTTAGCCACAGATAGTTGTATGTTGCACTATCAAGAGTGACATCAGCCAACGGATTGCGTATCCTAGATCTCAATAAAGAATTCACACAACAATCGCTCATAACAAATGTTGTTTATGCAGAAATATTCAATGGACTACCAATACATAAGGTCAGCATAAAATTGTTTTCTTTACTCAACCAATTACTTACTAACTTATAGTGTTGTTCTTATTTTAATAACTAATAGTATTTTTTTCCTCCATTTAGGTCGTACGATCAAAGGCTATCTTACCATTTCATCACACGGAATCATCCATGAGCCACCATTTACAATAATGCACTGTTTTTAAAATTTCGGTAATATAACATTTCTCCTAATAGCATGATTTACGAATAATATTGTTCCTCATATTCACTCATTTATATTGTGATAGATTTCATGCAATACTTTGTCATATACAACCATTAAAATGTTTTAATATTCTTCAATGAACTATTGCATAACATTTATACACATTTTAAAAAGTACAATGATATATCTTCTCGCGCATCAAGCGGGTATATACCTAGTACATATAAAAATATACTAAAAAAATAAATAACAAAATATTTTATTGTATTTAAATATATAACATTTTTACATATTACTGAATATTTCTTTGTATACAATATATTTTGTTTTTCGTTGTTTTTTACCAATATCATCTAAAATAAGTAATTTTAATCCATCTAGTTTTTGCTCTAGAAACTACAACATATAATTATTATCTATGACTAAGTATTGATTTTGATAAATATATACCTACTCGATTAATACTTCATTCTTCACTTTCGTTAATTGTCATTGCAAAATACAACATAATAGGGAACT
Source organism: Gynandropsis gynandra (assembly GCA_036759665.1). Classification (NCBI taxonomy): domain Eukaryota; kingdom Viridiplantae; phylum Streptophyta; class Magnoliopsida; order Brassicales; family Cleomaceae; genus Gynandropsis; species Gynandropsis gynandra. Next base: position 32,076,326 of record CM071868.1, on the reverse strand, counting down.
GTTTTCGTTTAAAATTGAATGGCAAAGTCGTATTAGTCGGAATTAAAAGAATTCGATGTATAAATACTTTGTTGCCTGCACGGGTTCCAATTATTATTTTACCTTCTATAATATTGGTACCGAGTGGGTTATTTGAAGTCGTGTTTCTATATAGTCCAAGCGTTTGATCTATGTTTCGTAAAAGTATAATAGGGGCTCCTTCTTAGTCTTAGACAATAATTAGGAATTTCTGGATATTTTAAAACTGTTTAAGAATTGTATTATATAGTTCACATATGTCATTGTTGTTGGAATCAGCATTGCAAAATGTATCTGAATTTAAATATTCTCTAGAATGTTCTTGAATTATTTTTAGAAGTGTTTCATTTATTTCATCTACAATTTCATCTGTAGGACACAATATTGCTCTATCTTAAAAAAATGGGTTTTAATATTCAGTTTGAATTTTTGGGTATACATGAGTAGCAATGCTTTCGATTGGATTTGATGTTTCTTTAATTAATAAATATTCAGTTATATCTATCAAACATTCGTCATTATTAGGTTCAATAAGGTTACATCTCCCAATTGTAATATCCAATCAGAAAAAACTTGTAGTTCATCTGGATTTGAAGAGATATTATTCATTTGCATACGCATGTTTTTGGTTAATTTTAATACATGACAGTAGTTCCAAATATAAGAAGAATTTATGCATGCTTGAACAATGTCATGTCTATTTCCTTTTGCAACAACTGGTAAGACCTCGCGAAAATCACCTCCAAGTATTATTGTTTTGCCACCAAAAGGTTTGTTTTTCGAAAAAGGATTTTACTGAGCCTATGATATCTTTCATACTTTTATCTAAAGTTTCAATACAAAATTTGTGTATCATAAGTCGTGTTTGTTTTATAAGTTCTGAGAGATTTGTATTCAGTTTAATATTACAAACTGAGTCTTCGTTGATATCTATTGGTATTGTGACTAGTGAATACGATGTGCGACCTCCCTGCAAAAGGCAATACCACTTGAAGTAACGTTTAAGACAATGTGCCCACGAGATCTTACTGTTGTAGACAATGTTTTCCATAAGAAATTACTTTTTAGTGCCTCTATGTCCATATAGAAAAAATATGTGTCCTTTGTTTTGGTCTATTACTTTGATAATTTCATTGAAAACTGAATATTGTTCCGCAATTAAATGTGATTTCAAATTTATAAATTCAGTTTCCATCTTGTTTTGATCGTTGGATAATTCTTCATATATTAATCTGTTCAATAGTGATTGGTTATGAGCTTCTTTAAGAAATGAAATTGAACGATATTATTTCAAGGATCGATTATTTTTTTGTAATAATTCTTCTACTTCGCCAAGGGTTATGTTTTGGATCTCTTCATCAGACATGTTAAGATCTATAATTTGGAAAGAAAATAATTACATAATTTTAAGATTTATTTAAGTAAATTACAATAGTAAATATTCAAACTTGGTAGTTTTAATAGGCGTCGACGTCTGTACAATATCTCATTAGATAAAACTTGCCATGTTGTCAACCAAACATGTTCCGGACATGAAATTATGTTGTTAACAAAATGACAAACAATGTTCGTAGATATCTTGGAGATGCCCAATTACTTGTCTCTTTTATTGTGTTGATGTATTGCTCATCATCGTCTAGAAGTCCTAAATGTTTCTTGCAAATGACCACTAATTGTATGAATTTCCTCAGATGAAGTAGGATCGCATGTTTTATTTAATAACATTCGTAAATAATATAACTCCCCAACATTTGGATTAATATGTTGTAAGCTACCAAATGCAAATCTGCGTTTACGTGCTCGTCCAAATTCGATGTTTTCTGTTCCATATAAATTTCATTGGGAAATTACAATAAGTCAATTGTCGAGCTTCAGAGTATGAGACGTTACATTTGAACCATTCCGTAAACATTGCTCGTTGAATGTATTCATCCGATGTTATATTAGATAGTTTGTCCTCTTCATCAAACACTATATTTTGTTGTCTGGGCAAATAGAATTTTAACGTTTTAACCGGTATACTTCTATAATGAACATTAAATTTGAATATTCTCCAGTAAACTTCACACCCTGAAATGTAATGACAACTATAGTAGTTTTTTTATTTCATCTAGCGATTTGTTTTTCTGCATTTCTTCTGGTGTTGTTATTGTTGTAGCGACTTTATCATATCTTTTATTTATATATTTGAATAAATACTTGATTGCTTTTGTTTGATTACACGATTCCAAATTAATATGAGTTCTATACTTTAGAAGGAGATAAGGGTTATATGGTACAATATAGCAACTACCTAATCTAATTTTGTCTTTTACTACAAATCTTCCATTATCTTGCTTTTTGTAAACGAGATATCCTTCATTGTTAATATATGCTGAATCGATAAAGTTTTTTGGAAATCAATTTGTGCATTTTTTTTCTTTTTTCATACATGGTGAAAATTTATTAGCAATACCACATGGTACATGTATCATCGTTTCTTGCACTGCAGTGTATAGTACGAAATTTGTGATATTATCTGAAATCTCAGCAGATATAATTGAATCAATGTCGCTTGTGTTGGAATTTTTTATTGTCTATTGAGGAATATCAAAATATGTGCATGGGGCTATCCTCTTTTTTTTTTTTAATTCAATCTTATAAATAACTGAAAAGAAAATTCCAATATAAAATTGTTGAGTAACAAAAAAAATGTAATTCAGTATTTTGTAGTGATTAAAAGCTACCTACATTGATTTCGCCCAAGCATTTGTTTTGTTTCAAATCTGTTAATAGATCTTTAAGTTTAATCCTAAATAATCTTGCTAAAAGATTGGATCTATTTTCCGATGTATCATTGTAATGATACATAATTCACTGTAATTCAGGCTATTTGGGATTACATGTGAATATTAAGAATAAATATGAAAATCCCATTTTTTCATAAAACATTGTATTTAAATAATTTTGTTTCATATATCGTGAGCCACCTGACGAAGATAATATTATTCTTTTCCCAATTTCAGATTCCAAAATATTCCCTAATTGAACAAAAGCTTCCATATTTTTATAACATTCGCATCGCAATTTATTTTGATGGTTTCTTACATAAGAAATTGTCTCTGATTCAACCATTTAAAAACCATTGACAACAAATTGTTGAAAATGTCTCCCTGAATGTAATATATTAGAAGATTCAGTATTTATTTCCTATAAATGATACGCCATGAATTCTCTTAAAATGATAAGAGAAAATTGTTTTTTATAAAGAAGTTGTTAATCGCAAATTTAAATTGAGATGATAGCCATCTTCGCCATACAGAAATAACAATGCATATTGTAGCGGAAGATAAGACGAACTCAATTCACTTATTTTCATGTATTCCTTGTTGTGTTTTTTCAGAATAATATCTCTTGAATTTAATCTTTCGTTTAAATCTCCTACTAGCAATGTGGCTACTTCTGCAGTTTCTAGTAAATTGTATGATTTGTTTTTGTTCTCGCGTTCTGCTATTAAACATAATTTCATTTCTAATTTATCAGATATTGTAAATCTATCACGAGCCATTCTAAATATTTTAATATAGGGATTATGTTCATCAAGAATTTGTTGAATGTTTTTGATAATGTCTTCGCGTAAACTATTTTGAAACCGTAAAGATGTACGCTGCAAACCACAGTCAAGTAAGAAATTTTTTTGTTAGTAATGTTATCAAACAGGAAAAATACAATTGTGATAGCGTGTTGTTAACGCACCTAATCGTATTTATTTATTACTAATTGCGTTACATGTATCATGGATATACAATTGGGCAAATTTCACAGTTTCTCTGAAATGCAACAACAAACTGCCAATTCTATGGTAGTTTTTCCCATGTATCTTAAATATATATGGCTTATGATGAATGTTTACTGAGGTATCAATATGACCACCCATTGTTGTAAATGCGAGCATCATATTGTATGCGCGAATAAGTTGTTTAAAGTGGTCGTGATGCATGTGAACTTTTTTTGAAGAAGATCTTTCAAATATGGGGAGGTTCTGAAAATTTTAGTAATGATATTTTACCTCTAGAACAGTATAAACTGAATTTCGGGTCATTTACACAATGATTTTTATTTGAACATTTGTCGTACCACATTTTAGCGTTGTAATGCTAAAAAAACATTGGTCTCCTATATCTGTATAGGGGACAACACTTGTATATAATAACAATATCAATTGGATAATTATGTATTCTGAAATGCGTTGTATGTAGTATGCATCATGCATGTCGTAAATAATTATTCATAATATCATAAGCAAAAGTGTGTACCAAGAGAGTTGCTGGCAGACGACGTCACCACATAGTTATGTCTTTGTGAACTTGAACAATCGCCTTTGAACAGTGCATGTATGTTGGTAATTGTTTGTATCATACGTATCCGCTAAAATCGTTTCTAACAAATCTTAAGATCATTTTTTATTAAAATCTATGTCTTCAAATTCATTTAAAGTTCAGTTATATCAATAGACAAACGACATAACAAAGTAAATATTATAAATGATCAATTTATATTCATTGAAATATTTATATGATGGAGATAAAATTAGTTTGTTAAAAAGTGCATGAACAACAAACATTAACTTATACAAAAGTAAGCTCGGTATCACATTATGTTATGCGTAGTAACCTAAGCACTATTTACAGATCAAAATATTTCGAGCCATACCAAGAAGTTCGTGTAAACTATCCAAATATAATATTACACATGAAAACTAGCTTTTCCACATGCAAAACCGAAAAATGTTTTGAACATAACAATTCAAACTGTTTAAGATGATATCTTCCAATGCCTTTATTTCGAATGATCGGCGCAACTAATTTTCAGATCTGTTGATTTTACCTTAGACGTACTTGACTAGAGGGATGAGTGACTATCACTTTCGTCAGCATAGCGCTTGCCATAGGAATGACTCGTAGAAGGAGCCCTCAAAACCGATCCCATGGAACTATTATTTGTAGAAAATTGAAGATATTTGATAGACACAACAAAGTTTAATCATTGTCCTTTCTTTACAATATTTGTGATATTAAATGTATTTTGGAAATAATAAGGACAAAAGAAAATACAATTGATTTTATACATGTGTGAATGAAACAAAAGACGGGTTCTGCAAAATTCAATAGCATAATTAGTAAGAAAACGATGTATGAATTCATACAAACATTACGTCCCAATAATTGAAGTACAAAAACGTACTCTCATCTATATAGAGCGGAGTATATCCTCATAATATGTGAGCCTACTAACTCGGTAAATAGACAAAACACCTCTGGCCATTCCACGCGATTTCGAAGGTCATTGACTTTATTGTAAAGGATAAACCATTATTTTAAAAAGACAGTTACTGTTTTCTAAAATTTTAGACTTGTCGGGATTTCAGTCGAAGATGCTTGGCTCACAGGGTAAACATGTGTAATATTGTATGATAATAACGAAAAGATCAAATGTTAATACCAATTAGCTTTGAATATCAAACAACTATAATATACCTCGGTTTCCTTATTTCTCACATCGTAAGCGGATTTATGTAGCAATTGCATCGTTTCTTTGTCAAATATGAGAAATATAGCCTCACCGATGTCGTTAATAACTTTTACGTATACATGAAACTTGATAGAAGATTTTGTCAATGATTGAATATAAATATAAGAAATTTTTAGTAAAAAGTAAATAATGAGAAATTTACTTTAGGAAAGGGTTGTTTGTAGTTGTTTTACATGAATCGTAAAGAAACGCCTAACTGTAACACGCGTTGAAGTGTCATCTATAATGGCGTTAACTTTTCGAGAACGAGTGTTGCATCCTAGATAATACCATCCATATCTGTTAAGAACTTTGGTAATCAGTGCTGGAACTATGAATGTTAGAGTCTGCATGGAAAAAATCACATAAATGGCTACATAAAATTGATATATGAATAATATGACCAAATTACATGATTAACTTACGTTTGTGGCTTTCCCCAAATCAAAATGGTTTTGACTGTAAAAGCATTCCAAAAGTCAATCGATTTGTTGCGTTGCGGATGCGGAGCAAGTAAGTTGATCATCTTCGGTTTATTAAGCAAATCAGTCATAAATATGTTTTATAATCAAGTGAGAATTTCATTATTAGTTTATGAAACATCTGTTATTGTGAAATGTATTTAGATCTTTGAAAAAATATCGAGAATAGATTTAAACATATTTCGTCTTATATTCAACTATGGTAGAAAAATTTTGATCTAAATAAAGTTTACTTGAAAATTAAACATTGAAAATTGTTCTCCGCTCTGTGAAAAAAACACAAAGTTAAACAATGTTGTAAACGAATATTATAAAAAAACTGTTTAAGGAATAAATCTCTAAAGATAAATTTTATTAACATATTCAATTTTAGATGCATTACATAATATAAAAAGTTTAAACGAAATAAAGAAAACACAAATTATCCAAAAACTTCATAAACTATAATAAACGAAAAGTCACATTTATACATCTTTAATAGGTAATCAACTATAGGCGGGTATAACTATATTATTAACACATTTATATCTACATCGATGATGAAAATTGCATCCAATGTGTTGGTAGAAAAATAATTTTACACTGCAAACAAAACATTCAACTCTTAAAACGAAACCAAAAGCAAAATAACAGAGAAATAGAGCAAACATAGAGGCTAGTAGAGGTTATTACCACCCCAAGTTCTTATCGTGAAAAGCTGGCAGATAATAACCAGTGGACCATTTTGGTGAAGATGTATGCAATCAAACGTTTGATAAGCAAATGTTTACCATATAGTGCACTCTACGACATCAGAACGACAAGATAAAACACATTGTCAATAAAAAAAAGCAAAAAAAAAATTATTATGGAAATGTAAATCAAAGAAAAGAATGGAGAATACTTGATGTCACGAAGCTGAACTGTCAAACGACTACTAGTTCGTTCCGTATAAGTAGTATCTGTGAGTTCGCCAACAACAATAACTTCACCTATAACATCTGAAAGAAACACTCCAAAAAGAAAATTTTGAATATAAGTTACATGGATACAACAAAATAATATGTAATTCTTAATGTAATCTTGATGACATTAATAAAATGGCTTACCGATAAAAAAAAGTTCTTCCAGGGCACCTGACAATATATCCGAATATAAAACAGAGTTGAAGAATTTGTCTGAGTTGTTCAGATTGCTGCAAGGTCTGACAATTGTAGTCGATGTGAAACTTATTTTAAACGGAAGACCCGATGCTTTGTATTCTCCAAAACTTCAGCTAACATTGAAATTTGTGATTATACAACACACTCCTTCCATGAGAAAATGTTGATGTCGATATCAAAAGTTCGATCTAACAGAACATTGAATATGGTTACCGTACAAAAAAAGAAAAAACAATTCAAAGGTCAAATTTAATACAATAGCATCAAAAAGTAAAGAGCGCTGATAAAAAAAAATACAATTTTACCTATTCGTCAAAAACCAATAATTTCCAGTTGGAAGTTGACCTCGAAATGGGACCAACATAAAAGTTCCATACTTTGAGAACTCGAACCCGAATCCTAAAAGATTTTTTTTTGTAAGACATATGTCGGAAAAAGGACAATATATATCTTCTAAACTGATCTACTATGGTGAGAATACTTTTGCGTTATGTGCACTGAAACCAAAACTAACTTGGATGAACGTACGAAGAAAAACACGGTTATTTATAAGGTAAAAAAACATTTAAAAATTCCAGGGTAGCATCGCATCTGTACATTTGACCTAGTGATGCATGTCAAGTTAAACAATTTAACCTAAACTACCCGTAAGTGCATGACACGTGTGTAGTATTTTAGGTGTCGATAGACAAAACTAGAATTAAACTTACTACGATGGAGTAATGGTTGTGCAATGCAAATATGAGAATGCAGTGAACCTAGGAGTTCTTGACAAATGAGACAAACGTTCTAAGATACGATTTCACCGCATAGCTTCCAAAAGCGACTATCGATCTATCTAATCATGCATTCCCTATCAAGATATCTAAGGTGGACGATCCTAGTGTAATTCCTACCCTCTCTCAAGGCAAAGGAACGTGATTCAATTGATTTATCCCCTACTTCCATGGCTGACACCCCAACTAAACCCCATAGGATCTATGATTCATACGATTAACCCTCAACCATTACTATCCTACTTTCATGACCTAGACTCGGTTGTTCTAAGCCTGATCTTCTAGGAAAATAATTCTCATTTCGGTCCTTCTCATAATCCCTAACACATGCATCTACGTGGCTTTCATAAATACAAGACATTCAATGCTCATACAAAGAATAGATTAGCAAAACGGGAAATGCATTCATAAATAAATCAAATAAATTCCGAGATAGCCATAAGCTCGGCCCTTCTCCTAGAACAAGATAACTACTCAGTCATGAGTTCAAAATCAAACAACATAAATGAAATAGAATGTTTGAGGAGCATAAAAATCATACGAGGCGTCGTCCTGATTCGATCTTCCGTCTCCTTGCATGTCTCCCGCCCAGAGGACTCTCTCCAATGATGGATAGGCTCCTATCTACCTGATGCGATCCCGATTGGCGATTGGAACGATGCTCTAGACCTAAAGGTTGGAACGGATAGACTTTGCTGCAACGGATTGCACAAGGGATGTGGAACGAGTGGTCACACGAGAGTTGCAGAAGGCTCTCGGTTCACTGGTTCGTCTCCGATGGATGTTACACACCAATGAAGAACGAACAAGGCGTTGGATATTACACACCAACGAATTTGCTGGATATTACACACCAACAAGAAGATTTCACAAAGGAAAATCAAGATCAAATTCAAAAAGTTCAAGATTGATGTTTACAATAGGGTGGCCGACCATATTAAGGAAAACATGGCCATGCAAACTTAAATTCATCATTAAATGAAGGTCTTCATGCAAGACCACTAATAAATGCATTGAAAACAAAAAAAAAGATATTAAGACAAGCTTTGTAAATCATGTTTATTGGAATGCGAACTTGTCTTGGAGCCCTTGGGTTATTAATTAGGTCATGGGAAAAGTGACACGCGGCCTCGTTAAAAACCCGTCGTCGAAAAATCCCGTGGGACAAAACCGACAAAAGGAAAAGAGTACACGCGGGTCACTTACCTAATTAATAACCGTTGCGGGGAAGGCTTCGGCTTGGATAACATTTTGTAGGATCGTGACATCACGTGGACTTGAATAATCTTCGTGAACATGGACGGTCGCGAGAATCCCGATAATTGCATCCTTAAGCTTTGCAGCCTTGGCTCGGGTCACGGGACCAGCTGGTAGGGCCAAAGCCTCCTCCTCCTTAGCCTTAGCTCGGGTCACAGAACCAACATCCTTCGGTCTGGTCGCATCTCGGGTCGCACTGACCGACTCTTCTTCCGCGCTGGAGGTCGCGTCCTCTTTTGCATTATTGGTCACGTCCTTGACGTCATCCGGGATCATATCATGCCCCCCTACTTGAAAAGGATTTGCCCTCAAATCCACTTGATCTGCGACAAAAGGAACCAACTCAGTAACATTAAAACTAGAACTCACATTGTACTTACCTCGCAAATCGAGTTGGTAGGCGTTGTCACTGATCTTCTTGGTCACTGAGAATGGGCCGTCGATCCGGGGCATTAATTTGGACTTCCGCTCGCTCGGGAATTGTTCTTTTCGTAGGTGAATCCAAACTTGGTCACCGGGCTTGGGAGTCAACTTCTTCCGTCCTTTGTTTGCTTGTTTCACATAGAGCTTGGTCTTCTTCTCTATGTTTTTCCTTGCCTTCTCATGAATCTGTTTGACCATCTTGGCCTTTCTTTCTCCGTCCAGGCTAACTCGATCACTTGATAGAAAAGGCATCAGATCCAGTGGTGAAGTAGGATTGAACCCGTATACAATTTCAAAAGGAGAGAATTTTGAAGCAGAATGTACAACATGGTTGTAAGTAAATTCAGCATGTGGTAAACATTCTTCCCAAGTTTTTAAGTTCTTCCTAACAATTGCACGCAATAAGGTTCCTAGGGTTCAATTCACTACTTCGGTTTGACCATCGGTTTGTGGATGAAAAGTCGTAGAGAATAACAGTTTTGTCCCTAACTTGGACCACATGGTCTTCCAAAAATAGCTAAGAAATTTGGTATCCCTATCGGATACTATTGTGTTAGGAATGCCATGCAAACGTACTACCTCTTTAAAGAAAAGTTCAGCTACATACAATGCATCATCCGACTTTTTGACATGGTATGAAATGTGCCATTTTCGAGAATCTATCTACCACCACAAAAATTGAATCCTTACCGATTGTAGTCCTAGGAAATTCAATCACAAAGTCCATAGATATATCAGTCCAAGGGTGAGTTGGGATAGGAAGAGGGGTATACAAACCGTGAGGCTGAACCTTAGATTTAGCTTGTTTTCATGTGACATATCGCTCGCAAATACGTTCCACGTCCCTCTTCATATGTGGCCAGTAGAAGTGATCATGCAATATTTTCAGAGTCTTTGCAACTCCGAAATGGCCATAAGTCTACCTCCGTGGGCTTCTCTAACAAACAACTCTCTCATAGAGCAGTTAGG
>CM071868.1:31990899-32032482 GCA_036759665.1 Gynandropsis gynandra | reverse complement strand
TGAGCTAGAAATATCCAGCTCGGCTCGCTTAAATATGGTCCGAGCTAGAGCTGGCTCGCGAGTCGACGGCTCATTTTACACCCCTAGTTAGATATGGTAAATCACCTACAATAATTTGAAATTCTGTAGGATTGTCATATTCAACAAGATCAGAAGAGGAAACATGTTTTAATGGTATGGGTGTTGGTAAAGGATTGCACATGAGCATAACAGACCTAGCAAGAATGTCTAGAATATATTGATGTTGATGTAGAAACATGCTAGAAGAGTGAAAGTGGACTTGAATGCCTAGAAAGTAATGTAATTTGTCCAGGTTTTTCATATTAATTGAGAATCAAACTGGAAAAGAAAAGTATAGATTAGAAAGTTTGAGTTACCAGTGACCAACATATCATCGACATAAAAGAGGACAATGAGAGTGATATTATCGAATTTGTAAACAAAGAGAAATGGATTAGTTGTGTTACAAGATGACCTAAATTTTATTAGATACGAGCTAATTATTAAGCCATGCTCTATGGACTTGTTTTAAGACATAGAGAGCGTTCTTTAATCGATAAACATGAGAAGAAGCTTGTTTGTTAATGAAGCTAGGAGATTGTTTCATAAACATAATCTCTTGTAATTCACCATGTAGAAAGGAGTTGCTAACATCTAACTGTTGTATTGGTCAGTGTTGTGTAAGGGCGAGGCTTAAGCCTATACAAATGGTTGAGGTTTTCATTACAAGACTACACGTGTCTATAAAATATATCATTTCTTGTTAATGAAACTCTTTGATACTAATCTAGACTTAAGACTATCAAGGCTACCATTTGGTTTAAGTTTATGTTGGAAAATCTGTTTACAAATGAGAATTCATATTAGGAGTTCCCAAGTGTTATTGAGTTCTAGAGATGTAACTTCTTCTTGCATAGAAGCTAATCACCCCTAGAATTTTTAAAGTTGTTATAATGGTTTTAGGTGTAAATAGTGTTGCGGTGTTTGTAGGCAAAGCATAACGAGGATTGGGTATAGAGATACCAACCCAGCCCTTGTTTTCATGGAGTGGGTGCAAGAAACTAGAGGATCATGTGGTGGAATGTTACTAGAGGCATGATTTGAAGCTTGAGGTGATTCAGATTGTAAACCGGTAATGCAAGAGTTGTCCAAGTGTGTGCAGAACATGCAAAGACTTGTACTAAAATATGCAAAGGTAAATAGTAAGTTGTAAATGAATGTTATCAACTCGAGAGGTTTGAGTACTTACCTTGTGTCCTTGCTGCCATGCTTTCAACAAAAGAGATGAGTAAGAGAGAGAAAATACAAAATAGACAGAGGTAAATAGGAATCATTCCTCATTGAAAATAACATGTCTAGCAATATAGACTCGATGTGGATGGTCATCTGTAGCATATCATTACAAAAAAACATATGCAATTTCCAACGGACATATCCGTTGGAAATCGCTTAAAATCCGTTGCAATGACCATTTTCCAATGGATGACAACAAATCTGCGACTGTTGGGAATTGCTCGTTACAAATCGAGAGCCGTTGCGATTCCCAACAGTGTTACAACGGATATTATCTGTTGCAATATTGTAATGGATGTGCAACGGGTAACGCCGTTGGAAAATTATAATGGATGCTCGTTACAAAGAATGTGACAGATGCCCGTTACAAATATGCAACGGATGCCCGTTACCCATTTGTAATGGATATCCGTTGCCACTCCGTTGGGAAACAAATGAGCGGGAATTGAAATTTTGCAACGGATATCCATTGCAAAGTGTTGAGAAATGACAACGGACATCCGTTACAAATTGGCGGGAAATGACAACGAGCATCTGTTACCATTTGGCGGGGACGGATACCTGTTAGAATTTGCAACGGGCATCCGTTGGAATTTAAAAAAACTAAAAAATAAAAAAATAAAGAATAAAAAAATTTAAAAAATAAAAACAAATTTCAAATAACCTTAATTAATATAATAAAATTTCTTACAAAAATAAAAATCTGATTCTATTACATTTCATCTAAATCTATGGGGCGAAAAACGTGACAATCATGTCTTTTCAACCCGATTAGCCTCGAACCAACAATATTCACACACCGAACAATGTTTGATGCATATCCATCTGGAAACTTAATGTCTTCTTTTAACCACTTTAATAATGTTGTTTTCACCGGACCAGACAATCTGAATATTGGGATAGGTGACATTCCATCTCTTAATTCCAACTCAGGTTATCGACATATTGTCTTCATATCTTTTCTTGATTGTATATTATCCTTAGTTTTACCCGCCACATTCAAAACAGTATTGATGATGTTATCGAAAAAGTTCTTTTCGATATGCATAACATCTAAATTATGACGTAATATCAATGATTTCCAATATGGTAGTTCCCAAAAGATACTACGTTTATACCAGTTATGCCATTCACCTTGGTCTTTTGGTTACAATACCCACGATCTCCACCGCATTCTACCGAGTCTTGTAAATCTCCCATTGTGCTCAATCTTTCGTAAAGGATTTGTGTTCCGATTTGCATGCACGGTGCCTCTTCTTTTTGTGCCACGTTCTTTCGAAAATGTTTTTTATCTTACCGAAAAGCATGTCCAGGAGGAAGAAATCTTCTATGACAATCAAACCAACATAGTTTCTTATCATGTACTAATCGAAATGAATCTGTATCCTTCATGCAATATGGACATGCTAATCTCCCGTGCATGCTCCATCCATATAACATTCCATAGGGAGAAAAGTCGCTAATTGTCCACAACAAGACCGCTTTCAATGTAAAATTTTGCTTCGTACTCACGTCATAAGCAAGAATTTCTTCGTTCCAGAAATGTCTTAATTCATGAATTAAGGACTGCAAAAAGACATCGAAAATTTTCTTCGGATGTTCTGGTCCTGGAATCAGCAATGTCAGAAACATTACCTCCCATAGCCCACATAGCATATTGACAAAATTATCGCCCACATAGCATATTGACTTCCATATTGTCCATATGGACTAAAACCATTGGTTCATAGGCAACGATAAACATTTCTCGTTTCATACGCGAATTCATTAAAATTTTTCCAAGCCTTACCATTCGATGGATGTTGCATTATACCTTTGCTCGTCGAGTGTTCTGCGTACCATCTCATTGCCGCAGAGGTTTTTTTATTCAAATAACCTTCTCAACATGTTTGTTACAGGCATATAGAACATTTCTTTCTATGGTACATATTTACGTGAATATGGTTTTTTTGGCCGAAATCTGCTTGCACCACAAAACTTGCATTCCAACAAGTTTCTAACATTTCTCCAAAACAACATGCAACTATTTCTACAAACATCAATTTTCTCATGTGGCATTCCCAAATCTTTTAAAACATTCTTTGTTTCGTAGTATGTCTCGGAAACTTGATTATTTTTCAGTAAATATTCACGCATGGTTTTACAAAATGAATCCATGCAATTTTTAGCAATATTGTAGTTTGTTTTTATACTCATCAATCTTGAAGATAAAGATAAATGGGACTAACCTTCACGGAAAACTTCATATATAGGTTGTTTCGCTGAATCCAAATAGTTTGAAGAATCAATGTGCATTGATGTTCGACATCTCTTCATGTGGTTGTTCATGAACAACTCCAGGAAAAGCATCTAACACCATTTCCACATATGTATTGGTCGTTGATGCTTCATAATAACTTCTACATTTCTTTCTGCTTGTGTTTCTTGCACAATATCTCTAACGCCGCAATTTTTGCCGTAAAATAACCAAATTTCGTAATTCTCAATGAAACCCACCTTATAAAGATGTTTGCAAACAATTTCTTGACTTCGATATTTCATATTTTTGCATCTTTTGCATGGACATAACATTGTTCCCCGTTTTTTATACAGAGGTTGCATCGATGCAAAACTCATGAATTCTTCCAATCCGTGTAAGAATTCTTGCGTAATCTCTTCAGTTATAGGATATTTTCTTCTATACATCCACTCTCTCGATTTATATATCTCTATTTGAAGAATACGACATTTTGTTGAAAATATATTTGTTGATGGTTTGATGCTAAAACCTTGATAGTTGTCTTTAAATAGTGTTATTTGCAATGGACATCCGTTGGCAATTTCAATGGATTCTCGTTGCAAGTTCACGTGAAATTATTCCACCGATAATCCTCGAAATTAACAATTTCAACGGGCATCCGTTACACTTTCCAACGGACATCCGTTACACTTTGTAACGGATGTCCGTTGGACTTTTTCCTGTCGTTTTCTAACGGGGTTCCAATGGATAATGGCAACAGAATCAATCCGTAGATCGTCCATTGAAATTTGCGACAGATTGCAACGGATGGGAGCAATAGTAGCTATCCGTTGACCGCCCGTTGAAAGTTGCGACAGATTGCAACGGATGGCTTCCCATTGGAAGTTCTCGTGTATCCGTTGTAATCCGTTAGCATTTGTAATCAACGAACGGATCCGTTTCTCCGTCCATTGCAAATGTCGTATTTTTTTTGTAGTGTATAAACATGTCACTATAGTCGAGAAACACACAATGCAATGAGCGTGGTTCTAACTTATGGAATGAGTATGGATGCAGGTACAAGCGACAAGAGGTGTTAAAGACCCTTAAAATTGTTAGTCAGGGCTAGAACCATAAAAGCATAGAGTGAAGACCTTTGTTTAATGGTTTAGGGGTAACAGATTTATCAGAAACTTGGAAGTGAAAAATAATTCAACCAATGCATCAAAGGTACTTGAGCTTGATAGAGAATGGATAATACGAGTCCTACAAGAAGATGATGTCACTTTTTTTATACTTCATTTTGCTCCGGAATGTGAGGACAAGACATGTATAGCTTGATGCCACAATTAACAAGATTTGTAAAAATTTTATCGGAGGATTCACCTCATCCATCACATTGAAAAGACTTTATTTTTTATTCAAATGCAGTTTAACATTCTTCTGAAAGCTAATAAACACATTAAATAACCCATCTTTGGTTTAAAATGAATAGAATAAGCGGAAACATGTGTGGTTGATGTTAAAAATAACATAAACTTGAAAATTTCAAGAGGTGTTGAAGCATGAAAAACAAAATTACTGAAAGGAAACCTAATGTTCTTAGAAATTTGACAAGATTCGCATATTGTTGCGGATGAGTTTTTAATGTTTATATTGCCACCAGATTGAAAAAGTTGAAGGACTTCATCATTGGGATGATCAAGGCGTTATCTAATAGAAAACATAACTTGTGGGGGTTGATGAGTCTTAGACATGTTAACCATTAATTTTGTTGTCCTTTGCTAGCATCTTTTGATTGTGCTAATCTTTAATCACAACATCATTAGAGTCAAACACAATATAACATGATAAATCTGTAGTAAGTTGAGAAACATAGAAAATGGATTTATGAAAAGTACAACAACATTCTGTAAGGAAGATTACTTGTGGACGAGGAGATGTTGGGTGACCCTACATATGTTATGGGATTATAGGTCCAGGATTCTTGCTCAATTCATGTTTGCGGTCTTTGATAGATCAAAGGGCTTCTTACCAAGGGTTTAAACAAAAAAAAATATTATGAAGATCGTGATGGACCTAGGGGCGTTCTTCATGTTCTTAATTTGGATGGAGGTGGAGTAGAACATGCATATGGGTTTCTGGCTCTTACCCCAAAACATATGATAGTGACATGGTGGATCAAAAGACACCACAAAGGCAGCAAAAACCCTTTGATACAATCATGATTCTTCTGTCTAAACATGCATACCTAGACAGTTAGAGAAGAACCAATAAATGTTTCCGTTGAAGCAAAAGAGTATGAAACCTATTATTTCATTGTCTTTTTCTTATTTGATAATTATTACATAATAGGCATTTTATATTATTAAAATAATTAGAGAAAATCATATAGAAATGTTGAATTAATGATAAACAATTTGATAACTCAAATAATGAGAACATCAAGCGATTGATTAGCTGAAATATTCTTATGATTTGTTGTTCAAATAAAGAATATTATGATGTTGGTAATCCTCGTCAATCTTGCATGGATGATGTGTTTTTGAAGTTCACATTAGTTATGAATTTTGTTGAGAAGTTGGTCATATGAGATGTGTCTCTTGACTCGGATACCACTTTGTACCATGAGAATCAGAATCTTGAAGAGACGTTAGAGCTTATGGGATGTCTTGAGATTCAAACAAATCATCAAAAATATGTTAACACTTAATGTAATATGTCTAGGTTTCCGCACGTCTGACACAAAGGTTTACTAGTTTATGTGGTGTTTGTATGTTTTTTACCTGAAGAATAAGAATTGTTGGAATAAATTTATTGAGTAAAGCCACGATTCCTTGAGGTGAAGTCAAAACAACCTCTTTGATTAGTATAACAGGCTAAGCCTCTGAGATAGAAATTGCTACCTCGGTTGTATTGAGAATCGTATGAAGAACTGTTGTTACCAGTATGAGTCTGAAATGCTTGGTGATAAGATATCATGGGTGGTTCGTGAGATTTTCTGTTGAGAGCTATACTAGTGAGCTAACTGAGTACATCTTCATAAATAGGAAATGTTGGTGATATATGGAGGTATGAATGATAGTAGAGAATGCTTCAAACTCCTTGTTGATGCCTTGTATGAGCTTGAAAATTTTCATGGATTTTGAAATAGATTTGAATAAGGAAATGAGGTGGTCACAAATAGACTTAAATTCTCGAATGTAGAATTTTGTCTTTAATGGAAATGGTTTGAAGACGGACTAAGAGGTCAAACTCTCTAGAGATAGACATTTGGTTAAGGTATCTGAGTAAGGTTTGCTAGACAACAATGGAGGTTTCAACTCCAACGATTAGCCTAAAATTTTCTTTGAATGGGGTTCCAATAACCAAGAATTAACTAAATTGTTTGTTTTACGTCGTGAGTTGTGTAGGAGATTGGGTGTTTGAGTGACAGTCTCACCATTTGCGGTTATAAGATTTTGAGGTGGTTGGGTAATATCACCAATGACACATCTAAGGAGTTTTTGTGACTCCAACAAGGATTCAATCTAAGTTTTTCAAAGAAAGTTTGACGATAATTATAACCTAATCTACCCGCAAGTGCACGACACGTGTGTAGTATTTTAGGTGTCGATCCCACAGAGACTACGCAACACTACCTAAACCCGAACTACGAATCAAACTTGCTAACGAAAGAATGGTGATGAAGAATGAAATACTGAAAGTAAATAAACTACTTGGGTTCTAACGATGAGATAAACGTCCTAGGAATCCGGTTTCACCACAAGACTACCGAAACCGGCGATCAACCTATCTATCATGCAATCCCAGTTAAAGCTATCTAAGGCGGACGATCCTAACATGATATCTACCCTCTCTCAAGATATATTTCAATTCAAAGGCTAAAAACTCTCGTCAGAATTTTTCTAAACCAAAAGTAGTCATCATCGAAATATAGATCTTTTATAGTGATTTAGAGAATTGGTTCACTTTCAAGGTGCTTGTTACTCTAATAATAGATTAGCAGGAAATGTGCATAAAGAATCAAACTTTTTTAGAAGATTCAAACAACAGATAGAAAATAATGTCAATGTGTTCAAGAACCTCGTGAATGATCTTGCAAGGCTTTATGTTCCAGAATGGTTCGGGCCGCGACCCGCTCGGGTAGTGAGTGTGCCCGCTCGGGTGCGGTTAGGGCAACTCGTGCAGATTGTGTGGGCTGGAATGATGCCCGATCGGGCATGGCATGTGTACCCGCTCGGGCACAAGGCAAAATGGTGGGGAATGCTTGCCCGAGTCGTGCTAAATGGTCCACACAATTGGCCGTAGGTTTTGCCCGATCGTGCAAGGGTTGTGCCCGACCGGGTGAGGCTTTTCCATGCTCAATCTCGTCCCGTTTGTCCCGTGATGATCCCCAAAGTTGCTCCTGAGCTCCGTGCATGTCCTTTTAGCTCCAAAATGGTCCAAATACGCGTAAAAACCTGTAAGAACATGAAAAGCACGAAAACAAGTAAAACGGATACGGAATCATACGTAAAACATCACATATGTATCAAAAACGTCTCCTAAATCGTGCAAGAAATACGTATGAAAACGAGATGATCAGTGGTTGGGTAATATCACCAATGACACATCTAAGGAGTTTTTGTGACTCCAACAAGGATTCAATCTAAGTTTTTCAAAGAAAGTTTGACGATAATTAAGCTTGATCTGTTCACATAAACTAGAAAATGATAAGTGGTAGTATCCTCTATTGAAAGCATGTATGAAATCTCTCGAATACTGAGTGCTCTCATGATATACAAGCTAAAAGAGAAAGAAAGGATTTCATAGATGTTTGAAGAGAATGCAACTTTTAATATTTCATTCAAAGTTATTCGATACAAAGATGACGATGATCCATTTATACAAGTCTAGTAGAGAACAAAAACTATTATATGGTAATTAACAACTCATTAGAGCAAAATGGTTGCGAAAGACTATTTTAGAAATTGGATTTTGTAGTGATGGGGTGAGATATTTGTTCGTCTTGGCTTTTTGTGTGGCGTGGGGATGTGTTTATTGCCATTTCGGAAGTCAAAGGAGGATTGTGATGAAACATATAATCTAAGTTATTTTTGTTTTTGTTTGCAAACATAATGGTTTTATTTTGGAGATAAAGAGCTTTGATTCTTTAAATTCTGAGTAGTAAGTTTACAAATGACAAGATATGATCTTTTTGTGTTGATAATATATAATAAGTTGTATTTTTCAAAAAGATTCACAAATATATTAATGAGATATAATGTTGTTATATGTATATAAATTAGATAAATAGAATGTAAAACGATATATTTCATATGATTCAATATTCTACATATAGTAAATGAAAATAATATAGAAAAACGAAAAAAACTAAAGATATATTAATACTGAACAAGGTCCTTTATAGGGGTGAGCAAATAGCGAATATCCGTAAATATTTGACTATTCGTATTCGTCGAATATTCGATTTTATTATTCATATTCGTATTCGTAAATACAGATATTCGTAAATTCGAACATCCGCAAATATCCGGATATTCGTTGGATATCTGTATCCGTAGTAAAATCAATTTTTTTTAAATATTAATAAAAAATTCTAAATAATTTACATTTTATTCCTTAAATTAGGGTTAAAACTTTTATAATTTACATTTTTGTCCTTAAATTTTAAATATAATAACTATTTATTTATATATTTTATATTTGATCTGAAAATCAATTATAATAATGTTTTTATTTATAATTTGATCTTTAAAATTAGTTTATTATATATATCTATATATTAAATAAATTATCTATTTAGTACTTACGAATAATTAACTATACTATTTGTATTTGTATTTGTCGAATATCTAAATCATGATATTTATATTTGTATTTGTTCTTACGGATATTTGCTTTTTTCGGATCGAATACGGTTCAAATACGAATCGGATACGAATACTTCGTATATTTTGCCCAAATCTGATCCTTTACATGTATAAAGCCGTAATAAATCTCGATCCATGAACCCAATACCCGGGTCAAGCTCGATCCATGAACCCAAAACCCGATAAATCTGGGTCAAACCGGTTCAACCTTTAATTTCCCGTACAATTCCATCGCTAGGTAAAATCGAGGAGCAAGAGAGTTAAAATTATTCCCTCGCGTCGACTTCTCCTTTCACACTCCCCTTCGAGTTAGACTAGAGGTGCGTTCCTAGTTCCTTGATTATTTCTCTGGTCATTGTTTAAAGAATTTTGGATGGTTTTGATTGTTAAGAGGCGTATAGATCGAGAATGTGTGGAAATGCCGGATTCCTTGTGGAATTACGCAAGGAATTTAATTGATCTATGCCCTGTTCATTTTTTCTCTCTTTCCGATAGGATTCTCGAGGAATTTCGTGGGAATCGTGTTTTGTGTTATTGTTGTGAATTTTGAGAATAGAGTCAAATTGGGAGAAAGGGTCTTATGGGTTTGGATTCAAAAAGAAAAGGTTACCGTTCTGTGCACTGTTTCTTCTTTCTTTGGAAGGAAAAGGTTGTCGCTTTCTGTTATCTTCGTGCTTCTATGGTTTTACGTTTGAAGTATGGTACATGTGTGTGGTTTCTGAGCTAGGCTGAACTAAGCTGAGGATACATGCTTTGTCTTTGCTTATTTGATTCAAGACCTATTGTGTTTCTCAGTTGTTTTTATACAAGGCCCGGTCTTTTCTTCTTTGAGTACTTTCGGATATGTTTTCTCACACTTGTGTGTGCATTGATTTAGGATTATTTATCGCCATGGAAACCGTAGTTGATGACATAGCCGACAAAGAGCGTGAGAAACTTAAACAAGACTCTGCGAAAGAAGTTGACAATGGAAACCAGGGTCAAGATAATGTAAATGAAACCGAGAATAAGAACCCAGGAGAGGAAGTTAGAGAAGTAGCTTCACTCGTGGAACATCATGATTCTCCTTCAGCGGTTTTAGATCCTGAAAAGGGTTTAGTCGATCCTACCATGGGATCTTTGGTAGAACAGACTGATGTGATCAGCCAAGGAAGTTTAGCTATCTCAAAAAATGGAGTAGATTCTGCCAAGGACGGTGGAGACACCCCAGCTGTCCATGATAGAACGACATCAGAACCTGATTCTAGGCCAACAGAAGATGATGTCAAAGAACCAATAGAACCGGAGGCTGAAATACTGATGGAGGTTGAAAAAGCTTCAGAAGAACCTGATTCAAAAATCTCGGGAGACCACAACAGTGTTCCAGTTATGCCTGATAACGAAACCGCGAAGGAGAATGGCACTGTAAATTCTGCTGGCCATGTAAGAGGACTGACCGATCATCATCAAGAAACCACAATGGATTGTGACAAAGGGCCAGAGGTTCCTGTTTCCGAGTCCGTTTTAAGTCAAGGGAATGAGCTATCCATGCCTGACATGGAAACCTCAATAAACCCGGGAAAAAGAACTGACTTGCCCGTCCCTGACACCTTAAAAGACATTGACAAAAAGATTGATGTGTTGGCTGCTGAAACCCCAAAGGACCATGAACAAGGTTTATCTGCCATGCCTGCTACCGAAACTTCTTCTGAACATGACAAAGGAATCATTGCTCAGGAGGCTGAACCCAGAAAAGATATCAAAGATGAATTTCTTGATACTGAAGTGGTTGTTGATGCTAGTATTGACTCCATTATTTACAATGATGTCAGTGTTGATCCTGCTACAGAAGCAGGAAAGAAAGATAATCCTGGATCCCATGGGGAAGACGGTGATATTGAGGATGCATCTATGAAACATGATGCTTCAGTTTCCACTATTCCTTGCGATGTATCTTCAGCTGTAAAGTCTGAAGAGGGAGGAGAAGGAGATTTAAATAATGGGGTCCACAAGATAAACTCCGCGCCTCCTACCTGTGATGGTACCATGAACTCAAAAAATTCTTTCCTCTTGGATGATATGTCTGAGGGCAATGAATCAGGAACAGAAGAGGAGCAATCTGCTTTCACAAAAGAACTAGAGATTTCTTTTAGAGCGAGAAACATGGAATTTAAACCTCCAAAGTTTTATGGGGAGGGTCTAAACTGTCTTAAGTAAGTTTGCTTCCTTCTTAATTTAGTATTAGCATACTATAAATTGAAAAGTTTTCACTAAGTGCTGATATACGGGTTAACTTGTACGCAATAAGGTTGTGGAGGGCTGTTATCAGATTGGGTGGATATGACAAGGTATGTGATACATCAGATGCATCTAATGAACAGCTTTAATTTTCTCTTGACGTTCATTCTGGACTTTTGCTTGGCTTAGGTTACTGGCTGCAAGTTGTGGCGGCAAGTAGGAGAGTCTTTCAGACCCCCAAAGTGAGGAATTAGATTTCATCCATTTTTCTTGTGCACCTCCTTCTGATGGATCTTTGGTTCCCTCTGTATTTTTAGTTAATTAATTTATTTTTTTGCTGTTGCACAGGACATGTACGACAGTATCCTGGACTTTCCGAGGATTCTATGAAAAGGTGAGATTGGGATATGCCCATTTCTCTTCTGTGGCTTGGACTTTATGCATTTGGTTTCCATGTGTATGCACTCGTTTGGGACTCCTCGTTTCGATTTGAAAGATAATTTATTTCATTGAACATTACCAGGAAAGAGAAATGATGAATGTTCTAATGGGTACATATGTCTTAGAACTTTGTCATCTTAGTTTATTTGATTGTTTTTCTTATTCTTCAGGCTCTTCTTGAGTATGAGAGGCATAAAGTCAATGGAGGCGAACTTCAAATACCCCTTGTTTCTATTTCAGAACCAATGAATATTGATAATCAGGTTAGATCCAGAGAAAGATACAAAGAATTCGTACTTCAGTTATATCTTATATTTTACCCTTGGTACTTCTGTTATAGCTTAACCTGCTGGCTTCATTTCCGAATCTGGCACTAGGCTTCTGGATCAGGTAGAGCTAGAAGAGACGCAGCAGCTCGTGCAATGCAAGGTTGGCACTCACAGCGTCTTCTAGGAAACGGAGAAGTTAGTGACCCTATAATTAAGATCTGGCAGAAAGTTTATTATCAAGCTACTGACTCATTTTATAATCCATTTGTCTTTGAATCTTTGATGCCATTGTTACAACACATGGTTTTGTAATTTGTAGGATAAGAGTTCAGTTCCTCAACAGAAGCGCGACAAACAAATTGGAACTCCAGGTATGACTTGTGCGAGATGCAAAAGCGTTAATGTGTTTTACATTGTTTGCATCAGGGCTCAGTTTCTTAGCTGCATCTCACTGATGTCATCAGGTTTGCTTAAACGCAAGAGACCCGTGTCTGCAGACCACGGTGCAAAATCTGCCCACATCCAAGTGTCGAAACCTCTGTAAGATTCCTGTTCTATGATGGCATCTTAGATGTGATATGATAAAATTAGGTGTCTCATATTGACATCCCTCCCCAATGTACTTGCTAGGTTGGATGTGACTGTTGTGGATGTTGGACCACCAGCTGAATGGGTGAAGATTAATGTACAGAGGACAGTAAGATCCTAGTTGCCCTCTGAACATGTTTAACTCTTTTTAAGTATAAAAAGGGTGTATTAATAGATATTTCAATATATACAGAAAGATTGCTTTGAGGTGTATGCTCTAGTTCCAGGGCTTCTCCGCGAAGAGGTCAGCTTTCAGATTTTCTGAAGAGAAACTCTTCTGTTTTCGATTGCTCATTCCAGTGATAATTTTCTTTGGGCGAATAACGCAGGTGCGAGTCCAATCAGATCCAGCTGGGCGCTTGGTTATAAGCGGTGAACCGGAGAACCCTGACAATCTCTGGGGTGCTACTCCGTTTAAAAAGGTAGACTCGTCTTTTTCTCTGCATTTAAACATCCTTAGGTGCCAGTCGAACAATATTGTCTTTTTAGTTTATTTCTAAAACTTAAATAACTTCAATGTTTTAGAATAACAAAATAATTTCAATCTACAAAATAAAAAAATGTTAAAAGTTAATATTTCCGTACCATTTACATGTTCTATCTCTCGGATTCCTAATATATTGTCACCATTATTTGTTGTTTTTCAATGAGTATTAGAGTCACCTACCAAACACATCAATTTTTAAGATTAGGGTTTGGGAGACCAAACAAAAAAAAATCGATTTGAATTATAGTTTTCTTAAAATACCAAATGACGTTTTGAACAAAACTTTTTCCTAAATAATTCAGATTCATTAGACGGGAACTTGTAGAAGAAAGATTTTTCTTTATAATTCCGCAAACCCATTTCACAAGGACAAAGATTGATTAGTATGCAAGTAGCTAGGCAGAAGTGTCTAACTTATGACTTGTAATATCTGCAGGTCGTAAGCTTGCCAGCGAGGATAGACCCGCACCACACATCCGCCGTGGTCACTCTAAACGGCCAGTTATTCGTCCGTGTGCCATTGGAGCAATCTGACTAGAGCCGAGCCAGGATTTGCAGTCTTCTGCAAATAAATAAAACAAACACGACCACCAAAAAGGTTTTGGCTGAGAGTTAGAACTAATTGGGAATCTTTGTCCATATATTTATCTCTTTCCGTTTTTCATTGTCCATCACATTAGGATGAATATTAATTTCTTATTAGATCCTCAGATGAGAGTTGTAACTATATTAAGTTGTTTGATAAGATGTTAATTTCTTATTCATACAACAAATCTTATTAAAAAATTTAATTGACAAATTATTCTCTCTTTTGTGTTATAAAATATCATTCAGTGGGGGTTTTATAAAAATAGCAAGTCCCTTTTTATAATCTTGATAATCCACAATTATTATAATTGAGATGCATATTGAAATAGTATATCTATTTTAATCAGCGTTCTAAAAATCCCTCTACGCATTCGTCTAGGTCCCGTCTATTAGACGTTCCCTTACTGTCCGATTAATTTCTATTCTTAAAAAAAGTGACTCAAAACGACGTCATTTTGGTATTTAAAGAAAAAAACTAACAATGACACATATCCATGCGTTTATCTTTTATCGACTTTGTCATCATCATTTTCATTTGTCTTCTTCTATCTATTGCATCGTTTATTCTCTTCATTTGATTCTTTTGTCACCACATTCGTATCTCATTCTCGTCTTTGCCTTCATTTTTGTTTTTTTATCTTCTATCGTCTCTTATATGTTGTCATTGTCTTCATCTTTTGTCATCGCCTTCATTTCTCATCTTCATATTTGTTTCATCTCTATCCTTGATTTCATCTCTCGCATTCGTCGTCGTCTTTGCTCTTGTCTTGGTCAAACATCGTCCTTACTCGACAACTATTTTTGATATTTTGTTTCTTTTATATTATATATCATCGTAAATTTGATATTATTAATTTAATACTTATAATATTTTTTATAAATACTAAACCTTTATTTATTTATATATATATTTTATTAAATTAAATATTTATAAATATTTAGAATTAAATATTTATATTATAATTATATTAAATAAAAATAATATATATATATAGCCGCCTATCCCGTTCAGATACCACCTAGACTCCGCCTAGTCCCTCTGAATGTTAGGCAGTGGGTATGCGCCTGCCTAATGCTTTCTTGAATCTTGATTTTAATCAATTAATTGGAACAATATATGATTTTTTTTTGCATCTATTTACATGTAAATTATGAAGAGGATTGGTTGTAATATTGCATTTGTATTACAAAAGTTGATATCTTTAATAGGGTTTTGAATATAATATCGTAATGTTACAAAATGGGAATAAAAACTCTAGGACCATTACACATATATCATTGAACCCATTTGGCTTGCAAGAATACATGACATTGACACCCTATTTGCCTCAACGGGATACTCTTCTTGTATTTGTTGATATACCAAGCTTCATGAACTCCCTTTAGGTTATCTTTATACACATGTTCTTCTTGAATCATGTCATATTTTTTAAACTTAAAAATAAAGAACTTTTCATTTGTTTTTTTGGGCAATAATCAATATCTCTTCCTCATCTGTTCTTCCGCCGCCGCCGCTCTCTCCGTTGACCTCCGCTTTCTCTGCCTCAACCGCCATGGATGGCCTTGCGACCCAACACACGAAGCTCTGCATCGTCGGTAGTGGTCCGGCGGCTCACACGGCAGCGATCTACGCTGCGAGAGCGGAGCTAAAGCCTCTCCTTTTCGAAGGATGGATGGCCAACGACATCGCTCCCGGCGGTCAGCTTACCACTACCACCGACGTTGAGAACTTCCCCGGCTTTCCCGAGGGCATCCTCGGCGCCGAGCTCTGCGATCGGTTTCGGCAACAGTCGCTCCGATTTGGCACCACCATCTTCACTGAGACGGTCTCTAGGGTTGATTTCTCCACCAAGCCGTTCAAGCTCTTCACCGACTCCAGGACTGTCCTCGCCGACGCTGTGATAGTCGCGACGGGAGCTGTCGCCAAGCGGCTTCACTTCCCCGGCTCTGGCGAGGGTTCCGGCGGTTTCTGGAACCGCGGGATTTCCGCCTGCGCTGTCTGCGACGGAGCTGCGCCGATTTTCCGGAACAAACCTCTTGCAGTCATCGGAGGCGGCGATTCGGCCATGGAAGAGGCGAATTTCCTCACCAAGTACGGGTCCAAGGTTTACATAATCCACAGGAGGGATACATTCAGGGCATCGAAGATCATGCAACAGCGGGCGTTGTCGAACCCTAAGATCGAGGTAATGTGGAACTCGGCGGTGGAGGAGGCGTACGGAGACGGCGAGAGAGGCGTCCTTGGAGGGTTGAAGGTGAAAAACGTGGTGACCGGAGAGGTCTCAGACTTGACAGTCTCTGGACTGTTCTTCGCCATTGGTCATGAGCCGGCGACGAAGTTCTTAGGTGGGCAACTTGAGGTTGATGCAGATGGATACATAGTGACGAAGCCGGGCACTACCCTGACAAGCGTCGCCGGAGTTTTTGCTGCTGGTGATGTCCAGGACAAGAAATATAGACAGGCCATCACAGCTGCGGGAACTGGTTTGTTCTGTACTTCTATTTAACTTGTCTCTTTGAATATGAATCCTTGCTGCATGTGAGGAACATTGCATGAATCACAGTGATTCCCTAGAGAACTATAGTGTGTGTGTATATATATATATATATTCGCTTCCATTAGTATCGAACTTAGAACCTCCCAAAGTGTTGCAAGTTCTTCTCGTAACCCCTTGTGAAAGTTGAATCCAACTTGAGAATGGAAATTGGGGAAGGGTTTTGTGGATTTGTGTCTCTGTAATGTTCTCCTGGATTCAATCTTTGACTCTGGAGTGAGTACAGGTGGTCTGGTCTTCCTTGATTTGTCGGGAGTATGTACTGTTTAGATAGCAACTCTACATTGGTTTGTCTCTACATTGGAACTCTTTATACTAAATCAACCTCGACTCGCTGAATGAATGCGCAGGGTGCATGGCAGCCTTGGATGCTGAGCATTACTTGCAGGAGATGGGATCTCAGAAGGGTAAGAGCGACTGAGATCGCCGGAAAATTTTAAAAAAACACTCCTGTGAGAGAGCAATAAAAGGATTGTCGATTATTGAAGTGAGAGAAGAGAATTAGATTGATGTTTGAAAAAGAAAGCTATTATGTGTTTGCAGTTACAACTGAGTTTGGATGTGTTGGGAGAGAAATTGGTCTCTACTTTGCCAACTTGTAGCTCTTCTCCCACCCTACCATCCCAACACATTTCTCTATATTTCTTTCAGGTGATTTTTCTTTTCTTTTCTATTTTTACTTCACAATAGTTACATACTAATCCAATTTGCTTTTCCATTTTACTTTTTTAGGTTTTTATTTCCACATATTACCTTTTACCACACGATAAGTTTTCCATATTCATTTGATAATTCAATTGTTAATTAGTATTCACTAGATGATATTCGCGGATATTTATCATACATTTTATATATAATTTATTAATTTAAACATTGTCATTAGATATGGGAGCAATACAAAGACATTAAATAAAAGTTTCAATGTATAAATTTGATCAATAGATTTATAAGTTGTAATGTAAACCAATAGTGCGATTTGTTTATAATTAATTTAAAATTGTAGAATATAAATTGTCGGAAAAAAACAATTGTACGATTTGAACCATAGTGTTTTCATGATTATTTTTTTATCCGTACCTGTATAAATATTGAGAATTAAATATAATCAATAACATGATTTAAGAACAATTATTAACATATAGACAAGATTTAAAAATTTTAAAACTTACCTATGTTTGAATTTTTTTATAGGCTTTAGCTGTGGATCTCTGTAGATGTGTGTGGAGCAGGACATACAGAACGTTTACGAATCTGTTTGATATATTTAGAAATAATAAGTATGAATAACATTGAAAAAAATATAATAATACATGTTATCTAGTTTTTTTAATGCCATTAATTTAATGAGAGTAATGCTTATAACGATCATGACTGTTTCTTTGACGATCATTGGAGCAACAATTGAACGAAAATGCATAGCAAGTTTGTCCAACATGATTATTTTTACGAAATGTTTTATGTATTTAAAATGTTGAAGTGGGGTGAGTAAATTGTTTAATAGTAGAAATAACAAAACATGTTAATGATGTAATAATATAATACTTATCTATTCAATAATAATCGGATTTCATTTTTTTGATCGGAGGTTGGCAGTCGCAAATTTAATCCTTGCATGACAATGAGAAGTCCAACAACATCTACAACTTCCAACGTTCCAATAGATGAGTTTAGTAGTAAAGAAATAGTATATTTGATTTATTGCAAACGTGTTCACCCGATACAACTTCTTTGTGGCCAATCAATCCAATCAATTGTCCGTATGAACGCATCCTGAATTTGTATTTCGGAATCGTATGAATTTGGTCTGTCACTTTCTCAACAACCGTATCTTCTTTAAAAGATATACACATACTATTATCAAATTTTTTATGATAAATATATCTCCTTCACTTATATATTGGTTGCATCTATTAACATCGCCAAGAGATATACATTCAATAGTAGATCCCTGCAATATATCATATACATGATGATGGAAGATATTTATATAATGTGGAATACGCAAATACATTAACATAACTTACTTCACGAGGAATAAAAAACCAATATCAAGCAAACGATTGTCAATGAATGTGTTTCGTCTCCACCAAATTCTTAAAAAATAGCCTAAAAGGCGTTGTTTCTTATCATGCGATGTAATAGATCCAAGATATGGTACACTGTGTATGTGTATCACATATCTCGAGCTTGGGTCTAAATCATGTAAGTAAGAAGTACATAATAACATTAGCGAGAGAAAAACAAAAGGCGGTTGCAAGCAAAAGTTAACAGATCTTGTTAAAATGGTGATATAATATAAAATATTATTGATCATTTGTAAACACGGAAGTCAATGACATGTCGAAGTGCAGTTCATTAAATATTATTCGGTATAGTTGTGGTAATACATGATAGGTTATTTGATGTGAGTTCAACTAATATAAATGTTTTGAATGACATTGATTTTTTAAAACAAATTGTGTAAAGAGGTAAGTTGACACTTACCTCAAGATCTATGTAGACCCTTGAAAATTTTTCTATAAACAATGTTTGTTATAGGTGGTTCTTGTTTAAAGGAATTGGCACGATCAATGATCCTCAACCCATTAGCTGAAGTCACACGGGACAAGTTTACGTATAACTGACCATGACTGAAGATTGGTTTTTATAGATATAGTTCAATTTGTTTCAAGATCTGTCCTTGACTTTTGTTTATGGTCGTTGCATAACATAGTCTAACAAGAAATTGTATTCTTCGCAACATAAAAAGTAAGGTTGTATTAGTTGGGGATAAAGTAATAATTGGAATCAAGACTCTATTGCCAATATACGTGCTAGTGATAATTTCTGCCTCTAAAAACTCTAAAAGCTAACTGAGTGACAATTAATCGTGTTATATTGCAAAGGCCTTCTTTTTGGTTGAGATTCCTTAACATCATGATAGGAGAACCAACCTTCAAACATAGTTTGTGCCTTGGCAAACCAGAGCATTCAAGAGGGTTAAGGTACTCGATGGGATACAATGATTGCCACTCGTTTGTAGGAGCATTATCAATTCTAATTGAGTTAGAGCTTAAGTATTCAACAAATTTTCTACGAAGTTTTGATAAAAAAATAATTTGTTTCATCAACGTCTTCATTTCTTGGAATTAGAACAGCTCGTTCCCTGAGATATCCAGGATTCATGTACAGTTCACCAAAGCATGGATACGTTGCTTCGAAGATAGAATGCAAAGGATTACTTGTATTCTCGAGCATTAATTCCTCGTCGATCAATATGTTGTCTCCTTTTAATGAATCGTTCATAGTAATTTGCATACTATGTGTTGTGCCATCTCCAACATCTAACAACCATTTTGCAAAATTTTGCTCTTGATATCGTAATTGCCTATTGTGGTTTAAAGTATATATACGAAACAATTCCCATATAAATGAATGATTTATTATTGACATAATTATTTCTGCACGACCTCCATGTGTAACCGGTAATATCTGCCGGAAATCACCTCTTAATAGAACAATTTTCCCGGCAAATGGTTTTTCAATGGCATGGTTGTCGTCCATCGAAACAATGTCTTTCAATGTACGATCAAGTACCTCAAATGTATGACAATGTGCCATGGGCGCTTCATCCCAAATAATTAAATCAGCCTCTTATTAGCTTTTTTTGCTAGAAAAGTGCCTTTTTTGATATCACATGTCGATCCTTCATGAAAATTGATAGGAATTTTGAACTGAGAATGTGTTGTCCGACCACCATGTAAAAGAAGCACGACTATACCAGATGATGCAATCGGTATGACGACTCGACACTCAAATCGTATTTTTGAATGATTGTGCTGTATAAGTACGTTTTCCCCGTGCCACCAGGTCCATAAACAAAAAAAAACTTCCCCTGATTCTGTTCGATTAAGTCAATCACAGCTTCATAGATTTCCTTTTGTTCTTCATTGATTGTTGAAAATAATTTTAAATGCTCTTGACGTTCGAACACCTCATCAAACTGCATTTTTTGTCTTATAAAGGAGTGCATTATTTCATGCAAGATCTGATTGCCAGGGTTCGGCATATCAGGATAATCTGTTAGTGACTTTTCATGCTCTCTAAGGAGTTTTTCGATTTCAATCAGAGTGTACACTTCAATTTCGGATTCAGACAATCTCAGACCATCAAAATTGAACTTTTTTTCCTTTAAAACTATATACTCACCAAGGGATCTCCAAAAACCTCTCCATAACTCCAATTGTTTCTTTACCTCACAAGATAGTAAGAGCGTTATAAACAAATGCCTCAACTGCGTAGGCATCGCCCATCTTATGGCCTCTGTCACAGCTTGACGCCATTCATTATCCTCATCTAACAAACCTCTTGCAATGCATGCATCTTTAAACGTATTATATATCACACCTTTAACCATTTTTATGCTATCATAACTCATCGGGCTTTTTACAACGTTTAGTAACATTCACAGGTAATACAACTCTCCTGATGTCGGATGAACGTTGACAATCCAACCTAGTGACAAGCCTTGCTTCCTTTTGGATCAAATTTTATCCAAGTTATTCCATACAAATCTTGTTGGGAACTCAACATATGTTAAGTGTCTGGCTTCTTCAAATAATTCGTTTGTTCTCATCCATTCTATAAACATCGTGGCCTCTGTACCTGGTTTATTCACAACATGTTCCAAATCAGTTGAATCTTCAAACGTTAAGCTCAGTTCATTTTCAAGAGCCATGGACAAACGTAACATCGGGGGTTTTTGGTGGTGGATGTTACATGCCAAGATTCTACAAACCGTTTCGCACGAAGACAAATATCTACGCTGGAGGTAGTTATTAATTTCATTGATTTCAAATGTTTAAACCGTCCCAGTATCAGTGAGAATATCTCCATTCAAACCTCTTTCAATCAATAATGATGCATTATCAACACCTTTGGTAATGTACTTGAAAAGATATTTAATCGCATGTGCCTTATGGCACCTTCTATGTTGATATGCGATCGATACTTTTTTAATAGGTCTAAGTTGTATGGGACAAAAATTTGTTGTCCAACTTGATATCTCCTTTCATTGCATACTTTATGTTATCTTTCTGCCGTCTATACACGATATAACCAGATTCAATAACTTTTGTTTAATCAACGTATGGTCTAGGATATTTTTTTTAACACAGACCCCTTTTCCATATATGGTGAACGTGGTCTGTCTAGACCACAAGGTCCATGCATCATATATTTTTCGATTAATCTAAATCCTTCATTGTTTATTTCCTTATTTGGATGTTTTGCTTGAATGCATCAGTCAATGTCTTCGGAAGAAGGATTTTTTACTGCGGGTTTCCAACCAAATAAGAATATGAGCATGAGTTAAACCACGCCTCTGGAACTCAACAGTGTATATAACTGCAAGAGAACACAATACTACGAAAATGAAGACTGAGATCTGTAATCAATAAATTTAGCTCCGATGAAATAAGTAAGATGTAATTCTGT
The DNA here is from genome assembly GCA_036759665.1 of Gynandropsis gynandra. Taxonomy (NCBI): domain Eukaryota; kingdom Viridiplantae; phylum Streptophyta; class Magnoliopsida; order Brassicales; family Cleomaceae; genus Gynandropsis; species Gynandropsis gynandra. The sequence continues at coordinate 32,010,475 of CM071868.1, read as the reverse complement.
TACCTGATATAGGCTTTGGGAAAAACACACCTGCGGTGAGATATTCCAAAAGAAAATCTATTTTGATTTTAAAGACCCGACATTCTATATCTGGCCTATCGTCAGATCACTCTCTCTCTATAATATAACTCCAAATGATTCAAAATTTCTTTCTATTTTAGATTAGTTTTCATTGTTATAAAGAGATCGAGACTACCATACCATCTGCAGAGAGTCATAGCATCGTGATAGTTTTCAACCATGTATCTTGGTCCTCCAGTAAAAGAAGGCGATCATATGATTCTTCTGCCTATAAATTTACAGTTTCTATCACCTTTACCAATTACATCTACATTATTATATAGATCTGACCGAAGTTTTTTCTGATTGTTTCGAGCCCAACGAATCCGTTCTTTTTCAATGGTTGTATATGCATTACCCAGATACTGTTGGAAGAAACGACCTCCTTTAATGAATGTAGTTCCTTCTGAAAATCTAGTTTGTATCTGATAAGCATAATACTCCCACATAGTGACAAAAACTCGTTTTATTCTTCTTATTACATTTGCATACTGTATCCCCTCATGAAAGTTGATATCACCGTACGGGAACAATAAAGGATATTGCAAACTCATGAACAACAGATGAAGATCACTATTTCTGTAAAGTTGACCAGAAGGTTTCAATTGTAAAACGACGTCTCTTTCCCCAATTGGTTACGAAATATCTCCCATAATAAGACCAACAACCTCATCCCCTCTAGGTAACTCATATTGGCTGCTTTTTTTTTTCTCGGTTCCAGAAATCTTAGCATAAATTCCTATATATCTCCTGATTCATAACGATCTCGTGCTCTTCGAAACATCTTTGCAGGATGATTAAGATTTTCAAGCATCAGTATGAGTTTGCTAAGAATCTGCTCATCTAAGTTGCATGTGCCAACATTTCGGTTTAAGGTCTTCATCCAATTGTGAATTTTATTTGTTGTGTCATATATGTAAAGTTGCGCAAATTGAGGAGGTTTGCCTTCAATTGGTAGTATGATCTAATCTTGTGATAATACTGACCATGAATCCAAAAGGTAAATGGTCCACCAGAAGATGTAACAGAGTGATCAATTTTCGCACCAATCGATGTAAATGCTACTATAGAATTTTAAGCTCGAATATTTGTACAAAAGGCCTTGGAAGTGTTGTAGATCTCTTCAAAATAAGCGGGTGTCGCAGGAATTGTAGGTAATTCCACACGTCCTTTCATGCAATATAAGTTGAATAATAGGTCGCCCTTATTTTGGCCCCAAGTAAGACTTTCGTTACGCCATACTAACCCCGCATTTTGGACATTCAATTAGATTTTACTCTTTGTAAGCAAGTGGGTTTGTCAGGCCTAATAATTTATATAATAGGCTATGAAATGTATTTTAAGAAAACACATTACGTGTTAAATGACTAAGATAAATAGTAGTGAATGATTTAAACAAACCTCTTGTTTGTGATGTTGAAGGGGATGCATTAGAAGTAGTGTGTGCAGTTGTAGTTGACGTGGAATTAAGCATATAAGTATACAATTTAAAATATCATTTTAAAAATGCCTTAGAATTTTAATATGGATGGGATTTAATTTCGGATTTATAAAAGGTAATAAATATTGAAATGAAGTCGACATTGTATTTTTCACAATTAATTATAAACATACTTGGAATGCGTTTGCATTTTTTCTTCCCCAATATGATGACTCTGTGAATGTCTCATGCATGCTTACAAAGGGCTATAAATGAAAAATCGATAAAAAGTTATAGAATGTAAAAGGAAACCATATATCTATTTCCAATTAATAATATAAAAAGAAATTTAAATTATCAAATACTTAAAACTAAAAGAGTTTTTCAAATAACATACATTTCCGTTTTAAGTCGACCTCTGTTAGGGCCGAAATTTGAAAGGATCTGTTGATGGAAAATGCGATAGCCACAGCCGCATCTGAACTGGAAAACAAAAGAGGAAATACATACATCAAAACAAATAAAAGCGAAATTATAACCATATTCGTAACATTTAAAATAAATTTTCTACCTGTCGTACTCGCTGATATGCTAGAATTTTTTTAAAGGTCTTTGCATGGTGTAGCAAGTAAATACAATTTGGTGTTTGGTGTTACTGATTACCTGAAAATTGATACAATTGATACAATAAAAAATATAAGAATATAAATAACAAATATAAGAGTATAGAACAAAATTAAAAAAAAAACAACACAAAACAACAAAAAAAAATCCAAATGATTATCAGTTGGAGAGATTTCTGTGGATTTTTTTAGTGGCTCTATTGAATCAGCATCTCGTCGACGAAATATGGAGCCGCTGCTTCTTCTCTGCTGCTTCTTTTATGGAGTGTCGATGAAATATGGAGCCACTGTTGAAATCAGCTCTGTTAAAATTATAATATCCTCATCCTCCCGGTAACCACATTTATCTTCTTCTCGACGGTCCTCTTCTTCTTCTCTGGTACAATCATAGGAACTTCGCTGGGATCGTGACCTAGATCGTGGCTTCAATCGATTACGATGCCAAACCGCGCTTCAGCGATAAAATTGGTAAGGCGTATTGGGTTGTAATCTTCGCAAAAAAAAAATAAGTCCTTGAAGAGGGAGGAGAAGTGGCCTAGTAATCGTACATGTGAATGGGTAGTCAGCGCAAATCCGATGGCGTAAGGTAAGATCAATTGAAGTAGCTATGTTTGTGCTTATTCATCTGCCCCTGGGAACTCAATTTTGTCATCTGATATGTTGTATCTTTTGTGGAAACGTTTGATGGGGTAAACAATAATCTAAGAGACGTTTGCACAGCCCTTTAAACGTTAAGTGTTAAGTTAGTTTCAATACGGAATAAGTGTTAAAAGGTGACCTGCAATAACAGTCTATGTGCATAACCTAACCAGTGCCTTAGAACTTTCAACACTTGCCCTTACATGGTATTTTACATCTCAGGTCAAACTTCGACATCTGGTATTCTCATGGAAGATGTCCTACACTTAACAATATAGTATACGAATTTTGTACATATTAAGGCATATGTCACATTCGGGGGAGTAATAATCAGTGGTTTGTTTCTTTCTTTCTGGTTGTGTGGCTAGTTGCTGTATGTTGAGATAAAATAATATGCAGATGTGGACAGGTTCAAAGTGGCTCCTTTCTAGACATTGCTGCTCCAAATGGTTGTTTGGTCAGGGCATAGAAAAGATCTATATTCCAAGCATTTTGTCAAGGGAAGGTCTGATTACTGATTCTTTGGCCGTGTGTTTAGGACGTGATGTAGTTGAAAGGATCAATTTTGGGGACAAAGGCAGTTCTAATCAGGAAGAGACACCTCTTAACTTGAACCCATCACAGTAAGTGGTAATTACTTATGCACTTATTCTTGCCCTCCAAAATATGGTAAAATAGAATGTGCTTTCTTGAGGGACCTCATTCTGTGGACTTTCCTTCTAACTACCAATTTCGTTTCATTTCAAACTACAACATCACAGTAGCAAGGGTGTGTGTCGGGACAACTCTAATTGATGTTGAATTCACAACGCTCTTTGACACCGGAACCTCTTTTACTTCTTTGGTTGACCCAATTTATACTATGGTTTCAGAGGGTGTGAGTACCTAAACGTCATATTCTATGACTCTTTACACTCATTATGTGTCTTCAGTTCCATTCTCAGGTGCAAGATAAACGACATCATCTAGATTCAAGGATCCCCTTTGAGTATTGTTATGACATGAGGTGTCCATCTCACATTTATTATTACCCATTTCATGGTTTCGTCTTTTGTATCTAACTTCTCTTCTATGATACACATTCATGAGGAAAATATCGGTTTGGTACCGAATATGAGCCTAACGATGAAAGGAGGTTGCCACTTCACTGTCAATAATCCTATAATTGTCATCTCCACTGAGGTACTTCTATGTTCCTTAATCTCCTTCAACCTTGTAGAGTAAAATTGTCAATAACATGTCTTTTTGTTACATAAGTACCCACATTTTGCAGAGTAAGCTTGTGTAATGTCTGGCTATTATCAAAAGTCTCAGAACTGAACATAATTGGACGTAAGCGTCGCGTGATCGATCATTGTTCTATTTCAGCTCTTAATTCTTCCTGGTCATCCAACTGATCATTATCTGATGTTTTCAATGATCTATAGAAAACTTCATGATTGGCTATCGGGTGGTATTTGACAGAGAAAAATTTGTATTGGGATGGAAGAGGTTGACTTTGAGTTTCCCTTTTTCTCAAATTCTTGTGATGTTCTATGTGTGATACCACGATTTGAGATGTGTGTGTTGTTGGAAAAAGACTTAAAAGAGTTGATTCGATTACCTATATTATCAAATTACCAAGCTTATCTTCCTTTTCAGTAACCTTGGTCCCATTTCCTTTCACTCATCAAACATTTAACTGAAAGTTTATGTGATTAAAGTTTGGCCGATTCTTTTGGTGAATTTCTAACTCTTTAGTGGCTTTTATTAATCATGTTACTTCATGTTCTAATTTTGATAACATGCTTGGTTGAAAATGTGCATCATAATTCCTTTGGTTGTACTATTGTTTCTAAAATATGGTCTACTGTTAAGAGCTTCAACAATTACAGACATTGTAGATACACATATAAGTTCACAACCACTGTTGATTTGTAGCCGACAACAATCAAGCTTTCAAAACCAGCCGCGAGGTAAGATGTTTTCTCTATGAAAATCCAGCTGCTATTGTGTTCAAAATATGATTATATAAACAACCAACAAAAAAATAGGCTTCTTTAGTTTCACATGGTACTCCTTTTTTGACAGGTATGCCTTATCCGATGCCAAAGTCTTTATGAGATAATATTGTGATTCCGATTTAAGATGTCTCGGTGTTTGGTTTGTTTGTCTATACATGGTTAAGAGGAAAAGACAAGAGACCAAAGTAAGATATCTTCTGTTTACACGTATCTTTATGCATAATAGTGACAAGCATTCTTCTGTTTTCAGGTATAACTCAACCAACATTCATAATCAAATTCAAACGTAATGCATGAAAAAAGCATAGAACCAAAGAAGTGAATGGTCGAGAAAATCAAAGGAAAAACAAAGGTGAGAGAGCATATTGAAAGGGCAGAAAGCAACCGAATGCAACCACTTTTCCATCATTCAATATATATAAGACATGAAGATCTTAGTTGAAACCTGTCTCATGGTAGGTTATACAATTTCGGTTTATGTGGTCTTCCAGTTGTAACCTATGGTCAATTCATCTTTAGAATGTTATTATTGGGATTGTACCTTTATTTTATCCATCTTTGGATAGCAAGTTGAGTTGTATGACACCAAAAGAGCACCTTTTTTCATCTGATGGTGATACTTTTGACAAGTGGAATGCTAAAGAAGGTTTGGCATTTCAGGTGAACCAAACATGATGATTGTGAGGATTTTTTTGCAGCTGCTAACCCATTATAGAACATAGTGAATGAGGATGGGAAATGAATAGGATTGGTGAATTCTCTTATTTGTATTTTAGAATATTTGGTAAAGATGCAATCCACGACGTGTGAATTTGACAATGGTTGGTTAAGATGTAATGTATAACGTGTGAAATGGATGATGTACAAATTCTAACATATGGCTTAGTTGATGTTATAGAGAAGTTGTTTGAGATGAGAATGTAATTTAAATAAATGGATTACATTTAAATGAAAAACCAATACTTTAAACAGGAAAATACAAATTGCTTTGAGTTTAATTCAACAATGTTTTTATTGAAAACACTTAGAAACGATCGTAAACAACTAAGTGGTGTTAAAATAGATCGGCGATTGCTAGAGCTAAGTGAGACGAATATTCTTTCCATGATTCAGTTTCTTCTTCTTCATAGCAGCAAGAACAATTGTATCATCGTGCTTGGTTGTTTCCTTTTTACCCTTGTCGTCGACTGAGGAGCATTGTCCGATTTCTTTTCCTTTATTAAAGCAAGGACAACCCCATTATCAATATGAACATCTTCTCTTACACTCTCGTCATCGAGACCAAGAGGATCATTAGGGACAAACTATTATATAATATTGAGGATCAATGATCAACCTTTGCAGTTGTGACCTAGAAAAAATCCCAAATATAATTGAATCTTCACTAACCTCAAGAACATCAGAATTAGTCTGAGTCGGCGTTCGGAATTTCGGTAACACGTGTAGCAGTAAAGAATCGATGTTTTGGTGAGAAATTGTAAGCAGTAAATTTGATATGAAACTTATACCGCTTACCAACCATATTGATTAAAAATTTGGGAAGTTCATCTCCTTTGGCAGCATCCTTAAAGAGAGGAAAAAATCACATTACTCATTTAGCAAATGAATATAACCTCAAATAAAGTTATGTAATAACTTTTGTGGATTGTTGTTAAGAATGAGGGTGTTGGACAACCTATTAATTTCTCGATCAAATACAACAAATGTCGCAAACTCACCAGCATCTTCAACCAAGATTTCAATCGTATACCTAAAAAGACAATAGAAGTTAGAAAACACGGAGTGATCCATAATTGAATATACAGTACCAGCAAGGGTGGGTGAATCCTAACTTACCTTTTAATCCCAACAGCTTTGTCCTCAACGCAAAATGAGCATTGTAGGACTCGAAGGTGCATTTTAATTTTTGGGGATACTTCACACATGTCACATAGGTCCAACAGTTGTCGGTCAATATTTGATTCACGCATGCATCATAATAAAACTCAACTTCTTAGAACAGAGTATATAGGATATCAATGTCCACAAAACAGGAAATATATCTTATTTAAAAATGACAATGATAATGAAAAACCTTGTGGTCAGACGTGGTGATGAATTTGCAAAGCTCCAAGAGAGAAATCGTCTTTATTTTCACCAATTGATCATTTGTATCATTATTCTTCATACCATCATCAGTGTCATCTCTAATGCTGTGCGATATAGTGTTGGAGATATTTAAAAGTGCGAATGCAAAATCTTGATAAACGAGAGTTCCATGCCGACAGTGATTTTAGCTTTTTAAACAATAGTTCTCGCATGTTGTACCATGAAAAAAATGATTCATCTTTCTATGTAATCTGTGAAGACTTTAGCTTCACTGTCAAAGTAGTACCTTCTTGTGGAAGTGGTGTTGAGATAAAGAGTACCTATCAATAATGAAAAGATAGTTCTGAAATATTTGAGTCGTGTCTTTGAGCATTTTTTCAGAAGACAATTGAAAAAAATGGAACAAATTTTAAGACAGATAACGTAGTGATGATACAATTACAGGGTCATGACATAATTGGGTATCTGTATTATATGGAAAATATACCCGCAACAATCTTGGGATTAACACAAGTGACCAGAATGACCGAGGGACATGTGTTGAACTATTCTAGCCTAGTACACAACTCATCAGCCTTCTGTTCCCATATTGTGAGGTTGATATGCATCCCACTTGTTGTCAATGAGAAAAAAGTTTGGTTTGTCAAATGATTAATGAAGAAGGTAAAATAAGACGCTTTGAACACCAACCCAGCCATTTGTAGCCGAAGGGAAACACGGGGGTTGGATAACACATTTTCATTGAGTGAATCCTTGATAGCTGCCACTCGACCAAAAACATCTAAAGGAGCACGTAAAAAAAAAGATATTACGGATGTTGTCCAAGAAAGGAAAAAATGAAAGAGGTGCGAATCGGGATTTGAAGGTGCAAACTACATGGTAGAGAGAGGTTTTTATTGGCCAAAGATGTTAGCTCAGCATAAGAAGTTAGCTTGAAAACATGGTGTGGAATAGTAACAGCTTCCTCCGAAACATCTGAAAATTTCGTCGATATAGTGAAACGGATTAAAACATGCAAATCAGTCAGCTTGTAGTTTAAACTGCACCGGAAAACATCCACTCCTTCTAAACGCAAAACATAACCTTCTTTGAGGAAGGGGGCGAAATGTTTGTAAACATTACAATTAATAGACCCATGCAGAAAAGTTGACTACAAGGATGTGGAATAATATTAGTGAATTGTAAGTAAATCAATATATCACCAATCAAAGGAATTCAGATGTATTGAAACTATATCTGAATGTAACTGAAACGGCGACGTGCACTAAGGACGGTGCAACAACCTGTCAACACAGATGAATGAGTAAAAGGTCAAGCTCGTAGGGTACGAAGCAAAGATAGGAAATCTTGATGGCGTGACAATTCATAGACATAACATAATTCTAAAACTAAATCATCGACTAAAATAGTTGAACCTATTAAAAATTGCAACACGAACGTTGTGACAACAAACATATATTGTGAATGAAAGACATAACCTAGCATTAGACATACATGGTTAACAAATTGAACATCAAGAACTGTTTCCCAACCTAGAATGACCTAAGTTCTTGGAGACTGGACGTTCTCTAACTCATCAGGAAGTGGTGGAAACATGTCATAAATAACGATTTAAACCGTAAACGACACAATATCGAAGTGGTGGAAACATGACAAAAGGCAATAAATTACAATCATAGCGAACTTCCTTCGTAAAAGAAAAAATTATCAGAGCATAGAATCCAAATGGAGAGTCAATTTAGTTCCAATTCAGTTGAGTTTTCTGCTAGTGATGATTTCACACATTTAATTCCAGCCACAACATTTGAACTTCATATTAATGATATTACCTTTGTCGCATCTGTTTCCAGCAAACATCAGTACAACAACGACATATAAACCAACTAAACTGAAGTTAATGGAAAAGAAAGCAACCGTTCATAAGTGTGCACTATCTGCGCCTCACAATTGTCAATCAGATGTATGATACGTAGTCTTACGGCTATGATCCAAGCTATCGTTATATCCAATTAAGCATCCCAATTTTATAATAATAAACTCACCATCTGTTAGAGCTGCATTTTCCAAATACTCAACAGCTGACTAAGGAAAAAAAGAAATTTATTGTAAATTGTTTACATGGCTAACTAAACTGCACTTGTCGCATCTGTTTCCAGCAAACATCAGTGCAAAAACGACATATAAACCAACTAAACTGCAGTTAATGGAAAAGAAAACTATCGTTCATAAGTGTGCACTATCTGCGTTTCACAATTGTCAATCAGATATATGATACATAGTATTACAGCTATGATCCAAGCTATACTTATATCCAATTAAGCATCATTATAGTACATATTAGATTGGTCACTAAGAGGTTGTGGTTGACAAACTAAGATAATTCCATTTTTTTAGTTGAATCTTATAGCAAGTGGATAAAATTCACAAATCTGATAATAATAAACTCACCATTTGTTAGAGCTGTATTTTCAAAATACTCAACAGCTGACTCGAGTAGTCCATCCAAATGCGAAACTAAACTAATGACAAATCTATTGTTCGTAAGTGTGCATTATTTGCGTCTCACAATTGTCAATCAGATATATGATACATGGTATTACGACTATGATTCTAGTTATCCTTATATCCAATGGAGCAACATTATAGTACCTATTAGATTGGTCACTAAGAGGCTGTGGTTGACAAACTAAGCCAATTCCATTTGTTTAGTTGAATCTTATAGCATGTGGATAAAATTCACAATTTTATAATAATAAACTCACCATCCGTTAGAGATGCATTTTCCAAATAATCAACAGTTGACTCGAGCAGGCCATCCAAAATGCGAACTCTACTGACAAAGCTACCGTTGTTCTCCATTTATGGAAAACAACATATAAACTATAGACAACCATTCCAAAAAACATTAGTACATCAAACATTCCAAATGATAGGCTAACCGCATGACATAACAAATACTAAGAGCAATATAAGGAAAATAAAGAAATTTATTGTAAACAAAGCAATTTCGCATCTATTTCCAGTAAACATCAGTACAACAACAACAACATATAAACGACCTAAACTGCAGTTAATGGAAAACAAAGCTACCATTCATAAGTGTGCACTATCTACGATTCACAATTGTCAATCAGATATATGATACATAGTATTACGGCTACGATCCAAGCTATCCTTATATCCAATTGAGCATCATTATAGTACATATTAGATTGATCACTAAGAGGCTGTGGTTGACAAACTAAGCTAATTCAATTTGTTTAGTTGAATCTTATAGCAAGTGGATAACGTTCAAAAATCTGATAATAATAAACTCACCATTCTTATAGAAAGTGGATATATGCGAAAAAATTGTTGTACAATGCGAAAACAATTGCGAAAACAATAGAAGATAACCTTTTCATTGATTAAAGACACTCCATCCACATGAGTTGGCCACCCTTCTTTGCATTCTTTACTTCCCATACGTGAAATACTCTGCCAACAATTTCCTGCATACTCCGACCAACAATTAAATCAAAAAACGGCAGTGGTTTTCGGACCGAAGAAACGCTAGATGTAGACAAAGAAGACATGATGCAATGCAACGAAAATGTTTTATTGGAAATCTGATTTGTACAATGTAAACAAATGAAAAGAATACGGTATCTAAAGAATTGAAAACGTAATCATTAAATGCTTAAGCTTCTCGGCATTTAGATCGTAGGAAATGGATTAATGGGCTGTAACATGGGTGATGAACAGACAAACGTTTCGAAACATACGAGCAATTTAACTTTTAAAAGAAATTGTCACATATTTAATATGGATTGATGAACAGACACATGCACGAGAAGCTTTGTTATCGATCCATACTGAATAGAAGATGATACCGGTTCCAGGAGTGTAGCCAGGTCATTCGTCCCCATCTGCTTCAGAACCCCTCACCATTGCTAAATTCGGTCGGAAGTTTGATTTCAAGGTCGGGTCGATATGACCGACGATGACAAAACGCAGGAGAGACCACACGTGCCTCGCTACACCGATAGCTAGAAGAAGGACCACTCGAACCTGAGATCAAACCACTGACGGAATACAGCACAAAACGCCAGGAATGAAGGATGAGGGAGGAAGAGACATTGATTTAGGTAGAGAATCGACGGTCAATGGTGAGGGAGGAAGATAAACCACAAGATGCCAGGGATGAGGGGGAAGAGAGCGGCGACGCCGTCATAGTATGTAGGGAGGAAGAGAGAGCGATGACGTAGGAAGAGAGACCGACGACGTTCAGGAGGAGGGAGGAAAAGAGAGTGCTAGGTCGATCTGGTGCAAAATACAATGGATTTGAGAAGGCTAGAATGAATTTGATATAAATTTGATATGAATCTGTATTTGAATTTGATATTAATCTGATATAAAGCTAAAATAACATTGCATTTTATTTTCTGGTGTGAATAAATGGTTAGGGGTTTTTTCCTCCTCTGCTCTGCTGACGTGGCAACACCAGAAAGGAAAAAAAATCCTTTTTATATATATGATTTGATATAAATTTAAAATTAATTTGATATGAATCTGTATTTGAATATGATATTAATCTGATGTAAAGCTGAAATAACGTTGCATTTTATTTTCTAGTGTGAATAAATGGTTAGGAATTTTTTTCCCGGCTGTTGACGTGGCAGCACTAGAAAGTAGAATTCTTTTTATATATGATTAGGATTCAATACAAATTTCATGGTTAAGTCTGTGTTTAAAATTTTTCGTATAGTTTTGTTTTAAACATTCGATTAAATATTAACTACGTAATTTAAGATTTTTAAAAAAATTATCAAAAACAATGTCATTTTTAATATTTAAAATATACAATTAAAACAAATAGATTTATTATTTTTGTATTATTTTAATATTATAAAAAATTGATGTTAATCCATAAAAACCAAAATACAGAAACATTTATTCGCCCGCTAATCATTCTAACGCCTTATGATTTTTAGAACATTGGTAAATCTACACGCATTATAAATAAAATCTTCTATAAAAAAATGTATGATATTATGGCCATTGGTTAGTATATCGATTCATGAATTCATTAAAATTAGTATTAACTCTTGAATTAATTTTTACAATTGACTTGGTCTAAACCGTCTTTGTCAATAATATTATGACATATCATAATCAAGCTAATTTACATAGACATATATATATACTATTTATTATTTATATTGTTGTAATTTCCAAACTCACAAACGGAAATTAAGAGAATCTAGATTGCGTGTAAAGGTGTATTAGTCAAAGGATAATATTTGTTGAAAACCAAGTTTTTTATATCACATAGTTGTGAGAATATAAAAGTCCATTTGTAGAAAACAATTGATAATGGATTATTTAAAAGCTAAAAATACATGTGAGAACAATTCAAACACAACCTAATGAACAAATGATTATTTGTGGAGTGAAGCCATTTGAGATTAATTTATAACACAATATATGTATTGATTTTATGTTATTTTCAAAATCATATAAGAAGTCTTCTGATAGTTTATAAATTTCTAAAAATTAATTTCTAGAACAAGAATTATAATTATGATATAAACTTTATATCTAAAACCAAAAAATCACTTGTCACATAAATTTGACAAGAAAAAACTATAAAATAAATAATAAGCGGATTTTAATGATTATTTATGTTTTCGTATCAAAATATCTAATATTGTGTTATTGTTTTTATTAAATTGATATGATACATTGTGAAAAGTGATAAATTGATTATAATTTATGTATCTTTATTTTAAAATTTGAAAGTTTTAAATCGATAAGTATCTCGTATTCTATATTTTAATTTTAATTAAATTCATTTTTGTTGGAGACCATCGAATTCGGTGGATTTTACCCAATTGATGGATTTTTTTCCAATTATAAAGGATAAATCCACCGAATTATAAGTATTCAATGGATTTTACTCCAAAAAAACACAAAAAATTTATAAGGGGTAAATCTACCGAATTCAGTGGATTTTACCCTAATTGATGGGTCCCACATTATTGTAATGCGTCTCATATTTTATTTGTATCGAAAATTCTTCACTATATAGGGAGGGATTTTAAAGAGTTCAAAACCATCCCAAAATCATACAAACAAGAAAAGAAGAGGAAACAACAGAGTGAGAAAGAAGCTTTTTTCTAGTTTTTAAGGTTCTTCTCTTAGTTCTTTGAGAGAGTCTTTCTCCTCATTGTAAGAGAGAAATACAGGCATTTTCTCTTTATATTTTGATAGAAGTGTTGTAATTTCTCAAGAGTCAGAAAAAGCATTCTACTGTTTGCTCATGAACGTAGGTACTTTGCCGAACCACATAAAATCTTGGTGTCCTACTTTTCCATTTTCTCGTCTCTATTTTTTCGTCTAACATTTATTTATCCACGTCCGATACTAACAGTGGTATCAGAGTTCTGGTTTAATACAATTTGTTCATACGACGATTGGTTTATAATGAGATAAGTACTGAAAAAATGTCAACACTGTAAGAGATAGAAAAGTTCAACGAGAATAATTTCTCGACATGAAAAACAAAGATGAGGGCTATTTTGATGAAAGAGGGTTGTTTGGCGACTATTGGGGAAATGTTGAAGGATATTACTATTGAGCACTAGAATAAAATAAATGAAAGTTCCATCGCCAGCTTGTACCTCGGTCTCGTCGATGATGTCCTAAATAGTGTAGAAGAGTTGGAGACTTCAAAGGAGATCTGGCAGTTTCTCTCAAAGTTATATGAGATGAATTCATTCCACAATTAGATCTTCTTAAAAAAATATTGTACACTCTTCGGATGTCGAAATCTACTTCCATGATAGAGCATATAAGAATGTTTAATACGCTATTTTCGAAATTCTCTAAAATGAGTTACAAATAGATGTAGAAGAGCGTACTGAGATATTACTCCAAAGTAGGGATGTAAAATGAGCTGCCGGCTCGCGAGCCAGCTCTAGCTCGGACCATATTTGAGCGAGCCGAGCTGGGTAGTTTCTAGCTCGTTTAAAAACGAGCTGACGAGCTGAGCCCAAAACGAGTCCGAGCTTAGACGAGCTGGCTCGCGAGCTGACGAGCTGGCTCACGAGCTGAAAAAAGTTTTTTATTCGAGAAGATTATTTTTTATTTAGTACAATCATATTTTATAACATTATGTTTGAATTAATGTTTTCATATTTTCGATATTTTATTCGGTTCGTTTGATATGTTTATCATATATGATATTACAACTAATTCAAAATAATTAAATAGTCTAAAACTCGCGAGAGCTCGTTTTTTGGCGAGCTAAAGGCGAGCCGAGCCGAGCTGGGATTTTCCAGCTCGTTTAAAAAACGAGCCGAGCTGAGCCAGCTCGTTTTTTGGCGAGCTGAAGGCGAGCTGAGCCGAGCTGAGCCGAGCCAGCTCATTTTACACCCCTACTCCAAAGTTTACCAGATTCGTATGATTCACTCATCGTGAACATGACTAACAATCTTCTCACAAACTATATAGTTTTTGATGATATTGCAACTACTATTCTGGAAGAAGAACGGAGGTGCAAAATCAAGCAGAACATGTTGTTAGGCTGACAACAAGGAGAGCCCTTAGCGATGATCAACGGGAAATCAACGCAACTTGGTTCAAGTGGGAGTCAATATGCTGACAAATCAAAGTCAGGAAGTAAAAAGGTTATTAAATGTTTTCACTGCAGAAAGAAAGGTCATTCGAAGAAATGATGTTGGTATTATAATAAAAAAGGACAAAAAGTAGCAAAACGTCAAGGCAACGTTGCAAATGCCTATAATGGTGAAGTATTGTACAACGACATAACCACGGTTACTGAAGACATACAAAATTTCTCAGATATATAGCTTCTGGATTCAAGAGCATCATGGAATATGACCTCTCAGATAGAATGGTTCTATGATTATGAACGTATCTCAAGAGGATCTGTGTTTACGGGAAATGATAATGTTTTAATATTGCTGGCATTGGTACCATCAAGGTGAAAACTGAAGATGGTGTTATTCGGACTATTCAAGGGGTACGGTATGTGGAAGGCTCGAGAAAGAATCTAATGTCTGTTGGACGATTAGATGACATAAGGTGCAAGACCTATGTGGAAAATGAGATCATGGCAATTCTCATGAATGCGCTAGTTGTGCTGAAAGCTGAAAAAGATAACGTCCAATTTGTAAATGCTTAAAGGAAATACACTTTGGGAAAGAGAAGAAAATATCGCAGAATCAAGTTCAGCAACAGACTCAATGATGTTGTGGCACGAAAAACTAGGTCACATATCGGAATGAGGCTTGAATATTCTTGCAGATTGAGGTCTTCTCTCGAGGCTCAAAAAGGTCGCATTATCTTTTTGTGAGTATTGTGTTACAAGTAATCAACATAGATCCAAATTAAGCAATTCAACTACTAGAAGCAAGGTTATTGATGCATTATCAAAATTAAACAAATATTTAATCTAAACTACCCGCAAGTGCATGACACATGTGTAGTACTTTATGTGTCGATCCCACAGGGACTACGCAACACAATGTAAACTCTAACTGTGAATCAAACTTGCAACGAACGAAATATGGGAATTGAGAATGAAATACTAAAAACAAATAAACAAACTAGTTCTTAACAATGAGACAAACATTCCAGGAATCCGATTTCACCACAAGAATACCGAAACCAACAATCAATCTATCTATCATGCAATCCCAGTCAAGTTATCTAAGAAAGACAATCCTAATATGATATCCACCCTCTCTCAAGGCATAGACACGTGATCTAGTCAAGTTATCCCTACTTTCGTGGCTGACACCTTGAAGTAAACCCATAAGATCTGTGATTCATCCGTTTTACCCTCAACCGCTGCTACCCTACTTTCGTGGCCTAACCTCGGTTGTTCTAAACCTGATCTTCTAGGACTAGAATTCTCCTTTCGGTCCTTCTCCTAATCCTTAACAGATGCATCTACTTGGCCTTCGTAAACACGTGTCATTTAAGCACTCAGATAAAGAATAGATAAATGAAAACGGGAAGATGCATTCAAAGATAAATCAAAGTGGTTTCGGGATAGCCAAGGCTAATCCCTTCTCCTAGAACAAACAAACTACTCGTTCATGCGTCCGTAAACAATCATAAACGAAATAGAAGGTCTAAGGAACATGAAAACCAAACGAAACCAAAGTTTGGTGTTGATCTCCAATGCTCCTTGTAAGTCTCCTTCGCAAGAACCTCCTCCTTCTCTCCACTCTCTCCCTTCGATCAAGAACCAAAAACTGAGTGAATGAGCTCCATCTCTCACTCCTCTCCATTTCTTTCCTTCCTCTTTTCTTTCATTTTCTCCCTCTCCTTCCTTCTGGACGTTCAGTTCTTCCTTATGTTGCAGCAGCTTGTTGTCTTTTCATGAGTTTCCATTCTTGAATAAGTTGGGTGACGTTTCCATTACTTTCTCCAGCGAAATATCACTTATTCCTCTTCTCCAAAGTCATTGTCCTTATTGTATAAGTCTCCAACAAACTCCCATTTGTTTTAAGTCAAATTAACTTATTTGGAGTTGCAGGTGACGGACGCGACCCGCATGGGCAGGGTAAGTGACCCGCTCGGGTACAGCGCGGAAGATCGCACAAGAACGTGATGGGGAAGAGGCAGCCCGCTCGGGCTGAGGTACTGCCCGCTCGGGCTAAGGTGCTGCCCGCTCGGGCTGAAGTGCTGCCCGCTCGGGCTGATGCCCCGTGCGTGGTATTTCTTGCCTGACTCGTGCTCAATTCGCTGGACAAAATCACCGTAACAAATGCCCGCTCAGGCTAGGGAGTTACCCGCGTGGGTAGTGGCTAATCCTTGCCGATTCTCGTCCCGTTTGTCCCGTGATGATCTTCGATGTTGGTATTTTGTCTCGTGCACGTCCTTTAGCTCCAAAATGAACCGAATACGCATAAAAACCTGTAAGAACATAAAAATATGAAAACAAGTAAAACGGATACGGAATCATACGTAAAGCATCGCATCTATATCATAAACATCTCTAAAATCATGCAAGAAATACGTATGGAAACGAGATGATCAGTTATCTTGGATCTGATTCATTCTGATGTTTAGCAAGCACCGTAGATATCCTTATGAGGTGTAAGATACTTTGTATCTTTCATTGATGACTACTCCAGGAGATGTTGGATGTACCCAATCAAGAAGGAATCAAATGTATTTGAAGTTTTCGAAATCTTTAAAACGTGGATCGAGCTTGAATCCAGAAAAAAAGATCAAAGGCTTGAGGTCAGACAATGGAGGAGAATATACTGACGATGAGTTTAATCGATCTATCAACAAGAGGAAATCAAAAGACAGTTTACGATGGCATACACACCTCAACAAAATGGTGTTGTAGAGCGAATGAATTTAGGGGTGGGCAATCCGGGTTTCGGGATGGGTTCCTCGGGTTCGGTCCAGGTTCGGGTTTCTCGGATTTTAAAAAATTGAATCCAAAAAAACCCATTTGGTTTTCAGGACGGGTTTGTCGGGTTTCGAATTGTTCGGGTTTTGAAACACTGAACAAAAAAAACCCAAATTGTATTTGGGTTATTTCCGGTTCTCGGGTTCTTTGGGTTTTTCGAATTCTTCGGGTTTTTTGGGTTATTTAAGTACAGGTCATTCGGGTTTAAACGGGTAATTCGGATTTAAACGGGTAATTCGGGTTCCAAATTTAACATACAAAAATTAGGTTAGAAGGGTTAGATTTTTTTTTTGGGTTCCTCGGGTTCTCCCGAACCCAACCTGGACCGACCCGAACCCATTTGGGTTTTAGATTTTGAATCCATATGGGTTGTCTACAAAACCCGTTTATCTCACAAGTTGGATTTTCGGGTTGGGTCGATCCGGGTCGGTCCGGGTAACCCGAAACGCCCACCCCTAAATGAATATAACCCTGTTGGAAAGAAAAAGAGCTATAATTAGAACTACGACTTGGCAAACACATTTTGGATCGAAGCAATTGTGATCGATGTTATGTGATCAATCGGTCACTATCAATCATAATTGATCTAAAGACACTTATAAAGATATGGATGGGAAAACGGGTTGATTATTTCAACCTTCATATGTTTAGATGTACTGCATATGGATGTATAACACCCAAGAAACAACGAAACTGGATCCAAAATCCAGAAAGTGTGTCTTCTTAGGGTATGTTGATGGAGTGTCACATGTGGGATAACATTGCCCACAAGGTTATTATCAACAGAGATATTGTATTTGCAGAAGAAAATGTGAAAAATGATAAGAATTCTTTGGAAAGACCAGAGATGATGGGAGTTAATGTTGAAAATTGAACAAAACAACAAGTTTCATGTTCTTCTAAAGATATTGAAGAATCTCGACCAACTAAGATTTCAGCAACACAACTCTAACATTCAGATCAAGAGAAGAGAAAACCAGTATGGCATAATGACTTTATTGTGGAGGGAAATGTTGCTTATTGTATTCTATGTGAAGATGGAGAACCACTCACATTTTGTGAGTCAGTTCAAGAAAAAAGATACATCTCAGTGGATGACAACAATGGAAGAAGAGATAGAAGCACTTCACAAAAATAAGACGTGAGATCTTATTCATTTACCACAAGGAAGGAAGGCCATTGGAAACAAATGGGTCTTCAAAATAAAACGAGATTACAACGATCAAGTGGAAAGATATCATGCAAGACTAGTGGTAAAAGGATTTTCTCAGAAAGAAAGGATCGATTTCAATGAAATTTTCTCACATGTTGTTCGACTCACAACAATTAGAGTTGTCCTGACAATGTATGCTACATTGGATATTCACCTTAAGAAATTAGACGTTAAAGCTGCATTCCTTTATGGAGAACTTGAAGAAGAAATATATATGCTCCAACTAGAAGGATTTTCAAACGAAAGAAAAAAGAACTTGGTTTGCAGGATAAACAAATCTTTATTCAGTTTCAAAAAGGCGTCGAGATGTTGGAATAAGAGATTTGATTCTTTCATAATGAGTCTCGGATATAACAGACTTAAAGTAGATCCTTGTGCGTACAATAAGAGATTTTGTGATGATGATTTCATCATTTTGATGTTGTTTGTTGACAACATGTTGGTAGCAGTCCCCAACAATGATCATCTTAAAGAATTGAAGTCTCACTTGATTAGGGAGTTTGAAATCAAAGACTTAGACTAGACAAACAAGTTTTTGGGGATGCAAATTACCCGAGATAAAAATAATATGAATATTTGGCTTTCACCAAAAATTATATCTGTAAAATCTTGTGTCATTTAAACATGCAAGATTATAAGCCAATTTCTACCCGTCTTCTTATTAATTTCAAGTTATCCTTCAAGATGAGTCCTAGCACGGAAGAAGAGAGGATGGAGATGTCTCAAGTACCGTATGCATTAGCAGTGGACAGTTTGATGTTTGTCATGTGATAACACTGAAAGTGTATCATTATTAGGATAGGTTTTTACATCATTTTCGCATGATTTTTACATCGTCTACATACTTATCCGATTCTATTTTGAGCTTCACACACCCGTTTTATTGGTTTTCAGGATTCTAGGCGACAAGGCCTAAATGAGATCAATATGAAGGATTCCTGTCGAAAACCACAAGATCTGAAGGAAAATCTACCCAGAGCCGAGACCGAGCTCCAGAACCCAAAGGAACACCCGAGCAACGAGCGGAAAAGAGGAATATCAAGATCACAAGCGTGCCCTACCGGGCACTAATCTCCACCCGCTCGGGTAAAG
>CM071868.1:31974133-31990686 GCA_036759665.1 Gynandropsis gynandra | reverse complement strand
ATCATATCTAGTTCATCTTTACCCTCGTTCCGTTGTCTCCATTAGGGTAGATTTAGGACCATTAGAACCATATCCCCTCCTATCACCTTTCTTCCTAGTTTAGTTTTGTTCTTAGTTTAGTTGTTTTAGTCCCTGAGATCGACCCTGGTACTACAAGATCCGTATACTTGCGGTGAAGTGGACTAGGTTAATTATAACTCGCGTTTCCACAAGCAATGGGAACGGTTAGTCAATATACGACAAAAACTAAAATTGAACATTGGAGTGTTGTAAAGAGGATCTTGAGATACTTCAAGGATACCGCAAATGTCGCATTGTGTTAAAGAGGATTTGACTTGAGTGTTACTAGGTATGTCGATTCGGACTGGTGACCTCGAAAAAAGCAAATCCACCATAGGATAGTGTTTACTCTTGATGGCGGTGTTGTAAGTTGGGTTTCATAACTACAGTCTATCGTCATGACATCTACGAAAGATGCTGAGTATGTTGTGGCTACACAAATCAACAAAGAGGTAATTTGGTGGCACATGTTGATGAAAAAGCTTTGTCATAAACAAGATAATATTGTCTTGTTCAGTGATAGTTAGAACGCTTTGCATCTTGCAAAAAAACCTAGCATTTCATCCAAGAACGAAACACATAAGGGTACCATATCATTTTGTACGGGAAAAGGTGGAGGAAAAAGCTTGGTCATAAACAAGATAATATTGTCTTGTTCAATGATAGTTAGAACGCTTTGCATCTTGCAAAAAATCTATCATTTCATCCAAAAACGAAACACATAAGGGTACCATATCATTTTGTACGGGAAAAGGTGGAGGAAGACAACATGGATATTTAGAAAATCCACACAGAGGAAAACATGACGGATATATTGATGAAGCTAGTAAACAATGGTAAATTTATTTGGTGTCGATCTTTTTGGTTCTAACGAAAACATGAACAACGTGACAAACACAAAATAAAAATAAAGAAAGAATACAACAAAAATTGGTTTTAAGTGAGAGAATGTCAAAGTGGGTAAAATCACTTTTAGTGGGGGTCTACAAGAAGAAAACAAAAAAGTTACAAGGGGTGGATTTTACCCTAATTGGTGTGTCTCACGTTTGATTTTATCGGAAATTTTGTCATATAAAAAGGGGTTTTGGAGAGTTCAAAACCATCTCAAAATAAAAAACAAGAAAAAGAAGAAAAACAAAGAGAGAAAAAAATATTTTCTAGTTTTTATTTTTTTTTTGTTTTTTAAAGAGTCTTTCTTCTTATTATAAGAAAGAAATACATTTTTTATAATTTGAGAGAGGTATTATAATTTTTTAAGAATTAATAAAAATCTCTTACTATTTATCCGTAAATGTAAGCCCTTTAACAAGTCACGTAAAATTTTGGTGTACCATTTTTTCATTTTCTCGTCTTTATTTTATTGATTTACAGTTATTTATCTACTTTGGATTCTAACCGCTGATCCAAATTTTAAAAAATTGATGGAGGTTAAACTATTAATTTGTTTTTAACAAAAGTTAAATATGATAAATTTTCTCTAAATAACAAGCCATGAAGGAAGTTTCGGATCAGATTTGCCACGTAGGATAATAAGTGGAGTTTCTTTGCCAGACATGGAAAGTGCAGCCCACGTGACAATATTACACCCTCCCAATCATCAATCTAATTGGTTCCCATTCTCACTCAAAGATGCGGCACAACGTTGGCTCTTCAACTTGCCGGCTGTATCTATTACGTCCTGGAATGAAATGGAACAAAGATTCATGCAGCAATTCTTCCCGGACCACCGGAAACTTCTCTTCTACGATCCAGAAGTTGAACGCACGCTTAGAAACCTGCGCAAGAAAAGGAGAATCGGAGTCGATTTCGAATCTGAGGTAGAGGAAACGAGCTTTCACAAGCAACACGCCTCTGAGGAGGAGGATACGAATAGTACGAGCAGCGGAGAGAACGCAAGTATTCATTATTTCACTACCATTATTTTTTGAAAACACATCTTTACAACTTAATAACATATATATATATAAACAAATAAAAAGGAATTATAAAAATTTTGGAGAAATAATGTGTTTAATGATCCAGATATTATGCATATATTTTTGAGGTGGAACTGCCAGCTGGATACAGGTAAGGACAGACATAATCGTCCATATTTCCGACACGTGTCCCTCCCACACATGGTTTTTTCTCCGTTTTTTTAGCCGTTTTTTTGCTTCTGCTTTTTTTTTTGTCTTGTAATAAAAAACCGTTTTTCTCTATCATTACACCACTTGTTCGCTCTATTAATTACACCTTAATACGACTACTGTATTAATTATTCTTTAGGTGGTAATTTGTTTGTTTATTATTTATTTTATTTTTTTTATCGTGGTGATAATATATATATATATATTTAACTGCTACTAGAAAAACAACGCTTCACCTTCTTCTACTTTATAATCGACGCATTAGAATTTTTGTTGATCCCTATAACATTCTGAAGCCGTTATTTATATAAACATAAATAAATTTACATGTACAAAATGGTAAAGAAAAAGAGTTTTTATTAGTTTTAATGAATTAGTTTTTATTAGGTAACTACAATGGTAAAAGTGTGTGTGTGTATATATAGATAAAAATGGGAAGAACGTGATCTACGAAGTCCACAGATAACCGATAAGTCACCATCCACAGTTCACGTTATTTCCGTCGGATTTAAATCCACAACTTTTTTAACAACAAAAAAAGCATTAATTAAATTTAAGACTTTTTGTAAAATTGCATTAAGAAATAGAGATACAAAATGTAATCTTAGAAATTAAAATAATGATACTAATTTAATAATAAGACAGAGGAGGAGGAGGAGAACTGACGAAGGAAGAAGGAGAAGAAGAACAAAAGAAGCAAAAAAAAGGACTGAGAAAGAGAGAGATACAGACAGAGAGTGATGGAAACAGCTGGATTTCTGCGACAAAACAAGAACCTCCGAGTTTCTACATAAACCGACTTCTATCTCTATCTCTCTCTTTCTCTCTGATTCTATCCTTTGTTCTTCCACAGTTTCAGTCAAACTTCCGTTTGTTTTTCTCTTCTGGGTCCTGCGAAATTCCAACTCTGGAACTGTGGATTCGTCGGAAATGGAGAAGCGTTTGGAATCTACGGACCAAGTAGTGGAGGAAATCATGAGGATCCACAGATCCTTGCCGCCGAGGCCTGGGATCGACGAGGTTGAAGCTGCGAGGGTTCTGATACAGAGCGTGGACAAGGAGGACCAGGCGCGCTTGGAAGCCATTGCCAAGCAGCCCAAGAGCTCTAAGGTTCCTGAGGAGCTTTTCATGGTGTTGCAGGAGATGAGGAAGGGCCTTGTTTACTTCCAGAGCAAAGAACAGAAGAGGGAGGCTCTGAAGCTTCTCGATCTGGAATCCATCCACACTCTGTTCGACGATTTTATTCAGAGAGCTTCAAGTTGCGTTTCTTCTCCACCTTCCACCGGCGCTTCTGCTCCTGCTCCTGCTCGGCCTCCGCAAGTCGCTCCTACGCCGGCAAAACCCTTTTCTGCTGATTCTCCTACAAGCTTGAATTTTCCGGACAAGGGACCCGTGAAGTCCAAGGAACTCTTCACACGCGACGATACCTACGTGACGATGGCTAAATCTTCGATTTATAGCGACGCCATCGTAGCTCCTCGCAAAACCCAGATTCTGGATCCAACACTTCAGTTCGGGAACGTCTCCGGTGAGTTGGAATTAGACGACCCCTTTTCTCTATAATTCCATTGATTCCGACCAACACATTCGGTTAGAAGATTTGTCATAACCAAATACCAAACAATAAGACAGTTTTGGAGCTGGAACAGATTGCTTTTGAACCCTGGAAATATGGCATATAGTGTTTAATGTTCTTGGTTACTCTGCGAATAGAATATATTCTTTTCTAACTGTCGTGGAATCATTTTCTGTAGGACAAGATGGGGACAAGCTGAGTTTGATCAAACTTGCCAGTTTGATTGAAGTATCTGCTAAGAAAGGTTCTCAGGATCTAAATCTGCAGAATAAACTGATGGATCAAGTTGAGTGGCTTCCAGATTCTTTAGGCAAATTATCGGGTCTGGTTACGCTAGATTTGTCTGAAAACCGCCTAGTGGTATTGCCAAATACCATAGGAGGCCTTTCGTCCTTGACGAAGCTCGATTTGCATTCCAACAGACTTTCTCAGCTCCCAGATTCTATAGGAAATTTGCTCAACTTGGTCTATCTTAATCTTAGTGGTAACAATTTGTCGACTCTGCCTTCGACGTTGAGCAGATTGGTGCGTCTCGAGGAGCTTGATTTAAGCTCCAACAGCCTCTCTGTTCTCCCTGAATCTATTGGTTCTCTCGTGAGCCTCAAGAAACTCGACATTGAAACGAATGATATAGAAGAGATTCCGCATACTATCGGTGAGTGTTCTTCCCTGAAAGAACTCCGTGCAGATTATAACAGACTTAAGGCTCTTCCTGAAGCTGTTGGTAAGATAGCTACCCTTGAGGTTCTGTCTGTGCGTTACAACAACATCCGGCAATTACCCACAACAATGTCGTCTTTGGCCAACCTTAAAGAGCTGGATGTAAGCTTCAATGAGCTGGAGTCAGTCCCAGAGAGTTTGTGCTTTGCCACAACGCTTGTGAAGTTGAACATTGGGAACAACTTTGCCGATATGCGATCACTTCCAAGGTCAATCGGTAACCTTGAGAACCTTGAAGTGTTGGATATCAGCAATAATCAGATCCGAGTCCTTCCAGACTCATTCAGAATGCTTACAAGATTACGTGTTCTTCGTGCTGAGGAAAATCCCTTAGAGGTGCCTCCTAGGGATATAGCTGAAAAGGGCGCTCAGGTTCTTCTCAACTCTCTAATCCTTTGAATCCATAGTACTTTGATCTTTTGGCACTTGCTTCCAACTCATGTTGTTCGTCCTACTTTCAGGCTGTTGTTCAGTATATGATCGATCTCGTCGAGAAGGGAAATACAAGAACTCAAACGGTTAAGCAGAAAAAGAGCTGGGTCCAGATGTGTTTCTTCTCCAAATCCAACAAGAGAAAACGAAACACCATGGAGTTCGTTTAAACCGAATCACAAATCATTTAAACGGGTATCGGTTAGAACATGAATTATCTTATCTATGACGTTGAACAACCTTAAACTGTGTTGTGTTTTGAGTTAGACTTCATTTGACAATATTCAAATTGTATTTTTCAGGTAATTCTCAGTTACAAGTGTTGGCCGTGGAGGAAAGAATATAAGGGAGTCATTCCACGTCATAATTCTAAGGCATTTGATCTCCAAGAACTGTAGATGTCTTTATTCTTTCTTTCTTTCTTTATATGTACCATTGTTCTTACAGATTCATATCTTTCTATATCTCTCTCTATGTATACTTGTTTTCGTTCGTTCCCATGTTTTAGGAATGAACCTGAACTCTAGCGGCCGCTTCTCCCCTCCATGTAAAAATTAGACCCTTATCTGTTTATAGTCTCAAAACTCTCACTGTCAGATAATGGTATTGCATAGACATGATTATGCATTGCATATACATGATTTGCATTGCATAGACATGATTGTGCATTGCATTGTACATGTTTGTTTGGATAGGGACGTGAATTTGATGCCTTGTAGTTAAGGAGAGACATTGAGTTGGTCATCAAACACATGAACATGCTGTTGTCTCTCTCTCTCTCTCTCTAAAGCCAATGTTGTCACTCTTGTTCATTAATGCCTTTATTTTTAAGCTCTTACATATATAAAATTGATGTATATTATATATATGTGAGTCCATATGAGAGGCAAGCTGTGTCAGTAATTTTGATAATCTTTTTTTCTAGAGCTTTGTATCACACGACACTTGGTCCCTCGTGGTGAACCGCCAGTAATCTGTCAAGATCTGTTAAATCTCTTCTCTTTTTCCTTTTTATTTGTAAATGGATAACTCTGAGCAATTAATTCTTCACCAGACCGGTTATAGAGATTAGATTAAACCGGTATAAACCGGCACTCTCTGTTCTTTATTAGTTCTCTGCAAATGCCTTTGATTTGAACATTTCAGACTTGATCTGTGTCCGAGAGTTTTCAGTTCATATTGTAATTATAAATCCTAGTTTCAGAAAACCAAACTTTGTTTTGCTTATCATTTCAAACCGAAATCCACTATATGATTGGTCATATATTCAGTTCGAGTTCATTGAATTTTGAATATAGGATTACGTGTTTCAACCTCACAACTAATTCATAATGAGATAAGTAATTTGTATACTTTACATATGGTATTCAATATACCTCCAATTTCTATGTGAGTTTTTAATATAACTAGGAAGGAAACCACGCCGTGCGCGATTTTTTATTATAGAGTTGAAATTCATATGTCATAAATAAATCATCATATCAAAAATTCGTTAATCGATGATGGTTATAAATTTTATATCTTATTTTACGAAAAATTGATCAATATATTTGCATTTTATTATAAGTGCCTAAATAGTTATTATAGTTCAATAGCAAGATCAAGAAAACCAAATTTTGATATAACCATCTGATAAATTATTAGGCTAAAGAATAGATATTTTGAGAATTTATAAATATTTTATCACAATAATATTTGTTGATTTTTTTCTTTATACAACATGTTTTACTTTTATATATGAATCAATTTAAATTAATTAAAATGAAATTGATGATTGGACTACTACGTCAATGTTGATGTGACTTCACCAGAATTGAACACAAACTCGAATTTTAATTTATAAGATTTAAATTTGTTTAAAGATGACGTTTCATTTATAACATTTCTTTTAGTGTTATTTCAAAAAATGTTTCGTTTTTTCTTCATTATGTATATATTTGATGATAGTAAAATTAAAATTATAAAAGAATGATATGGAAGATGAAAGTTTTTTTTTATATATTCATCGAAATAATTTATGATAAAATAATTGAATTAAAAAATAAAAAGTTGAACGAAGATGTGACCGCGTGAAAAGAGATAAAAATATTACAATAGTATTTTCGAACAAATATATATTCCATGTATATGATATATATATATATTAACATATATTGAATAAATATATATATATAACTCTTTAGTGTTATTTCAAATAATATAATAGAATATGGATATAAAAAATATATATCCAATATATATGAATATATATATATATTTATAAAAAATATATATCCAATATATATGAATATATATTAAACAAATATGTATATATTTTAAAATCTCTATATAAATAAATAGTTTTTTAATATGGATATGAAAAATATATATCTAATATATATTAATATATATATAAACATATGTTAAACAAATATGTATATATTTTAAAATCTATATATAAATAAAGAGTTTTTTATGAATAAAAAAAATATATCCAATATATATAAATAATTTTAAAACTTTAAATGAAGTAGAAAATAAGAAACCTTTAGTAAGAAAAAAACTTATTTTTTTAACATTTAATAATCTTTGCTGAGGTGGCTTCACGAGAAGCAACTTCGCAAGGATTACTATATATATAACTAGAAAAAGAACCCGTGCAATGCGCGGGATGTTAAAATTTTACAAATATATAATAAAAGTTAATCTATTAAAAATAAATCGATATATTAGAAATATCAGAAATTTTGGTTCATGACATTGCATATATATTATCTTATCGAATAATAGATAACAAATGCTAATAAAAAGTATCAGAATGTTATAACATAAAATTGATCTAGTTTAATAATAAAATTAATGGAAAAAATATATTTTTCAGAATGTAATAACACATGATACCTTAAAAAATATGAAGCTAATAGAATATCAATGGGGTGAAAATATATTGCATTGAACTATGATAGTGAATATTTTTGTCTAAAATATAATTGATTATTATAATATTATTTCTATATCTTAAAATCATATAAAAAACAAAATAATTGAATCATGTGACTCATAGTTGGAGTAAAAAAATTAAAAACATTTAACATATATAATATATTGTTATATGGTGATACATAGTATTTGGTGTTTATTGGTTATAATTTTAATTAACTTTACAATCTTTATTTTTTTCTTCTAATATATAATATATTATTAGAAATTTTCAAATTATTTATCATATAAAACCATAATTCTTAGTATCAATACAAAAAGCTTGAATCAAGAAGAAATTTATACCAAGTAACCTTCATTATTCTACTTTCATGCATAATGATTATATGTTCAATAGAACTTTTGCCTCTACTTCTTCAAAGAGCCAAACAAACACCCTTATACTCATTTTTTTTAAGATTTATGTCACATCCAATCATTTTGGATAATAAACCAATGAGAATTTCTCTAAATCATGAACTGCATAAAATATGATGATATCGTTGCATGATAAAACATCCTTTGATGTGATGCTTTATCTATATATAAAATTTACGAAATTTACTTTATCTATATATAAAAAGTTGCAAAATCTCTTAATCCTCATGTTGCCACCTCATCTTTGTTTTGTTATTTTATTTTATTTTTTCTGCATTGTTTTGTTATTTTATTTTATTTTTTCTGCAAAAATATTTCAAAATAAAATAAAATAACAAAACAATAATGATGTAGCACCATGAGGATTGAGAGATTTTGCAACTTTTTATATATAAATTTCATTAGTTTCTAACATGTTTTCAATATTTTTATAACTAAACATTCATGTAAATATACTATAAATTTTTATTCATATAAGTACGTAACTGTTTTATTTAATTGTAATTAAAATTTTGAAATATTTAGTTTTAATTTAATTTGTGTTCTAATTTTTATTCAAAATTTTATAAACATTGAATCATTTAATTTTATTTATATTTAAAATCAAATTTATAAATTAATTTATTGAAATATATTAAAATCTTTTTAAATTTTGGAATACTACACATTAATTGAAAAAAGAGGTTTTAAAAATATCGTTAAATATACAAAATAAATATTATTAATTTTTATAGAAAAAATAAAATAAAATAACAAAATAATGATTAGGTTGCACCATGAAGATTGAGAGATTTTGCAACTTTTTATATAAAGATTTCATTAGTTTCTAATACTTGTTATTTTTTTATAACAAAGTTTCATGAAAACATATGCTATATTTATTTATTATTCATATATATACATAAATCTGTTATACAATTATGCATGAAATTTAAATTTTAAAATATTTTATAGAGTTCATGAATAAAAAAATTTATATAAATTTATATAAAAAATTTATATGATTAATTTTTATATTATATTTATATCTCTTTTCATTAGTTTCTAACATGTTTTTAATATTTTTATAACGGTACATTCACGTAATATACTATATATTTTTTCATATAAATTTAATTGTAATAAATTTTGAAATATTTAATTGTAATTTAATTTGTATTTTAATTTGTATTCAAATTTTTGTAAACATATAACCATTTAATTTTATTTATATTTAAAATCA
This sequence comes from Gynandropsis gynandra, assembly GCA_036759665.1. Classification (NCBI taxonomy): domain Eukaryota; kingdom Viridiplantae; phylum Streptophyta; class Magnoliopsida; order Brassicales; family Cleomaceae; genus Gynandropsis; species Gynandropsis gynandra. The sequence continues at coordinate 31,981,214 of CM071868.1, read as the reverse complement.
AATTTAAATCTATATAAAAAACTTTATATGGATTTATTTAACAAATTTTATTATTACTTCTTTCTATAGTTAATTTATTTTTCTCATTTCATTAGTTTCTAATATTTGTTATTTTTTATAACAAATTTTCATGTAAACATATGCTATATCTATTTATTTATTCATATAAATACATAAACTTGTTATATAATTAATATAATAATACATGAAATTTAAATTTTGAAATATTTTGTAGAGCTCGTGAATAAAAAAAACTTTATAAAAATTTGCATAACAAATTTATATAATTATTTATTTATATTATATTTATGTCTCTTTTCATTAGTTTTTAACATGTTTTAAATATTTTTATATTTAAACATTCATGTAAATATATTAAATATTTTTATTCATATACGTAAATATTTTATTTAATTGTAATTTTAAATTTTGAAATATTTAATTATAATTTAATTTTTATTTTAATTTGTATTCAAAATTTTGTAAACATTGAACCATTTACTTTTATTTATATTTCAAACTGAATTTAATAATTAATTTATTGAAATATATTAAAGTATTTTAAAAAAATTTAGATTACTCCACATTAATTGAAGAAAGAGGTTTTAATGTCATTAAATATACAAAATAAATATATTGATTTTTGTAGAAAAAATAAAATAAAATAAAAAAATAATGCTTAGGTGGCAGCATGAGGAGGCAAGAATTTTGCTAGTTTTTATATATAGATTTTAATTTAAAAACCAAAATTAAGTTCCCAAGGATTTTACTACTTTTTATATATAGATTTAGTGGTATTTATCATCATTATCGTTCATCTCGGTTAATAATATATCCAATACAATTTAATTAAAAATCAAATTAATTGAGAATAAGAGAATAAATTTGAATATTAACTTTGGATTCTTAATATAATATATCAGTATTCATTTATACAATACCCTATTAAAATCTTCCACAATATTATTAGGTTGTGGTGCAAAATTATTTTCATTAGATAACCACATGAAATAATTCTAGGTAAATTCTATCAAATAAAGATAATTACAAACAGTTCTCTCATTGAAAATTTTTTTCATTTTTACATTTGACGCATGGAAAAACCAACTTATCATTTTTTACAAACTTGTTGATTTTTGATCGTCGTAAATTGTGTAACGCCTTCTATAAACTCCTTCGATACACATTGATTTTCTAGATCAATTCTTCTGTATATTCATTTTCTAGAAACGAAAATATTCGATCCCGACGATGATGTCATTATAATCAGAAATAATAAAAAGGTATGTAGTGAAATGTATGATAATTGTGTGTGAGAAAAAGACGAAGATATGAGGGGTTTAAATATATAATTTCTGAACCGATTAAGGATGGATTATGAACCAAGACTAATATTTATTGACGAATCGCGTCTAAATCCAAACTGTTTCCCATCGGAATGTACCGTATGTAATTTTACGGTCTCAAATTCGCGGATGGGCGTTTATCTGTCTGCAAATTTCTGGACGGACGTGTAGACCGTCCACAAATTGGGGACGATGTTGTTTCTCGTTCAAAGTCTACGACGATCTGTTTTTCTATCTTAAGTCCGTCTGTAAATACGGATGACTTGCGGACTACTCGCCCATCCACAAATTTGCATACAGATTACAGAAATAATTTTCTTACCGTCGGTATTTCGTCTGCAATCCGCCCGACACTTTGCGGATTGCGGAATTTCCAAATTTCTAATAGTGAATGAGTAACACCAAGAGGATACATGTGTTGATTTTTTAAGATGGATGCACCAAATAACTTTCTACAAACTTTACTGGATTTATATATATATATATATATATAAAAGAAAAATAAATTTCTAGAAAATCTATGAAAAAGATATTTATGACTCTAAAATATTCAAACTGATGGAATCATAACGAGGCTCGGAGCGAGGTGAGGCCTCGGTCCGAGCTTCACCGTTATAGTGCTCAAATAGTCATATGCATTAAAATGGAATGTTTCGATTTGATTCATCAGAATATTCCTAAATGGAATATTCTATTTAGATGTTTTTGGAATATTCCATTGAAATGGAATATTTCGATTTCATTCCTAGAATATTCTATTTAGATGTTTTTATAAATCACAATAAAAGGATGCTAAGAGATTAGCATCAAAACACACAATCAAAAACAAAAACTAGGGAGAAAGAAGAGAGTTTAAGAGAAAAACTCTCTTACAGTTCCATCACCCCGTCAAGGAGTTGACAATGACCATCCGAGGCTTGGTGTGGACTATCCGTAGAGGCTCTACGCGTGAGGAGCTCCGCCTCCGACCATTTCGTCATATTCATCCAAAAAGTTACATAAATATGTTTATGTTTCCACACATAAAAAAGCATGTTAAATTGCCTAAATGCGACTAGATCTCATCATAGGGTTGTGTTTTTGCTTTTGGTGCATGTTATTAGCAACCCTACATGGTATCAGAGCGTTTGGTCATCGTGTTTTAGGTAGATTTAGCGTTTTTATGTGTAAAAAACGGATGAAATTTGTTGAACAGTGGTCAGGGCTCAGACCGAGCTTGCTAAACTCGGATCGATCTTCATCCGAAGGATGAACACTTGGGTTTGTGTTCGAAGATCGGACCGTTGGGTTCTACATATCGGATTGAGGCTTTGAGCCATCAGATCGATGTGAGTACACATCGGATCGAGCCTTGATCATCCGAGGATTGTCCGAGGTGTTTGACACATCAGACTGTCGGGATCTGTCCAAGGCTAGGACCGAGACTTTTTATTCAGACCGCGTCTCAGACGGTCGATAGCTCAGACTGAGTTGTGTGATAAACTTGAACGACATGAGCGAGGGACATTGGACCGATGTTCTTGCACATCGAACCGAGCCAAGTTCACCCAAAAACAGACTGAGTTGTCTGACACCTCGAGCCAAGCAATCGAAGCTACCTCGGACCGATGTGTATGACACCTCGGACCGAGCTTGACTCTCTGTTATGATTTCATCAACTGGTCGACAATCGGACCGCACATCAGACCAAGCTGATTAGAAAATGTTTAAAGTTGAGTTTAAGATAAAATGTTTATCGTAAAAGCTTTTTCCATTAACATAAATGTATAAAATCTATTCATGTTTGCATGGAACGGTCTAACTACCAGAAGACATGTAGTTCTAGGATAGATAATATACATTTGTGTCATTAGATGCTTAGTAGGATTAGAACTCTTAAGTTCATATTATCGCCTCGACTACCCGAAGAATATGAATTTAATTGTGAAACTCGCCATAGTTAGTGGTTAACTCAACTACATCTATAGAAACGACCTGACAACCAGGGGTTATACATTATAGAGCCATATTAAAACTTTTTACCTGTTAATATGCTTACGAAACGACCTGACAATTAGGGGGATGCATGATTAGTTCGAGAAATATTACTGAAAGAGATATAATTTTTGAATACTATTGCAGTATTGATCAATAAAATAATCATTTAGATGAAAGTCCATATCTATTTAATTAAATAAGTGTTTTAACAAATGCTGCAACTTTTTCCTTCTAGATTTCTCGAAGAATCTCTTCAATTTTTCTACGTGCCATTCACGATATTCACAAGGTTGTTGAGGAAAAATTTGGTGATTGGTACCGCAACCTCAAGATCGTCCTCAAGCAGGAGAAGCTACTCGATGCGATCGAGAATCCTATCAAGGAATCTTCTGCTATGAAGATGAAGATGGCTTGCTCGCTTGGCCAAAGCAAAAGGATGACCTTGACACTGAAAAGTGTGTCATCCTGGCCTCAATGAGTTCAGAACTTTAGCGCTAGCATGAGGATATGGATCCTGGTGCTATCATTGCGCATATTAAGAAGATGTATGGTGCACAAAGCAGAACGACAAGACATCAATTGTTGAAGGCTCTCTTCAAGTCCAGATTGACTCTGAAATCTCCGGTGGGACCCCATGTTCGAAAGATGATCGGACTTACCGAACAACTTTTGAGACTGAGGTGTATATTGGGCAAAGAGTTGTCTCAAGATATGATCTTGCAGTCATTGCCTGAGACGTTCTCACCATTCATTGTTAACTTTAACATGAACAAGATAGACATGGATCTGCAGAGATGTTGAACCAACTGATTGACTATAAAAGTTAGACAATGTCCGAGACGTCTAAGGGATCTATCGCCGTAATGATGGTCAGGTCTTCTTCCAAGAAGGGCAGGGCAACAAAAAGCCCAAGAAGAAGCTCCATGGGCCCAAGGGTGGTGTGACAAAATCCAAGGGCAAGGCGGCCAAATCCGACCAACCTAACACTGAGTGCTTCTTCTGTAAGAAGAAGGGGCATTGGAAGAGAAATTGTAAGGAATACCTTGTATATCTGAAAAAGAAATAGGCTAAGACCTACATGAAAAATGTTTTCATGGGTTCTTTAACTACTATTGATTCTTCTACTAGGGTATTGGATACCGGCAGTAGTTTTAACATCTGCAATGTGTTGCAGGGACATGGATCAGTAGAAGTTTGAAGAAAGGTGAAATCAACCTACAAGTTGTGAATAGTGCAAGCGTTGCGACATTAGATGTAAGATCAATTTCTTTTTGTATGCCTTCAAGCAAGGACTTGGTTTTAGAAGATTGTTACTATGTTCCAAAATTTGTTTCGAACATAATTTCTATATCTATATTAGATAGATTTGGTTATAAAACAATCTTCGATAATAAAATTTGCTTTATTTTCAAAAAGATGAATTGTGTGCAAATGTCCACTTACAACAAGGTATCTATGTTTTACTAAATGAAAAAAGGAATACTAAATGAAAAAAGGAAAATGATTAACATGCATGTTTCTAGTCTAAAGAGAAAGAAAAATGATTTAGTGAATCAGACTGTCCTTTGGCATTGTAGACTTGGTCATATAAGCGAGAAAAGGATAAACAAGTTGCATCAAGAAGGTCTTTTTGGTCAATATGATTATGAATCATACGCAACTTGTGAGTCTTGTCTCATTGGAAAAATGATCAAATCTCCGTTTACCGAAATCGGAGATAGAGCTACTGAACTTCGAGGACTCATACATATGGATGTATGTGGACCTATGAGAATTCAAACCAAATGAGGATATTTGTATTTCATAACTTTCACTAACGATATGTCTAGATATGGATTTTTGTATCTTTTGAAACACAAGTTTGAATCTTTTGAAATGTTTAAGAGATTCCGTAGTGAAGTTGAGAAACAAACTGGAAAGACCATCAAGATAATGAGGTCTGATCGAGTTAGATAATATCTGAGTCATGATTTTCTTGATTATCTAAGGTAAATGGGATTTTGTCTCAGTGGACTTCTCTTGGAACACCGCATCATAACGGTGTATCCGAGCGTAGAAATCACACCTTATTAGATATGGTGAGAGCCATGATAGGGTTTATTGATCTTTTAATGAACTTATGGGGCTATGCTTTAGAAGAAACTGCGTATCTGCTAAACAAAGTTTCCACCAAAGCAGTCTTGAAGACACCATATGAGATATGGAAAGAACGTAAGCCAAACCTGAAAAACATAAAGGTTTGGGAATATCTGGCTTATGTCAAGAGACTGCAATCAGACAAACTTGAAGCTAAGTCTGATAAGTGTCGCTTCATTGAGCATCCCAAAGAAACTATGTGATATTATTCTATCACCCTTCTGAACACAAAGTGTTTGTCGCCAGAAATGCAACCTTTTTAGAAAGGAAATTCCTCACTGAAGGAAATCATGGTGAAGAAGTAATTCTTGATGAGATTCAAGAACCAGATGAACCAACACCAGCTCATGAGCGGCCTATGTTGGACCTTTTGGAGGTCACAAGGCCTCCATCTTCAACGGCTGAAGATGGAATGCATGTTCAAGAACTAATACTGGAACTGGAAACTGAGTTCATTTAAGAAAAAGATCAACAACAAAGCCTAGCACAGGAAAAAATTCTAGTACAAGTTCCTCTGAGAAGGTCTGAACGTACTCAGCGTGCGCCTAATAGATTAAATCTTATGGTGCAAGAGTATGAGGCTGATCATAGAGATGATGATCCCAAGACTTTTGAGGAAGCTATGTAGAGTTCAGACTTTGAGAAATTGTGGAATGCCATGGAATCCTAAATGGAATCTATGAGGAACAACAAAGTTTGGACTTTGGTTGAATCTTCAAAGGGTACTAGGCCAATCGGCTGTAAATGGGTTTACAAGAAAAAGGTTGGAGTGAACAATAAGGTAGAGACCTATAAAGCTTGTTTAGTTTCCAAGGGGTATAGTCAACGAGAAGGTATTGACTATGAAGAAACGTTCTTTCCTGTGGCAATTCTCAAATCTATTCGGATTCTACTTGTTATAGTTGCGTACTATGATTATAAAATATGGCAAATGGATGTGAAAACAACTTTCCTTAACAGAGAGCTCTAGGAAGAAGTCTATATGACTCAACCTGAGGGTTTCACATTGTCATTTGATATATGCAAGCTATAGAGATCTATTTATGGATTAAAGCAAGCTTCTCGGAGTTGGAACATTCGTTTTAACAAAGCAGTTGAAAATTTCAACTTTGTTAGACATGATGAAGAATCCTGCGTGTACAAGAAGTTCAGTGAGAGCATCATCATTTTCCTTGTGTTATAGATGACATACTACTTATAGGAAATGACTAAAAAACCTTACAGGAGACTAAGGCTTGGTTATCCGAATAGTTCTGCATGAAAGATCTGGGAGAAGAACCCTATATTCAAGGAATAAAGATCTATAAAGAGAGATCAAGGAGATTGCTTGGACTATCTCAGTACATTGAGACCATCATGAAGAGGTATAACATGGAAATTTCCAAGAGGGGCTATCTACCGATAGGCACTGGAATTACTCTCTCCAAAGAGGATTGTCCTCAGACTCAAGAAGAGAGAGAACGCATGAGTAGGATCCCATACGCTAGAACAGCGGGAGCCATCATGTATTCCATGACATGTACTAGGCATGATATAGCATTCGCACTAAGTATAGCGAGTCGATATCATACAGGTCCTAGTGAGAAACAATTGAAATTGGTGAAAACCATTCTCAAGTACTT
>CM071868.1:31919988-31959855 GCA_036759665.1 Gynandropsis gynandra | reverse complement strand
GAATTCATTCATTCAAGTGGCGTACAAGAACAAAAGCATTAAGAACCACCATTCATTAAGAACAAGACTTCGTTACATATTGGCAATACTCTCTAACCCATGGCTGTAGATCTACTCAGACATGAACACAGCAAAAGAAACGCAAGAGAATACTAAATTCGACATAGATAGAGAACGAGATTCCTCTCTATTCGTATACCGATGTCTTCAGTTGATCCTCCTCGCTCCCGATCCTTTGTTCCGTCTTTTCTTCCTTTCTCAATCTTCCTTAATGTCTCAGAATGATCTTCCCTCGAATCTGGTTTGAATCCTAGCTTTAGAAGGTCTCCTTTCTCATTAATTGGTCGTTCTAAAATCAAGGAATGGGTTGAGAAAAATGTGGACCCGAACGGGCATAACCTCTACCCGCTCGTGCATGCCCTATGCCCGATCGTGCACCCTCATCTCGCCCGAGCGGGCACCCATGCCCGAGCGTGTGGATTTTCAGCCCGAGTCGGGTAAACCTACGGCGAACTTTGGCAACAATTAGGGCCCGAGTGGGCCCGAGCGGGCACACCTTCCCGATCGTGTTCCTCAAGTGCCCGAGTCGTGCAAAGCTACGGGGGTCTTTTGCCTTAATTCCTCAACTTGTGCTTGAGCGGGTCCTCTCCATGCCAGAGCGTGTAGGTCTTGATTTGTTGTTTCCGCTCCTTTCGCTCGGTGTTTGAGTGTTCGCTTTCAATATTGTTTCTGCTCCTTTCGCTCGGTGTTTGAGTGTTCGCTTTCAATCCATGGCCTTGCACAAGTTGTACCTTGTCATTCGACTACGTTTTCGGGGTTAAATCGCCGTAATCTCTCGTGTTTCTCTTCATGTCTTTGTTTCCTGTACAAAACACGAAATGTAGATGAAGTCCTCGAATAAACTCGATAAATCGGTGAAATCTAAGAAATCTACTCAAAACTAGACCTAAGAATCATGTAAATACTACGCCGGATTGCGTGTTATCATTGATCGTTGTCCCCACATCCGCATTAAATTTGGCTTGAGTCGATTGTTGCTGCCTTTGCTCCTTGATAAATTCGAGCATTACCGCCTCAAGGTTTGACGAAGGGGCTTGAGGAGGTTGAAGAGCTTGCAGAACTTGCTGAGCTTGCTAGAATTGCTGATTTTTTTGCTGGTACGTTTGTTGTCTTTGCTGAAATCTCGAATACTTCATCGGTTGAGTCGTTCGGTATGACAAGTTCGAGTGGTTCCTCCAATTCGCGTTGTAGGTATTCCCGAATTGTGTGTTTCCTTGCTGCTGGGCATAATTCATGTATTCCACGTTCTCTTACAGCGTGCATTGATAAGCCACGTGTTCTGTACCTCCGCAATTGACGCAGTACACAGCGTTTGCTGCATTACCCGTTTCTCTACCCTGATTCAGCTCATATAAACCTCCAGTTCAGTTAGGCATACCTCTCGGTGTTGACCACATGGTGTGGTTCATGGCGAGGTTATCGATTAGCTCGTATGCCTCCTCGACGCTCATATCCATAAACGGTCCTCTAGCAGTGTTATCCAACGTCGTTCGGTGTTCATCTGAAATTCCGTTGTAAAAGGTTTGCAGGAAGCAATTGCAGCCAAATTTTCGCTCGTTCCCCAATTGAGAAGGGGAAGAGACGCTGTAAGATCGCATCCTCTGAGACTCCGTGTATCTTGAATGTACCAGAAAGTTCTAGGAAGTCTCTGAGACGCTGATGGGGATCCTCGTGATTTCGACCCATGAATTGCTTCTGATAAAGCATGTTGATCATTGTCGGCTTAATTTCAAACTGTTCCCTAGCAACAACATGCATCCGTATGGCTGTTTGCACGTTGTTCATATTTGGCACCATGTAATCTCTAAGGCGATGTGGTGGAGGAGCATGTGGTTTGCGCGGTGCGAGTTGCTGTTGTTGCATATGTCCATGGGCGTTCTGATTATCCATCTCTCGTTGATCTAACGGCTCTGCGAAGGACAAATAAAAACGATTTAGGTAGAAAGAATGTAAGCAAAGAAAACAAAAAGAAAAACAAAACAAGAATGACTCTAGGCTCGAATCTAAGACGTGTTGACAATAGTCCCCGGAAACGGCGCCAAAAACTTGATGCATATTCAAAGTTAATCAAATAACCTAAACTACCCGCAAGTGCACGGCACATGTGTAGTACTCTAGGTGTCGATCCCATAGGGCCTATGCAACACAAACTAAATTCAAACTATGAATCAAACTTGCTAACGAACGAAATATGGGGTTTTGAGAATGAAATAATTAAAACAATAAACTAACGAGTTCTTAACAGTGAGACAAACATTCTAGGAATCCGGTTTCACCACAAGACTACCAAAACCAACAATCAACCTATCTAATCATGCAATCCCTATGAATTTATCTAAGACAGACGATCCTAATATGATATCTACCCTTTCTCTAGGCATAGACACGTGATCTAGTCATTTTATCCCCTACTTTCGTGGCTAAGACCTTAAGCTAAACCCATAAGTTCTATGATTCATCCGTTTTACCCTCAACCGTTGCTACCCTAATTTCGTGGCCTAACCTCGGTTGTTCTAAACCTGATCTTCTAAGACTGGAATTCTCCTTTCGGTCCTTCTCCAAATCCCTAACACATGCATCTACTTGGCCTTCGTAAATACAAGTCCTTCTAGCACTCAGACAAAGAACAGATAAACGAAAACGGGAAATTGCATTCAAAGATAAATCAAAAGCGGTTTCGAGATAGCCAAGGGCTAATCCCTTCTCCTAGAACAAAACATCTACTCGCTCATGCGTTCGAAAGAAAACATAATTGAATTAGAATGTCTAAAGAACATAAAAACCAAACAAAACCAAAGTCCTGATTTGATCTTCAACGCCCCTTCAATGTCTCCTCCGCAAGAGTGTTCTTCTTCTCCGCCTCTCTCTCTACTCTCTCTCACGTCTGAATTCTGAAAACTAATTGAATCTCCTCCACCCTTAGCTCCTCTTCTATCCTTTTCCTTCTTCTTTTCTTTCCTTTTCTTCTGGTTTTTCCTTTTGTCCGTTCACTCCTTTTTCCTTTTTCGCAGCAGCCACTGTTTTTCCTTTTTTCGTATGTTTTCCATTCTTGATTAAGTTGGGCAACGTTTCCATTCTTTTCTCCAGCAAAATATCTCTTAATCCGCTTCTCTAACGTTGTTTTCCTCTTTGTATATGTAACTAACAAGTTCCTTTTCGTGTTTAGAAAAGTTTCCTTTTCTGGTTTTTGCAGGTGACGGACGCGACCCGCGCGGACTGGAGTGTGTGCCCCATGCGGGCTGAGGTGTGCTGCACGTGTTTGCTGGAACTAGGCCCTGCGCGGGCTGAGGTGTGCCCTGCGCGGGCTGAGGCTTCACTTGATGCATGTGCGTGCTAATGACCTCCCCGACTCGTGCTGAAGTTACTGGGGGTCAAGCCCGACGCGGGCTTAGTGAATGCATGATCATCTCGTTTTCATACATATTTCTTGCGTAATTTTACAGATGTTTATGATATAGATGCGATGTTTTACGTATGATTCTGTATTCGTTTTACTCGTTTTTCGTGTTTTCATGTTCTTACAGGTTTTAATGCAAATTCGATTCATTTTGGAGCTAAAGGACGCAGACGATACAAAGTACCAACATCGAGGATCATCATGGAACAAACGAGACGAGAATCGGCGAAGAACACACACTACCCATGCGGGGTACACCCTTGCCCACACAGGCATTTAGTTTGGCAATTTTGTCCAGCAATTTGAGCACAAGTCGGGCAATCAATCAGCACGGTCGAGGCATCAGCCCCGGCGAGCCACAACCCAGCCCGACCGGGGCACACACTAGCCCGACCGGAGCAATCCCTAGCTCGAGCAGGCCACCCTGTTTTCCATCGCGTTCTTGCGCGATCATGCGCGCCACACCCGAGCGAGTCACACACTCAGCCCGTGCGGCTCGCGTCTGTCACCTGCAACTCCAGATAAGTTAATTTGTCTTAAAACGGATAGGAGTTTGTTGGGGACTTATACAATAAGGAAAACGACTTTAGATAAGAGGAATAAGTGGTATTTTGCTGGAGAAAGTAATGGAAAGGTTGCCTAACTTAATCAAAAATGGAAAACTCATGAAAAGGAAAAATCGGTGGCTGCTGCAATAAAAGAAAAAGAACGAACGGCCAGAAGGAAAAGGGAGGAGATAAGGAAAGAAAAGAAGAAGGAAAAGGAAGACCAGGAGCTATGGGTCGAAAAAAAAAGCTTAAGTTAGAAAGTTAGTTTCGAGTTCTTGATCGAGGAAAGAGAGTAGAGAGAAGAAGGAGATTCTTGCGAAGGAGGCATACCAGGGGTAGTGGAGATCAACCCAAGACTTCGGTTTCGTTTGGTTTTCATGTTCCTTAGACTTTCCACTTCATTTATGTTTGTTTATGGACGCATGAGGGAGTAGTTTGTTTTGTTCTAGGAGAACGGATTAGCCCTTGGCTATCCCAGAACCACTTTTGATTTATCTTTTGAATGCATCTTCTCGTTTTCGTTTATCTATTCTTTATCTGAGAGCTTGAATGACTTCTATTTACGAAGGTCAAGTAGATGCATGTGTTAGGGATTAGGAGAAGGACTGAAAGGAGAATTCTGGTCCTAGAAGATCAGGTTTAGAACAACCGAGGTTAGGCCACGAAAGTAGGGTAGCAGCGGTTGAGGGTAAAACGGATGAATCAAAGATCTTATGGGTTTAGTTCAAGGTGTCAACCACGAAAGTAGGGGATAACTTGACTAGATCACTTGTCTATGCCTTCAGAGAGGGTAGATATCATATTAGGATCGTCTGCCTTAGATAACTTGACTGGGATGGCATGATAGATAGGTTGATTGTTGGTTTCGGTGGTCTTGTGGTGAAACCGAATCCCTGGAACGTTGTCTCATTGTTTAGAACTCGTTTGTTTATTTGCTTTTAGTATTTCATTCTCGAATTCCCATATTCGTTCGTTTTCAAGCTTGATTCGTATTAGGTTATGTTGCGTAGTCCCTATGGGATCGACACCTAAAGTACTACACACGTTCCGTGCACTTGCGGGTAGTTTAGGTTAAACATTTGTTTAACTTTGGTATCATATTAGGATTTTGTTGCACGTGTTCGTTGGAACTAGGCCCCGCGCGGGCTGAGGTGTGCCCCGTGCGGGCTGAGGCTTCACTTGATGCCCGTGCGTGCTAATGACCTCCACGACTCGTGCTGAAGTTGCTGGGGGTCAAGCCCCGCGCGGGCTAGGTGAATGCCCCGTGCGGGCTGTGTTATTCCTCGCCGATGCTCGTCCGGTTTGTTCCGTGATGATCCTCGATGTTGGTACTTTGTCTTGTGTACGTCTTTTAGCTCCAAAATGAACCGAATTTGCATTATAACCTGTAAGGACACGAAAACGAGTAAAATGGATACAAAATCATACGTAATCATCGTATCTATATCATAAACATCTCTTAAATCATGCGAGAAATTCGCATAAAAACGAGATGATCATATGCATCTAGATTTCCCGTTGCTGCATCAGGAGATGAGTAATGTTGATTTCCGAGGTAGTGGATTTAGATTTTAGTTCCCCATCAATATATATAAACCGATTTCATGTCCCATAGAAACATCCATTGCTTGTCCCGGTATTTCCGAAACCCGTGGTACTCTATCTTGCTGAGTCTAGCTTCGTTATTCTTTATTATCTTTATTTTCCAGATTTATAACCACCTATTGATCGATCTTCTTCTCATAAATTTTTAGTTCTAACGCTGCACTGAGTCCCTAGAGTTCGATCCTAGTAATACACGTACCGTATATTTGAGGTAGAGTGGTCTAGCAAATTTAAAACATCTGATTTCTACCATCAAGTTTTGGGCACCGTTGCCGGGGACTAGTTACGACATTAGAATTAGGATTTCGCTGAGTCGAGATACCGTCCTTTTCGAGTTTTTTGTTTTTTTTTTTGTTTTCTGCATTTTTCTTTTATTTTTAGTCGATTACATCTCTTCCGAGCTAAGCATTTGTTTGTTGTTTTCCTATGTGGAGATTTCTTGGTGTATGTTTAGGAGTTCAAGAGGCAAACAACTCCTCTTTGACCCAGAAATTGAGAGGACCACTCGAGCATTGACAAGACAACGAAAAGCGAGACGTAGTGGTTCCGAGAATCTTGAGGAAACGACAACTGAACGAGAAACGAATACATCTAGTGAAGAAGAGATGACATAGGAAGAAACACCAGAAACTTATGAGGCGTACACAACACCTAAACATTCGCAGCTTCTCTCCTGTATTCGAAGGCCCAAGGTAGACCGAAACAGATTTGATTTGCAACAGACCTTCATTCAAATATTGAGTCAATCACCATTTAGGATACGATCTATAGAGGATCCGAACCAGCATCTTACTCAGTTCAATATTTTGTGTTCGAACATGAAAGCATCCCCGGATTAGAAGATTAAGCGACAATGCTGCTCGCCTTTCCGTTTTCAGTTGGGGAGCATGCACTCAAGTGGCTCTATACACTACCTCCAGATTCTATTCACACGTGGAGTCAGCTCAAAGAACGCTTCATGATGCGATTCTACTCACCCCACAAGACATAGTTATGGAAGAACAAGATCAATTCATTTATGCAAGAGGATAAAAAGCGTCTTCCTAAAGCTTGGTTGTGATTTAAAGGATATCAATGAGAATGCCCTCATCATGGAATGGATAAGAGATACATCATAGCTACTTTTATTGAGGGTCTCCGTGATGATAAACGATATTGGTTGAATGCTGGCTGTGGAGGTTCTCTACATGACCTTCCATTCGCTATCATTGAAGCCAAGATTGAGAAGATGGCAGATTGAAGAAACAATTTGTCAGGAGAGTATAGTCGTTGGACACTAGCTAAGGGGACAGACAACGAGATGCTTGCATTGCGCGCTGAGTTCACCGAGTTGAATATGCAAATAGTAAACATGCACCAAGCTTCTCCCGATTCTCACGGATTCCAGGATGTTGCAGATACAAATTACGTTTCCAACAATTCGTACTCCAACACCTACAATCCGAGCTGGAAGAATCATCTGAATCTGTCATACAAGAACACCGACAACATCTTTAACCTGTTATAAGGAAGCTACCAGCTGAAGTCGTTTCAAAGCAATCCGCAAAACAGAATTTTCAGCCAAGAGGAGTACCAACGCCACTTCCGCAACAAGAGGGTAACAACGAGATCATGTCTATGCTTTCTCAGCTCTTACAAGGACAGAAAGATCAATATGCCGAGCTAAAAAGTGCAAGACGAGGTCAAGAGGACGTTAAGAAGAAAATTGGGGAAATTCATACGCATTTGAAAATTCTAAAATTCTAACGGTTTCTAATCCCCAAGGAATTCTACCGGTGAAACCTAAGCCGAACCCTCGTGAGCATTCCAACGCCTTCATGTTGAGGAGAGGGACAGAACTTGCGAACATCGAACCCCGAATTTGTGAAGAGTGCTCAAAGTCTTCAACGGTGAAGCCTAGCGACCAAGAGCATCATAACGAAGTACAAGATGATGAGGAAGAAGAATCGGTTTATGTGGCACCACCACCAAGACCTCCTCCATTTCCATTTCCCAGACGCCAAATGAAACGAGCTGACGACACACAGTTTGCAAAGTTTGCAGCGATATTGAAGAAGATGGAAGTCACTATTCCCTTCCAAGAAGCAATCACGCAGTTACCTTCTTACGCTAAGTTCCTCAAGGATATCCTCACCAATAAGCATAGTGTGCAAGCAGAAACATTGATGGTTAACGCTGCAACACATGCCATCATTCAATACGAACTACCACGGAAGCTACCCAACCCAGGTATCTTCGTCATCCCTTGTAAGCTTGGAAACTTCGCAATTGACAATACCCTCTGATGTGGTTAATCTCAACTAATAATTTACCTAGACTAGCGCTTCCGCAAGAATACGGATCGTATAGTACCAGGGTCGAACACAAGAAATTGATGCAACTCTAAAACTAGTAAACTAATGAATAAGACGTGTAAAATCAATAAGTGATGGGAATGCAAATAAATGTAAACTAACTAACTAACTATCGGATTAAATTCAATAAATAAAACACCACAGGTTTCGAGAGATGCACGATGATGCAACGAAGTTATAACAAGATCATGGTTATAGATATCATTACGTATTCGGAGAATTCAAGCTCTTTCCTAGGGAATGAATCTACCGATGCCTAAACCCACTATCTAGCATACGTACTACCAATCTCCCAATTGTGTAATCTCACCTACTAGATGCATTAAGATCGCTATCCTAATTTCTAAGTTCAATCGACCGACCGACCAAGGTTCTAAATCAATTGAGACTTCATATCATGGCTACATTCCAAAATCCAATTCATCTCCCAATGCAATTAGATTTTTATAAACATTCATTCAAGTGGCCAACAAGAACAAAAGAATTATGAACAACCAATCAATCCGAAACGATCATTCTAAGTTCATCGACCGACCGACCAAGGTTCTAAATCAATTGAGACTTCATATCATGGCTACATTCCAAAATCCAATTCATCTCCCAATGCAATTAGATTTTTATAAACATTCATTCAAGTGGCCAACAAGAACAAAAGAATTATGAACAACCAATCAATCCGAAACGATCAAATATTATAACCAAACATTAAGAACAAAACTTCATTACATATCGGAAAAGCTATCTAACCCATGGTTATGGACCTATTCGGACATGAACTTAGAAAACAAAACACGAAAGATAACTATATTCAACATGGATAAAAAATGAGATCCATCCCTATTCTATTACCAACGTCTTCAACAGCTCCTCCGCGCTCCGGCTTCGTCACTCCGTCCTTGTCTTCGTGTGTGCTTTCTGCTTTCTTTCTTTACTCTCTCTGCGTCTGCTCTATGTCGTCTTCTTGGTTTTCCAGCCTGAATCACGATTGAATATCCTTCTTTCCTCTTCTTCTTTCTTTCCTTTTCTTCTTTTTCCTCTTTTTCCGAGTCTTTCCATTCTTTCTCGTGAGTTTTCGTGTTATTTTTCCCTCGACCAGACCTTTCCTTTTCTTCATGGCGGCGCGCAGGTTTAATGTGCCTAACCGGGCACAAGAGTGAGCTCGGTCAGCGCTTCAGCTGATCCAAGCTCGGTCGTGCTTCATGCATGCTCAGGCTGTGCTGCACATTCGACATTGTTGTCTGTTTCATGAGCCCGATCGGGCTAAAAGGGAAGCACGGTCGGGCATGTCACTACACGGTCGGGCTGTTCACCTCCCTTGTGTGCCCAGTCGTGCTAGTGAATATGGTGTAGGGCAATTGCTCGTGTTTGTGTTCGATGTAATCTTTTCCCGCAATTACACGAAAAATGGATGAAAGAGGACTAATTGATGCTTAATGCTTGGTGATCTAACTACCAAAATGAACTAAAATACTATGAAAAAATAGACGTTATCACCCTCTGAGACTTAGGGCCTAGTGTCAGCCTCCTACCTCTGTCAATTTATGAGAAATTGGATATGGTTGGTGAAATGAAACTTACAAGGATGGTACTACAACTGGCTGATCGTTCAGTGAAATACCACGTGGATATTTTGGAAGATGTATCACTCAAGGTAGGTGATTACTACGTCCCTATTGATTTTTTGGTTTTGGATATGGATGAAGATACAAAAATACCTATAATCTTGGAACGGCCATTTTTCAACACTCCCGATACCATCATACACGTTAGAGCAGGGAGATTGACAATGAAAATAGGGGAAGAGATGGTTGAGTTTCAATTAGATCCGAGTCTAAAGAAATTATCCGCAGTAGAGTCTTTGTTCCCTTTTGATGTGTTGGACAAATTGACAAACCAAGTGCTTGAAGAGCTAGGAGACGTTGAACCCCTGATGAAATTGTTCGATGAAGCTCTGGCTGACAAGTGCCTGACCGGGCAACACGTTATGCACGACCGGTCATGCTCATCACAACATAGCACGATCGGGTGGCACCTAAGCTCGGCCCGTGCGTTTGTCTCGGGTGCGAATGAAAACGTCAACAGACCGACAGGGTAACACAACATGCATGACCGTGCAGCGTCTCAGCAGCACAGCACGATCAAGCAGAACCACCGCCCGACCCGTGCATTACTCTCGGTACAATTTGATAGCATCAACAACCCGACCGAGCTGCTGGAGAACACAACCGAGCTGACTAATTTTGCAAGAAGCCCGACCGATGAACGTGCGTCGCTCGATCGGGCATTCTCCGTTTACAACCCTTCCGCTAATATTTCAAAGTCTTCTTCGTCTACGAATAATTCTAAAACAGATTGGAGTGTTGAGAGGGCACCTAAAGTGGAACTGAAACCCCTACCACAAGAGCTAAGGTATGAATTTTTTGGATCCAATTCCATTTACCGCATTATTTTTAGCACTGCTTTGGATAGCACATAAACAGACAAGCTGGTCAACGCACTCAGGCGTAATCGAGCAGTCATTAGATACACTCTGGATGATTTTTCTGGTATCAACCCAGCCCTTTGCATGCATAAAATACATCTAGAAGACAAATCCAAGAAGTCTATCGAGCATCAACGAAGGCCCAATCCTAACATGATGGAAGTTGTCAAGAAGGAAGTACTAAAGTTGCATGATGCGGGTATCATCTACCCAATATCAGACAATACATGGGTGAGTCCAGTTCAGGTCGTACCAAAGAAAGGAGGCATCATTGTTGTCCCCAACGCGAAGAACGAATTAATACCGACCAGGATAGTCATAGGGTGGCAAATGTGCATTGATTACAGAAAGGTGAACGCAAACACCAGGAAAGATCATTTCCCGTTACCTTTCATTGATCAAATTCTTGAACGTTTAGCTCTTCAATCCTATTTTTGCTTCCTTGATGGCTATTCAGGCTTTTTCCAGATACCGATCCACCCCGACGACCAGGAGAAGACGACCTTTACCTCTCCGTTTGGTACCTACGCTTACCGTCGCATGCCATTTGGTTTGTGTTATGATCCCGCTACATTTCAACGCTACATGACATCTATTTTTTCTGATATTAATGGTGACATTATGGAAGTCATCATGGACAACTTTTCTATCCATGGACCTTCCTTTGATAGGTGTCTGATCAACCTTTGCAAGGTTTTGGATAGATGTTTGCAAGCTAATCTTGTGCTAAATTGGGAAAATGTCACTTCATGGTTAGAGAAGGCATAGTTCTGGGACACCGAATTTCAGAGAAGGGTATTAAGGTGGATAAAGCTAAAATAGAGGTGTTAGAGAAGCTACCCCCTCCCATAATTGTCAAAGGAATACCCAGTTTTTTGGGACATGCGGGTTTCTATAGACGGTTCATCAAATACTTCTCTAAGATTGCTAGACCTCTCACTGAATTGCTCAGTAAAGATGCGAAGTTTGAGTTCACCGAGCAATGCCTAAATGCCTTTGAAACTCTAAAGAAGGATCTAGTCTCACCTCCCATCATACAACCACCGGATTGGGAGCTCCCATTCGAGCTCATATGCGATGCTAACGACTATGTCGTGGGAGCAGTTTTCGGACAACGGAAAAACAAGGTTCCGCATGCAATATATTATGCGAGCAGAACTCTAGATGATGCTTAAGCCAACTACATCACAATAGAGAAAGAATTTCTTGCATTCGTCTTTTCCTTTGAAAAGTTTCGATTATATCTGGTTGGGTCCAAGGTCATTGTGTTCACCGACCATGATTCGTTGAAATACCTTATTATAAAAAAAGACACCAAACCCAGGCTCATTTGGCGGATACTACTCCTACAAAAGTTTGATTTGGAGATCAGAGATCGAAAGGGGGTTGAAAATGGAGTCAATGATCACCTCTCAGAGCCATGGTATGCAAATTTTGTTAATTATCTCGTATGTCAAGTACTTCCACACGGGCTGAGTTATAATGAAAAGAACAAGTTCATCCATGACGTGAATGCTTACTATTGGGATGAACCCTTTATCTTCAAGAAAGGCACATATGGGTTATTTAGGCGATGCATTCCGAAAGAAGAAGTCCAGCAAGTGATTTTCCACTGCCACTCCTCCGAATATGCTGGGCACTTCGCAGCTCCTAGAACCGCCGCTAAGATCCTTCAAGCAGGGTTCTATTGGCCCACACTCTTAGAAGACGTCCACCAATACGTATTTGCTTGTGATATATGTCAAAGGACGGGGAACATCTCTAGACGCAATGAAATGCCTCAGCGGTACATTCTGGAGGTCGAACCATTCGATGTTTAGGGCATAGACTTCATGGTTTCATTCCCATCCTCTTGCGGGAATCTCTACATTTTGGTAGTTATGGATTATGTGACCAAGTGGGTGGAAGCACATGCAAGCCCCATGAATGATTCAAAGGTGGTTGTGAAACTCTTCAAACGCATCATTATTCCTCGTTTCTATGTCCCAAGAGTTGTTATCAGTGACAGGGGTACATTTCACTAATCGATCGATCGAGACACTGCTGAAGAAATAGGGGGTGAAACACAAGATCACCACACCTTACCACCTTCAGACCAGTGGACAAGTAGAGATTTATAACCGAGAGATCAAAGCCATCCTCGAGAAGACTGTTTCCAAATCCCACAAGGATTCGTCTCTCAAGCTCGATGATGTAGTTTGGGCACATAAGACAGCCTTCAAGACTCCGATTGGCATGACTCCATATCAGTTAGTCTACGGTAAGGCCTATCACCTACCCGTCGGGTTGGAACACAGAGCATATTGGGCCATCAAAGCGCTAAACTTCGATTACAAGATTGCAGCTGAGAAAAGGGTTCTACAACTTCACAATTTGGAAGAATTGTGTCTTGATGCGTACGAGAATGCCAAAATCTACAAGGAACACATTAAGAAATGGCATGATCATCACATACTCCAACGATGATCTCGTTATGCTCTTCAACTCTCGGTTGAAACTCATTCCCGGGAAGTTGAAATCGCGTTGGTCCAGACAATATATAATTGTATCAGTTTCTTCCCACGGAGCCATCGAAATGGATAACAATAAGGAAAACACATTCAAGGTCAATGCATAGCGTTTAAAGCTCTATAATTCAGAAAACATGACGTACGAAGAAGATATATTTCTTCTATTGGATCCTTCACACGGATAAAGCATCTTGGTCAGACTGGAGACCATAAACAAGTACTTTTGGGAGGAAACACAGATTCTATATCATGTCCTTTTATTTTATTCGGTTTCGAAATTGTTTTGTTTTCATGGGAAGAGTTACCCTTTTGCTTATGTTTCTGCTCTATCTTACTTCCATCTGAAATTTTGCTAATTTCATTGCAAAAAGGAGGTAATTGTTTTGATTTTCTGATTCTTGTGATGATTTACTCTGTTGTGTGCTGGGAAGGAACGAATTAAGAGTTAGAAATAGCTATTAGATTTTTCGGTATGAACAGAGCCCGACCAAGCTATTTCGGTGGTCGATCGGGAAATTCTTAGGAAAACCAAAACGAAGAACTCACTGTCCCACCGAATTATTAAACTGCACGACCGAGCGCTATTGCATGTTCTGCCCGACCGTGCTCTCCTATCGCCTGACTCGTGCATGTTCTTTCTGTAACTTGTGCACGATCGCGTGGGTTTCTCTGCCCGATTGAGCGGTTATGCAAACCATGCTAACAGAATATTTTTCTGAATTTTGCAGATGTCTCGCACAAAGTAATCTTCAACCTCTACTTCTTCAAATGAGCCGTGGCCAATAAGTCCCAACACGGTTATCACCATTACCATCCCCGTCGCGATAATGTCATGCCTTCATCAGTAGATTTCTCAACCTCCACCTATTCCCTCGTGTCTAAAGACGAAGTTTAACAATTTTAAGGCGAGGATAAAGCCTCCTAGATTTCTTGGGGATACGGATTATTTGAGGATCCAAACTCATATAGACCATATCTTCTCCATATCTAGTCACATTCCGGCCATATTTTCCGGATAACGAGCTAGCTGCCGACGCATTTATGGAGTTCAGACTTCAAGGGTGCACATATAAACTATCGATGAAGGAATTCACTACTATTCTTGGAGTCCCGGTGGACAAGTACTGCAGTCTCCCCACCCTCTACCCGACTGACATGCAAGAATTTTGGAGCCATATAGCTACGAGGAAGTACACGAGTAATAGCGCAAAGGCTTCCAGAATCCGTCACCTTGCATTGAGGTACTTCCACATGTTCTTGGTACAATTTATTTTTTCCAAACATGCACAGGGAGGAGTGAACAACAGAGAGCTGACTTTTCTCCACCTAGCTGTAAATGGAGCGTTTAGCGGTAGTGATTGAAAAATGAGAGAGGTTGATTTAGCATCACAGGTGGTGATGCATATTCAAGAAATCATCGATGCACCTCCAAAGACTACTGTCTACATTATAATCGGCGGAGTAGTATCGATGATCGCACAATGTGTGGGGATATAACTAGAACAACATGACAATGATTGTTTAAGCGATACCCATGTGTTGACTCTGACGTATCTGAGGAACAAAGGAGCCCTCACCAGATATTCCACCATGACCAGTCCATATTAGGTATTTACAGTTCAGAACGAGGCTAGAGAGGAGTGCAGGTATGAGGTGAAACGACGAACATGAAGCTGATGCTACCAACTAAGATGATTAGGTGTTCTCATCCCTTTATTATTTCTTTGTTTTCTTTTTCACCTGTGTTCCCTTGGATAATAATGGACACCAAGGACAGTGTCCCATTCAAGTATGGGGAGTTTATTTCCTGTTTTGGTAGTTAATTGGGTTGTCTAAATTAGGTGTATTACATTAGTCAAGGTGTGAGCTAGAATATGATGATTTAGATGAACGTTTTGGGAATACACTATTTGTGATGACTCTATCGAATTAGGTACAGAAGTTAGGTTAAGCTAAAAAGTTCGTCTGATGCTAAGTCATAATTGCGTGATGAATCACTAGCTGGAATCTCAAGGTTGCCTTTTTCATGTCCATTCCAAGTGAATAAGTTTTGAAGAGATCTATTCCTGCTTCCAAGGATATATTTGTTCAAAAAAATAAAAAAAATAAGTGCACGTACACTCCTCTATCAACTCTAAAAAAATAGGATGTTTGATGTGAGTGCATCATGTGATGGTTCGGGTCTAAGTGGTGGGTCGAGTCTATCTTTCTACGTCCCAAGGGCTATACGACGAAGAGTCGAACTACTCCATTGTGGTTTCAGATGAGCCACATGAGTATACCTATTCATGCGGTAGCCTAGGTCTAAGTAGAAGTTAAAACTCTTCAACATCGACGTTCTATAAATCGTGTGCACGAAAAAAAAAGAAAAGAAAATAACATGACAAGATTTCCTAAGGAAAGCGGTAAAATAAGATCGAAAAAACGTGCTTGGTAGACTGACTAGGCATTGTCCTTGGATTTTGGATAATGAGATGGTTTGCACATTTTATGGCTTGATTTAGACGGATTTGCATTAGGCTTGACCTTTCTATTGTTCCTATGATGTGTTGTTCGGAATACTGGGTGACCCTTTTAACTTCATTTTGATTTAGGCATACATTTTTCTCCTCTTTTTACACTTGATTTTGCTCAGGAGGAGCAAGGGGTAAGTCTAGAGGAGTTTGATAACACGTAATTAGTCCTAATATTTTCATCCCTTTCTAGGTTCACTTTTGTTACCATTTTGGACTTTACCGGTATATTAAGCAATATTAAGGGCTTCTTCTATCATATTCTCATGTTGTGTAGGAAGGAAGAGATCAGAAGCAAACTTAGCCAAACAGACCCAAAAGCACGTCAAACTTGATGGAAGCCCGGCTGAACACATCCAGCTACACGATCAAGGAAATTGGTACTTCGCATAGAGAAAGAAAAAAAGAATGGTCGTTTTTGGAATGGACGGAGACCAAGCCAAGAGACATAGGAGAATACGGTTAGAGAAGAAGACTTCGGCCACCCGAAGGATTCGTCCGAGGCCACGCTCGATATGATAGGAAAGATGAATACTTACGTTGTTTGTGTTTGTTTCCCCATGAATTCTGAGTAGTTGTCTTTACCATGGGTTAGGGATACCATTGTAATGGATATTTTGGTTCTTAATACTTCATTTTGGTTTTGTTCATTTGTTTAGTTCGATAGGTTATAGTTTGCGTAATGTGTTCATACTTTGTTGATTTCAAGTTTGAATGAGACTAGATCCGTTCGAGAGTAAGATTAGACATGTTTGAATGAGATTAGAGATTCGTCTAGGCATCGAGAGAGTCAGATTTGAGTCTCGGGATTAACCTTCGAATGAATTAGATTAATGAGAATCTTGGTCGATCGGTTAATCTATTTAGGAACGGTAATAATCCAGGTAGGACTCCCATTGTTCTTAATGCCTTTAGGTTATAGATTTACTGCATCGGGAGGTGAGTACGTTTATATCCTAGATAGAGGATTTAGGCATCGGGAGAGTCATTTCAATCAATAGAGGTTGAGTTCCCATTGTTTCTAACAGTAGAGGTTGAATTCTCTATCATTCTTCATGCATCTAGATGTTCCGTGCTGCATCCGAATATGAGTTACGTTGATTCCCTAGGTAGAGGATTTAGGTATCGAGAGAGTCATTTTTTATATTAGAGGTTGAATTCTCCATTTGTTCTTTATGCATCTAGATATTCCGTTGCTACATCGGCAGATGAGTAATGTTGATTTCCTAGGTAGTGGATTTAGATTTTAGTTCACCATCGATTGATATAAATCGATTTCATGTTCCATAGAAACATCCATTGCATGTCTCGGTATTCTTGAAACTCGTGGTACTCTATCTTGCTGAGTCTAGCTTCGTTATTATTTATTATTTTTATTTTCCAGATTTATAACCACCTATTGATCGATATTCTTCACGTGAATTCTTAGTTCTAACGCTGCACTGAGTCCTCGGAGTTCGACCCTGGTACTACACGTACCGTATTTTTGCGGTAGAGTGGTCTAGGAAATTTAATATCTCTGATTTCCACCATCACTTGTCATCATGATAGAGATGATGATAAAGAGATTCAAGTTTTGGTAAAACTTAATCTAAATCATTCTTGATCATAGGATAACTAATTGGACATTAATAATCCGGATAGATCAATATGTATGTGATGGTTTCAATTTGATAGAAATCTCTTTTACTAAATCACATATATGGATGATGCACGTAGAGATGTGATTATTGAACAGACCCAAAGGGATATTTCCTAATGGTTGCATTACCATTGAACTGTCAATAGGAATTTCTTCGAAAGGGTTGGAATATTATGATTTTTTTAGACCTGAGATAACATGGTAACTGAAAAATTATCTACCATTTTTTTTATTCTGGAAACCTTGTGTCTTAGGATGCAAGTTGAAAGGATATTGGGAATGATTAGATGCTTGTGCAGTTAGTGATTGATCAAGATGAAATCCGTCAACTCTAGGTAAAGAGTTAGAGCTCTATGTTGTCAGCAACATAATGACATAAAAGACATTGGCCAGGGCATTTGAATGAGAAAAGAACAGAGTTTCTCGTGATCATTCACTAGTCAGTTATGTTAGGCATGAAACATAGTTGATAATCTATTAGGACTTGACAGTAGACCATGTCCTAAGATTATCCGGAGCTGTAAAGACGGATGAAAATAATAATATTATCATTTACCATGGTTCTACAGAATAAGGATGTTACTTCACGCTATCTGGTCGTTGAGGAGTGTTGCTAGACGCCAACCTCGATTAGTTAATTAGTAACCTGTGGAGTCACACACTTACGAGTGTTTCAGTCTTCGCTGAGATTGTAAAACAATCTACATGGGATATAATCGTATTCTTCGCTTGCATTGGGAATATAGTTGTATACGAAACAAACTTTCTCTCTAAGTTAGCATATAAGATGTGCGAGGAGCATATGTATATAGATACATGCAAAAACATAATGACGTATGAGCAAATGGGAGATTGATGGAATCGTAACGAGGCTCGAACCGAGGTGAGGCCTCGGTCCGAGCTTCACCATATTAATGCTCAAACGGTCATATCCATTAAAATGGAATATTCCGATTTGATTCCTCAGAATAATCCATTTAGATACTCTCAAAATATTATATTTAGATGCTTTTAGAATATTCTATTGAAATGGAATATTCCAATTTGATTCCTGAAATATTCTATTTAGATGCTCTTACAAATCACTACAAAGGATGCTATGAGGTTATCATCAAAACACATAATCAAAGACAAAAACTAGTTTCCGCATGTAAGGATTCTATCAAAGGATTCAATTTAAATGCTCTTACAAATCACTATAAAAAGATGCTAAGAGGTTAGCATTAAAACACCATATTCATCCGAAAAAGTACATAAATATTTTTATGTTTTCGTACTAAAAAACATGTTAAATTAGCTAAATGCGACTAGTACTCATCATAGGGTTGTGTTTTTGCTTCCACTGCATGTTATTAGAAGCTCTACACAAACATGTCGTGAACACAAGTACACCAAGAAAATGCTCGGATAGCGTGTTATAATAATTTCCGACTTCATATGTATTTTAGACAACTAGGATGACAATGGCTATAACTTCGTGTTTTAAGAATTCAGTTGACCTTATTCCAATTTGAGATAATTGTCATCTCATTATAGTTATGTTATGTAAAAGATAATTTCAAAGGAGATCTTTTGCTTTTTTTTTTGTTTGAAGCAATATAAATTAGACTTTTAAGGGTTAATCAACTCTTGACTGTATAAAAAAATTAAAGAAAATGTAAAGTGATATTCATGCTACAAAAATTGGAATCATCGCCCTAAATTTGATGTGTACACGAGGTTGGTAAAATTCGGGGCAAAAGTGTGATAAAGATACTTTGTTGGGCCTAATTTTGAATTTGACTTTACTATATGTAACAATGTCTTAAATGTTTTTCGTGACGTGTGATTAACAAATTACTGTATATGATATGAGCCATAAAATTGAGATAGTGAGAGATAAGGAGTTATACATATTAAATAATTTGACTTGTCATTTTCATATCATTTTCATCTTCTAATACGGAATATATACTATTCAACATTTGTTCTTCGGAAAAAACAAATTTGAAATACAAAATTCCATATAATGCGTTCAATTTAAATATAAAATTAGTTTCATCCAATTTATATTTGCTTTACTGATTTTTATTATAAATTTATATTTTATATTACAATTTATACATTCTTTTACAATGTATTATTTCAAATCGTTAATATTCAGAATAAATGTTGATAAAATTGTATATATTTTAGATAAGAAACTAAAATATTTTGTATAAATTGATGAAATTCATTTTTTGTGCAAATTGGATCCCATTAGTGATCCTATATTTGAAATTATTTTACCATTTTTTTGGAAATTTTATATGATCCATCACATTACTTACTTTATAAGTATTATGCCTAATTAAAGTTCATTATATATCAAAAAACATTTATATTTATAGTGGTTTACACATAACCAATAATCAGAATATATAAATTTCATTTACGATAGATTGGCATATATAGTGATTATAAAGTAACTCATAATTATTTAACTCATGTTAGTTATAATAGTTAAAAGGGGAATGAGATGAATACCTAAAGATAATAAATTTTTTGACGTAATATAAAAAATATTATTTTGTTGTTATTAAATTATTTTACTGCAAATTTATCATATAAAAGTTAACGTAATGAGTGCAACTTTTGAAAAATCTTGAAAATGCACTCCCTAAATTGGAACATACAACCAAAAAAGTAATTAAATAAATATAAACTCTAGCCTAATTATTGTCTTCTCCTGTGTGGTAAAGTAGGCTGATTTCTAGAAACCTCTTTTTCTTATATTCCAAACTCGAATTATTACAATATATATATATATATATATATATAATTGGTGACCTATTTAGTCAATGTGATTAAAGTTTATTATCCTCTTAATCAGACCATATTATTGGTTTCCCAATTACAAAATGTATTTTTTTTAGTAAAAAACTAAGTTAGAGTTTTACAAATAATTTTATTTTTCACTCTCTCTTTTTTTATATTTCGTTAACTCGAATGCATTGTTTCCAAGTTCACATCACTTTTCTTATGTTTTTATAAAGAAAAATGTATAATCTCAATTGATTCCTTCAAATTTTTAATTAAAATTTGAAAAAAAAACACGTCTCATTTCCATTATATTAACAAATCTTAAAATTATGTTGGAATTTTATGATCTAATACATTTTTTTTCAATTGTGAACTAACCTTTACTAACACATTCAACAGGCCTAAATCAGTTTTATAGGTGGTTTGAATTCGAATAGGATTGATACTTGATATTTTCAACTAGTTAATTATTATTCCATCTCATTTTATCTTTTCGTGACTACGATGAATTAATAGATGACATAATATGAACATTGAAATTAGAAAACAAAAAGAATGTGAACATTTAAAAAGGTAGCGGAATAAATTATTTAAAGAATTTAGGGAAGATGCGTCATTTTGGTGGAATTAGTAAATCTTTAAATAATTTTGACTGTTGAAACCAAAAGCTAATTTAGGAGGGGAGAAAGTAATATATATATATAATCTTAATTGTATCTCATTTACTTGACATTTTTAAACCTCGGACCACCAATCCATTAATTGTTTTTTCTTTCAGAAAATATAATTGTTTATATATATGTATATTTTTAAAATGTTTATATATATTCCCTAAACTTATCTCCATATGAGCGGCTGCGTGGAGCAACTTGGGAGTGAAGTCGACGAAAGAGACAAAACCATTTTATTATTTTATTATTTTTCTCACCTAAAAAACGTTATTTTATGCTATTAGAAGATATTTTCATTTTTTTAACAAAAAATTGTTAACATATAAAAGCCCTTCATGAGAGACCAAACCTTTAAATTTGAATATCATTTTCAAAGTTTTTGTCCTAACCAAACAAACTGTATAATAACTTCAATAATTTTATGTATGGAAAAAATTAATTTTAATTATATATATGTAAATTAAATTTTAAATAAACAAGTAAATAATGAAAAACTTTAGTATTCTTATTACCTTTATGTGCATGGCACATGACACGGAGAAATAATACTTTTTTATAGTTATCGTAACTAATATTTTATTCAAAGTTAATAAGCATTTTGTAAGTTGTTAGAATTTAAAGTTAATTGTTCAAAAAGCGAAAATAAAGTAAAATATTTTTCGGCCGCTTTTTCTTTTCTTTTTTTTTTTACTACGCTTTGGTATATTAATAAAAATATATTTTAAAAAAGGCATAAGATGGATAATGTTTCCAAAACTTGGGATTATTTCCTCCATTAATTGCTCTCTTTTCCTTAATTTGCTTTATGAACCCCAAATACATGTATTATTAACCGACACAAAACTCAATAATCCACAAGTTTTCCAAAGTGCATGATGTAAACCTACTTATAATTCATTATTAATCACTGATTTGTCAACTTTTTTATCATAAATTTTCTCGAAAATAAATAGAGTTCATATGTTACTTTGGACGAATATTATTTGGTTCTGTAATAATTCCGAAGTATGGTTTCATCTAAGGGATGTGCTAGCAAGATAGTCTAACAATTTGCCTAAATAAAACCATTATAACAATTCGTGGAATATTTTACACATAAAGAGAAATGTATTTTTACATAATACTTATAAATTATTCTTTTCATAAATTATTTTGGTGGTATGAAACTAAGTTGGATGTAGTTGAGAAGTGAGATGGTATGGAAGCACCAATTTGGAGGCAAAAGGGGATAAGACCGCCATGTGCTTCCTTAGATTATGATTGTTGATGAAAGAGAAAGACACACACGACCACTCAGTTTTTTTAAATATTTTTATTTTTTTTATTCATATATACGTGATTTTTAGCATTGTCACTGTTATTATTTAAAGGTATTTATCTGGATATAATTTGGATTTACTACACATACACTAAACTAGGATTCCTCGGTCAAGTGAATTTACTCCAAGATTCATCGTACAACTCGCTTCTGTCATACATAGTAGTTATACATAATATACACATTATATAAGGGGCAGTTACAGCCATGTTCATTGATGGTCATTATTAAAAAAAATAATAAAATTTAATAATTACCCTTAAAAATATAGAAATTTTTTCTACGATTCCAGAAAATTTTTATCTAAAAAATACATAAACTCTTTTCACGATTCCCAAAAAACTCTTATTTCTAAAAAATATAGAAATTTTTTCCACGTTTTCCAGAAAACCCTTTCTAGAAATCCAGAAATTCTCTTTTTTACTCTCTTCTAAGGGTTTTTACTTGAGGATTCAAGCGATTACTTGAGGATTCAAACGATTCCTAGATCCAGAAATTCTCTTTTTTACTCTTTTCTAAGAGTTTTTACTCTCTTCCAGAAATCCAGAAAATTATTTGAGTATATGTTTCTGGTCTCTCGTCGTCTTTCTTTTTATTTTGTTGTGTAATCAGATGGATCAGCTTTTTTGTTTGATCTTTGTGGTTAGTTTGTGATATGATATCTGTAGAAATAAAAAAAGAATGACTAGCAATGGATATGCACATTTTGTTGAATTAAAGTTACTTGGAGAATTTTTACCAAATGAAAAGATAGGAACAATTGCTTTAATAGTATTATTGAAACGGTATAATTGTTTTCCGAATGCAATAATTGCGTATAGAATCTTATTGACTATTCCAATTACTTTTGCTTCTGCAGAAAGAAGATTTTCGAAGCTCAAATTAATGAAGTCGTACTTGCGAACCACTATGTCACAAGAAATGTTGAATGGATTAGCTTTAATGACAATGGAAAGTAGTCTCCTAGAGAATTTAGATGTGTAAAGCTTGATCGAATATTTCGTTTCAAAACATATAAATAGAATAGCTCTTTTCAAATGAATGTTGTAAATATTTATTGTATATAAAAGAAATTCTTTTGTATCGAATATTTCGTTTCGAAAGACCTATTTTAATTTTGTGGCACATGGCTTCTTCTCTGGTTGAGCCGGCTCTGATTATATACATATACATGTGTTTGTAGCTTAGTTTTGGGTTAATGTTCTAAAATAAGGAGCTTACTCATTTAATAAATATTCTACCTCTAAAAGGTATAATTATTAGATATATATAAAAGAGGGTAAAAACAAACCAGAAAAATATGGTATTCTTTTTCTAATGTGTAAAAAGAACAACATTAAATGGGTACAGTGGGGATATGTTTTGCCGGATGTGCCCAATCATCTGAAAATTAAATGTTTCTTTGTCCAAGTAAATAATTAATCATACACCATAATTTTTTTTTGTTCTGAACTCAATTGATATAATATTACGAAATGAAAATATAAAATATTGGAAATCGGTCCATCTGAATTCAGACACAAACCTCGTAATCCTAATGACACTCACTATGTACATTATTTTGTCCTTCTTTTACGATAAAATTCGTAAAAATTACTGAATAAAATCGTTAAGGAATAAAAGTAGGGATCACGGTGCTGAATTGCGGCGGCGGCGGATGCTGCTGCTGCTGGTGGCTATGGTGGTGCTGATCCTGCGTCACCTTGATCTCACCCTCTGCAGCCGGGAAGTTCCCGCACCGTTTGCATCTCACCGGCACAAGAATCCGACGACACGATGGGCACGAAGACCTTGAAGAGAGCCACTTATCGATGCACGCCACGTGGAAAGCGTGGCCGCAGAGAGGTAGAACCCTAACTTCCTCGCCGTCGGCGAAGTCGGTGAGACAGATCGCGCAGTCCGTGACTGAGTGCGTCTCCGCAGAGAAGGGAGATATAGGGATCGACTGGAGGGCTT
The DNA here is from genome assembly GCA_036759665.1 of Gynandropsis gynandra. Classification (NCBI taxonomy): domain Eukaryota; kingdom Viridiplantae; phylum Streptophyta; class Magnoliopsida; order Brassicales; family Cleomaceae; genus Gynandropsis; species Gynandropsis gynandra. The sequence goes on along the minus strand of CM071868.1, from coordinate 31,936,018 downwards.
TCTTTTTCAGGCCTTTCCTCGGCGGAGGAGGAGGAGAATCGCCGGCGGAGCCCGTGAAGCGGCGGGTCCCGGGGCCACTGCGACGCCGGCGACGCATATTAGGGCGCAGAGGAGGGCTGAGAGGATGACGACCATGTCGGACTCTGTCGCAAGGATCTCTTGCTCCGGCGGAGGAGCCGCCGTATCCAGGAATCTCGACGGCCGCGGCATGATAAAGATTTAGGTTTGTGTGGAGAGAGAAAGTGAAGAGCGTTGATAAGGAAGGGAGGTGTGGAATACTGTTCTTTGAAGGAAGAATCTGATACAAGTTATATAAACATACATACATACATACATGTATCATTATATTCTGTATAAATTTAATTCAGACCAATTATTTAATATTATATTACAACACATTAAAAGTTTTGGCTGAAAGGAAAATAGAAAATAGTTTAAAAAGACAAAAATGAAAAAAGTTGTGGATTTGTAAGATTTGGAGGCATCACGCTGGGAGAAAAATATTCTTTTAAAAATATGTGTTTTAGTTGTCTATATATATATATATATATCTTATAACCAAGTTATGTTGTAACATATTAATTGATCACTGGCCAATTGACACGAGTCATATAATTTTCTTATAACACGAGATTATATAATATTTTTTTATAATTTCAAAGAAAATGTATAATTTTTATATTTCTTTTTCATTTTTGGTTAACATGATATCTATTTAGAATATAATTTGAAAATTAGGATAAATGATACATCTTGAATTGTGTTAATGCAATATGAAGAGAAACTTAAAAAACAGAAAGTTTAAAAAAAAGAATAATGAGAAATAGAAGGAGTTAAAGTGAATTAAAAGGAATCAAACCCTAACAAAAAAAGTAATCATGTGTGACTAGAAAAACCGGAACACGAGAAGAATTGATAGGTTAACATGTTATAAAAATTTGTTGATTTATTGGAGTGAAGGATCTAAAAAATACGGTAGATTAGTGAGACCAGATCACGTAATTGTTGTTAGGAAAAATAAGAACGGTGATCAAGTTGTGTCGTGGTAAATGTCACTGCCCTGAAAGCGAAATTTCGGTACGATCGTGGTGCAATCAAAACCGATGGGTTCCCCAAGGTTCACACAACAGCTCCCTCGTATGCGTGCACCCGCGAAGAGGAAGATGGAATAGCTTTCAAACTCGTATGAAAAAACTAAACTGTGCGTGGTGTTGCACATTTAGAAAATACCGAAAGAAGTAAAAGAAACTTTTGTTTTTTTGTTGATTTCTTTGCCTTCGCTGAAGTAGCCTTTTATAGGCTTACTTGGAGTCCCCTAACCGCCCCCACTGTGCATGCCTGCATAAAAATGGGTCGGCCGCACCAGAATAGGTCGGCTCCCCAAGACTAGGAAGAAAAAATCTTAGTCGTTTAAAAGGATAAAAATTATGTATCAGTGGAGTAAAACCCGACGACCCGACCCGATCCGGGCTGGCAGCGGCGCGCATGCGGACGGACAGACGTGCGGGCGGCGACGCCGGCGCGCGCACGCGTGGGAGTTTTTCGAAAAACTCCCTCAGTCTAAAGCTTCTTTTGAAATACATAAAACCCGGTACTCAATATATACAGGTAAAAAACTTTGCAAACTACCGATGTGGGACTCTTAAAAAGAGAGGGCAAAAACGTCATTTTCTCCACAAGGGTAAAATAGTAATTTTTTCAACAATCCCTCACAAAATGACTATCACAAAAACATACGAGTAAAACGAAAAATGTAGGAATTGAATTACTTAAACATCAATATCTTACGATTGAATTGATGCGTAGTGATGTGAGGCAACAACTTAAACTAGTGAAAGTGAATTGCTTCTTGAACTTTCAAAAGCTTAAACTGAGACCCCCACAACACGTATCAATTCCTTGGTATTTGCTATTTCGTGATACGGTTACAATGCTTTTAAAGGCCATGCGTCTTCTTTTTACCTTGGTTCTATGAGTGCTCTAGAAAGAAACTCAATTTTCTTTCATAGAAGGCAGCCCACCTTCACACTCATTTATAACAATAAGTTCATCAAGTCCGTTATAATTACAGACCACTCAACAATAGAGCTATGAAGTTATTAAGTCCATAAGACTTCCATATCATCATCCATCAAGTCTTTCACAAGACCGCTCAACATCTAGAACCATGGAATAAGTCTTCTTGACTTACATATCAAGTATCCATCAAGTCCTTCATAGGACCACTCAACCATTAGAGTTATGGAATAAGTCTTTCTGACTTATATCACAACATCCATCAAGTCTTTCATAGGACCACTCAACAACTAGAGTTATGGATTAACCATCATAATATAGAAATGGACTTATATCTCAATTCAACCCAGAGGTTTAAGTCCCACTCCTTTAGAAGATTCTTGGATAATTCTTCTCGATAATCCTTTTGTTAAAGGATCTGCCAAGTTTCTTTCGGATCTCACAAACTCTAAAGAGATCACTCTATCCTTTAAGAGATGCTTAACTGCTCCATGTCTTATGCGAATGTGTCTTCTTTTACCGTTATACATATAATTCTTTGCAACTCCAATGGCAGCTTGTGAGTCACAATGCAAGGAGACAGGTACAGTAGACCCCCACAATGGAATATCTCCTAACAGGTTTTTCAACCATTCAGCTTCTTGACTAGCCAATTCAAGAGCGATAAACTCCGATTCCATAGTACAACATAATGTGATTGACACATAGAAAATCCATTTTCCGTTTTATGAATTTTAACACCAAGAATAACATCAGCTTCTCCTAAGTCTTTCATATCAAAATGAGATGATAAAAACTTCTTGGTTTCAATGATGACTTCTATGTTTGAACCAAAAATCAACATGTCATCAACATATAGGCATATGATCACACAATCAGACCCAAACAACTTAGTGTAAACACATGAATCTGACACATTCACTACATAACCATGGTTTACCAAAGTACGATCAAATTTTTCATACCATTATTTAGGTGCCTGCTTGAGACCATAGAGGGATTTTCTGAGCTTACACACTTTGTTTTCCTGTCCAGCTATGATGAATCCCTTTAGTTGTTCCATGTGAATTTCTTCTTCCAGGTCTCCATTTAGAAAAACCGTTTTCATATCCATCTGATGTATTATGAGCCCTCGAATAGCTGAAAGTGCAATCAAAGATCTAATGGTAGAGATTTTAGTTATAGGAGAATAAGTATTGAAATAATCAACACATTTCTTTTGAGTATATCCTACTACCACTAATCTAGCCTTAAATTTTCCAATTGACCCGTCTGGTCTAGTGTTCCTCTAGAAGATCCACTTACACTTAATGGGTTTACTTTCTTTAGGAAAATCAACTAAATCCCATGTGTGATTCATTATTATTGAATCTAACTCACTCTTAATAGCTTCTTTCCAAAAACTAGAGTCTATAGACTTCAAAGCTTCTTCGTAAGTTCTAGGATCTTGATCAATAAAAACGTAGATACAAATTGTTCGTCAATTTTGTCTGAATTATCAATTAGAAATGCAGTGACAAAATCAGAACCGAAAGTTTTCTCAACCCTTTTTCTTTTACTCTTTCTAGGTTCGTTATCATGCACTATCGTAGATGATTTCTTACCCAAACCACTAATCAAAGAAGAAGATGTATGATCCTTTTTAAGAGGAAAAGTATGTTAAAAAAATTCAGCATTTCCAGATTCACATATTGAGTTATCATTCAAACACATGAACCTATATACGCTACTATTTTGAGCATACCCAATGAATGCACAATGAAAAGTCTTAGGTCCTATATTCGTTTTTCTAAATTCAGGAAATGCAACCTTCGCAAGACAACCCCATACCCTTAAATAATTTAGATTTGGTTTAAAACCTTTCCACAATTCGTAGGGAGTTTTATCTAACTTTTTGTGAGAGACCTTGTTAAAAACATAACATGCGGACAATGCTGCTTCCCCCTACATATTATCAGGCATACCAGAACTCAATAACATAACATTCATCATTTCTTTTAGTGTTCTATTTTTTCGTTCGACTATGCCATTTTGTTGAGGTGTATACGGTGCCGTAGTTTCATGAATGATACAATTCTCACTACAAAATTCTTCAAGAAATTTCGTGCAATATTCACCACCTCTATTCGACCTAAGTCTTTTAATCTTTTTATCTAATTGGTTTTCTACTTCAGCTTTATATTTTAAAAATATTTGAGCAGCCTCATCTTTAGACCCTAACAGATAAATTTTCATATATCTAGAAAAGTCATCAATAAATGAAATGTAATACTTTTTACCACCTTTGCTCAATGTGTTTTTAAAATCAGCTAAGTCAGAATGAACCAATTCAAGTAATTCTGTGCTTCTAGAAGTGACATGTTTAAAAGGTTTCTTAGCATATTTTGCTTCAACACAGATAACACATTTTGAACATTCATTTTCGTTTGATGCGTTTATGAGTTGCATATTTTTCAACCTTTTAATAAAACCATAATTCACATGTCCTAGTCTACCATGCCACAGATTAACAGATTCAACGATATAAGCAGAACCAGAGTTACTTCCATTAGCTAAAGCAGAAATAGTGTTCATGACAAACAATCCCTCAGATAAATAACCTTTTCCCACAAAGTCCCCATTTCTAGCTAATATCACCTTATCACCTTCAAAAACAAATTTCAAACCAGCTCTATTAAGTAAACTACCAGAGACTAGATTCCTACGCAGCGATGGAACATACAACACATCATGTAATGCTAAAGTTTTTCCAGACGTATGTTTGAGGAGAATTTTTCCTTTACCAAGAATTCCAGCGGTAGCAGAATTACCCATGAAGACGTGTTCACCATACGCAACTTCTTGGAACTCTTGGAAGAGATCTTTGTTGGAACAAACGTGTCTGGTTGCTCCAGTGTCTAGCAACCTATCCACTTTGTTTTCCAACAAATTCGCCTCAACTACCACCGCCACGATGATCTCATCTTTGTCAGCAACATTAACCTGCGGGGCAGAATTTGCGTTAGACATGTGGTTTGAAAGATGGCCACGTACTGTGTCATTGGCTTTGTGGAATTTTGATTTCGCCTCGTCGTCTGCCTTCTTGGATTTCTCGATTTGAGGTGTGGCCATCGGAGTGGAGGGCGCGACGAGGGGTGGCTTTATGGCAGCCATGGTCACGGTTCAGGAATGAAATAAGTAGGTTTTCGCTTTCAGATTGTTAGGAAAAATAAGAACGGTGACCAAACTGTGTCGTGGTAAATGCCACTGCCCTGAAAACGAAATTTCGGTACGACCGTGGTGCAATCGAAACTGATCGCTTCCCCAAGGTTCACACAGCAGCTCCCTCGTATGCATGCACTCGCGAAGAGGAAGATGAAATAGCTTTCAAACTCGTATGAAAAAACTAAATCGTGCGTGGGGTTGCACAGTTAGAAAATACCGGAAGAAGTGAAAAAAACTTTTGTTTTTTTTGTTGATTTCTTTGCCTTGGCCGAAGTGGCCTTTTATAGGCTTCCTTGGAGTCCCTTAATCGCCCCCACCGTGCATGCTTGCATAAAAATGGGTCGGCCGCACCAAAATAGGTCGGCTCCCCAAGACTAGGAAGAAAAAGTCTTAGCCGTTTAAAAGGATAAAAATTATATATTAGTGGAGTAAAAATCGTGCGCGGACGGACGGGCGGGCGACGACGGTGCGCGCGCGTGGTAGTTTTTCGAAAACCTATCTCAGTCTAAAACCTTCTCCAACAGCTTCTTTCGAAATACATAAAACCTGGTACTTAATATATACAGATGAAAAACTTTGCAAACTACCGATGTGGGACTCTTAAAAAGAGAGGACAAAAACGTCATTTTCTCCACAAGGATAAAATAATCATTTTTTCCAATAATTGCAAGTGTATTTAGAACGATATAGTGAAAAAGAAAGTGAAGAAAAACTAGCGTTTATTTACATCTAATTTAGGAAATGTTATCTGTGAAAATCTTTAATACATTGTAAAGAAAAACAAGTATATTTAAAAAATTGATTCGTAAATAAAATTGATATTATTTTTATATATTTGGATCTTTTAAAATTATTGATTGAATAATGTTGTTTATCTACTTTTAAAATTGAATTCAAGAATGAATTTATTTTCAGATATCTTATAATAGAAAGAGAAAAATAATTATTTAGAAAAGAAAAGAAAAATAAAGAATAATATAATAAGAAGTGAATAGAAATGAGTCAAATCGAGATTGAAAGAGAGAGTGGTAGGTGGTGAAGCCTTTTTAGGTTCAGTTTTTGACGGAAGAGTTTGCATATACTTTGATTTTTTTTTTATTTCATTATATTAATTATATATTCAGTTTTAAAAATTAACAGAAAATCTCAGATCTGTGTGCGGTGAATGGTTTTCAGGACACGTGTGACTTATCCGACAGTTTGAGAAAGTAAATCTGAGATTATATTATCCATCAAATTCTTTACGGTTTTTCGGCTACATATATAACGATAATACAGCAAAATATAAAAACTTTTTATTTTGTTTTGATTTATTTTTCAGATAGAATTTTAGGATAGATATAAGCATTTTTTAATACTTGTCTTTAACAATTATTTTCCCATTAAAAGTTTAGATATTTATGACATTTTTGTGAGAATTAATTCTTTAATTTATAAAAATTTATTATTTATATTATGATGTTAACTTAACATAAATTATTACAAAAAATTGCAATATAATTTATTTGTTTAGAAAGATAATTCGTATATTTTTTATGCTTATATTATTTTATAGAAATCTAATAATACAACAAAAGAACAAATAAAATAAAATGATCGTTTAAGATAGTTGTACAAACTCAAACTACGTCCCTATTTGGAATTTTAATTCAAAAAAATAGTTAAAAACGTGAAAATAATCTTTATCTACCATTTTCTTATAGACGATCATATATATTTCCAAAATTATTACATTTTCGTTAATAAGAGTCATTGATTTTTTTTTGTTATATTTTCTAAATAAATTTAGATCGATCAAATAAAATTTAAAAAGTCTATTTAGAATCGAATTAAGTCAATTGAAATCATAACTTGACGTATTATATTTCGATTTCAACTTGGCAATAATAGTTTAAAACCATTCCAATCAGAATCATGGCTAAAACAAAACCCAAATGACAATCCAATTCCAATAGAAACCTTCCAACCCCAAATCCAAAATATTCACCCTTTTCAATCATGTATTAAAAATATATGCTAAGATTAATTTTTTTTCACTAATCCATAAACTATACTTTATAAAATAATTTTTATAAACTATAGAATAAATATTATATTATATTAAGTTATATTTGTCGTTTAGGTTTCAAGAATAAGAGCAATAATTGGGAGTAAAAAAAATGGAATCTTGTTATCTGAGATTCCCCTTGTTTCATAGAAAATGGATTTACAAAGTTTGAAGTGAAGAAAGAAAAAAGGTGTCATTCTTTACGCGGTGCAGGTTTTGGGAAAGGAGAAGTCGTTTTCATGAATGGCCTCCTCGTCTACTTGTTGATCACCTTCAACCATCACCACAATGTCCAACCCTGGTGGCTTTGGAGACAATGGCTCAGTCTCCGTCTCATACTCCCATGTGGACGACCGCATGGAATGGCCTGTTGTTTGGTAACGGTGCAACGTCCGTCCCGATGATGAACGAACCGTTGATCCTGTGGGGCTTAGGCTTCTGCGGTTCCCTTGCTTCTTCTTCTTCTTCACCGCCATTCGCCATTTCTTGAGTGCCCTTGATGTTTGTTCGTCGAACACAGATTTCTTCAAGCCCGAACCCATCTGAATCCGTATGCTCTCGCGGTTTAGGATCTTTACTAGTTGAGTTTTCGAGACACGAAAGACAGGAATATGTAAATACCTGAGTTACGAGTGCATACAGAGGCAGTGTGATGTAGCTGCAAAGGCATAACACTCCAACCCTGCAAGTGAAGACATGGCAGTGATGAATCCCTTTCATTTTATACATGGATATGCTTGGAAATCCCTGATTGTTCTTACCCGATAGATACTTTTAGAAAGGCGATCTTGAAGTCGGGATGATAACAAGAGTCCGATCCAAAGGAATACTGCCAGTCATCAAACATCACACACTTAGGAAATATTACGAGCCGCACAGGTGAAACCCCAGAAGAAAGCTTACCCAAATCCAGAAGAAATATGTGATCTGAAAAGCGTTCTGTGAGAATAAAAAAGACAGGATTAGTTTTGAATCTCTGGTTCTATCTATTGATCAGATTGATCAAAGAAGATTGGAAGTGTTAATTACCTGAAATAAGGCCAAATGGATAAGATGAAGAATTAACTGAGGCCAACCAAACCAGAAGTATCTGTCGGATCCTTGAACAAGCGGTATTCCTTGGACAACGGCGTGTCTGTCAGTGATTTCAAGAGCCATTTTTGTCAAAATAGCCTGCAGTTTAGTCCCCACTGCTAAGATGATCTGTAAAAAGATTGTCCAATGGTAATAACAAGAATCCAACCCCATTTTATGTGTTCAGAAGATTCATGGATTCACAAATACGAATACGAAAACAAAGTCTTACCATCACAGGAAGAACAGAACCAATGTACAAAGTATTCCAATCTGAAATACCAAGAAACAGATCACAACAGAGGCAGACAGTTCGATTACGATCTTTAGACATCAAACGGAAACATTACTTACCATGAACATTTAGGAGGAGGTAAACCACAAAAGATGCCCAAAGAACAGGACTGAAAAAGATAGAAATATCGGGTCAAATATGTGTAAGCTTTATGAAAGAAACGTACTTGCAGACTGCATGGTAAGTACCTCACTCCCACCACCAACTTGAAGTCATCTTCTAAAGATCTCTTTATGTACTTTTGAAAGTTAAATTGACTTCCGGGAGCAAGATGAACCTACAAAATCAGAGCTTTCACAAGAATAAATGCAAGATCTGATAGCAGTGAATTCAAATCAACTATCGTCGTGGAGTTAAAAAGAAAACTTACAGAAACGAACCCGTTCCTCAATGTTAAGTAGTCAGTTTTCCCAACAGACCTAACGAACTGTCTAAAGAAACATCCCTGAAAAGAACAGTACTTGCAAAGATTAACATTCAGTTGAGAATGCAAGAGTTTATACAGTTGTTTTGTATGGCCGCCAAGTAATGTTCTACCTAGGCGGACTAGGCTATATTATATAAAATAAATAATAACATATTGGTATGTAAAAATTAGTAAAAAAATATTATCTTTAAATGATCATATTTATTGAAAGAGTATATTCAGTCTAGATGAAAGCTGCAGATGGTATTTTAGACGCTCAGATCATCAAACAGATGTGACTAGAGTGCCCCGCCTAATGACAGTGGAGCGCCGAAAGAAAATCGGGACGCTTAATGGCCGCCTCCTAGTGAGTAAAAGAAACGGTGTATTTCTTACAATGTAGAAAAAGAAGGGAATCCTTGTCCAGAAGCTGGTGTGCTCTCTAACAAAAGATGTTTCATGGGTTAGCCTGAATCTTGAAGGATCTGTAAGAAAAGAACAACATATATATAAAATAAAAACAATATTTTCATTATCTCAGGAATTTAGATGAATGGGTCAAGTACCGGGTGAAAACTCGTAATTGTGGGATGATACTTCCTGCTCCCAGTGTTTCCAGCCGCGAATCTGCAAAGGTCACACTTCCTCTGATTATGAAAGAGAAGCCAAGGCTTGGAAGGACTGTTACGACGACCATATGTTGGAACCAATGGCGAATTCATGCCCCAAATTTTGCTGTTGTGATTTGAATGCAGGGTCTAATGAAATGTTGCTCAAAGTTTTTTTAGAATTGACAAACAAAGTCTGCAAACCTTCAACCTGCCGAGCATCATGGTTAGGAAGCTGTAAAGGACATGGAAGAGTGCTAAGAAGAATATGAGGATGTGCAACTGATGCAAGGCCTCGGCAGATATAAGTTGTTCATGACCCTGAAACATGGTTACATTACACAATCAATCAGACCCTGAAACATGGTTACATTACACAATCGATCAGACCCTGAAACATGGTTACATTACACAATATCAATCAGATCTACGTAATAGTTTGTTCACATGTTTTTCTGTGGAAGAGTAAGACAATAGACGAGACATTCACCTCCGAACATCTATGTGAAGATCCTTCATCTTCTGATAGAAACCTGTGGTGGTCAAACCACAATAGCTTCCGATGACTTTCCTCTTTCTCCTCGTTGTTGTTAGGAGCATAAGGGCATGGAAGCATGGTACGAGCAGCTTTTGCAGGGATACATATCCTCAAAATGTAGCTTTGTCCAAAGGTCAGAAGTAAGGATATGAACCCCAAGATCATAAGTTCTGCAACAACATTCAAATGCAGAAGAATCTAAGTGACTATTTGACCTTTTACGCAGACAAGACCGTTCACAAGGTGCTTAAACAAGGCTCAGGCCCGAACACAAAAGGGACTCAAACAGCAAAATTCAGACATCTTTGCAGTTTTACCTGATTTGATCTTCTCCAAGGCATCGAGAAGAGCCTTCTTGTGGCGCTCCCACAACACCTGTATTAAAACCACATCAGAACACAGACCCCATTTTTCAGGAACGCAAACGGAAGCAGAAAGACGAATCCTTTCCTCGTACCAAACAAAACCCATTTCCCTTAATGTCTCAAAGCTACAAAAAACAAATAAGCTTACCGTCCCCACTTTGTGAAGCACTTTTTCCAGAAGAACAGAGACGGCGATGAAGAAAGTACAAACGGCCGCGACAGCCCAAGTCGGCGTCTGGTTGAGCTCTCTTTCTTTGACGGTGTTTTCCTCCTCCGCAAGCACCGCTTCTCCGGAGAGAAACCACCACAGAGCGAGGCAAAGCAGCCGCAAAGAACCGTCATTTACCATTTCCAAGGTTTCACAAATATTCCCCACAAATCCCCAAACCACTTGAGAGATTCTGGAACAAGTAGGTCCCGTCTTCACTTCTTACATAAATACACAGAAGTCGCCAAGCTGTCTTAAATTACGTATACATAAACTGTCGTTGTTACACTACACGGTTTTGCTCTCCACGCGCTAACAAAGACTAAACCTTACCAACTTGTAAAACCCTATAATCACACCTCTACGCGTCGATGAAGTATTGGACCACGGATTTATTATCAAAATTAACAAATTCCACTCGAGAAAATGAGAGATAATTAGGGGTTTAGGCAAAAGTTTAGTGAAGTGAGCATTTGATTGAGAGACGCTGATTGCCCGCTTTTTTTGGAAGTCTAGTCAGAAACAAGAAAAAAAAAACTTGGAAATTATTAAATAGAGACTACGATGAAAATTACTTTATAAAGCATTTAACACAGAGGGTAAAATACACCAGGAAAACAAATATTTTATTTTATAAGAAAACTAAATATTTTTATAACTTTAGATTTTGTATGTTTAGGTTAATTAAGTAACCGATTTTGTCTCTAAAATTATGTTTCTGTCCAACTAGTTTAATTTTTTTGTATAGTTTATATACAGATAGAATATAGATGTATAGATTGAGATGGGAAAATTACAGAACAGGCAAGCTTCACATTTTTTTTATTTGTTTCCTTTTTGTTCTTTTTCTTTTTAATTTGTTTTCATATCTTAAGATCTCATGAATTTGATAGCATTAAATATTACGCGTCAAATCCCTATTTGACTTTCTTTACTGTTAGGGAATATTGCATAAATAGTCCGATTTATACGCTGAAGGTTCTTTTATTTATTTTACTAAAATCTATTACATTCATCCATCATCATCATTATTATTTTTATTATAATATGTGAATGATAAAAAAATCATGAACAGATTAGAGTACGATTCAATTATATATTATCTCAAGGTCACTTAAATTTATATTCAGATATAATTAATTATTGAAATATTGAGACTGCAAGTTCATACATACCAATCCACGGAGAGCAAGGGAAGTTTGGCATAAAAACAGAGATGAAGATCAAAACAATTTTATATTCATTTTCTCTGATTTGTACAATAGTTGTAAAGCACATTTATATATGGACGGATGAAAACAAGTTCAAGAAATTTTTTATCGTTGTGATTATTTGGATGTTGTGAGACACTCTTGGGTTGATAGGACTTTTCTTGAGGTTGCTAGGTCATATGTTCCGACGACACCTCAAAAAATGAGCTTTGTTTTATTTTCAAAGAGACGAGGTGACTATAAGTATATTGGTGTCTGCAGATGTGCTGAGGAAGGTATGTTTATACTCCCCCGCAAATTTATGTTGGGATGGAGTCTTAGACCAAGTTTGAGTTGATTTTTGTAGAATTGATTCTTTGGCAGAGATATCGTGAAAATGTTTGCACCATGATGTTCAGAAGAAATATTTTTAGTTAGAATAGAACCAAAATCAACTTTTTCCTTATGAAATGATAGTCTAATTGTAACACCTTAACCCAGAATTATTCCAGGACTAGGAGTATCCACTAGGGCTGGGCACGGGTCGGGTACCCGGATTTTTGAGGGTACCCGAACCCGAACCCGAGGAGCTCGGGTACCCGGAACTCGGATATCCGTCGAATATTTCGGGTACCCCCGAGGAGCTCGGGTACCTCGAGAGCGCATACCCGTCGAATATTTCGGGTACCCGCGGGTACCCGAACCCGAATCTAACAATGGCAACGCCGTGTAAACATCCTTCCAAAATTCCTTCACTGATCTAGAAAATACTGCTTCTATACCACAAACAAAACAAATCTAAACCACTTACATCGCTTACTGGCGGGGAAGAAGAGAGGGAAACAAAGAGATGGAGACAGAGTTGCATCGGGAAAAGTTGCAGAGAGTGAGACGAAGCGAAGAGAGTTGCGTCGATAAGAGTTGCAGAGAGGGAGACGACATGGGAGCTGATCAGGTCTGCGGCGAGAGGGATGTCAGCTGGTTGAGAGGGAAATGAAGAGATGGAGACAGAGTTGCGTCGGAAAGAGTTGCAGAAAGGGAGACGAAGCGGGAGCTAATCAGGTCGGCAGCGAGAAGGAGGTCAGCTGGTCGAGAGGGAGATGAAGAGATGGAGACAGAGTTGCGTCGGAAAGAGTTGCAGAAAGGGAGACGAAGCGGGAGCTAATAAGGTCGGCAGCGAGAAGGAGGTCAGCTGGTCGAGAAGGAGACGAGGGGGAGCTGATCAGGTCGGCAACGAGGAGCTGAGGTCGGCGACGAGAGGGAGCTGAGAGACAGGCAGGGAGGTCTGTGGGAAGGAAAATAAGAAACTAATCCCTAGATTAGAAAATTAGTGTGAGTGGCATAAGTGTAATTAGTATAATATTTATGTCTAATTATATAAATAAATATATATATTCGGGTACCCACGGGTACCTGTTTCAACTATTGAGTACGTATATTTGTGAACATGTTCGAAGATATTTGTGCGTGTCTAGTTCGTGTGTTTGAAATTTTATTTGTACATATCTAGTCCGTGTGGTTGAAATTGTTCGAACGTGTGCGTGTGCGTCTATATCCGTACGTGTTCTTGTCTAGGTTTTTGTGTTTGTTTTTTTTCCGCTTATGGCTGCTCCGTTTGTTAAGTGTGCAGGAGCTCACGAACAGATTCACGCAAGAAAAAACCCAAGACAACACGGGTGAAATGGAAGGCGATCAAAGCCGTGTCAATGAGAGACTCNGAACCCGCGGGTTCGAGTAATTTTTCGCGGGTTCGGGACGGGTTTCGGGTCGGGACGGGTTTTACGGGTAATTTGTCCACCCCTAGTATCCACCATTACCTCTAAAAGAATGACCACATATATCATCGCTCAAACCAATTTTAAAACAAAATTAACGTTTTATTCCGAAATAAAAAATGGTATGAACCATATAGCAAATAAAATATGTAACAATCATAGTCACCATAAATAAATAAAATAAGTACGAAATGTAATATAAAGCTTATCGAGACCTTGTTAGGATCCCACATCGCTTAGAAATGAGACTAAGTGGTGCTTTATAAGGCCATGGGCACCCTCACCCCATAAGCTAGCTTTTGGGGATGAGATTTCTGGGCCTTTACGGGATTGGTTTAGGTCTATTATGGGATGAATTTTTATCAAATGGTATCAGAGCAGTTTGCTCCGGCGAGTATGCGGTAGTGTCTGGAGGGGGCGACCCGAGAAGGAGCGACCTAGTAGGGCCTAGAGTGGGCAGCTCGGAGTGGGCCGTCAGTACAGGGACAACGATGATTGGAAGGGGCGACCCGGGGAAGGAGCGACCTGGGGGGTCCAGAGTGGGCTAATCGGAGTGGACCGTCAATGCCGTGGACGTCGCTGCTCTAACGGGGCGGTATTGTTAGGATCCCACATTGCTTAGAAATGGGACTAAGTGGTGCCTTATAAGGCCATTGGCACCCTCATCCCATAAGTTAGCTTTTGGGGATGAGATCTGTGGACCTTTACGGGATTGGTTTGGGCCTATTATGGGATGGGTTCTTATCAGACCTCTTGCACGCCTCTTCCATCAGTACACTGTGAGTTCTGATGTTGTTGCTCACCCTCATCGTTCTTTTTCCTCGCCGTATCCTATCTATCCACAACACCCCACAAATAAAGTGAGTACGAAATATGCACTCAATGAGATCAATACGTGTATGTACTCTGTGTCATATATTCTCTCACTCTTAACTAAATCATATAAAATAATGATATATAATCACATTAAAGACATATAAACAACTCTACCCAATCCGACTAAGTATCCAAACTCTAATACTAATACCACATCAGATCATAACTCAAAAGTCTACACGAATCTAGCTCGGGCATACGCTCGCAAAGTCCAAAGGATCTATGCACACTGAAGATCTCACAAGGTTATAACATACACTAAAAATCGGTACAATACAATGCTCCGCCGCTCAAAAGGTTACCATAACCTCAACACGGTACGACGCTGGTAGATCCACTGATTTGACTTACTACAACGCTCCATCGCTCAAAAGGTTAACCCCAACACGATACGACGCCGACCCTGATCCAAGTGTCACAACTATAAAATCGTCGACCCGATACTCCTCATGTGACAACTCTCATCGAAACACTTGCACATGCATTCTTCCGAAGGTTCAAGTGTAAAATCACTCGATCGAGCATACTAGACAAGATGTTCATTCGAATTTAACACCGAATCTAAAATATCGACATTCTCCTACCCCAACACTTGTTCGAATGTCAATTTTCTAGATCATCTTTAATCACTTATACAACTCACATACTTGTCATCAATTTTCATACGACAATTATATAGTTTAATCCAATCCTCACTTGTAACGTCACACTTTTTCCATTATAATCCTAGAAATACTATTGTGATCATGCCTTGTTTTAAATATAGAATATTTTCCATAAATCAACAACAAAACCAAAATTGGGATGTGGAAAGATCATCACCTTAGTTTCTCTGATTACTTGACTATCCACGATGGTATTCCTAACTATGAGACAAATCAATTTCTCTCAGTATAGATTCGATCAAATAATCAATTTTCATTATATAGATTTTCAAATTAAGGAAATAATGATAAGGATAAATTCAAAATTATACCAAAATCTTGATTACAACTCACCCACAAAACGAACTCGATGAAAATTTGGCGAAAATTCCTTCTTTCTTCTTTCTTTTTTTCTCTCCTTTTTCTTTCTTCTCTTTTTTTCCTTCTGTTGATCCGTGCTTATGAAATGGTAGTCTAACTCTATGTGTTTGAGAAACTTATGAAAAACTAGATTTGTTGTTAAATGAATTGCATAAAGACTATTATAATGCAAATTTGATGGTTGAGTTTGTGGTATTCCAAGGTCGGAGTAAGAAGGAAATCCATGTTAGTTCTGCTTCTAGGGAAGCCATGGCCCTATACTTTGTCTCGATGGAGGACTTAGCGACTGTTGGCTAGCGTTTAGCTGATCAGGATACCAAATTTCTATCTAGAAATACATAAAACCTAGTTCTAGAATGGCGAGTTCCTCAACATCCCACTTAGTAACCCCAAGATCATAAGT
>CM071868.1:31821431-31904698 GCA_036759665.1 Gynandropsis gynandra | reverse complement strand
GCTAGTTTCCATTTTCTCGGTTTCTATTTTCTTCAGCAGCTTGTATTTCCTTTTCCTCTTGTGCAGCAACGATTTCCTTTTCCTTTTTCTTTGTTTTCCTCTTTGCCTTGCTGCCTTA
This sequence comes from Gynandropsis gynandra, assembly GCA_036759665.1. NCBI lineage: Eukaryota > Viridiplantae > Streptophyta > Magnoliopsida > Brassicales > Cleomaceae > Gynandropsis > Gynandropsis gynandra. The sequence continues at coordinate 31,904,580 of CM071868.1, read as the reverse complement.
TTTATTGTTCTTGAATTTCCATTAATTTTTCTATCAGCCATTTCCATTTTCTATCTTTGACAGTTGCAGTTTCTAATTCTCGTGTAGGTGGCAATGTTTCCTCTTTTGTGTAGGTGGTTGAAAGTTTACATTTTGTTCCAGCAACTTGCTTCTATTTTATATAAAACATGTTTCCTTTTCAAGTTCCAACCGTGCTCTTCTTACTTTGTTCAAGGAACCAGCATTTTCCATTTTTGTTCCAACTACCTAAAGTTTCCATTTTTATAAGCGGTCATTGTTTCCATTTTTTTGTAAGCGGCCATTGCTTCCATTTCTCTTCTCTTGTTTATGATTCTTTGGATGCTGACCGTGCATAGCTGATAGGAGAGTGGTATTGCTTAGTTTTGCTTCATTTACTCGTGTTTGTATCCCGATATTTCATTTCCTGCAATAACACGAGAGAACGCTAAAAGAGGACTAAATGATGCTTTAATGCTTGGTAAAGTTCAAATGAATGATGAAACTAACTATAAAAAGAGACTAAAATACTATAACAAAATAGACGTTATTAGACTCTATCGTGATGGGAAGGGAGGTATATGCATAGATGAGTGAATGACAATGGAGAGATCTTCATATTCTTTTTTTCATCGTTGTAGGAGATGAAATATTTTCATGGATTCTGACAGTGGTTTTCCTATGGAATTAAGGTGATCGTAAAGGAGTTTGAATTGACGATTATATTTAGGTAAGGATTTTCCTTTGTTTGGTTAACAACTGCAGATATGCAAGGATATCAAACTCACGAGATTTGACATTTCATTAAAGTTTTGAGCTAAGGTCTGTCATACCTCTAATGATGTTTCAACATTCAAAACTTATACATAGGCTTCTTCAGACAGAGTTTCGGAAATCTAGGACTTGACAAGCTGATCAATTTTAGACTAAACACTGAAATGCGGATTTGGAGCAACATTAAGGACACCATTGTTTGTGGTAGTGATTGTTGGTATGGGTTTATCAGTTTTGTCATTAATGAAACCTAAAAGCTTCTAAGATTTAAGAAGAGATTCGATTTGGGATTTCCAAATAAGATAATTTGTGTCAAAAAGTTTTAAAGTGATGAAGTTTGAAATATTCATGTATACTGAAAAATGATATGTCTCGTTTTTATCCATGGATAAAGAATCAAAATATGAACCTCAGACTACCTATAGCTCCGATACTATGAAAACATGTGAAACTTGGCATAAAATAGAGAGGAGATCAAAAGGATTTCGTATTCATTTTTTTCTCTAAAAAATACCAAGAAAGTTTGTTAAGGAAAAGACAAAAATAAAAGAATATTTTTGTAGCCAAGACTCATTTCACCGATTCAAAATACAGTCTATTTTGAGTCTTGATTTCTCCTTTCTTCTCATTTTTTTGGTGATTGTTGTGATGATTTGGATGTTGTGAGACACTCTTGGGTTGATAGAGCTTTTCGTGAGGTTGCAAGGCTATGTGCTCTGACGACATCTCAGAATATGAGTGAGCTTTGTTTTATTTTCAAAGAGATACATCGAGTGCCCTTACGTCTGCCTAGTTGTTAAGGAATATATGTTCATACCCACAACTAAAGTATAAATTTTCGATATAATGTCTCTGAATTATATTTTAAATTTATAAAATTACAACTTATTAAAAATATCTTTTTCTTTCTTCTAAATAAATAGAAGGATTTTAATTGGTTGGATTGTATTTTAGGTCCATTAGATCTCTCATATACATATAGAAATATAAATAGAGAAAGAGATAAATCATATGATTCGAATAGTTTCATTGTAAAAGAAATCAATATCCACTATTTAATTCTTATATTTATACTTATGTTATAGTGATACATAAATATTTAATTATTTCTATAGAATATTATAAATGTTTATAGTGATATATGTTGTGCTAGGTTGATTAATACATAAATCATAAAAATTATATGGTTTTGGTTAATTTTAAAATCTTAAATTATATGTATTTATATCCAAATCTATTTATTTTATTAGCATTTAGAATATGAATTATAAATTTATTTGTATAATTTTTTATAACATTAAACTCTTAAATTATGTTTGAGTTAATTTATATCATTTTTTCACATAATTATAACTTTTTCAAAAACATCTACAACAATATACACAAATATAAATAAAATATAACATGTACACATGCATATATAAAATTATATATATACAAATATACATATATTACATATATATATATATATTTATTGATAGATTCCACATTCACATAGCACGTCCTAGAACAAGGAGTCAACACAAGATGATGAGAAACAAGATTCAAGATGAACAAACCAGAATAAAAGGACAAAATAGAACAAGAAAGGAACAACCATTGAAGTGTTCTAAGTTCTTGATATTAGTTTTTGAATCTTGCAACACGATGATAGTCTTGAATCTTGGTGTAACGACTATAAAAGTATTGTGAATATTCATAATGAGGATAAGAAAATTCTTGGTAAAACCTTTGAAGATTGGTGAACTCGAATACACCGAAACACATTCAAACACTTGTTTTTCTTCTTGCTAATCTAATTCTTAGTCCCTTTCCATTTGGTTCTTATCAATTTTGTATCATAGTCTAAGGCTGCAGAATTGACTTGAAGAGGAGAAAATGCTTCAAGAGCAACGACAGAATAAATAGTGACAACACCGATGACAGTAACCAATGAACAATTCACAACTTTTCTCAGTGAGATGGCTTCAATGAAGGAGGCCTTGGAGGCAGTAACAAAGATGGCGAGTTTGTGGAATGAAAGTAGACATGATGTGGAAAAAATAGTGGCTCGTGAAGAAGGACAGAGTAGTGGAGGCATTATTCAAGAACAAAGATTGCAGAGCAACCTGCAAAAAGCAATCAAGGATGAGGCAGATTGGATCAGTAGAGGAATATCACCAAAGGTTTGAGGAATTGACAGTAGCAGCACCCCAATTGACAAATGATGTTTTAGAAGATGCTTTCTTGAATGGATAGTATTCAAGATCATGTATTGAGATACAAACCCCTTGGCTTAGATGAATTGCAAATCTTGCAATAATGATTGAGGTACATGAGGCTAAATAATCTCGTTACAAAGCTCATACCTCTAGAACTAGTGGATTTACAACAAACACTAGACACTTTCACATGAATGTACCAAAGCCAGTGAAAAGATTCACTGCTGGTTTACTTAAGATCTCAACTTCTGAGATAGTAGCAAGGAAATGGAAAGGTATTTGCTTCAAATGTGCAGAAAATAGAATTTAGGATACACATGCAAGTATAAAAACTCAAGTTCTTGGTGGTGGAAGATGAAGAAGAAACAACCAGTTCAGAAGATGAAAAACCAGAACTGGAAAATGAGGTGATGGATAGAAAGTGATGTGCGAACTATCAAGTAAATAAACTGTCTAACTTCACTTACCGCGAGAATACAAATCAATGTAATACCAGGGTCGAACTCTAGGGACTAATGTAACATAAGCTAAGAATATAACTAAACTAAGACAAATTAAATTGATGGTGATGTGGGGTAAAATCTGAGAATGCTAAATGAATTATGACATCAATAAGGACACACGAATGACTTGATAAGTAAGAACACTACGGACTTCGGGTTACCGGAATTGCAAGGGCGCACCCAAGAAAAGATCGTAAATCAATCAAACTATCTTGATATCGAGAAATTCATGCTCGTAAGTAAAGAATGATTATTTCGACACCTAAACTCCGTAACCAAAATAACATGCAATCCTACATCCCAATAGCGATGAACACGTAACTACAGTAGCATTAAGCATGCAATCCTAATTCCTGAGTCGATTAATCGACCGGTTAGATTCTTATTAATCAAACTCAATGAACAATTAATATTTCCGGATTCATAATCTGACCTCCCAGTTAAAAATGAAATCCTAAGTTATCGAGCAGCCAACACAAGTATAGAACATCTATAGCATTGATCGTAGAATCGAATATACAAGAAATTTTGAAAGATCTAAGCATTAATGCATAAACATAAGCATCCCTTACAAAATCGATGTCCCTAACCCACAACTAAAGGCTTACTCAAGGATTTTTCTTTATAGCAAGAGAAAAACAATAGACATGATAAAGAGTAAGGAAGACGATGCCTCAGACTTCTCTATCTCGTCACCGATGTTCTGATGTTGTTTCCTTGCTTCTCTGACTTCACTTGAGCTTTCTTATGTGTTTTTTGTCCTCCCCTTGTTCTGAGCGGCTCCCTTGCTTTTATTGGCTGTGAACCTTTTGTTTGCATTCATTTTAACTCGTTTAGGGTTGCTGTCCCGACATGCGCCCCCCACGGGCTTGATGACCACCCCGCGCGGGCTCCTTATTGTGAAAAATCCGAGCGGGCTGACCATTAGCCTGATCTGTGCTGTTTCTGCTGGAGGTGCGGCCCGTGCGGGCTAAGGGGACCACCCCATGCAGGTTCATGTCTTTTCATGGGGACAGACGTGTTTTTTCTCCTTTCGCTCGCTGGTCGGATATTCCGTGCGGTTCCTTGGCAAGAATCCGCTCTGAATGGTTTGTAGCTCCAAGTATGTGCAGTTGACTCCAAGAATCAACATCTTTAAGCTCAATTATGTCTTGTCACCTTAAAAACTGAAAATCAACAAAAGGAATGATAGAGGACATTCATGTCGGTTTTGTAACTCGTGCTATGCAATATACGCATAAATGATCTAAATGCGTAGCCTAAAACTAACAAACACTACGTGTTATTAAACTCCTCCAGACTTGAACCTTTTTTTGTGTTAAAAAAACTAGAGCTAAGCACAAGAAGAGTCAAACAACAGCTGGATACTAGCACAAGTACTTAAAAAAATTAGCCATCATGCACAACAATGCGTCACACAAATATAGACCTAAGCAAACTTAGTTTAGAGTTCTATCGACCGAAAGCCATGAGCCGTGCAATCCAACCATCACCTAAGTTCATTTCACTAACCCATAGACAACATCCCTCAATCTCCATATCAAATTAGCTTTGCATACGTGAGAGATATTTCCTCAAGATTTTCTTCCTTTTTTTAGCATAGAACATTCCGCACTAAGTTTCTAGGACGTCTGAATCAAAGAGGACAACTTTCTACTTAGATCCAGGTTTCCAAATGGCACACTCATAAGGTTTTGTAACCTTAGAGGAGTGAAGAAGTTGCGTTATACGTCCTAGAAACTGGGTCTAGGACGTATAGAAATCCTAAGAAAAAAATGACGTAAAATGCTTAAATAAAAAGAGAAATCAACGTCTAATCCTAATCACAAGTATATCACTCAAAGAGTACCCCCAGACTTGAACAGAACACAGTCCCAGTGTTTAAAAGTCCGTGAGAGGAATTCGCATGCCAAAACTCGAGAAATGATAAGAAAAGTGAGAACGTGTAAACCTGGTGTATTATGATTTTCCGATTTGGTGGTACAACTGAATGTTATACGCGTCTACTCTATTGTAGGTGATATCAATGTGGTGAACCTATGATAAAAGTGACATAACCCAAAATAGAAAGAAAATGATACATCATAGTAGCTGGTGGAGTACACATACATGCGAAAAATGAAAAGAGTTAAGTCCTGGAAACCAAATAGAGATAGAAAGGAGATACGAAGGAAAAGAGAAAGGATACAAAGCTCATGTTGCCTCCCGAGAAGTGCTTGTTTACGGTCTTTAGCTTGACCCTTATGCTTTAGACTTGATCGGAAAGAGGAAGTATGCCTCTTCTGTCCTCTACGTGATCAGCATATTATGGCTTTAACTTCTGAGCATTTGTCATGAATGATTCCCTATTTCCTTTGTCCAAGTCCACGGCTCCATGGTATACCAATCGGGCTCTGTATTGCTTGGATGGTTTCTCGGCGCTCTAGTCGGGATAAGTGCGTAAGCGACCGATCGAGGGGTGTAGAAGGTGATACAAAAATCTGAAACAATGTAGCCCGCTCGTGTTTGACACTATATGATGAGGACATCACAAAGAAAGCAAGCCTTGAACGGACGGACAGAACGGATGGGTCGAACAGGCAAGACAATCACACGGACACACATGATACTGACGAGGATGCGCGAGACGCTGACGAGGATGTGCAGGACACTGACGAGGATGCACAGGATGCCGTCGAGGACGCGGATACGTGGACCGTTGATGAGACTCAAGGACAAATGGTCGCGTCCGATATTCGCGGGCCGCCTAACTCGGAGATGAGAATTTTTGACGAAAACGCCTAAATATAGGCCTTCCCGAAGTCTAAATTTGATGAAACCAAGACCATTGAAATCGACACTCAAATATCTTTAAGATGGGTGCCGGAACGTCACTTTTGCGACGACATTACGGCGACTTTTCCAACAAGACCTCCAAGGTACATTTAGAGCCAAATTTCAAGATTTCAAGCATGCTAAAGGAGCCTTGGACTAGATCTAAGACCAGGAGGCTACAGGAGAAGGTTTAAGACATCTTAGAAGCCCAAGAGATTGAACAACAAGATCATTTGAAGGGTTTAGAGCCTGACAAGCCCATGGACCACATAAAGACGCATCAACAGGAAGTGTCTGGGATTTGTGTTATTCAAATTCAAATTTGAATTCAAATTGTACCAAGAAACACCTATAATTTAGGGCTTATTCCGTGCATTTTCAGTAGGAATAAAATCTAGGAAGATTAATGGTCAATAAGAGTCTTAGACTTTTGAATAGGAGTGTAATGTTGGAGTTTGTTTTGGCCTTCTCACTTTTTTAAAAAGGCACACATGAATAAAAAAATAAAAAGTGATTTTCGAACCAAATACGGATCAAACGAGCTTAGCTCATTGTTCTTGAGATTGAGAGATTTATCTCATACAATTCGATCAAGTTTGGGACTTGCTCGATCCGACTTATCAAGCAACGAACCATGGTTTCTTGTGGCGTCTTCTATTGTTCGAAGAGTTCTAGAGGTGCATATGCTGGACGGTCTCACTAAGATTTGGGTCAAAGTTCTTCAGCACGTATCCATCTACGGGCTGTAAGGCATTCATCCGCACAACCGAGTGATACGCACGATCCAGTCGCGCATCAGTTGGTATCAGAGCCACGTTCTCACGGTTGTATCTATCCAATTCTTGCTCATTTTATTCCTAAAGTATTTGGTTGTTCTCTCTATTGTAGGTTCAACGAAAGAGTCATTTAGGGTTGATAGATTTTTTTTTAAAAAGAAAACGGCGAAAGAGCCTAAGAAAAACAATGAAACCAAAAAAAAAAGCCTAAGAACTAAAAAAATAAAGCAAACGGCCAAAGAGCCTAAGAAAATACAAAGAAAGAAAACTAAAAGTAGAAACAAAGAGCCCGAAGGGCCACTCCTTAGAGGCTGAACCATGGAGACACCATCCTAAGTTCATCATCAAAGAGCGACTCAACACACGACAAACACACGACTCGCGGCAAAGCACTTGGACCCGGACGATGAACACATTTTGAAAGCGTGAATTCAAAGATAGTGAGTCCTAAGGAACCTGAGATCAGTCCACCAACGGAGTTCAAAGGAACTTATTAGACCTCACAATCATCGAGGACTAAGCTTTATAAGAAGGTTGAGTGATTACCTTTGCTTGAATTCGTTTTTGCGTAGGTTTATTCTCAATTTCTTTTACGTGAGTACTAACTTGTTTTAGTAAAATTTACTTTGATTCATCATGTCCAACGAGAGTGAAAGATTAGTGAATAGAGCACCGGAGCCTCAAGTGACAGAGAGGATTTTCAAGCTCTCCAAGAGCAAATCGCAAATCTCATGCGTCTCCTCACGGTTCAACAACAACCACCGCGGCTTGAGAGGGGAGAATCGGCTCATCCAAGGTATAATAATGATCAAGCTAGGCCTTGAATACCACCTAGGGGAGGCCAAGAACCACATCCTAGAGCTGACCTAGAAGAAGACAGAGATCACAACGCAAACCTGCATTTTGATCGATACGGCGGGGGAGGTGCAAATGGACCCTCCGATGATGAAGATGATCTACCCTTCGTGGAAAGACAAAGGCAAGGGGGAAGAGCACCACAAAGAGACTTCCATAACCATGACAACGGTGGTGTAAGAGTGGACATTACCATGTTCACCAGGAGTAGCGATCCGGAGGCATATTTGGAGAGGGAAAGGCACACGGAGATGGTATTTGATCTCCACGAGTACATTGAGAAACGAGAAATCAAACTAACCACTGCGAAATTTAGTGACTATGCTTTGATTTGGTGGGATCAACTCATCCATTTCAGAAGGACGAACGGCGACCAACCGGTCAACACATGGCGACAACTCAAGCAAATCATGAGAAGCCGGCACGTACCTTCGTATTATTATGAAGAAGTGCGTAACAATCTGAATTTTCTTGTGCAGGGATCCTTTTCTGTGGAGGATTACTACAAGGAGATGCAAAAGTTGATGGTGAGGGTGCCCAGTCTAAATAGTTGGGGGTTTGGCTCCAGACGCCGCCAATACATTATCCTCATTCTATTCTGGATTATAATCTCTAATAAAAAAAGATAGCTCTAAATCACGATCAATTCCTTTTTCAAATCCTGCTGCAGCCGCAGAGCAACAGCTGCGTCCGGATCAGATCTATCTACTTGGCAATTCATCCAGTGACTTCACGGTCCACTCCTGAAAGCAAGCCAATGAATTTCTTTCTTACCCAAGGATCTTGGAAATGGCCCATCGCGAAAATCAGAAATTCACATTAAAAATAAAATTACATCCTAAAACAAGATGTTGAGAGCAGCAACGGCCTTCTTCAGTAATCAGCTGAGCGAAGAGGAGACTGACAGTTTGGTATTCAGTAAAGTGTAGATCAAATTTTTGGTGGAAACCTGTTCGCCTGTATATGTCTTGTAAGTTAGTGGGTCCTTTGAGTGAAGAAAGGGCATGGGAGAGCGGTGAATTGAAGAGCGTTGTAATTCCCACTTTCCTATCCGTAGGAATATGTTGGACCGGTAAGTCAGTCTTTTTGAATTGAATCTTTAGTAGTCTATCAGTGGTGCGAAGAGAAACATATCTTTTTATGACTTCTACTTATCGATCCCGGCCCGGAAAAGTGAGCGACCAGGGCCCTCTTGATGAATGAAAGAAAGGGTTTATGAGCCCTAGCCTTGTAAGCCCACACAAGTGTAGAGTAGACTTTATTCTTAACCATTAGATAGAGAGAGAATCCCACTCGGCCTAGCTATCCTAATGCATCTCGATGCCAAAACACGCTAGGGATTAGTCCTGATGGCAAGGATGAACTTTCAATTAAATTTAAATATTAATTAAATTAATTTTTAAATTTTTTAGTTTTAAATTAAAGGCTCCATTGTAGAATTCGGACGTAACGATTAATCAAGAAGCAATGGGAACGATGGAACCCATGAATATAGAAGATTCTATTAAAAAATCTTAATAAGTCATTGGGTGGGATGGCGGAATAAACCAGAAACGTATTTAACTACTCTAATTTTGATTCGAAAAACTCAAGGAACAACCATCAAACTGAAATAGATATTGAAAGAGTAAATATTCACCGACAAAAGGTTTATTTTTTTGTTCTATAAATTCAAAAATTGGAGTCGATTAAATATGATAAAGAAACAAAAAAGACAAAAGAAAATAAGGATTTGTTAGAATATTTTAACTCCAATAAAAACGACATTCAACATTATGATATTACCTTATTCAAAAATAGAAATAGAATTTATCTTGAATTCCATTCAAAAAAGACATATACACCAATTTTTGAATAGATCAGATGAAATCTCAAAAAATCTCATGATTCACCTTATTAATCATTAACATCAATATTTTAGAGCAAGTGTAGCCACATCGGTGCCAATCACTTAACGAACTGCTCGATCTCGTCATATTGTATGAGAGATAGTCACTGAGGAGGTCGAGGCTCCAACGGTACGGAGGAAGCAGCTCAAACTCGCGGCAACTTTTTTCGCAAAATAGCCACCTAGACCGAGTTGAGCAGTGACCCGCGCGCACAAACGTGCGTCCAGATCGGGCACCACCTAGCACGGATCGGGCACAGCGATCACCACCACGACTTGGGCAGAACCAGAGAGAAAGCGATCGAGCATCGAGGCTCGACCCCAGGTCCGACGTCCAATAGCCCAGGAGAGGGAGCATCGAACCGCATGCACTTTGAACCCGATACATCACTTGTTTTCGGTGTTCCGGACGAGGGCATTACGTACGGGATTGTTCAAACCGATGTTCCATGATCATTCTGAAAAACGGCGATATCGAGTCTCATCATTCATCCGACCGAGAGCAACAAATTGAAGAGATAAGCTCTAATGAGGAGATATACGAGGATCCAGCGCTTGGAAGACTCTTGGTGACACGATGGGTCCTTAGCACACAACCTAAGGACGATGCAGTCGATCAGCGGGAGAACATCTTCCACACTCGAGGCCACATCCATGACAAGATATGCAATATCATCATCGACAGTGGAAGCTGTACCAACATCGCGAGCACCATTCTTGTCGAGAAGCTTGGACTCACCACTCTCTAGCATCCGAAGCCATACAAGCTCCAATGGCTCAATGATAGCGGAGAGACGAGGGTCACCAAGCAAGCTCGGGTACCATTTTGGATTGGAAGATACGAGTATGATATCCTATGTGATGTGGTACCCATGCAAGCAAGTCACCTCTTGCTTGGTTGTTCTTGGCAATACGATGCAAAGGCGCAGCACAACGGCTACACCAATCAATATTCCATCTGACACAAGGGCAAGAAAATCAACCTACTGCCCTTGTCACCGAAGGAAGCCTACAAAGATCACATTCACATCGTGCAGCAAGCTAGGAAGGTTGACGAACCCAACAAGTCGCTCATCATCACCAAGGGTTCCAAGAAGGCATTGCTCACAAACCGGCAGATGGTTCTCGTACAGTATAACGAGGCATTATTGAATGAAGAGGCTACTAATGCTTTACCACCACCTATTGTTCATGTTTTATAGTAATTTGATGACATCTTTCCTGAGGAGATACCACACTGTTTGCCACCGGTGTGAGGCATTGAGCACCAAATCGACCTTGTGCCGAGAGTGTCCATTCCAAACAAGCCGGCATACCAAACCAACCCAGAGGAGACAAAGGAACTTCAAAGGCAAGTAGAGGAGCTCATGGAGAAGGGATATGTACGAGAGAGCATATCACCTTGCGTCGTTCCTGTCATCCTCGTGCCTAAGAAAGACGGTTCGTAACGAATGTGCGATGATTGTATTTTCTAGGATTAGAATTCTCCTTTCGGTCCTTCTCCTAACTCCTAAAACATGTATCTACGTGATAGATGAATTGCATGGTTCTTGCGTGTTCTCTAAGATAGATCTTAAGAGCGGATACCACCAAATTAGGATGAAAGAGGGAGATGAATGAAAAACTGCCTTTAAGACCAAGCATGGGTTGTATGAATGGCTAGTGATGCCTTTTGGTTTAACAAATGCACCTAGTACATCATGAGGTTAATGAATCATGTTCTTAGGGCTTTCATTGGAAAATTTGTGGTAGTATACTTTGATGACATCTTAGTGTTTTCTAAGAACATTAGGGAGCATGTAGAGCACCTTAGAGCGGTTTTAGGTGTTCTTAGAGCGGGAAAGTTATATGCTAACATGAAGAAGTGCACCTTTGCTAGTAACAAGTTGGTTTTTCTAGGCTTTGGGTCAAGAGAAGGTCCAAGTTATCAAGGATTGGCCGCCACCGAGCATGGTTGAGAGGTCCAAAGCTTCCTAGGCCTCGCGGGGTTTTATTGACGATTCGTCCGCAATTTCAGCACCATTGCGGCACCCATGACCGAGCTCGTGAAGAAAGACCGATTCTTTGTGTGGGGAGACACACAAGATACAGGAGAGAGCGTTCCAAACGCTCAAGGAGAAGCTGATCCACCCGCCTCTCCTATCTCTCCCTAACTTCACCAAGACATTCGAGATTGAGTGTGATGCATCCGGAGTAGGGATTGGAGCCGTTCTTATGCAAGACGGTCGACCTCTTGCTTACTTCAGCGAGAAATTGGGAGGAGCTCAATTGAACTATCCAACATAGGATAAGGAGATGTACGCACTCATCTGCGCGCTTCAAACTTGGAAGTACTACCTATGGCCAAAGGAGTTTGTGATCCACACCAATCACTAATCGTTCAAGCATCTCAAGGGCCAAGAAAAACTGAACAGGAGACATGCTAAGTGGGTGGAGTTCATCGAGACGTTTCCGTACGTGATCAGGTATAAGCAAGGTAAGAAAAACATAGTAGCCAATGCATTGTCTAGGAGAGTTGCCTTGGTATCGATTATGGATGCTAAGATTCTAGGGTTTGAGGTCCTCAAGGAATTGTATGAAGTTGATCTAGACTTTAGAGAACTCTATGAATCTTGTCTTAGGGTACCTAGCAAGGACTACTATTTGCATGAAGGGTTTCTATTTGTAGGAACAAGCTTTGCATTCCCCATAGTTCTATTAGAGATTTATTGGTGCGTGAGGCACATGAGGGAGGTTTGATGGGTCATTTTGGGGTAGCTAAAACATTAGCATACTTGCATGAGCACTTTTATTGGCCTCATATGATCCGAGATGTGGAACGAATTTGCAAGCATTGCAACACGTGTAGGAAGTCTAAGTATAGGTTGCAACTTCAAGGGCCTTACACGCCCTTACCCATACCTAGTGAGCCTTAGGTCCATATCTCTATGGACCTTGTGTTAGGATTTCCTAGGACTAGGTATGTTCATGATTCCATTCTTGGGGTTGTTGATAGGTTCTTCAAGATGGCACATTTCATTGCATGTAGGAAGACCGATGATGCATCACATGTAGCTAATCTCTTATTTAAGGAAGTAATGAGATTAAATGGCATGCCTAGGACCATAGTGTCGGATCGGGATTCCAAGTTTTTGAGCTATTTTTACCTTGTGGGGGAAGCTAGGGACAAAGCTATTGTTTTCAACAACATGTCATCTCCAAACCGACGGCCAAACCGAAGAGATCAATAGAACCCTATCGACTTTATTGCGTGCTATGGTTAGAGGAAACCTTAAGTCTTGGGAAGATTGTTTGCCTCACATTGAGTTTGCATATAATCGTTCCGTGCATAGTGTATCTAAGTTTTCTCCCTTTGAGATTTTTTATGGATTCAACCCATTAACCCCTTTGGATCTAATGCCTTTACCTTTGGATGAGTGTCTTAAATTTGATGGTAAGAAAAAGGCAGAATTCTTAAAGAGGATCCATGAGAAGGCACAGGAAAACATTGAGCGGAGGACGAAGCAAATTGCGGGCCGAGTGAACAAAACAAGAAAGAAGAGAGTCTTTCAACCGGGAGATCAAGTGTGGGTTCATGTTCGCAAGGAGAGGTTTCCCTAATAGAGAAAAAGCAAGCTTTTACCTCGAGGAGATGGATCATTGGAAGTTGGGATGAGGATCAATGACAACGCCTACCAATTTGATCTTAGAGGTAAGTACAACATTATTTCATCATTCAATATCACTGACATTAGCCCTTTCGTTGTAGACGAAGTAGATTTGAGGGCAAATCCTTTTCAAGGGGGAGGGAATGATGAGGACATCACAAAGAAAGCAAGCCTCGAACGAACGGATGGAACAGATGGGTCGAACGGGCAAGACAATCACGTGGATGCACGGGACGCTGACGAGGATGCGCGGGATGCTGACGAGGACATGCAGGAAACTGATGAGGGCGCACGGGACGCTTTCGAGGATGCAGAAACGCAGACCATTGACGAGACTTGCAGACAAACGGTCGCGTCCGGTATTCGCGGGCCGCCTAACTCGGAGATGAGACTTTTTACGAAAACACTTCAATGGAGGCCTTCTCGAAGTCCAAAATCGATGAAACCAAGACCATTGGAACCATCACTTAAATATCTTTCAGATGAGTACCGCATCACTGCCGGAACGTCACTTTTTTGGCGACATTACGACGAATTTTCCAACGAGACCTCCAGTGAACACTTAGAGCCAAATTCTGAGGTTTCAAGCATGCTAAAGGGGCCTTGGACTAGACCTAAAACCAGGAGGCTATAGGAGAAGGTTCAAGAAATCTTACAAGCCCAAGATATTAAACATCAAGATCATTTTAAGGGTTTAGAGCCTCACAAGCCCATGGACCACGCAAAGACCCATCAAGAAGAAATGTCTTGGATTTGTGTCATTAAAATTCGAATCTGAATTCAAATTATACCACGAACACCTATAATTTAGGGCTTATTTCATGCATTGTCAGTAGGAATAATATCTAGGAAGATTAGTGGTCAATAAGAGTCTTAGACTTTTGAATAGGAGTGTAATGTGGGAGTTTGTTCTGGCCTTCTCTCGTTTTAAAAAAGGCATGCATGAATAACAAAATAACAAGTGATTTTCGAACCAAATAAAAAGCAAACAAGCTTAGCTCATTGTTCTTGAGATTGAGAGATTCATCTCACACAATTAGATCAAGTCCGGGACTTGCTCGATTCGACTTATCAAGCAACAAACCAGGGTTGCTTGTGGTGTCTTCTATCGTTTGAAGAGTTCTAGAGGTGCATATGCTCAAGGGTTTTGGACGGTCTTACTGAGATTTGGGGCAACGTTCTTTAGCACGTATCCGTCTACGGGTTCTAAGGCATTCATTCGCAAAACCAAGTGAAACGCATGATCCAGTCGCACATCACTATGCCCACGCGGGTCCTCTAACTCAGAAATTAATGCTCGTGATGGGTTTCACCTAGTCCACTCGGGTTCAAGTTTAGGCAAGCTTCCCGTGTGGGCTCTTCCTCCATCATGTGCGGACATTGTAAACCGTCAATTATCCCAGAGAGTTTTGCCCAAGGCAAGGCGTCTATTTGCACAGGCGGGGTGCTTGATGATTGATGACCCCGTACGGGTTCTTTGATTAGCCCGCTCGGGCTTCATAGTTCTGAGAAATCCGCCTGTGGCGAGGCGTGATCCCACTCGCCAGGACCATGCATTTCAGGTGTAGCATGCACGGGTTGCAGTGTGGGCATGCGTGGATTAGTGTTCATCTCAAGTGTTTTGAACTCCTCCATGCAACGCCTCAACGTCTTTGGGTGATTGAAATAGGCTTCCGGTGCATTCGGACAGTGTTATCTCCATGGGGTGGTTGTCTCGATATTCATGTTGAACTTCCTCAGCTAGTTCATCCACCATGTTAATGTGCATCACGGGTTTAGTGATGTACAACTTCTTGAGCGTATGGTCGAGCTTGAACTCAATGGACTCGTCTCCGAACTTCATGACTAGTCTGCCTTCATTGCAATATATAACCATGTTCGACGTGTTGAGGAATGGTCTTCCCAAAATGACGGGAGTCTTCGGGTTTATCTTCATTTCCACTACCACGAAGTCCGCTGGGAACCAAAATGTTCCCACTTGTATTGCAACCTTCATTAATATGCCTATAGGACTTCGTACGGACTGATAGGCCAAGGTAATCAACATGTGTGTGGGTTGTAGATCTCCTACTCGATTGAGTTTCTTAACAAATGACAGTAGTAGCAAGCTTACACAGCTCTGATGTCGATTAGTGCATGTTCAAACTCATAATCATAAATCTTGTAAGGTATGATGAAATTATATGGATCGGGAATCTTCTTAGCCATGGTGGGCTGTTGCATTGATAGAGTTAGTGACCATCACTACCTCATTGTCTACGATACTCTTTCTTGTTATTATGTCCTTGAGTAATTTGGTATAAGAGGGCATCTTTATGAGTGCATCGTAGAATGAGATGATGACTTGCAGTTTCCTTAGGTGTTCCATGATTGTAGTGAATTGAGCATCGTCGTTCTCTTTCCTTTGGCACTGCAAGAATGGTAGGGGTGGTGGCCTCAGGGCATGTTTCACGTAGGCTGGCTCCTTCTCCTCTTCCTTGCCGATCTCCTTCTCTTCCAAGCCTTGAGCAACTGTCGTTCATTTGTATTACTTGGAGGCCCTTCTCTCATGGTTGTGGAAGGCATAGATTGCTCCACCGTCTTGCCATTCCTCAGATAGATGGTGTTGACTATTTCCCGAGGGTTTGCCTCAGGCTTCCTAGAGAGCTCTCCAGCCTGTCGGTTGGACCCTTGTGCCAGCTGTGCCACTTGCGTATCCAGGTTTTTCAGGTGTGCTTGAAAGCTTTCCATTTGTTTTCTCATGTCATCTTGCTCAGCCTTCATTTCTCGAAGCGTGTAGTTGTGATTCTTCTGTTCCTACAACAACAATTGAAACATAGGAAGTATGTCGGAGTCACCTGAGTGTTGTGCGTGTTGCTGATAACCTTGGTTCTCGCCACTCCCCCTCTGCTGGAAACCTTGATTTTGGTTTCTTGTCATCATCTGCGGTTAAAAGTCCCGTGGGTTCACTACGTTACTTGTATTGCCATAGGAGAGGTATGGATGGCTCTTGATGTAGTTGTTTTGGTAAGGCCGGTTATTGACGTAGTTGACTTCCTCTATCCCCCGGCCTATAGATGCATCTTGTTACTCTACATGTAGATCTGCCATCATCATGTAGATCTCAACAACTTGTTGCTTTATGTCAGTCAGATTCGGGTTAGCGATACCTAACTCCTTTACATTAGCTTTAGATGGGAGAACATGGTTGTAATCTTTGACATTCTTGCCTCCCTCCCTTGCCATGTTCTCGATCAGATTCTCGAGTTTCTGGAAAGTGATGTTGCTAAGGGAGCCACCACCCGCTGCTACAAAGCCTAATATTTACTTACGCAAGAATACAAATCGGTGTAATACTAGGATCGAACTCTAGGGACAAATGCAACCTAAGCTAAGAATATAACTAAACTAAGACGGATGAAAGTGATGTGATGTGGGGTAAAATATGAGAATGCTTAATGAATTATGATAGCAATGAGGACACGCGAAAGACTTGATAATTAAGAACACTACTCGTTTCGGATTATCGGAATTGCAAGGGTGCAACTAACGAATGCTCATAAATTAATCAAACTATCTTGATAATGGGAAATTTATGCTTGTAAGTAGAGAATGATTCTCTCGATATCTAGACTTCCTAACCACAATAACATGCAATCCTACCTCCCGAGAGCGATTAACACGAAATTACGGTAGCATTAAACAAGCAATCGTAATTTCTGAGTCGATTAACTAATTGGTCAAATTCTCATTAATCAAACTCAATAAACAATTAATATTTCTGGATTCATAATCTAATATCTCAACTAAAAATGAAAGCCTAAGTTATTGAGCGGCCAACACAAGTATAGAACATTCATAGCATTGATCGTAGAAACAAAATACAAGAAAATTTGAAAGATCTAAGCATTAATGCATAAACATAAGCATCCTTTACAAAACCGGTTTCCCTAACCCATAGCTAAAGGCTTACTCACTCATGAATTCTGCTGTAAAACAAGAGAAAACAATAATAGACATGATAAAGAGTAAGAAATACAATGCCTCGGACTTCCCTATTGTTTCCTATGTGTTTTCCGTCACCGATGTTGTTTCCTTGCTTCTCCAACTTCTTCTGAGCTTTCGTATATGTTTTTCATCCCCCTTGGTCTGAGAAGACTATTGTGGTAGCTGAAACAGCTACATTACAATACCTCGCGCCTTATACAGGAGCGACTCCCTTCCTTTTATTGGCGGCGCCCCCTTTTTCCTTCGTTTTAACACGTTTTAAGGTTGTTGTCCTGACATGCATCCCACGCGGGCTAAGGTGACCACCCCGCGTGGGCTCCTCATTGTGCCAATCCGAGCAGGCTGACCATTAGCCTGAGTCGTGCTATTTTTGCTGGAGGTGCAGCTTGCGCGGGCTAATTGTACCACCCTGTGCGGGTTCATGTCTTTTCATGGGGCACAATCGTGTTTTTGCTCCTTTCGCTCAATGCTCGGATATTCCATGTGGTTCCTTGGTCTGAATATGCTTTCAGTGGTTTGTAGCTCCAAATATATGCAGTTGACTCCAAGAATCAACATCCTTAAGCTCGATTATGCCTTGTCGCCTTAAAACCTAAAAATCAACAAAAGGACTAGATAGAGGGTATTCATGTAGATTTTGTAACTCGTGCTATACAAACTACACAAAAATGATCTAAATGTGTAGCCTAAAACTAACCGACGCTACGTGTTATCAAAAAGGAAGGTAAGGAACTCATTGCACTCTCTCTTAATTCAATGGTTGGTCTAACGACCCTAAGAAAATTAAGGATGAAGGGATTGATTAGAGTCCAAGAGGTTATAGTCTTGATAGATTCAAGGATTACTAAAAACTTCATTGCAGAAAGAGTGGTAAAAAGGTTACAATTAATAAAGAACTCAAATTCTTAGTGGTGGAAGATGAAGAAAGAATCAACAGTTCAAAAGATGAAAAACCAAAACTGGAAAATGAGGTGATGGAGGATAAGGAACTCATTGAACTCTCTTTTAATTCAATGCTTGGTCTAACGACTCTATGAAAATTAAGGATGAAGGATTGATTGGAGCCCGAGAGGTTATATTCTTGATAGATTCATGGGCTACTAATAACTTCATTGTAGAAAGAGTGGTGAAAAGATACAATTACCAGTTGTGGAAACCAGATGATTTGGAGTATCCATAAGAGATGGAATCATTATATCTGGTTTTGGAAAATACCAAGATTGAGGTTTCACCATTCAAGATTATAAGATTAAAGATGATTTCTTGCTATTTGACTTGGAAACTACTGTAGTTTTGGGATATAATGGCTTTCTTCTTTGAAAGAAACCCGTATCAATTGGAAATTGCATAGGTTGATTTTCAAGAAGGAAAACCAGAAGACAGAGCTAAGGGGAGATCCAAGTTTTCTAAAAAGAGAGGTGTCTCTCAATGCTCTAACCAAAACCATCAAAGAAGAACCATTAGCATTTCTTCTTGAACTTAACACATTGATTGAAGGACCTAAGATTACTGCAACAACAGTCTTGGAAACAAAAATAGAGAAGGTTCTTCAACAGTTTTATGATGTGTTTGAAGAAAGGACTTGATTGCCTCCTAAAAGATCAAGGGAACATTCCATTAACCTAACCAGTGGATCATCTCGAGTGAATTTGAGACCCTACAGACATTCATTTGCTCAGAAGAATGAAGTGGAAAAACTGGTAAAGGAGATGCTGCAACAAGAATCATAAGACCAAACATCAGTCCATACTCAAGCTCTGTGTTATTGGTACAAAAGAGATATGGTGGATGGAGTTTATGCATTAACTATAGAGCATTGAAGAAGCTCACTATACCAAACAGATATCTCATTACTGTTATTGATAAACTCTTAAATGAATTCCATGTCTCTACAATATTTTCCAAACTTGATTTAAGAGCATAATACCACCAGATAAGAGTTAAAGATGAATATTTTTATAAGACTACTTTCAAGACTCATGAAAGGCATTATGAATTTTTGGTAATGCCTTTTGGATTAACAAATGCTCTAACTACTTTTCAATCTGTTATGAATGATCTATTCAGATAATACTTGAGGAAGTTCGTTCTAGTATTCTTTGATCTCATCCTAATATACAAAAAGGGTTTGTATGACCATGTGGAACACCTCCACTTGGTTTTACAGATTCTCAGAAACCACAGATTCTTTGTAATATGGCCACATTATCTCAGCTGATGGAGTTACTGTTGATCCTACTAAAATTGAAGCTATGAGCAAGTGGGAGACTCCAAAATCCATCACAGCTCTCAAGAGGTTTTTTGGCTTCACTGGATATTATAGAAATTTTGTGAGAAACCATGGAAATATTTCTAAGCCATTGACAAAAATTTTGAAGAAAAATGGTTTCAAATGGAATGAGTAAGCTAACCAGACATTTGAAGAGTTAAAATAGGTTATGACCTCTGTTTATGTCTTAGTTTGCCCGACTTCTCACAAGAATTTATTATTGAGACAGATGCTTCCAAGGGGAAGAGCAGTTCTCTCTCATAATGGGAAACCAGTGGCCTTTATGAGTCAAGGATTCTCCAACAAAGGCAAGGTGAAATCAGTATATGAGAAGGAACTGTTTGCTATTTTTTAGTAGTGGAACGTTGGAGGGATTACCTGATGGGACACAAGT
This sequence comes from Gynandropsis gynandra, assembly GCA_036759665.1. Lineage (NCBI taxonomy): Eukaryota > Viridiplantae > Streptophyta > Magnoliopsida > Brassicales > Cleomaceae > Gynandropsis > Gynandropsis gynandra. The sequence goes on along the minus strand of CM071868.1, from coordinate 31,884,475 downwards.
TTATGATAAAGACGGATCATAAGAGTCTTAAACACTTGTTGGAACAAAGGTATATCACTAAGGACCAGCAAAGGTGGACAACTAAACTTCTTGGATTGGATTTTGAGATAAAGTACAATCCTGAAAATAACAATAAAGTTGCAGATGCCTTTTCAAGAAAATAGAGACTTGAAGAGGAGTTGTCCATGGAATAAGTTTTATATTGGGAACTAGACATGTCAACTATAAAAAAGGAACTCGAAGAAGATGAAGATTGCTCTAGATTGATGCAAGAAGTCCAGAAAGAAGAACTGAATACCAAGGAAAAATATGCAATCAAAGAAAGACTGCTATACAAGAAGAATGGTTATATCTAGAAATTTCAGTTATAAACCAATCTTACTGGAAACTTTCCACAACAAACCAATGGGAGGACATGTTGGAAACCTTAAAACCTTGAAGAGATTGGAGTCTGAAGTTTTCTGAAAAAGGTTGAAGAAAGATGTGATGAACCATATCAAAAGTTGTGAGGTATGTCAGACCAACAAAGCTTCCACCTTAAGTCCAACCAGTTTACTACAACCTTTATCGATATCACATCAAGTTTGGTCTGTCCTCAGCATGGATTTTGTGGAAGGATTATCTAAATCCATAGGTTTTGACAACATACTAGTGGTGGTTGATAGGCTGAACAAATATTGATATTTCATACCATTAAAACATCTATTTATAGGCTGAACAATTCAAGTGGCATAAGTCTTTATGAAAGAGGTAGTAAGACTGCATGTATTTCCGGAGAAAATTGTATCTGATAGAGATAGGATCTTCCTGAGTGAATTTTAGACTTCTCTTTTCAAAGATCAGGGAATTTTATTGGCCTAGAGCTCTCCTTATCACTCTCAATCAAATGGGCCAATTGAGATACTAAACAGATGCTTGGAAACTTATCTCATATGTTTTATCAATGAGAAACCAAGATCTAAGGTCACATGGTTGATCTGGACTGAATACTAGTATAACACATCTTATCATACATCTTTGATGACCACACCATTCGACACCCTATATGGAAGGGAACCTCCAAGACTCATAAACCGTCTGAGATGCCTACATCAAACATGAATTTAGAAACAATGTTGAAGGAAAGGGAAGAAGTGTTGAGGATGGTACAACAGAATTTGAACAACGCTCAACAAAGAATGAAGGACTCTGCAGACAAACATAGAAGAGAAGTGGAATATTCAGTATGAACTTGGGTCTACCTCAAATTCAGACCCTATATACAGAGATCCTTGGTTTCTAAGCCTAATGTCAAGCTTACAAGTCGGTATTATGGCCCTTATTAGATCACCAAAAGGATAGGAAAGGTTGCATACAAGGTGGGATTATTAGAAGATTGTTTAATACATCCAGTTTTCTATGTGTCTCAACTGAAAGAGGCTACTGAAAACCATTCTGTGCATCCCTTACTAGTGGGAACTATAGAGATTTTAGATCCTTTTCTGGAGCTAGAAGCCATATTGGAAGTCAGGAGACAGAAAGACACCAAGAATATAGAATTGTTGATACGTTGAAAGGGAATTCCTGAAGAAGATGCCACTTGGGAGACAATGGAGGATCTCACAATGAGGGAATTCCTGAAGAAGATGTCACTATCTAGTATACATACTACCATTTTCTCAACTGTGTAATCTCACCTACTAGATGCATTAAGATCGCTATCCTAATTCCTAAGTTCAATTAATCGACCGACTAAGGTTCTAAATCAATTCAGACTTCATATCATGACTACGTTCCAAAATCTAATTCAGCTCCCAATGCAATCAGACTTTTATAATCATTCATTCAAGTGACCAACAAGAATAATAAAATTAAGAATAGCCAATCAATCCGAAAACGATATAACATTATAACCAAGCATTACGCACAAGATTTCATTACATATCGACAAAGCTCTCTAACCCGTAGCTACTAAACTACTCAGACATGGACTTAGAAAACAAAACACGAAAGAAAAACTATTGTCAACATAGATAAAGAACGATATCCCTCCCTATTCTACTATCAATGCCTTCAATAGCTCCTCCGCGTTTTGAGTTCGTCGCCCCATCTCCAGCCTTCTGGCGTGCTGTTCTCTCTCTTGTTCTCTCGTGTCTATTGTGTGGTATGTGTGTTGTGTGTTTTTTCCGAAATCTGAGCTTTTCCTCTTGACCCCTTCGACCTCTTTCCTCTTTCCTTTTCTCTTTCCTTCCTCTTTGGCCGAATCTAAGCTCTCCAGCCCTTTCCTTTTCCTCCTCATTTCCTCTTCTCTACTTGTTTCCTTTTTCTCGATTTCCATTTTCTTCAGCAGCTTGTGTTTCCTTTTCCTCTTGTACAGCAACGGTTTCCTTTTCTTTTCTCCTCCTTTTCCTCTTTGGTTGGTTGTCTTCTTTCGCTTGTCCATGCGTTTCTTTTTATCGTTCCAACAACCATTTCCATTTTCTATCTCCAGCGACTGCAGTTTCCAATTCTTGTGTAGGCGGCTATCTTTCCATTTTTGTGTAGGTGGTTGGAAGTTTACATTTTGTTCCTGCAACTTGCTCCCGTTTTATGTAAACCATGTTTCCTTTTCATGTTCCAACCGTGATCTTCTTATTTTTGTTCCAGCGATCGAAAGTTTCCATTCTTGTGAGCCGCAACCTAAGTTTCCATTTTTGTGAGCCGCCTATTTCCTTTTCTTTGTGGACATGTGCCTTCTTTGTAATCCAGCCGTCATTGCTTCCATTTTTCTTCTTTGATCTAAGATCCTTGGATTTTGACCGTGTATACTTGATCGGAGAGTGGTTTTTGCTTCATTTCCTCATGTCTGTACCTGATATTTCATTTTCTACAATAACACGAGAAAGCACTAGAAGAGGACTAAATGATGCTTAATGTTTGGTACAGTCTAAATGAATGGTTAAACTAAGTATGAAAATGGACTAAAATATTATGACAAACTAGACGTTATCAATAAAGATTATGTTTTAGCATTTCAACTTTCAAAATATTTAATTAAATATTATTTTTATTTGAATTGTCTATATTATCTATATTTTGAATAATTATTTTAATATTTTTGAAGTTTCAAAGTATCTAAAAAGTTTTATTTGACTTTTTAAACATTTATTTAAATTATTTATAAATTTATAGTTTTTAATAAAATATTTATTATGTAATTATATAAAAAAATTAAAACTGCTAACAAATCCGCATGACTCGTAAATTGAATTGATTCAAAAGCTTAACCTAAACTGATCTAAAAATTATGCAAATATTGTATCTTGTGTTATTAACAAGGGTTTACAGAGAGTGTAAATACATATATTAACATAACTGATCTTCTTAGATATAAGGTAACTTATATATTTGGTGAATATATTGAATATCCCTTATATGCCCCTTAAGATGGATCATCCATGATGAGTCCAATCTTGTTACATAGAAAATAAAAGGTAGTGCGAGGTACGGTTTGGTGAGAAGGTCCGCAAGGTGATCGGCAGATGAGACATGAGAGACATGAAGAAGACCAGACTGAACTTGCGTCCGAACGAAGTGGTAATCTAAGGCAAGCTGTTTCATCTGTGAATGAAAGATAGGGTTGGGGCATAGGTAAGTGGCACCAATATTATCGCAATAAACATCTGGGACAGCGGGTAACACAACACCAAGTTCTGTGAGAAGATTGACTATCCATCGAATTTCAGCCAAGGTTGCTGCAACTGACCGATACTCTGCCTCCGTGGACGAGCGAGCAGCTAAGCCTTTTTTATTTTTAGACGACCATGAAATAGGATGCTTCCCGAGATACACAATGTAGGCACCGGTGGAGGTTAGATCATATTAATCACCTCCCCAATCAGCATCGCTAAAAGCATGCAACGATACATAATTGGCAGCAGAGAAGTATAAGCCACGGTTGCGAGTCCCTGCAAGATACCGAAGCACCCTTTTTGTTGTTGTCCAGTGAGCAGATGTTGGAGCATGCATAAACCGTGAGAGCTAATTAGCAGCGAAGCTTAGATCAGGACGCATAAGAGATAGGTATTGCAAGCTTCCGACAACAATTATGTACTCCGAAGGGTCCAAGAGTAAATCTCCAGAAGCAAGTGTTAGACGAGTTGTTGACGCCATAGGTGTTGACTGGTTTTACGCCAAGCATATCCACACGCTGTAAGAGATAAGAGACATATTTACGTTGCGTGAGACAGAGACCTACTGCATTACAAGCCGCTTCCATAACAAGGAAGTAATGAAGATCGCCAAGGTCCTTTAACGAGAAACGAGCTGTAAAGGACTGAATGAAGTTGCTGACTTGAGTTGAACCGGTAATGACAAGATCATCAACATATATAATGATAACGTCAATTTTGTTCTAGTATTTTCATCTATTTTCATAGTTAGTTTCATCATTCATTTGATTTACCAAGCATTAAGCATCATGATCATCTCGTTTTCAGTCATTTTGGAGCTAAAGGATGTGCGCGAGACAAAGTACAAACTTCGAGGATCATCACGGGACAAACGGGACGAGAATCGGCAAGGAATAGCCACTACCCGCGCGAGTAATTTCCCTAGCCCAAGCAGGCATTTGTTACGGAGATTTTGTCCAACGAATTGTGCACGAGTCGGGCAAGAAATACCACGCCCAGGGCCTCAGCCCCATCGGGCAACAAGTCAGCCCGAGCGGGTAGCACCATAGCCCGAGCGGGCTGCCCTTCTTTCATCGCGATCCCGCGCAACCTTCCGCGCTGCACCCGAGCGGGTCACTTACCCAGCCCGCGTGGGTCACGTCCGTCACCTGCAACTTCAAATAAGTTAATTTGACTTAAAATAAATGGGAGTTCGTTGGGGACTTATACAATAAGGAAAACGCCTTTAGAGAAGAGGAATAAGTGACATTTCGCTGGAGAAAGTAATGGAAACGTTGCCAACTTAATCAAGAATAGAAAACTCAAGAAAAGGCAAGAAAAGAGGTTTGGTTGTTGTAACGAATGAGGGGAGAGTTTCAAAAGGAATTGAGACAAAAACAAGGAGAGAAAAGAGAGCACACGTAGAGAGAGAGAGAGAAAGAGAGCAGAACGCACACACAAGGGCGAAGGACGGAGCGAGGAAGTCGAAGTGTGGAGGAGCTATTGAAAACGTCGGTAATAGAATAGGGAGGGATCTCATTCTTTATCCATGTCGAATATAGTTATCTTTTGTGTTTCGTTTTCTAAGTTCATGTCCGAGTAGGTCCATAGCCATAGGTTAGAGAGCTTTGTCGACATGTAACGAAGTCTTGTTCTTAATGCTTGGTGATCCTTAATGCTTTCGTTCTTGAATGTCATTTGAATGAATGATTTTGGTATTTGATCACTTTCAGATTGATTGGTTGTTTTTAATGCTTTCTTTCTTGTACACCACTCGAATGAATGATCATAGAAGTTTAATGAATCTACGCCAGGGGATTAGACTTTGGAACTTAACCATGATTTAGGATTTAATCGGTTTAGAATCTACGCCAGGTCGATCGATTGAATCTAGGGATTATGATAGCAGTCTTAATGTGTCTAGTGGGTGAGATTACGCAATCGGAAGATTGGTAGTACGCACGCTAGGTAGTGGACAAGTCTACGCCAGTCAGTTCCTATATTAGAGCTTGAATTCCCTGAACTCGTGATAATATCTAAGACCATGATCTTGTTTGAACTTTGTTGCATCATCGTGCATCTCTCGAAACCTGTGGTGTTTAGTTCATTGAGTTTAATCCGATAGTTAGTTAGTTAGTTTATCTTTATTCGCATTCCTATCATTTATTGATTTTACACGTCTATTCATTAGTTATTAGCTTTAGAGTTGCATCGATTCCTCGTGTTCGACCCTGGTACTATACGATCCGTATTCTTGCGGAAGCGTTAGTCTAGGTAATTATTACTTGAGATTAACCACATCAAGTTTTTGGCGCCATTGCCGGGGAATTGATTACGGCTTTAGAGTTAGGATACTTTTAGATTAGGACACAGTCCTTTCCAGAGTCTTATTTGTTTTTTGTGTTTTTGCTTTAAGTTTTTTTTCTCTTTTCTTGAGTCAAATCTTTTTACCTCTCGGAGCCTAACCGATTCTTGTGTTTCTATTTTGTGAGGTACATTATCGTGCAAGACCGAAGAAGAACAAATGGCAGAACGTCACATTCTAAATGTGCCACAAATTCCAGCCGCGTTAACCTATAGAACATACATGGCTCCTAGGCATACGCAACTCTTGTCTTGCATCGGTAGAAGGGATGCCCACGTCGAGTTACAACCAGCATTCATTCAGATGCTCGGTAACACAACATTCAGAGGGAGACCTACCGAGGATCCAAATCAGCATCTTACTGATTTTAAGACGCTTTGCCAAACAATCAGAACCGGAGAAGGAATCTCGGATGAGGACGTCACGCTCGTTGCCTTCCCATTCTCAGTGAAGGATAAAGAACAAGACTGGTTGTATTCCAAACCGGCAAATTCCATACGATCATGGGAACAACTAGAGGAAAAGTTCATGATGCGATTCTTCCCTCACAGTAAAGCTCAGCTAGCCAAGAATCAAATCAACACATTTGTCCAAGGAGCAGTTGAGAGTTTATACGAAGCGTGGGAATGTTTCAAAGGCTATCAACGCCTTTTCCCACACCACGACATGGATCAGAGCTATCTTATACACAACTTTCTGCAATGACTCATGGATAACACGAGGATTCTGATCATAGCCGCCGCTGGAGGTTCCTTGAGCAACCTCACTTTTCCAGAAATCGAAAACTTGATTGATCGTATGGCTGATGAAGGCAGCAACACCGCTGAAGAATACAATCACAACGCTCCAGAAAGGGTAGCTAACTTGAACAACACGCATGCCTTATATGCCGAGATAGTTGAAGTAAAAGATCAAATCAGTGGAATCTACAATATGATGTCCGAAGTGCATCAATCGAAATGCTTTGAGCAATCTGAAGAGCAAGGAATTCAAGGGTACGAGGAGGTGAATTATGTGAGCAACAATCAGCCTCTAGGTAACGCTTATAACCCTAAATGGAGAAATCACCCTAACCTTTCGTATAAGAATTCCGGTGGTGCATTTAATACACAACGTTTATCGGTGAATTTCCAACCGCGGATTATGCAACGAAATCAAAAATTTCTGTCAAGGACACAACCCCAAACTCAGAACTATCAGCCATGTGCACCTCAGTCAGAGCCAAACCAACCCGAAGTAGCCCCCAACGTCAATGCCATGTTCACTCGTCTCCTCCAATTCCAAGAAAATCAAGGTAGCTTGATGTTGCAAATGCAACAAAGTCAGAGTAATTTGGTGAGGGAACAAGAGAGCACCAAGAAGCAGATAGAGGCTTTCAAACTCATCTTAGACAATTGGAGACGCAAGTTGCACAACTTGCACAAGGGGCAGCACGACCACAAGGAGTTCTACCGGGGAGACCGGAAGCAAATCCTCGTGAGCACGTCAACGCCATATATCTACGGAGTGGTAAGGTGGTGGATCAGCCCGCTCCTTTGATGTTTGAAAGGGGTGAAGTAACTAGTACAACAGTGGAAAATGGCAGCGACAATGAAAAGCAAAAAAGGAAAACCGAGAAGGAAGAAGAGCCGAAATACGTGAAACCCGAACCAAGACCGCCTCCTCTGCCATTCCCACAACGTCAATGTGGAAGACTGATGGATCAGGCCAATCCCTTGACATTTGACAAAGGTGAACCGTCCAGTACACTAATGGAAAAGGGCAGTATCATCGAAGAGCATAAAAAGAAACCCGAGGAGGAGGAAGAGCCGAAATACGTAAAACCCGATCCAAGACCGCCTCCTTTGTCGTTTCCCCAACGTCAAAGCAAAAAGAACAAGGATGCTCAATTTGCTAATTTTGATGAGATGTTAAAGAAGATGCAAATTACCATTCCATTCCACGATGCATTGAAGAAGATGCCTTCATACGCTAAGTTCTTGAAGGAGGTGCTTGCGAACAAACGAGACGTAGAGATGGAAACCGTCATGGTGACTAACTCGATGCTGCAGCCAAACCTACACAAGAAGATATCCGATCCAGGTATATTCGTCATCCCTTGTAAAATAGGTGCTTATGAAATTAGCCATGCACAACTTGATGTCAGAGCAAGCGTAAGCGTGCCACCATTGCCGTTATACGAAAAACTGGATCTTAGGGACCGAATGGATCTTAAACCTACACGAATGGCGCTCACCATGGCTGATCGAAGTGTTAGGATAGGCGAGGGAATGCTGGAAGACGTGCCATTAAAAGTTGGGAAGTTCTTCATCCCGGTCGAGTTCGTCGTCTTGGATATGGAGGAGGACAAGAAAATCCTAATTATTCTCGGTAGGTCGTTTCTCAATACGGCGAAGACGATCATACATTGTGCTGAAGGTAGACTCACACTTAAATTCAGAGATGAAGAAGTGGAATTCAATCTTAACGACACACTCAAGCAGCCTTGTATGGTGGATTCGGTATTCCACATCGACGTCCTAGAGAGACTAGCCGAAGAAGTCTTTGACGAGTTCGGGAATATGGATTTCATTGATTTAGCTCTTTTAGCAGCTGAAAAAGAAGTGTATAAAGACCCAAACGATGCAACATACTATACTAAGCTGATGCACGAAGAAAAGACGAAGGAGATTCCAAACACCAAGCTAGACGCACTCCGAGCAGATTTCTGTGCGATCCGAGCACAGCAGCTCCTGAGCAAAACAAAAGGTGAAATTTCAGACAATCCTTATGAAGAGGAGTGCTCAACCCATAACCACATAAGTACATCTCGATTGGAAATCAATTCAAATCAAGAAAACTTCCTAAATCAGAACGCAAACCCCCGTGCATCCAAGACAGATTCTAGCGCGCATCAAACAGCAGGTAGCGCGAGTTCAACCACTCCCGAGACGCATAACAGCCACGCCAAACGTCCAGCACCTAATTGGGAGATTGATAAGGCACTCAAGGTGAAGATGAAGCCTTCACCACAAGGGCTCACGCACCAACAAATTCCGGAAACATTGAAGGGAACAAAAGACGAACGCCTAACCGGTTTCATGGAGTTCATAATCGGACTTATGGATAGCTCAAATAAATTATTTGGACAGCAAGATCTAGCCCCCAACATAGGTAACGACACGACTGAGCTTAGAGAGGATATGACTGATCGTGCAAGGAATCCAACTTATTCGCGTGCTATACCCGATCGAGCTCACTATGCACGTGAGACGCTACGCACACAACGACGTCGAGGACGTCCACCTAATGAGTAGTACATTTTGGTCAGGCTCGTGACCTTAAACAAGCGCTTCTCGGGAGGCAACCCGAGCCCCATATCCTTTAGTTATTTTTTTTTAATTTTTTTTTTTAAAATTCGACTCTTATTCTTTTCACAAGCATGCTCCTTACCAACGATCCCGATGTATCGTATTGTCTACTTTGGATTGTGTGACTTTTGTTACAGGTTTTCCACTTTGAAATCATCCACAACATAAGGAAAGATGCGTACGCCCAGCTACATCAACTCGAGACAGCAAGCACGCATCAGGTGCACACGTTCCTATTTATAGTATTTTTCCCCGAGTTTTTGCGTGTTAGTCCTTCTCTTAGGTATTGAACACCGGAACGGTGTTCCGTTCAAGTTTGGGGGGAGGGTATTCTTCGAATGTCATGATTGTGATTAGGATTTAGATGTTGGGTTCTTCGTTTCGTTTTTTTTGGATTAGACGGACGGATATCTAGTACGAAAAATTTCGAACTTTAGTCACCTTGTGCAACTTTATCGAATCGGGAACAAAAGTCTAGGTTTGCTGAAACATACCTTTAGATATCGATTAGTTAGTGGTCGTGCATGAATCCATAGCCTATAGTTGTATTCCTTCCCTTAGGTTTCGATCCCAATCATTTATATCTCCGAGCGTACCTTTCATTCCTTGTTTTGTTTCGATCATTATATTTCCACGCACTTACACTCCGCTGTCAATAGACTAAGTTCTTTAACTTTTCAGCCCTACATCGACATGAGTGCATCAATATTGATGGTTTGGGTCTAAGTGGTGGGTCGAGGCAGTTTTTCTACATCCTAAGGGTTAGAGTCGATGCGTATTCACACTAGTTAATCAAAAAGAAAAAAAATCAGCAAAAACGCAACCTCTTCACTCCGCTAAGGTTACGAGACCTTATGAGTGTGCCAATTGGCAACCTGGGTCTAAGTAGAAAGCTGTCTCTTCAACTCCGACGTCCTAAAAACCGAGTGCGAATTTTCAAATAAAAAAATGTGTGGAAACCGAAAAAAAAAAAGCAGAAGAAAAAGAGAACTGAAAAAGAAGAAAAATAATTGTCTTAAGAATGGTATCGAACTGTTTGTGCATTAGAATAGGTATGGAGATTGCTTGGATGTTGTCTAGGGGTTAGTGAAATGAACTCAGGATATGTGTAGGATTGCACGGTTAGTGGCTTTTGGTAGATAGGGTTCTAAATTCAGTGCGCTTAGATCTATGTTCGTGTGACGCGTTGTTGCGTAGGGTGGCTGACTTTTCGAGTTGATCGTGCTAATTTTCGGTTGTTGTCTAACTCCTCTCCTGCTTCTTTCTAGTCTTGCTCGAGGACGAGCAAAGGTTCAAGTTTGGGGGAGTTTGATAACGTCAATTTTGTTCTAGTATTTTCATCTATTTTCATAGTTAGTTTCATCATTCATTTGATTTTACCAAGCATTAAGCATCATGATCATCCCGTTTTCAGTCATTTTGGAGCTTAAGGACGTGCACGAGACAAAGTACAAACATCGAGGATCATCACGAGACAAACGGGACGAGAATCGACAAGGAATAGCCACTACCCGCGTGGGTAATTCCTTAGCTCGAGCGGACATTTGTTACGGAGATTTTATCCAGCGAATTGTGCACGAGTCAGGCAAGAAATACCACACCTGGGGCCTCAGCCTGAGCGGGCAGCAAGTCAGCCCGAGCGGGTAGCAGCTCAGCCCGAGCGAGCAGCACCACAACCCGAGTGGGCTGCCTCTTCTTTCATCGCGATCCCGCGCAACCTTCCACGCTGCACCCGAGCGGGTCACTTACCCAGCCCGCATAGGTCCCGTCCGTCACCTGCAACTCCAAATAAGTTTGACTTAAAACAAATGGGAGTTCGTTGGGGACTTATACAATAAGGAAAACGCCTTTAGAGAAGAGCAATAAGTGACATTTCGTTGGAGAAAGTAATGGAAATTTTGCCAACTTAATCAAGAATAGAAAACTCAAGAAAAGGAAAGAAAAGAGGTGTGGCTGCTGTGACGAATGAGGGGAGAGTTTCAGAAGGAATTGAGACGAAAACAAGGAGAGAAAAGAGAGCACACGTAGAGAGAGAAAGAGAGCAGAACGCACACACAAGGGCGAAGGACGGAGCGAGGAAGTCAGAGTGTGGAGGAGCTATTGAAGACGTCGGTAATAGAATAGGGAGGGATCTCATTCTTTATCCATTTCGAATATAGTTATCTTTTGTGTTTTGTTTTCTAAGTTCATGTCCGAGAAGGTCCATAGCCATAGGTTAGAAAGCTTTGTCGATATGTAACGAAGTCTTGTTCTTAATGCTTGGTGATTCTTAATTCTTTCGTTCTTGAACATCACTTGAATGAATGATTTTGGTATTTGATCGTTTTCAGATTGATTGGTTGTTTTTAATGCTTTCGTTCTTGTACATCACTCGAATGAATGATCATAGAATTTTAATGAATCTACGCCAGGGGATTAGACTTTGGAACTTAACCATGATTTAGGATTTAATCGGTTTAGAATCTACGCCAGATCGATCGATTGAATCTAGGGATTATGAGAGTAGTCTTAATGCGTCTACTGGGTGAGATTACGCAATCGGAAGATTGGTAGTACGCACGCTAGGTAGTGGACAAATCTACGCCAGTCAGTTCCTATATTAGAGCTTGAATTCCCTGAACTCGTGATAATATCTAAGACCAATGATCATGTTAGAGCTTCATTGCATCATCGTGCATCTCTCGAAACCTGTGGTATTTAGTTCATTGAGTTTAATCCAATAGTTAGTTAGTTAGTTTATCTTTATTCGCATTCCCATCACTTATTGATTTTACACGTCCTATTCATTAGTTATTAGCTTTAGAGTTGCATCGATTCTTTGTGTTTCACCCTGGTACTATACGATCCGTATTCTTGCGGAAGCGTTAGTCTAGGTAATTATTACTTGAGATTAACCACATCATATAAGAACAAAGATACAACCAGCCTCACTATGATGAATGAAGAGAGATTCATCTATGATGAATGAAGAGAGATTCATCGCCAAGTGAGTTAGTGAAGTGCTGAGAGACTAGAAACTGGCGAAGTTGAAAGTACTAGGCTCGCGGAGCTTGTTTGAGGCCATAGTTGGCTTTCCAAAGTTTACAAACAGAGGTAGGATGATCACGATCAACAAATCCCGGTGGTTAAGACATGAAGACTTATTCGGTGAGATTGCCTTGGAGAAAGGCATTATTGATATCTAATTGTCGGAGTGTCCACCCATGAGAGATAGCAATGCTAAGTACAAGTCTGATCGTAGTAGCCTTCACTACTAGACTAAATGTTTCATGAAAATCCACACAGGTCGTTGGTGAAAACCTTTGGCTACGAGTCGTGCCTTGTAGAGATCAACGCAACCATCGGGTTTTCGCTTAATTCTAAAAATCCATTTGCAACCAACAATGTTCCGAGTTTCATTCGGAGATACAAGTTCCCAAGTCTGATTGCGAACCAGAGCATCAAACTCGTCACTCATGGCATGTCTTCACATTAAGCTTTTGAGTGCTTCGGTACGAGTGTGGGGTTCTACATCCTGCAGAGAACAAGAAGAATGATAGGTGAGTCCCTCAATTGGTTTCTGAATGTTGTTCTTTGCCCTTGTAATCAATGGGTGTGTATTCTGCGTAGAACCAGTGAGATGTGTATCTCTATGAGGTTGTGTAGGTGCTGTAGTTGATGGTGCTTTCGGAATTGTCTGCATCAAGTCTGATGTTACCAGCGGTGTGAGTGATGGATCGATGCTCAGGGACGAGGCAGAAGATGGTGTTATGAGTGACTCGAATATAATGGGTAGTCGAGAGACAAGGGGCTGACACGAGGTATAAGAGGAAACAAGTGATTCTGATTGTGTCGAAGGTGAACAAACGAGACCGGGAAATATCGAGAGGGATCAGAAAATGGGAGAACATGTTCATGAAATTGAACATGGCGTGAAACAAAGACACATGATTTTGTAGGGTCGAGACACAAATAAGTATTTTGAGTGGAAGAATAACCTAGTAAGACACATGGGGTGGAGCAACGGTTGAGGCAGCATAAGGTCGCAGCCATGGATAACACAAGCAGCCGAATACACGAAGGTTATTGTAATTTGGTGCAGATCCAAGAAGACATTTATTGGTGACAAATTGGAAAGAATTGGTGACAAATCGGAAAGAATTGGTGTAGGCATACGGTTTATCAAGTATGTGGTTGTAGTAAAGGCATAAGACCAAAAATGAGCGGGAAGTGATGCATGCATAAGAAGGGAAAGACCGGTTTCGACAATATGTCGATAACGACGTTTAGAGATTCCGTTGTGCTCGGGGGTGTGTGGAGGAGTTGTAAAGTGAGAGATACTATGGATGAAAGAAATGAAGTAAGCGCAATGTTTTCCCCACCATTGTTAGTATAAAGAGTCGAGATTTTGTGCTGAAAACGTGTCTCAACAAGTGCTTTGAAGGTTGTGAAAGTGGAATGAACATGAGATTTTTTTAGAGGATAAAGCCATGTGTATCTCGTATAATGATCAACAAATAGAACATAGTATTTGAAGCCATCTGTTGATAGTATCGGTGAGCTCCAAACATCAAAGAAGATAATTTCAAATGGTCGTGAGAAAGTAAGAGTAGACAATGAAAAGGGAAGCTTATGACTTTTATTACTAGAACAAGAGTTGCATAACAATGAAACAGAGGACTGAGACAATGACAAAGAAAAATGTAAAATTATTTGTTTAAGAACAAGAAATGCAGGATGGCCTAGATGCGAGTGCCACTTGGATACAGTGGTCTTAGACACAGAAAGACCTAAAATAGGAGACGATGATAATGGTTGAATGGGCCACTCACAAAACTTCACCTTTAGCGCTGCCTTTTAGAATTGGTGTACCCGTGCTTTATCCTTCACCTGAAAACCATTTGCAGAGAATTCAATGGAGACATCATTAGTGTTGCATAACTTATGGACGAATATCAAATTCTTTTTTATATCAGGTACACAAAGCACATTATTGAACATGATAGTTCGAGATTGTAAGGGTACGGAGAAGGAACCCGTACGTGTGATGGGGAAAATTTGTGCCATCTCCCAGAACTACAGTTTCACCACCAGCGCAAGGATTGTGAAGAGCAAGGTTGTGCAGATCCGAGCTGATATGGTGAGTTGCACCACTGTTTAGAAGCCATGGAGCAGCATCAAAGGAGGAAATCATGGTATTATTGGAATGTGGTTGCCACAGACGAGGAGTTGTTCCCCATTGCTGCGAAGAGGGAAACTGAGTACCAAAGTTCGTTGTTGTGATGAGCTGAAATTGTGGACAGCGTTTGGCACTATGCCCAAACGTTCCGCAGGTTTGGCACTTGCCTTGATATCCCCTTGGTTGATTAATGGTTACTGGAATTGCGGTTTAAGTTTTTGTTATTGTTGCATCCGAGAGCCGAGTAGTTGCGAGTGTTGACAGCAAGTGTCATGACAGATAATGGAGAGACAGATAGAGCTGTGGCAGTGAGTTTTGCCTCATGGTTGAGCAAACTCTCATGCAGGTCATCAACTAAGATCAAGGAATCCCGAGCATTAACAACATCAATAATAGGCTTGAAATCCTCAGGGAGACCATCCAAAATGAATTCGATGAGATCCTCAGGATCAATCGGTTTCCCGAGAAGAGCTAGTTCGTCGGATTTTGATGTGACGAGTCTCATGTAGTCATCCATAGTTTGTGTGCCTTTGGTGCATCGTTTGAGTTGTTCCTTGATTTGGCGAATGTGACCTCGCGACGCTTTGCCATATTTGTTGGCCAGTAGCTTCCAGGCCTCTAGAACAGAGGCGGTACGAGTAGTCATAGGCTGCAGCGTAAAGAGAGGGTACCGAGAACTGCAGAGACACGCTCTTGCTATTTGAAGGGTGCAAACACAGGGTTTTGTTGAGAGATCCCATCAACAAGGATTGTGGTTGTGGGAATCAGCGAGTTGTCTTGAATAAAACATGCAAGACCATTTCCTTCGAGAAGTGCGGAGACTTGAACGCTCCATGTGAGATAGTTTGATGGCATTAGTTTTGCGATGTTACCCATGTTGTCCGTGAGTAACACTTTTGGTTGGGTCTTGAGGATTGAACACGAGGCCGTATTCGGCATTTGTCGATGGGGTTGTGTTTTGAGATTGAGCAGTGGTGGACATGGTATAAGGAGAGACAAAGGAGAAAAACAAGGGAAATAGTATGAAAGACTTGGCCAACAACAACAACTAGGGTTTGATTTGTGATGTGAGTCGTATGGGCTCACCAATCCATTTAGTATCCTAATTGCATTGAATATTTTAAATATTGTAAAGCCTAGTATCATTTTTCCGTTTAAGTTATAACTTTTTTTCTATTGTTTTTTTCGATATTCTTGTTAAATTCCGCCATTGTTGTAGAGCTTGAAGTTCAAAGAGAAACGGATATTCATCGTGAATTTCAAATTCATCACCCTAAAGTGACTATCTAAGAGAAAAAACAAGTAATAATCAGGATTGTTAGCTTAGTAGCTGTTTTTGTTCTACACCGTGGATTTGAAGATGGAAGGCATAATTGGATGGGAATAATTTTGGATCCATTTTGCAATACTTCCAAACGCGAACTTGAACGCGAACGCGAACTTGAACGCGAACGCGAACTTAAAACTCGATGGTGTGCGGCTAAGCTAATCGGCTCGGCTCGAGAGGTAGATGGGAAGAGGTTTCACGGCGACGACCAAGGGGGAGAAGAGAAAACTCAGTGATATGGAGATGCTAAAACCGCAAACTTGGGACAAAGCTTCGTATATTTTCTTCTTCCCTTCCAATTTTCTGGCTTCGTGGACAGGAAAACTCTTGATCACCACCTCCATTGATCGATTCCTCCTTTACCCGAATTCTTAAATCTCTTCTCCCATTGAGTTCCCATCTTTCCCCAAATACCCATCTCTGTTCTTGTCTCTGTTCATGTCGTAATGTTACGGATGCTTCGATGCTCCTTTTTCAGCCGTTTCTTCTTGTTGCTTCTTCTGTTACTGTCACCGTCGACATGTACTTGCGGTGACGGCGGGTTTCGGATCTCTTCGTCGGATTCTCGTAACGAGCAGCAGCGAGTCGCCATGAGTCGACCCACTGGCAGATCGCTCTTGCACTATCCGTAAGTTTCTCCGTCTCTCGCGTTTGAATGGCTTTAGTCTGAGATTCTGGTGTAAAACTCGAGCTTTAGATTAGGGATTAGTGTTCAAACTGAGTCGAAAATTTTCTATAATCGTCAGGGAGGTAGTTTTCGTCTGTGTTATAGTGGATGGTTTTCATCTGAAACGATGTTGATATGCAATCCGGATAAAGTTTTTGGTGATTTAGACAAGAATGTTCTGTGATTGTTTCTTACCAAAATTGTCTTTTTTCGTTAGATGCTTATGTCTGTTCTTTCTTACAACTCATGCTGCTTTGAATTTGCTTGTTCTAGCTTTCTGCATAAGTTGAAATTTTGCATAGCTATGAACTCGGTGACAGATGAGTGTTATATGGTTTGATTCCTTTTTCTTTACATGGCTTTGATATCATCTGGCTTCTGATTGTCAGTGAGTTGGTTGAGCCGAACACCGAGTTCGTTGTTGATCGAGATGGGAAAGTGTCCCTAATGCATCAATCGGGGAATGTGATCTGGTCCTTTGCATCAGGACCACCAATTCAGTCTTCCTATGAGGCTCCTGTGACTGATGAAAACAACAGAGACAATGTTTCTGAGATAAGTAGCAGTTTTGTATTAGAATATTTGGACGATTCAGAGGCTAATACGGTTGATGAACGCTATGCTAGATGGGTATGGAAATTTGCAGGCTCTCAGTTCTTGGCATGTATATTTACACATTGATGTCTCCATTGATCAAATCCATTTCTAGTATACTGCATTTGACATGTCCTGCTTCAGATTTCTCTGATTTTTTCTCCCACTGCATAGCTTGGGATTGTCTATTGAAGATTTTGCTCATGTGATTGCAGAAAGTTCATGTAACTATGGAGGACCTGCTTACGAAGATGCCGCTTGTGACTGATGATGGGTTGACGTTAGGGTCTAAGACAACTACTGCGTTTTTGGTTGATGGTAGATCTGGGAGGCTAATCCATATTTATCAATCATCCGACTCTTTCCGAGGTGATAACAATGGTACTAATGCTGTGTTGAAGCCCACTGGTACCAGAAACGTTGCCGAGCTACCTCTTCTTATCACCAGGACAGATTCCAAACTAGAGCACTTCGACAAAACCTCTGGAAACCTTTCATGGAACGTGACCGTTTCTCAGTTTAGGGCTGATTTTCTCTGTGAGTCTACTTTCAATTCAGGCAGCGAGCTCGGTCCTGAAATTCTAACTGGGATTTATATGCCATTGCAATGTGGTTCACAAACTGATGTCCGTCCACTGGTTAAGTTAGAACTTTTCATCAAGATGCGCATTGATCAACATATGAATATGTTACCCGCTTTGCAGCCTGACAGTGCTTATGAAGCGGAAAAGCTTCCCTCACAATACAGAGCTGACAGACAATCGAACTCCCGGCAATATGCTGACAGCAGAGCAAGTATTTATCTGCCTTCTGCAGGAACAAAAGAGTCCAGGAGGTTACGGGAGCAGGATGTGAAAAGTTTGGAAAGAAAGCCGGGAAACAAGGTCAAAAAACTTTTCAAATGGTTAGCAGTACTAGTATCTTGTAGCGGCATTGTGTTTCTTCTCCGCACTGCTATCAACATCTTTGTTTCCAGACAAAAGAGGGCTACTAAGGACACTTATGCGAAAGCTGTACCCTCCAAAAAGAAGAAGAATAGAAGATCAGGAAAGAATGGTCTTGTGAATGAGCAGGAAGATAGGTCATTTGATGCTGCCTACCAGGATCGATTTGAGTTAATTGAAGGAGGTGGCCAAATGTTATTAGGCTTTAATAGTCTTCCGAATGGTGCAGCTGATGGGCGAAAGATTGGCAAATTATTTGTATCAAATAAAGAAATTGCTAAGGGAAGTAATGGCACTGTGGTGTTCGAGGGTATCTACGAAGGTCGGCCAGTAGCTGTGAAACGACTTGTTCGATCTCATCATGAGGTTGCTTTTAAGGAGATTCAGAACCTAATTGCCTCTGACCAACACCCAAACATCATTCGGTGGTACGGTGTGGAGCATGACCAAGATTTTGTCTACCTTTCTCTAGAGCGTTGTACTTGCAGTCTGGATGATCTGATTAAAGCCTATTCAGAGTTTTCCAAGACAGACATATTTGGAGACAGCCAATCCACGGGAGCGATATCAGAGTGTAAGATCCAACTGGATTCATCGGAGGGAGTTATACAAGGACATGAACTCTGGAAAGTGACCGGCCACCCGTCACCTCTCATGCTAAAATTAATGAGGTTGGTTATGACTTTGGACTTTACGTATAAGTATCCTGTATCTGCGAGATTAAACCTTTGGTTTGACAAACCTATGTAGTTTGATAAAACCCCAATCATTTACCCTAGTTTGTTGATTTACGAGGTGTCAGTATTTACTGATTGTTTGTGCTATGATGTAGGGATATCGTTTCTGGGCTTGCCCACTTACATGAATTGGGAATCATTCATCGAGATTTAAAGCCTCAAAATGTGTTAATAACTAAAGGGAAGACTTGGAGTGCAAAGCTTTCTGATATGGGCATTAGCAAGCGTCTACCGGGGGATATGTCATCTTTAGGTCACCTTGCCACAGGTAAGTTTTTCTTCTTCAGCTTCTAAACGGCTCGTTTTGTGAGTCCTTCGAGGACGTGTTTATTGATTTTGAACAACAAAACCAAAACGAGAGTGACATAACATTAGAGCCCTAGATTAGCTAGGACATTACTGAAGGAATCGTTCAGTTCATCATATGTTGATTAAAGTGGTGAATCGATGATTATGGGCTAACATTGATTCAAAACAGTATTTTGAATTCCCTTTGAAAATTACAGGGTGTGGAAGTTCGGGTTGGCAAGCACCAGAGCAACTTCTCCAAACCCGTCAAACTCGTGCTGTGGACACATTTAGCTTAGGCTGTGTCCTGTTTTTCTGTATAACCGGTGGTAAGCATCCATTTGGGGGAAAACTTGAACGAGATGTCAACATTGTGAAGAACAAAGTTGACCTCTTCCTAGTGGAGCATGTCCCAGAAGCTTCAGACCTCGTCTCCCGTTTGTTAAACTCAGACCCTGAATTACGGTAACGATATCTTTTTGACAATTCTAATCCGCACGAAAAATCCAACCCATCACTCAAACTGCAAAATGTTGTGTGCCCTTGTCCTCAGGCCGAACACAAACGAAGTCCTGCTTCATCCTATGTTCTGGAACTCTGAGATGAGACTGTCTTTCCTCCGTGATGCCAGTGACCGAGTAGAGCTGGAAAATCGAGAAGTGGATTCCAAAATCTTGAAAACATTGGAAAATACAGCTCCGGTAGCTATAGGTGGAAAATGGGATGAAAAACTGGAATCCATCTTTATCAACAACATCGGACGCTACAGGCGCTACAAGTACGAAAGCATTCGTGACTTGCTTCGAGTAATCAGGAACAAACTCAACCATTACCGAGAACTTCCTGAAGAAATCCAGGTTCCTTCTTACAGAACTCATTGCTCATCGATCTCTTTACATTCAACGTTTTCCAGTAAGAACAAGATTGAATCTTTGTGAAAAATGGTTTGAACTGACAGGAGCTTGTCGGAAAGGTCCCAGAAGGCTTTGACGAGTACTTCGCTGTTCGGTTTCCAAAACTGCTCATCGAAGTGTACAGAGTCATCTACATGTATTGCAAGGAAGAAGAAGTGTTCAGGAAGTACTTCAAATGCAACATCATTTGATGACCGTTAGCTTCCCGCCTTTGTATGCTCATTGTTATCAATCTTTCTTTTTACTGTTGTTGTAACTAAGATTCGTCTGTGTAAATTAATATATTTGTCTGTAAAAATTCCTCTTGATACAAACATTGTATTTGTCCTTAACAAGTAAAAAAAACTATTTCAGTGAAAGGCTTGAATTTGACAAAAAAAAATTTGCTTTATCTTTTTTTCTTCAATAAAAAACCAATTAATATACTTTCATGATTTTGCTCATAATAATTTCGCGGGATATTTTTTTGGTATGATATGATACAATATATATATATATATATAAACATGATTACAGAGTTAGATCTAAAAGCTTCACAAAAGAGCCTCGCATTGTTTTAAAAATGTCATTCTTCGTATTGCTTAACCAACATTATATCTTTCGTATAATATAATGACAAGATTTCTCTGTGTAAAAAAATAATTTTGTATAAACAAAAAGTTTTATCTTGTCTTCATATTTTACCCGATTCATTAGGGAACTTCAAAAATACTCCTACAAGGCTAAAACATTTCAAAAATACCATTCCCTGAAAAAATCAATTTCAAATCTAAACTTAAAATATTGATAACCTCATATTAACCTTATCTTTTAATCAGTCGACAATATTTCTCTCTCCTTGAACCTCGATTTCTCTCTTATGGCGCGAAAATTACTGTACTCCCACACCACAACAGATTCAGCGAGAGTAGCTTGAAATCAGCATCAGATTTGCTGCCAAATAGGTTGAAATCGTTTGTTGTCAACAAAGAAGCTTGCAATTAAGCACGTTCCGCAGAAAAACCAGGTATGTACAGTGAGTTTTTCGTGTTTCTCTTGTGTTTTTCTTGTTTCTTTTGTGAGTTATGAAAACGAATCTTTTATTATTGATATAGTCGCACGGTTGCACTGGGTCAATATAAGACTCGTTTATTGAATACGAGTCTAAACGAGTCATATTTATTGAAATGTCAAATGATTGCAATGAGTAGCTGAGTCACAGAGTCGCACGATCGCACTGTTGCACTGGGTCACAGAGTCGCACGATCACACTGGATCACAAAGTCTCATTGAGGTGTCAAAGGGATCAAAGGGTTGTAGGGGTACAAAGGTCGTAGAGGCATAAGGCTCGCAGAGGTTCAAGGTTCGCAAAGGGGTACAAGGGTTGCAGAGGGGTCAAAGGGTCACAGGGGTACAAGGGTCGCAGAGGGGTCAAAGGGTCGCAGGGGTACAAGGGTCGCAGAGGGGTCAAAGGGTCGTAGGGGTACAAGGTTGCAGAGGTACAAAGGTCGAGAACGTCGTTCAATTCAAGTCTGGGGGAGCAGCTCACGTTTATCAGGTGAATTTGTTTTATTTTCTTTTATTTTCTCTTTGATTTCGTAGTTTTTAGTTTGCTTTTGCTTTTGTGAGTCAGAGTCGTCCTAGGCACTTGTCTGGTGCCACGTTTTGAGATGAAGCCTAAACCTAGGATACTTAAGAAATTGGCCTTTTCTGTGAGATTTTGCATGTTTGAGCTAGGTTTTTCCTAAGCATTAGAACTTATTAGTCGGCTGAAAAACAATAGGTCGTATTTCTTTGGGAATCCTAGTGTTTCTTGTGGGAGGTTTAGACGAGGTTGCTAGGCTAGTTTATCGTTTATTCTCTCTATTCAGATGGTCATACTTCGTAAAGACGATGCTTTACCTCTACGACCCTTGTACCTCTACCCTGATTCAGCTCATATAGACCTTGAGTTCTGTTAGCCATACCTCTCGGTGTAGACCACATGGTGTGGTTCATGGCGAGGTTATCGATCAGCTCGTATGCCTCCTCCACACTCAGATCCATAAACGATCCTCTAGCAGCGTTATCCAAAGTAGTTCGGTGTTCGTCTAAAATTCCATTGTAAAGAGTTTGGATAACATACCACTGCTCGAGACCATAGTGTGGAAACATCTGTAGAAGATCCTTAAATTTTCCCTATGCTTCAAACAACGTTTCTCCATCTCTACATCTAAAAGTCGTGATTTCTCCCTCATCTGAATCGTCTTGCTCGGAGGAAAGAATCGTGAGAGGAACAATGTGCCGAGCTGATTCCAAGTCGTGATTGAACCAGCGGGAAGCGATTGCAGCCATGTTTTCGCCCGTCCCCCAATTGAGAAGGGGAAGAGAACTCTTTGTATTTTGCAGCCATGACTCCGTGTATTTTGAACATAATGGAAAGCTCTAGGAAGTTGTTGAGGTGCTGATGGGGATCCTCCTGATTTCCACCCATGAATTGCTTCTAATAAAGTATGTTGATCATTGCTGGCTTAATTTCAAACTGTTGATGGCGTAACATCAGGAGGAGTTGCAGACCGAGAGACAATATCCGAGGGTTGCGGCGGCGAAGGATCCGAGCTTAGGGGCTGAGACGGTAATGGAGAAATGAGCGGTGGCGAGAAGGATGGTATAGGGCTGACGCTAGGTTGAGAGGTGGCAACGGTGGTTGGCTTTTTGGTTTGTGAGAAGAATTTGGTAGGGTCGGCAAAGGGATAGATATACTCAAAGAATTGAACATGACGGGAGACAAATATGCGCGACCTAAGAGGATCAAGACAAATGTATGCACTTTGGGTGGATGAGTACCCGAGGAAGACACATGGATCAGACTTGGGTTCTAATTTGTTGGCTGTATAAGGACGTAACCATGGGTAACATAGACATCCAATGACGCAAAGCTTAGTGTAGTTTGGTGGTTGTTGGAAGAGACACTCGTAAGGGGAGGACATACTAAGAATAGGTGTCGGGAGGCAGTTAATGAGATAAACCGCTGCACAAAATGCATAAGACCAATAAGGTAGGGGCATGGAGGAATGCGTAAGAAGGGAAAGACCGGTTTCTACGATGTGCCTATGTCGTCTTTCAGAGATGCCATTGTGTTCGGGAGCATGTGGTGGAGATGTGAAGTGAGAAATGCCATTAGAGGATAGAAAGGAACGTAAGGCAATGAATTCACCTCCATTATCAGAATAAAGTGTTGAAATGCGTTTGTCGAATTTGTTTTCAACAAGTGATTTGAATTGAATGAATGTGTCACGGACTTGGGATTTGGTTTTGAGTAGATACAGCCATGAATAACGTGTAAAGTGATCTACGAAAAGGACATAATATTTAAAACCATCAACAGAATAAATAGGAGATGTCCAAACATCGGAAAAGATCACTTCAAGTGGACGAGAAGTAATAAGAGTGGAAGTTGAAAAAGACAATTTGTGGCTTTTATTACGACAACAAGCATTGTAAAACACATGAGGGGAATCCCGAGACAATGGTAAATCAAAAGTTTTGATAACTTTATTCAAAATGAAAGACGACGGATGACCTAAACGGGAATGTCACTCGGACGAAGTGGTCTTGACACTATGAAATGCATAAAAAGGAGACGAGGTACTAGATGGGACGGGCCACTCATAAACTCCATCTTTAGTGCTTCCTTTCAGAAGTTGCGCCCCCGTGCTGAGATCCTTCACCTGAAAATCATAAGGAGAAAATTCAACGGATACATCATTATTTTTGCATAACTGATTAACCGAGATCAGATTCTTGCATATTTTAGGCACACATAAAACATTCCGTAAAGATAACGGTCTAGTGTCAAGGGGTATAGAAATGGAACCCGTGTGTGTGATGGATAAACCGTTGGCATCACCGACAACTACATCATCGCTGCCGCGGTAAGGAGAGTGAATGACAAAGTTGGAGAGGTCCGACGTGATGTGATGAGACGCTCCACTATCCAGTAGCCACGAGATTGCATCATAGGAAGAGGCAGTGGCATGATGAGCTTACGGATGTGGCTGCCAATTCAGTGAGGAATTCTGCCATGGTTGCATCGGTGGATTCTCAAGAATACCGGGTGAGGAGACAAGGCGAAAGCGCGGACAGCGTTGAACGCTGTGGCCGTGAACACCATACGCTTGACACCGGCCTTGATAGCCACGGCGTGTTGGTGAACACTGACGAGGACGGCGAGACCAATTGGACTAGACGGACGAGCGAGAATTCGGGTGGGACCAATTCTGTGACCGTGCGGTCGCGAGGTTGGCTGTGATGGAAGCAACGGCTAAGAGAGGATGCGGCTCAGCAGTAGCCAATTTGGCCTCATGATTGAGAAGATTTTCGTGAAATTCTTCAATGGATGCAGCAGTGCCCTTCGCTCGGATTACATCCGCAATCGGCTTGTACTCCTCAGGAAGGCCGTCAAGGATTGCATCGAGGAGATCTTCATGATCCAGCGGCTTCCCTAAGAGGGCAAGTTCATCAGCGGTGGTCGTGATTGCACGCAAGTATTCATCAATGGATTGAGATCCCTTGGAGCACCGTTTGATTTTGTCACGAAGTTGAAGAAGATGGCCACGAGACGCTTTGGCATAGGTGTTGGCGAGCGTCTTCCACGCCTCGTAGGTGGAAGGGGCGTGTGCAATGAGGGGCTGAAGGGAGGTCGATATGGCTCCAAAGAGGGTTGAGAAGAGGAGGCGGTATTGTTGCTTCCATGGCTGAAAATTAGGGTTGTCAACGGACACACCATCGCGGTGGATCTTGGCCGGAGGAACAATGGTGTTTTCCTCGATGAAACATTGGAGATTATGGCCTTCAAGGAGGGCTCGAATCTGAACATTCCATGTGAGGAAGTTGGTCGGCGTCAGCTTGGTAATGTTGGTCATGTTGACCGTGAGAAGAGTGCTGAGCGGATGTTGTGGATCGAAAGTTGGAGCCGCATCGGAGAGACGGGCGGTAGGGTTACTGGTTTGGCCGGCCATGGAGGAGGGGATAGAGGCGGCTGAGCAAGAGATGCAAGATCTAGGGTTAGGTTATACGGATCTAGGGTTAGATCTAGGGTTAGGTGAGCAAGAGATGCAAGATCTAGGGTTAGGACGCGGCGTAGGACGAGCGGTGAGAGGCGAGTCGCGACGCGAGAAAAAAGGGATTCTGGGCGGCACAAGGCGAGGACGACGGCTAGGGATCTGGGTTGGAGGCTTTTGTGAGTGGTGGGACGACGGCAAGTGAGGAGAAAAGGAGAGTGAACGGGCGGAGGAGAAGAGGAAAGAAGGACGGCGGCCTCGAAAGAGCAGGAGAGGCGGCGGCGGCGGTTTGAGGAGGAGGAGGGGTCGGCCGAGAAATTCAGAAATTAGGGTTGTCGTTAGACCTAATTTGGCTCTGATATACCATGATAATTTGAATTCTGAAAATAATTCATTAAAATGAGCCTAAACGGCTATACAAAAGAGAACATTAGACCTAATTACAAGATTAGACCTAATTACAAAAATTACGTTTCTACCCTTTTTACATGTATATCCTTTACATCGTATTCATCTAAGATTCCTCTCAGCTTCGTTATTGTCTCGTGAGGATAACACTTGGTGGTGATCTTTAGCATTTTGTCCATGTACTTGAATTCATACACAAACTTCGGCTTTTGCGCCACCTGCAAAATGACCAATTAAGAATACATTAGACTTCTAGTCGACTCAAGTGACCCATGGAACTCAACCGACACTTGCGACCCATGCGACTCAAACGACCCTCTACGACACTCAATCGACTCAATGAGACATAAGCGATCCATGCGACTCAATTGACCCATGCGACCCATGCGACTCAAATGACCCTTTGACCCTTTACAACACTCAACCGACTCATTAAGATTGAAGCGACCAATGCGACTCAATTGACCCATACGACCCATGCGACTCAAACGACCCTTAGACCCTCTGCGACACTCAATCGACTCATTGAGACTCAAGCGACCCATGCGACTCAAGCGACCAACAGGACATAATATCAAGCGACCCATGCGACTCAAGCGACCAACATGACATAATATCAAGCGACCCATGCGACTCAATGACACAAGCAACCCATGCAACTCAAACGACCCTTTCGACTCAATGACATAAGCGACCCATGCACCTCAAACGACCCTTGGACCCCCTGCGACGCTCAAGCGACCATTGCGACCCAACCGACTCACTGAGTCGAAGATGGTCATGCAACTCCTGCGACCCTTTCGACTCAACCGACTCATTAACACTTACACCCATTTCAAATCAATAAACCATTTTGCGACTCGACAGCCTGCAAAATCCTAAAAATCGATCTACTTACACTTATTGACGTCATTGAAGATTG
Source organism: Gynandropsis gynandra (assembly GCA_036759665.1). Classification (NCBI taxonomy): domain Eukaryota; kingdom Viridiplantae; phylum Streptophyta; class Magnoliopsida; order Brassicales; family Cleomaceae; genus Gynandropsis; species Gynandropsis gynandra. Next base: position 31,858,151 of record CM071868.1, on the reverse strand, counting down.
ACTCGTGCTCTCTTCTTCACTGCTACTGTTGCTGCTGCTAATTCTAGCCATTTACTTCTTTCCAACTTAAAATCGATCCCTCTCAAGTTCGAAATCACTTCTTCTTTATTGCTCTAAACTTTGAAATAGGTTTTCACGTCGATAAACTGTTCGTATTTCTTACTTTCGACACGGTTTGACAGTTTTTCACGTCGAAAAACTGTAAAACGTGTGTTTTCTCACGTTCGAAAATTAAGAGCAAATTTGGCCTTTCGTCAATTTTTTTATCCTTATTTAATAATTATTTTCTCGAGGATTTTTAAAATGTTTTATCCCTAAAAAGGAATTTATGTTATTCTCCCAATTAATTATAATATTGCGTATCGTGATATTATATCTATATATAATTGTATATTTTAAAATTGTTTTCCAAATGGCGTGAATTCTCGAATTCCATATACAATCATTCAAATTGATAGTGAACCGAACTTAACCGGGATTTCATTCAATTTAACATCTAAAATGGGCCTCTTGTATAAGCTCAAGGACCATAATAAGAGGCCCAATCTCAATGCCTAAAACCCTGGAGCCGCTGATTTTACAGAGAAAGAAGCCGATCTCCGAATTCCCCCAAAAATGGCGACTCTGAAAGAGATCCTTACACGTCGTCCGGTGGCTGCGACGATAAGGCTGACGGTTCCGGCAGGCGGAGCTCGACCGGCTCCTCCGGTGGGTCCTGCACTTGGTCAGTACAGGCTCAATTTAATGGCGTTTTGCAAGGACTTCAACGCCCGTACACAGAAGTACAAGCCCGACACTCCAATGGCGGTCACAATCACAGCGTTCAAGGACAACACGTTCGAGTTCACGGTGAAGTCTCCGTCTGTGACTTGGTACTTGAAGAAAGCGGCCGGGATCGAGAAAGGGAGCGGTCGTCCCGGACACGTGCAGGCGACGACGCTGTCGGTGAGGCACGTCTACGAGATCGCAAAGGTGAAGCAGTCGGATCCGTTCTGTCAGTACATGCCCTTGGAGTCCATTTGCAAATCTATCATTGGTACTGCGAATACCATGGGGATTAAAATCGTTAAGGACTTGGATTAGAGATTCCCTGGTGAAATGTATCGTTTTTGGGTGAATCGTCATTGTTCTGTTCTTTGCACACACACACAAAAAGAAAAAGAATCTTTGTGTTGCTGTTTCGGTTTCGAGAGGAATAACTATGGTGTTTGATTGTTCTCGGATGTTTTGTGCAAGATTCTTAGATACGCAGGAAAATATGATGTTCTGAAACTTCTCAAATGTGTAGTTTCTTTGTGTGTGTTTGTGAAATTGGAACAAGTTGGTGCCTGTAATCGAGACTCTTCAATTTGGAAGACATGGAGATTCAGTTTATAGTAGGAGGAATGAGTATTGTTCTCTTGTTTCAGGCACATGTCTGACTAACCTTGCCTGACTTCTCCCGTTTTCTTGATCGTTCTTGGAACTCGGGAAGTCTGTTCATGGCTGTCGAGTAAACAAGGAAACCTACGAATATAAAGCAAGCATCCTGGGAGGAACCCCTGTGAGGCTTGATTCTTTAGTTAAAGATCGAAAAGAACACTAACAACTTTGGATCGTAGGATTGAGTAAATGTGTTGTTGATGTAAAAGTTTGATACTTTCCAAGGATTAAAACAACAACAAGGCATAAGTATAGGTGCTTGGAAGCTCTCCATATGGAACACATGTTTCAGTTTTTTCCTTTGACATGTTTTAGATGTATGATGTTTTTTTTTTCTTTTATGGTCACCAGAGAGTAATGGAGAGTTTGTAAAGGGTATAGTGATGTGAAGGAACAAGTTGTTCTGCAATGGCCGACACTCATGTAATGTCTAAACGAATGAAACAAAACCATTGCGGACAAAGCTCTTACTTTTGTACTTTTTTGCATGTCCGAGGGCCCGGAATTCAGATTTGCCTCGCCTGCAAACTGATTTAGTTGACGGATTTTTCCTCCTATGATGAGAATTCAGAACCTTTCGACGCTTCAACATGTGCTTGCCCCAAGATTATTACGGATTGTAAGGCTTTGTTTCTGCTCATCGTCTCGGTCATCGTCGTCTTCGCTTTCAGTGCCAAGCCATGACCACATAGTTCATCTCATACTGGACCAGAAGACAGCTTCGGCAGCTCTCGAGACCTTCCAATGGGCCTCGACGTTCCCTGGTTTCATCCACTCTCGTTCCACCTACCGAGCTCTCATCCACAAGCTCTGTGGGTTCCGTCGTTTCGAAACTGTCTACAAGGTGCTCGACCAAATGCCTTGCTCAATTGGTTTGCCTCCTGATGATGCCATCTTCATCACCATCATTCGAGGCTTTGGCCGCGCTCGGATGATCAAACATGTGATCAAGGTCGTTGATTTGGTTTCCAGATTTGAGATCAAACCATCTGTGAGTATTTTCAATTCAATTCTGGATGTTCTGGTCAAGGAAGACATCGACTTGGCCAGAGAGTTCTTCAGAAGAAAAATGATGGCAAATGGAGTTAAGGGTGATGATTATACATATGGGATTTTGATGAAAGGCCTTTGCTTGACGAATAGGATCGGTGATGGTTTCAAGCTTCTTCAGATCATGAAGACACGGGGTGTTACTCCAAATACTGTGATCTACAACACGCTGATTCATGCTCTTTGCAAGAACGGGAAAGTGGGAAGAGCTAGGAGTTTGATGAGTGAAATGAGTGAGCCAAATGATGTAACTTTCAATATCTTGATATCAGCATATTGCAACGAGCAGAAGTTGATTCAGTCTCTTGTGCTTTTAGAGAAATGCTTCAGTATGGGTTTTGTTCCTGATGTTGTCACGGTGACAAAGGTGATGGAAGTTCTCTGCAATGAAGGCCGAGTATCCGAAGCTCTCGAGGTTCTAGAGAGAGTGGAAAGCAATGGAGGTAAAATTGATGTCGTAGCTTGCAACACATTGATACAAGGTTATTGTGCTCTAGGAAAAGTGAGAATTGCTCAACGCTTCTTGAAAGAGATGGAGAGAAAGGGCTGCTTGCCAAATACAGAGACATACAACTTGTTGATTGGTGGGTTTTGCGAAATTGGGTTGTTGGATTCAGCTCTAGACACTTTCGATGATATGAAAACCGATGCGATTAGATGGAACTTTGCTACATTCAACACCTTGATCAGTGGATTGTCAGCAGGAGGGAAGGTGGATGATGGCTTAAAGATCTTAGAGATAATGCAGGACAGTGAAAGGGTTCATGGTGGAAGAATTGATCCGTACAATTATATATTGTTGGGATTCTACAAGGAAAACCGTTGGGAGGAAGCAGAGGAATTTCTGTCCAAGATGGAGAAATTGTTTCCTAGGGCTGTTGACAGGAGCTTTAAGATGTTAAACTTGTGCAAGAAAGGCAGTGTTGATGATGCAAAGTTGGTGTATGACCAGATGATTATAGAAGGAGATCTTCCAAATGTCTTTGTTTTCCATAGCTTGATTCACGGATGCAGTCAAGAAGGCTACATGGAAGAGGCAATTGAGCTCGTAAATGATATGGTAAGCCGAGGCTACTTTCCTCAAGCATCAACGTTCAATGCTCTGATTATAGGGTTCTGCAAGCAAGGGAAAGTAAGGAGTGCCATAAAGTTCATGGAAGACATGGCTGAAAGAGGGTGTGCTCCTGATGGAGGAAGCTACACTCCATTGCTCCAAGGATTATGTGAAAAGGGAGAGTTTCAGAAAGCTTGGAAGCTCTTCTCACAAATGGTGGAAAAGGGTATCATTCCTGATTCTTCAATGTGGAATTCGCTCTTGGTGAGTCTCACCCAGGAAACTTGGTATAGAGAGAGATTATTCTGCCACATTATCGAAGAAGAAGGTTGAAGCATTTCTAATTGATGCATTTTGAAACTTGGAAGGAAACATATTCAGACAGCTGAATCCAGAGCTAAACACATCTGAAGAGAACTGGAACCGATTGACAAAAAGACTATCTCTGTCATTGATTTTACTTTCCCTGTGTTAAAGACGAAGAGATGGAGGAAATGGAGATGAGAAGGGCAAAATGGGAAAGTTTGAAGCTCCCATCGATGAGAAAAAGACATGAGGAGCAAAAAGTGGAGAGAGTCTTACGATCCAAGGCGACACGCAATCTGAGTGCTTTTCCTCTCTCTCTCTCTCTCTCTCTCTCTTTCTCTCCGTTCAGGTACAAAGAAAAGGAAGCTCCTTTAAACCCGCGTTTCTTCTCCAGAGATCCAAACTTTGACGATCGAATTCACAGAACGCTGGCACATCTGGGTTGAAATCGGACAGGCACAGAAGCAGAGAAAGAGAGAGGAGATGTCGTGTTCATCTTCATCTGGATCAGAGGAAGACGATGAGGGATTTGATTCGTACCGTAAAGGTGGATATCACGCCGTTAGGATCGGCGATCCGTTCGCCGGCGGACGTTACATCGCCCAGAGAAAACTTGGTTGGGGCGAGTTCTCCACCGTTTGGCTTGCTTACGACACACACACCTCCGTACGCTTCTCTTTCCATCTCTGTTCTTTTTCATGATCATGTGTATATTTGTTCGATTTCTCTGGGTCTTTTTATTTGCGGATTCTGATCTGTTCTTTTCTCAGTCTGAATTAACCTCCAAATACAATTGTTTTTCCTCCGAAAGGTTTGTTTTTTAGAAAAGGATTTATGGAACCCATAATATTTTTTATACTTTTATCCAGAGCTTCAAAACAATGCTTATGAACCATTGACGCCTCATCCCATATTATAAGTTTGGTTTGTTGTATAAGATCATCCGTTCAGGTACAAAGAAAAGGAAGCTCCTTTAAACCCGCGTTTCTTCTCCAGAGATCCAAACTTTGACGATCGAATTCACAGAACGCTGGCACATCTGGGTTGAAATCGGACAGGCACAGAAGCAGAGAAAGAGAGAGGAGATGTCGTGTTCATCTTCATCTGGATCAGAGGAAGACGATGAGGGATTTGATTCGTACCGTAAAGGTGGATATCACGCCGTTAGGATCGGCGATCCGTTCGCCGGCGGACGTTACATCGCCCAGAGAAAACTTGGTTGGGGCGAGTTCTCCACCGTTTGGCTTGCTTACGACACACACACCTCCGTACGCTTCTCTTTCCATCTCTGTTCTTTTTCATGATCATGTGTATATTTGTTCGATTTCTCTGGGTCTTTTTATTTGCGGATTCTGATCTGTTCTTTTCTCAGTAACAAAAAAAATAAAAAATAAAACAGTTCGTTGTTCAAAATCGCATCTTTGACGCTTCAATCCTCTGGAATTTGGTGCAATATCTTAGCTTTTGTTTTTATTTTCAAACTCCTGAGATCTGGTGGATCATGATTCTAGAGTTGGAAATGTAGCGTCTACTCTTCCAGCATAGTGGTTTGTGTAAGGAAGAAAGCTAAGTTATTTGTTGGAGAGCTGAATCTTTGGAGCTTTGTGGTAAGAGATTTTATATCTGTCTGAAACAGGAATGTTTTAAGGATTCCTCCTTAGGTATTTTACCTTATATTGTCGTTTGTTGAAGAACTTCTCCATCGTTGCGGGAAGTGAAAGTGGAAGAAGGGAGAATTAGGAGAACTTGTATGGGTTGAAGATGGTGTTTCATAAGTGTGGATTACCAAATTTGAAAATAATATGTAAAACTCCTATCAATGGCTTGAGTATTTTTTTCTATTTATCCAACTATTCGTTAATGTCTTTCTGCAGAATTATGTTGCTCTGAAGATTCAGAAAAGCGCCCAGCAATTTGCTGAAGCTGCACTTCATGAAATCGAACTGCTTTCAGCTATTGCTGATGGCGATCCTGATAATTCCAAGTGTGTCGTTCGTTTGGTTGATCACTTTAAGCACTCAGGTCCTAATGGACAACATTTATGCATGGTACTTGAATTTCTCGGCGATAGCTTGCTCCGGTTGATCAAATATAACCATTACAAGGGGCTGGAATTGAGTAAAGTGCGGGAGATATGCAGATGTATACTCAGGGGTCTAGATTATTTGCACCGTGAACTCGGTATGACCCTGCCAAGGATCCCGTCAGATCTGGATTAACACCAATATTGGAGAGGCCGGAAGGAAACCTAAACGGCAGTGGGACGGCTATGAACCTGATTGAGAAGAAGTTGAAGAGGAGAGCGAGAAGAGCAGTTGCCAAAATATCCGAAAGAAGAGTTTCCATGGTAGGTATAGTCGAAGCAGCATCAAAGGGCAGGAGAAATCTGGATGGGGTGGATATGAGATGCAAGATCGTGGACTTTGGGAATGCTTGTTGGGCAGATAAGCAGTTTTCAGAAGAAATACAAACGAGACAATACCGAGCACCTGAAGTAATACTTGGATCAGGTTATTCATTCTCTGTTGATATGTGGTCATTTGCTTGTATAGCTTTCGAGCTTGCCACAGGTGATATGCTATTTGCTCCAAAAGACGGAAATGGTTACAGTGAAGACGAGGTATGATGTTGTTTATCGTATTTCGTATCGTATCACGACCTAATCGAGGAGTTTGATTCTCGATTTTGGTACATTTATCTCTGGTTTGGATTCAGGATCACCTCGCTTCTATGATGGAACTCCTTGGGAAAATGCCTCGAAAGGTGCGTATGCTGCTGTGCCTGAAACTTCTTTTATAATCCTATGTAGTTGGTTATACTCAGGGCAATGACAAGGTCTGCTTGAGCAGATTGCCATTGGAGGAGCTAGATCCAAGGACTTCTTCGATAGACACGGTGACCTTAAGAGGATCCGAAGGTTGAAATATTGGCCAATGGAGCGATTACTGATCGATAAGTACAAATTTTCAGAAGCAGAAGCTCGGGAATTCGCCGAGTTTCTCAGTCCGATACTGGATTTTGCGCCGGAAAAACGACCTTCAGCTCAACACTGCCTGCAGAATCCATGGCTGAATCTCAAGTAAAACACCCAGAGATGAGCAAAGTGCAGACCCAAGGCTGTCGCTGTTCTTCATTCTTTGGTTCGTTTTTGTTTGGTTTGTTCTTTTTTTTTCTCATCTTGGGATTGTGATTATTGATTACCCAACATAAAATACAAGAAATTACGATGAGTGAAGAAACCCTAACATCATTTACAGTTATTTTGTCCGGGTTGTATGAATAAAGAAAACAAATTAAATTAAATATTTTTTAAATTGTTTTTAAAAAACAAATTAAATTAAATAATTCCATAGACGTGGGTTTTACAAGCAACTATATAATAAATGAATAAACTAAAATATATATTTTAAATTTAGTTTTACCATGCAGAAATATTATTTTATATAAAAAATCTATTCAGGATAAGATTTCTGCTTAAGACAATATCATTAAACGGGTCAATATTTGTTAAAGAAAAAAAAAAGCAACCATGATGACTTTTATTTTTGTAGGAAGTCGTCGTGACTTTTTCTCTGGTTAAACCAGCCTCGTGCTAATGCATCTTTTAATTTTTTAAAATAAAAAAGTTATTTTATAAGAAAATAGAAAACAAGAACATAAAGTCCACAGAAAAAAAATTAAAGAGGAAATGGGAGCTACTATTTGTATCCCTTCCAAAACTATTATAAACAACAAAAAATAACTGAAAAATAATGGAATCATCCAAAGTGGTCATTTGTTACTCTTACCAAAATAAAATAAAGATACAAAAGAGCATAGCTTCCTCTCCTCCACATATCACATGCATGTACATGTTTCTTTTAGATATGCCTATGCCTTCTTTTTCTTTCTTTTTTTTTTTCATACAACCAACGTTGGATATTGGCACGTGTACCAGATCTTCACAACAAAAAATAGAAATAGGCAAAAAAAGAAAAATAAAAATAAGAATTTTAGGGTTTAGTTTAGGGATGTAAATCCAACAGTAGAAGTCTTGAGTTTTATTACATTTATTTCTCAACTATGAAACCAAATGTATCACCTTGATCTACAACACTGTAAATGCAACAATCCATATATGTAAACATATATATATATATGCATATTCAATATACATATTTATAACCTTCAAATTCAAACCCATGAAGTCGAAAGGTAAAAAAATGGTGAAGATGGAACGGATTCTACTGAAATGGCACAGAGTTGAATTGGGACCTCTTACCTCATCTAAAACACGTCGGAATCAATCTCTGTCGACACTCACTATGAACGCACGGCTTTGTTCTGCTTTGCACATTCTGGAGCCTTCAAATCTTGGCATTTCCATGACGGCCCTGATACCATTGGAATCATGCCTTCGGTGGAAGGCTCGGGTTGAGCCAGCGACTTCCCGTTGTTTCTATGTTTCGAAATGTTCTTCTCGGGTATTGTAGTTTGCGAGCTTTTGGATATTCCTTCTTCCTTGTGGTTTTCTTGATCCTTAGTATTACAAATGCTCAAAGGCAGCTTCTTTAGCTTCACTCTTCCCCTTCTCTTACCCGATGAGTAACTTTCATCCCCTGTTTTGTCCTTCGGTGCACTCGAATCTGCTTCCATCTTGTCTGGCCCTGACCCTCTGCCCTTATCGCAAAGTGTCTTTTCATTTGCTCTTGTTTTCTCTACCTCATTCTCATTCGAGCTGTCAGAATCCACAATCCCTGCAATGTCATGTTCCCTGAACATAGAACCAGATACTATACTACTCCCAACTTCAACCCTCGGATTCTCAGAAGTGATCATCGCTTTATGCTTCTTGTTCTTGTGACCCTTCCCAGCAGAACTAGAGCTAGTCTTTGAGACTCTAGGTGAACTATTTATAACTCGGTGCAACCTACACGCTAAATCCGCTTCCGCAGCACCGGGACCCTTTATATTCGAATACAAGAGCTCAACAGGAACATGTTTCTTCTGTTCATTCTTCCTCGGAGACCTCTCCTTCCCACTAATCACCTCCTCGGGGAAAGAATAAAACAATTCTAAAGCACTCTTGGCCGCAGTAATCGCCTTGGCAGCTTTCAATGCCTTCTCTTCTGCGGTGGCTCTTGCTGCCTTTGCGGCCTTGGCCGCGACAGCAGCAGCAGACCTGGACGACTCAGCGATCTCCTCGGGCGTGAGGTTCGGGTCGTTGAGATGCGGAGCCAATATGTTGTCGAGATGGGTTTGCACATTGGCTGAACCAGAGGAGACATTCGAAATAGAGGAAGGCGAAGCCCCACCTGTAGGAGGAGGGCTCGGAGATCCATTGCCATTGGAATTCTGTTTCTTTAATCCTGCAAGCAAACGCTTCCGAGGAGGAAGAAGCACATCGGAATCGAGCTGGTTTACATCGCAAGCATCTGTCTCCATTTCATCAATCTTCTTCAGATTTCAACTAAAAGCCATAATCGATCAACAGAACACGGATTACTGTCTCAATAGGGCAGTCAAACAAAAAATGGATCACAATTCAAATCAGCTCGATCGAAAACCCTAACGAGCAAATCGGAGTACGAATTACTCTTCATTATCATCCTCTTATCCATATTATAACATCAAACCTATATGTGTAACCATTGATACTTCACACAATCTAGAACAAGAACGTCATCCAAATCCAGCTAATTCCTCAAACAAAAATAATCAAACATGCATCCCAAAGTGATTTCCGGGCAGTCAAAAACCCAATTCAAATCAGACAAATCATCAGAAGAAAACATAACCAGAACACGAAAAATAACCCATAAAAACCACATCGACAGCTCAAGTGTTCGATCAAACAGAATTTCAGAAAACATTCCGGATTCAGACGACAAAAAAAATCAAGAAAAAAAAACAGTCCCAGATCAACGAGCTTTCAAAATCTCGACATATCTTCCCCATTTTAAGGCAAGTTTCGGAAGCTTCGGAGTTACCTGGTCATCGTACAAGGAGAGATATACACAGAGGAAAGACGAAAGAGAAAAATTAGGGTTTTCGAATGAGAGAAATGAAGAAGAGAGGAGAGGTTTGTTCTAATCTGAGCTCCATTTTCGTTTTTATATGTAAACCCTACGAATCACTCTCTTCTTCTCTCTCTTTTTTTATTATCTTTTTTTTCCAATTAAATATTTGTTGTTTTAATTTTTTTTTACATTTTTTTACATTTAGCTCTCAACGAGAACCCAGAAATTTTTACAGCTGGTTCAGACCTTTCCGTTTTATTACAATGCTCCGTTCAACGATAATAACGGCCGTCACAACTCTCCCTTTTTAACTGAGTCTCTTGTTATATTTTTTTCTCAAATCTTACAAAATATTTACTAAATCTTTTATTTCTACAGGTTAAAACAGAAATTCTTTTAATCTGGATACATTTCAATTGAGTCCATATAACTTACTTAAATTTTAAAAATATATAAATTATATTCATGATTTACAATTAATACAAAACTATTAAATTTTAAAAAATTTTAAAGTAAAAAAAATTTGTTATTGTTGGCAATATATTTCATAAACGGAGTCGATATTTTCGTCTTCTATTTTGATGAATCCTAAAACCGTAATAAGATAAACGGAGTTAATGACTCCGTCTTTTTCGTTTTTACACAATGATCAATAAAAGTTATGTCATCTAATTAATCTCGAATATTAAATACCAACCAAAACTCATAATTATAAAATTCTAAAGAAATCATAATTTTCAGTTGGATTCGTAGATTTGGTCACGCCGGTACCACGAGGACTGTAACAACGGCATGCTTAGTTAATTAATATTTTCAGAAATCCGATTAAATCCGTGATAAGTAAACAGCATGCAATTACAAACAAGAATAGTTTATTAAATACCAAAATAAGATGGAAAACAATAAAAAATGAAATTTCTTTTATTATTAGGTTTTTTTATTTTATGTTAATAAAATAAATCCGAAAAGCAGCTTTGGGTTATGTGTTCGAACATTTCCCACGCAGCTATGAACCAATCAGAGACTGCCACTTCATGAACCATTACCGTATTTGTCCCGTAATTGCTTCTGTTGCTGTGGAGACGACGTCGTTTCTTGCAAACCCTAAGCCCCCAAAGTTGGATTTTCCCTCCAGTTTTCCATTTGCCGACGATTTTGCCGTCGAAGTGAGAGAAAAATGATGTAAAAGGCAATGCCTTTCTCTTCAGTTCATCTCGAATGGTGAGGGTCTTCATGTCTTTCTGTAATTTTCTTTAACTATCTCGATTTTGGTTACGACAAAGTTCTGCAGTAAAAACATTTCTTCTTAAGTATGCTGGGAGTCTTGTCTGATCGAAATTTTTGTTTCGGTGGTGTCTGTATCCTGGGGCATTAATTTTACCTGCCACATGTAAGTTTGTGGATGAAGGTTTTCGGGTCTTGGGGCGAATGATCGAATCTTACTTGCGGGATTGGAGATTGTGTCGCTTTTATGATGCAATTACACATATGGATTCGTGGAGAGGATTGAAATGATTGTAGAGATTATTTGGTAAACTTTGTTGCGGGTTCTTCTTCTCTCATGAGGATCTTTCAATGGGAGTTGAGAAAGCTAGAAGTACGAGAGAGTATTGACCAAAAAGCACAATGTACGAGGACCTTTGATCGGATGTTGTAAAGATGTGTCTTTCTTTGTTGCTTACACACCACTGATCATGCAGACAGCAGGAGTCTCTCTCTGTTTATGTTCTTCAGTGTCTTAGTATGTTACATAGTTTGGATTGAGAAACATAGCATGGGCAATGTGTGTAATCGCTCTGTCCCTTGTTTTGTTAAAGTGGAGACAGCCAGTTAGCCTTTCTGTTTATGTTCTTCAACATCACAACAGAAGCTATCAGGAATCCCTAATGGCTATCCAACGGTTGTGTCCGTACCTATTATTATCTCTAATGCAAGTGTTCCCATATTGTTCTATTATTATCTCTAATGCAAGTGTTCTCATATTGTTTATATGATTAGACTTGTCTAGGGATGTTATGATGTAAGATAAATCTTTAACCGGTAATGCTTTTTCTGGCCTTAAGGTTCAGCCTTCCTTGTGCAGTTTATAGTTCCAACTCTTCATCCTACTACCTTACTGCTGTTTTGTGCAGAGTGCTAAGAGGTTACAAAATGATTTTGTCTGAATCTAGGGTAAGAAATGATTTCTTTTAGGCATACTTTATTGAGCAAGGGATCCACATTTTACTCTCAATGTTTCTTTTCTCGTCTTAGAAGAGAGTGCTTTGTACGGGCTCCTTCAGCACCCTAAACACTTTAAAGACGAATTCCCTGTCGTTGTATTGATTTAATGATCGAAGAGCTTTTCCAAGCTAAGGGTCCTTCACCATATATATATAAACCCTATTGCGAGGTGTATGGTATGGTTCAGGAGGTAAGCTTACTTGCCTCGTATATGGGCTCAAAGCAAGTACCTTTTTGGTCCTCAGCTTTTTAACCATCCATTTTCTTACTCCTCTTTTCTCGTGGGTTTATTTTTGTAAGGCTTTTCAACGTGTCTATATCCATATAGTCGCATGGCCCTCAAAGTGAGAGTACTCCAGATTTCTCTGCAGATTGCTCATACATTAGTTGCTGAACCACTTGTAATTGCTATAATATCACAATTTCTAAACAATATGTCTGTCGAGTATCTTACAGTTATCTACTATGCTATTAAAGTACAGTCTCAACGTTTGTCACAACACAAAAAGACATCAAAAGAAGCATCAGCAGCAGAAAGAAAGTTCATTATGTTCCCATGATATAAAAACTCTAACCCCAAAATCCAAGATAACATAATGCTTCTCTCAACTGATAACTGCTAGTTTATTAGTTCTGATTAAACCAAACTTGAACTGCTTAACATAAATACATACCCTGATGTACTTTTGCTGTCATCTATGTCTCCGACGTAGTCGCTGTCAGTGTAGGCTATGAACTCGCTTTCCTCTCCTCGTTTGTACCATATCCCATACTCCAAAGTGCCTTTCAAGTACCTCATAATTCTCTTCACAACAACAAGATGTAACTGAGTTGGGCTTGACATGAAGCGGCTAATAAGGCTTACTGCAATCATCAAGTCTGGACGTGTAGCAGTGAGATACATCAAACTCCCCACCATTTGCTTGTACAGTGTTGAATCAACCTTCAAACCATCTTCATCTCTGCCAATCTTCTGTCCTGGAACAATTGGATTACTCACTGAGTTGAAACCTTGCATCCCAAACCGATCAATCACTTCAGCTGCATACTTCTTTTGCGAGATGAAGATTCCATCATCTCTTTGAGTTACTTCTATCCCCAAGAAGTATCTCATTCTGCCCAAATATGTCATGTCAAACTCCCTCTTCATAGAACTTTTGAATTCATCCAGCATCTTATCATCGTTACCAGTGAACAGCAGGTCATCAACATAGATACTTACAATGAGTATTTTACCTCCATCGCGTTTGAAGAACAAAGTTTGTTCACTTGGGCTGCTTGTGAAGCCTTCCCTGATAAAGTGTGCTTCAATACGGCTGAACCAGGCTCTTGGCGCTTGTTTCAAGCCATAAAGAGCCCCTGTGTAGCAGTTGTGGTAGCAGCAACGTACTCTGCTTTGCACAAGGAAAAAGCCACCATCCTTTGCTTGAGAGACTACCAACTCACCAAGCAATCACCAAGGAAAAATAACGTGCCATTGGTGCTCTTCCTTGTATCAATGTCATTGGCAAGAACGATATCGCTATAGCCGATCAGCCGAGCGCTCCAGCACATCTCCGAAAATGCAATCCGAAGTGGATTTTGCCAGCAATGTAACGGAGAATGTGCTTCGTCGCCACCAAGTGCTCCTCCGTAGGTCTCTCCATGAAACGACTCATGAATCCAACTGCAAAGGCCAAGTCAGGTCGTGTGTGGACGAGGTACCTCAGGCTCCCAACAAGATGCATGTACCTTGTGGCATTCACCTTTGGTGCTGTGCTATTACGGCTAAGCTTAAGCCGCTCCTCCCCACCGAGACGCAAAATCTGTGTCTCGTAGTGCCCCTGGCACAAGCTGATTCCACATTGACCCTACAAAACATCAATTCCAAGATAAAACGAAAGCAACCCAAGATCACTCATCTGGAATTGGATCTTCATCTCTTCCTTGAACTGCTTGATGGCCATGTCGGATAATCTAGAGATGATGAGATAATCCACGTAAACCCCAACAAGTAGAGCTGCTCCGCCTTAGGCCCGTCGATACACTGCATGCTTATGCTCACTCTGCATAAAACCAAGTTGCTTCATGGTGCTATCAAGCTTTGCGTTCCATGCCCTTGGTGCTTGACGAAGGCCACAGAGCGTCTTACGCAAGCGGATAACTTTTCCTTCTTCCTCGGGAACAACAAATCCCGGCGGTTGCTTCACACACACCTCCTCCCTCAAATTGCCATTTAGGAAGGCGGATTTGACATCCATATGGTGGATGGACCACCCCTCATGGGCAGTGAGCAAGCAACAGTCGGATAGACTCCATCCGAGCAACAGGTGCAAAGACTTTGTCAAAATCCACACCGGCTTGCTGAAGAAAGCCATGAGCGACGAGGCATGCCTTGTGCTTGACCACTGCCTGATGCGTGTTAAGTTAACAAGTTAACCTAAGACTACTCGCAAGTGCACGACACGTGTGTAGTATTTAAGGTGTCGATCCCACAAGGACTAATGTAACACGATCTAAGAGTCAAAAGAAGAACAAAGCTTGTTGCGATGGAATGAGAATGATGAATTGCAAATATGATGATGATGCATTGGATAAGTGAGTTCTAAACAAAGAGACAAACGCTCTAGGAAACCGGTTTCACCGCATAGCTTTCGAAACCTATCTTCGATCTATCTAATCGTGCATTCCCTATCAAGATATCTAAGGCGAACGATCCTAATGTAGAATCTACCCTCTCCCAAGGCATAGGAACGTGGCTAGCTTGAGTCATCCCCTACTTTTGTGCCTGATACCCCAACTAAACCCTTTTACGATTCATGATTTGCCCGATACAACCCTCAACCGTTACTAACCTACTTTCGTGACCTAGTCTCGGTTGTTCCAAGCCTAACTTTCTAGGACTAGAGTTCACCTTTCAGTCCTTCTCCTAATCTCTAACACATGCATATACGTGGCCACCGTAAACACAAGACAACAAGTGCTTAGACAAACAATTGATAATACGAAACAAGGAAATGCATTCATAAACGAATCACGGTTCTGGGATAGCCATGGGCTAATCCCTTCTCCTAGAATAAATCCACTACTCGCTCATGAGTCTAAACATCACAAACAAAACAGTAGCTAAAAGAGTATAGAGATATCAAACGGGTGATGATCCCGAATCAATCTCCGGCTCCTTGTTGTGTCTCCCGTTAAATAGGGCTCTTGAATGGATGGATGGATGCTATGTACCCTCCTAGGGTTCTCCTCTGTGTTTGCTTTCTTCTGAACTCAATTTGGGGTCCCTTTTTATACAAATTCCCCATTGGAGACATCCTAGGGAAGTTGTTATAGGCATGCCCCGCGTGGGCTAGGAGGCAACTTGCGCGGGCTCCTCATTTTCTCCATGACCCGCGTGTGCTAAGGGCTAGTACGACTCTGGCAACAATTTCTGGAACACCACCCCGCGCGGGCTAGGGAAGACACCCCGTGCGGGCTCCTGTTGAACATCAATCCGTGCGTGCTAAGGGTTAGCACGACTTGGGCAAATGCTGCTGGACGTTCAGCCCGAGCGGGCTAAGGAAACCACCCCGCGGGGGCCTTGTCTCCTCATGTCAAGTTACATTCCTTGCCCGTTTTTCGACCTGTTTGCTCCGTTATAATCTCTAATGATCCTACTTTGTCCCGTGTATGTCCTTTTGCTTCGAAATAAACTAAATACGCATTAAAACCTTTAAGAACATGAAAACACGAAAACAAGTAAAACGGATACAAAATCACACGTAAACATCGCAACTATCGTCATAAATGTATCTAAAATCATACGAGAATCGTGTACGGAAACGAGATGATCACCGCCCCGACCTCATTCCTTTTCACCTTGTAGACCCACTTGAGACCAATTGGATGATGGCCCCGGGGAAGGTCCACAATCTCCCATATCTGATTTTGCACCATGACATCAATCTCCTCCCACATCGCGGTTTGCCATGCCTAGTCACTCTCTACTTCAGCAAACGAGCAAGGCTCCCCTATTGTATCCATGTGCAACTCTGCATCCTTCAACTCCTGCAAAAGGTGTCCGGGAGCTGGGACCCCGTCCCCATTCCCAAACAGGTTAGCCAAAGAATGATAGCGTAGCGGGGCATCAGGGGAATGCGCCGCATCACGCATTGCGGAGCCGTCTTGCAGGGGCATCATAAATTCAGGAACCGGAGCGCCATGCGCTCTGCTCCCGAGCCCTCTACTCCAGGATTCTCCCTGCCCCTTGGTCCTCTTCTCTCTAGACCTCTACTCCCCTTGAGCTCTGACCTGGGCTCCTTGCTCCCCCGGAGCTCTGCCCACCTGGAATCCTAGCATCAACCACGTGACCAAGGGTAGGGTACACTATGGTGAAGATACTGGAAGACCTTTGGTCGTCGTTCGCGGTTGCCCATTTCTAGCCATGATCCTCATCAAATATGACGTTTCGGGAAATATGCACACGCCGCGTTACTAGATCCAAGACACGGTATCCCTTCACTCCTTCCGCATATCCAATGAACACAACAGGGAGACTGCGATCATCTAACTTTTGGAGTTGTTGCATGTCTTTTGTGTATGCTCTGCAACCAAAGACACACAAGAAATGAACAACAAGCTTAGCCCCTACCATGCCTCGTAAGGAGTCTTGCTCGGAACACTCTTCATGGGGCTCAATTCTAGAGAAACACCGTTGTGGTGACTGCTTCTCCCTAAAATTCCGACGGCACACCCCTCTACTTCAACAGGGCACACGCCGTGGCCACCATGGTCTGGTTCCGCCGCTCTACCACGCTGTTCTACTGCGGGGTGTAGGGCGCGGTAAAGTGACTAGTCACGCCTTGCTCCGCACAGTAGGAGGTGAATTCAGAGGAAGTGAACTCGCCGTCATTGTTTGTACGAAACACTCGCAACTTCCGCCCATTCTCGCCTTCTACAATCGACTATCAACGCTTAATGGCCTCTGGTGCACTCCCCTTGTCAGCTAAGAAGATAACCCACATGTAACGGTTGGCATCGTCCACCAGTAACAAGAAGTAGCATTTGCTTCCTAGTGTTACCTGTGTGATGGGACCACATAGATCTCCATGGACGAGATTGAACGGTGCCACCGCGCGATACTTGACCTTCTTTGGAAAAGCACCTCGTCGATGCTTCGTGATGACATAGGTGTCACATAACTGCTCCATATGCTCCAACTGCGGAAGGCCCTTGCAAAGGCCATGTCGCCCCATCTTCTCCAAGGCGGCAAAGCTGGTGTGCCTAAGCCGTTCATGCCAACACCAAGCATCATCGCCATGACGCGCAACAAGGCAAATCGGTTGAGCAACCTTCAAAGAAAGGACGTACAAACGATTGCGGCCACGTGATACTTTCGCCAAGAGACGTTGTTGCTGATCCCAGATCCGCAACACACCATCCTCAATCTCCACGTGCAACCCGTTCTCATCAAGCTGGTCAATGCTGATGATTGAGTTCCTCAGGCATAGGATATAGTAGACCCTTGTGAGCACCTTGAGCTCCCCATGTCTACCAGCAAAGAAGATTGTACCACAAAATTTGATGTCAACAACAGAACCATCACCAAACTTCACCGTGCCTACCACCGTCCGATCCAATTCAACAAAGACGTCGCTGCAACCCGTCATATGATTTGTGGCCCCTGTGTCCAGGTACCAACCCTCCAAACTATCTTCGTTGCCACTGGTACCAAAGAACGCCTCAACACGTGGTTCCTTGATACAGAGTGGTGTTGGTGCAGATACCTCCGAATTGGTGACTTTGCAAATCTACGCCATGAGAAGCGCCGGTTGGTCCATGGTCTCCTCCACCTGAACCAGATTCGTCTGCTCCTTCTTGGGCTTGCGATAATCCTTTGCCCAATGACCACAACGCCCACAGTTGTAGCACTTGTCATTCCCCGAATTGGTGCCACTGTCGCCGCCTTTGTTGTGTGACCTGCGAGGCTACTGGTTATTCTCGTCCCCTACACGTGCCGACTTGGAGCCCCGCTCCTTGGTACGCGTGGTCCACTGCTCCTCAGTGAGATAGAGCTTACCCTCCAAGCCCTACATGGTGGCCTCTTGCTCATACCGCTCCTCTGCCACCTTTAACCTCTTGGTAACCTCTTCCATAGAAAGCGTTGATAGATCAAACAACGTTTCTATTGAAAGAGCGATCTGAGAAAACTTGGGAGGCACTGCGCACAGATACTTCGCCACGACTTTGAGCGCAGGTTCTGGGTCACCAAAGGTAGCGGGTTGATTCACTAACCCATTGAGACACATGAAAAAATCGTCTACTGATTCGCCATCGAAAAACGCAATATTCTCATATTGCTTCCTCACCTTTCGAGCGCTGGCCTGACGCGCCCGGTCCGAGCTGACACGCATCTCCAGAATTGCATCCCAAGCGGCCTTTACACTCTCCTTCACCGCGAGTGTGAAGATCATCTCTGGCGGCTCACCTCGCAAGATTGCCTCTAACGCCATCTGATCCTCCAGCTCGTCGGTTGTTCCGTCCTCGACGGCTTCCCACAACAAGCATGCACGAAGCAACACCTTCATGTGCATCGACCATTCTCCATAGTTCGTCTTCGTGAGCATGGGAAACACCGCACTACCCACCTCCTTGATCTCCCTCCGCGGGAACGCCACCACCTCGCGCCTACCGCCATCACGATCATCACGGTGTTGCGGTCTCTCACGTGGTGGTTGGGAGCAACGCCTTACTCCTTCACGTCGCGGACTGTAGGACTGACCATGAGTAGAACCCGACATCTCTCAGACTCTCGAACCAACCAGCTCTGATACCAAATGTTAGAAATTGCCCTTTAGAGAGAATGAAAGACTCGGAACAAGAAAGGATTTTGTGCTACAAACTGTTGTAGCTGTTCGGTTTTTCCTTCTCTATTTAGATAAGAGTTAACGATAATTAAATGCTACAAGACTCCTAAAATTTCACAAAGACCAAAATGCATGTATTGACCACATTAAAGTGGACACAAACTCTCACACACAGATTCATCTAACATATTCACATTTATTTATGGGATTTATGGAGATCTGTGTATATTTATTTTCCGATTTTGATTAGTATATTTTTATATATAATTTGATATGACGATGCATCACAAACCTAGATTGGAAAATAAACCCTTTGTTAGGGTTTGATCTATTTATCAAGATCAAACCAAATATTCGCCACAAAATTTCCGATTACCCTAGAGAGCTACTGCCCCTTGTGAGCATAATCATTAAACAAAATCCAATAAACGAGTGATATTTTCAACTAAAGAAAACAAGTTTTATTTCTCGTAGAGGATAAGAGAAGAACACTAAGATGAGAGAGCAAATGTCAGAAACCAACAAAAAAATAAAAAAAACCCTTCGAGATCCTGCTGAGGAGTGAGGGTTTTATGCATCTCAACGAGGCGCTCACAAATCGTGGCGTAAATAGCAATCTGCTTTCTAAGAGTCCCAAGTTGCTCATCCGTCATCACCTTCACATACATTCCGCCGCCGCCGCCGCCACCACCGTTAAGGTCGATCCCATGAAGATCAGGAGTGTTCTGAGCACTGGGTTGTCGCTGATTGTCCCATTCCATCATTCGCAATTTGTAAGAAACAGTTTGCAGAAAGAATTGTCAGGTCGAAGTTTTATTTTCTCGTATTCTGTTTGTGTAATTAATTGTCACAATGACATTATGTCTTTGCCATAAACAAACGACCATTTGATTCTATTTCTGGAATTAACCTTTTTTAAAATATTTTAATAATTATTTTATTTCATTTTTTATTTATATGTTTATTATTTATTTTACGTATAGATTTATTTTTTAATTGTGTCATTTTTAGTTAATTACCAATTAATGTCAATATTCTCTTTAACATAATAGTAAAATATTTATTCGCATCCTCTGATTGAATTAAATAACCTTAGGTAAAATATGTCTTTTTTTTTCTTATTTACTTTTGAAAAATTTTCATTTTTGCAAAATCATTTCCGAGAAATTTATTACATATCGTTACATTTTATTAAATTGGACAATAAAAATGATGGACGTTCTAAATAGTTCAATATCTAATTTTATTCTCTTTTTAGCTTATATATTGGAATTAATGTTTCGAAATTTGAAATATATTAAGTATTTTGATTACTATTTCTTTATTTCAATTTTATTCTAAAAATAGTTATAAGATTCAAATAGGAATTATAGTTTTGATTATATAAGATAGTTTATAAAAACCAATATTTGCAAGCTAAAAAGTCCAACAAATTTTAAAGGTCATGGATAATTAATTACGAAATTTTAATTTTTATTTAGTAAAAATTATCTCTTTTGTAAGCTAGGTATTTATGGAATTGGTAGACTCATAGAATTAGCCATTAGAAATAATTAAGTGCAGACATTCATTCGGTTCGACTTTCTAATAATTTTTGAGAAAGAAAATGCTCCTTGACAAAGATAACTAATGTCAAGCAATATGTAGTGTCGATTATCAATGTTAATATATATATTGGTCGATGAAATGATTATTTAATAAATGCTATAATCAAATGTAAGTAATTATTAACACGAATTTTTAATATTACTCAAAATTAGATTTGGAAGGATTGTTGATTTAATAAAAAAAGGTATATATAAAAATACATTCTCCATCCAATTTTAAGGGGAAAGAAAGGGAAATTTGTAAAAATATTTGCAAAATTTTGTAATCGTCTAATCACGGCGAAAACAAAAAAAAAGCGGATAAACGGTGCAACATAAATACACAAATAGGAAATAGGAAACAGAAGTAATATACAAGACACAAAGGCAACACAAACGGCATATTGAAAAGAAGTGACATGTGTATCCTAAGAAACTCGAAAAGGGCATCTCTCGGCTCTAACAATCCAATATATCAACCAAAATAAAATATTTTGAGCTCGAAAAATGGGGTCGGACTGCCTCCAGCAACCCGAGACATCCTTTATCTGGAAAAGATGAATGAGATGTGAAAAAATCAAGTAATTCGGTGCTTCGTACGCAAAGTTATTGTATTTCAAAGCTAGTCGTACAATTCAATGTTGTAATCGTCTAATCACAACGAAAAAAAACAAGAAAAGGGCTGCAACACGAGTACGCAAATAGGAAATAGAAAGCAAAGGAATATCCGAGAGACAATCGCAACGCAAGTGGCGTATTGACAAGAAGTGATATGCGTATACTAAGAAACTCGAAAAGGGCATCTCCTGACTCTAAAAATCCAACATATCAACCTAAATAAAAGATTTTGAGTTCAAAAACGGTGTCGGGCTGCCTCTAGCAACCCGGGGAATCTTTTATCTTGGTAAGATGAATGAGATGTGTAAAAATCAAGTAATTCGGTGCTTTGTACGCAAAGTTATGGTATTTCAAAGCTCGTTGTAAAATTCAATGTTGTAATCATTTAATCACGGTGAAAACCAAAACAAAACGCGAAAAAGGGGTGCAACACGAGTATGCAAATAGGAAATAGGAAGCAAAAGTAATATCCAAGAGACAAAAGCAACGCAAGCGGCGTATGGACAAGAAGTGCAATGTGTATCCTAAGAAACTCGAAAAGGGCATCTGCCGGCTCTAACAATCCAATGTATCGACCAAAATAAAATATTTTGAGCTCAAAAACGGGGTCGGGCTGCCTCCAGTAATCCAAGGCATCTTTTATCTGGAAAAGATGAATGAGATGTGAAAAATCAAGTAATTTGGTGCTTCGTACACAAAGTTATGGTATTTCAAAGCTCGTTCTACAAATCAATGTTGTAATCGTCTAATCACGACGAAAAGAAAAACAAAAAGTGGAAAAGCGGTGCATCACACGTACGCAACTAGGAAATAGGAAGCAAAAGGAATATCTGAGAGAAAAACGCAATGCAAACGACATATTGACAAGAAGTGACATGCGTATCCTAAGAAACTCGTAAAGGGCATCTCCCGCCTCTAAAAATCCAATGTATCGACCTAAATAAAAGATTTTGAGCTCGAGAAGGGGGTCGGGCTGCCTCCAAAAATCCGATGAATCCTTTATCTGGAAAAGATGAATGAGATGTGAAAAATCAAGTAATTTGATGCTTCGTACGCAAAGTTATGATATTTCAAAGCTCATCGTACAAATGAATGTTGTAGTTGTCTATGCATGACGAAAACAAAAACAAAAAGCAGAAAAGAGGTGGAACACGAGTACGTAAATAGGAAATAGGAAGCAAAAGGAATATCTGAGAGACAAAGGCAACACAAGCGTTGATTGACAAGAAGTGACTTGCATATCCTAAGAAACTCGAAAAGGGCATCTCTCGACTATAAAAATCCAATGTATCGACCTAAATAAAAGCTTTTAAGCTCGAAAACGGGGTCGAGCTACCTCCAGCAACACGAGGCAATCTTTATCTAGAAATTTTGAATGAAATGTGAAAAAATCAAGTAATTCGGTGTTTCGTACGCAAAGTTATGGTATTTCAAAGCTCGACTTACAATTCAATGTTGTAATAGTCTAATCACATCGAAATCCAAAACAAAAATCGGAAAAGGAGTGCAACACGTGCACACAAATAGGAAATAGGAAGCAAAAATAATTTCCGAGAGACAAACGCAACGCAAGCGGCGTATTGACAAGAATTGACTTGCGTATCCTAAGAAACTCGAAACGACATCTCCCAGCTCTAAAAAACCAACGTATCGACCTAAATAAAAGATTTTGATCTTGAAAATGGGGTCGGGCTGCCTCCAGCATCCTAGGGCATCTTTTATCTCGATAAGATGAATGAGATGTGAACAAATCAAGTAATTCGGTGCATTGTAAGTGAAGTTATGGTATTTCAAAGCTCGTCGTACAATTCAATATCGTAATCCTCTAATCACGATAAAAAAAAGCGGAAAGGGGGGGTGCAACAAGAGTATGTAAATAGGAAATAGGAAGTTAAAGGAATATCCAAGAGACAAACGCAACGCAAGCGGCGTATTGATAAGAAGTGACATGCATATCCTAAGAAGGCATCTCTCGGCTCTAAAAATCCAACATGTCGACCTAAATAAAAGATTTTGAGCTCGGGGTCGGGATGCGTCCAGCAACCCGGGGCATCTTTTATCTCGATAAGATGAATGAGATGTGAAACAATCAAGTAATTCGGTGCTTTTGTACGCTAAGTTATGGTATTTCAAAGCCCGTCGTACAATTCAATGATGTAATCGTCTAATAAAAAAACAGAAACAAAAATCAGAAAAGGGGTGCAACACGAGTACGCAAATAGGAAATAGGAAGCAAAAGGAATATTCGAGAGACAAACGCAACGCAAGTAGCTTATTTACAACAAGTGACTTGCGTATCCTAAGAACTCGAAAAAGGCATCTCCCGATTCTAAAAATCCAGCGTATCGACCTAAATAAAAGATTTTGAGCTAAAAAATGGGGTCTGGCTGCCTCTAGCAATGCCAAGTATCCTTTATCACGATAAGATGAATGAGATGTGAAAAAATCAAGTAATTCGGTGCTTCATACGCAAAGTTATGGTATTTCAAAAACCGTCGTACAATTCAATGTTGTAATCATCTAATCACAGTGAAAACCAAAACAAAAAGCAGCAAAGGGATGCAACATGAGTACACAAATAGGAAATAGGAAGCAAAAGGAATATCTGAGAGACAAACGCAATGCAAGCGGCGTATTGACAAGAAGTGACATGCGTATCCTAAGAAACTCGAAAAGGGCATCTCCAGGCTCTAAAAATCCAACTTATCGACCTAAATAAAAGATTTTGAGCTAAAAAACGGAGTCGGGCAGCCTCCAGCAACCCAAGGCATCCTTTATCTGGAAAAGATGAATGAGATGTGAAAAAATCAAGTAATTCAGTGCTTCATACGCAAAGTTATGGTATTTCAAAACCCGTCGTACAAGTCAATGTTGTAATGGTCTAATCACGACAAAAACCAAAACAAAAAGCGGAAAAGGGGTGAAACACAATAGATAAATTAAAATATGAATTAGGAAGCAAAAGGAGTATCCGAAAGAAAAATGCATTGCAGGCGGCGTATTGAAAATAAGTGACCAGCGTATCCTAAAACTCGAAAAAGGCATCTCCTAGCTCTAACATTGCACCGTATCGACCTGAATAAAAGATTTGAGCTCGAAAACGGGTTGGGCTGCCTTAGCAACCCGAGGCAATCTTTATCTGGAAACGATGAATGAGATGTGAAAAAATCAAGTAATTCTGTACTTCATACGCAAAGTAATGATATTTCAAAACTCGTCGTACAATTCATTGTTGTAATCATCTCATCACGACGAAAACAAAAGCAAAAAGCGGAAAAGGGGTGCAACACTAGTACGCAACAAGGAATATCTGAGAGACAAATGCAACGCAAGCGGCATACTGACAAGAAGTGATATGCGTATCCTAAGAAACTCGAAAAGGGTGTTTCTTGACCCTAAAAACTCAACGTATCGACCTAAATAAAAGATTTTGAGGTTGAAAACAAGGTCGGGCTGCCTCCAGCAACCTGAGGAAATCTTTATATGAAAAGATGAATGAGATGTGAAAAAATCAAGTAATTCGGTGCTTCATATGCAAAGTTATGGTATTTCAAAACTTGTCATACAATTCAATGTTGTAATCGTCTAATCACGATGAAAACAAAAACAAAAAGTGGAAAAGGGGTGCAACACGAGTACACTTATAGTGAATAGGAAGCAAAAGGAATATCTGAGAGATAAACACAATGCAAGCGGCATATTGACAAGTCGTGACTTGTGTATCCTAAGAAACTAGAAAAGGGCATCTCCGTGATTCATGTCAAGTTAAACAAGTTTAACCTAAAACTACCTGCAAGTGCACAACATGTGTGTAGTAATTAAGGTGTCGATCCCACGAGGACTAATGTAACACGATCTAAGAATCAAACTCGAATCAATGCTTGCTGCGATAAGATGATGGTTATAATATGCAAATATGATGATGATGCAGTGGATAAATGAGTTCTAACAAAGAGACAAACGTTCTAGGAATCCCCGCATAGCTTTTTAAACCTAACTTCGATATATCTAATCGTGCATTCCCTATCAAGATATCTAAGGCGGACGATCCTAAGTAGTACCTACCCTCTCTCAAGGAATAGGAACATGGTCCGATTGAGTAATCCCCTACTTTCGTGGCTGACACCCCAACTAAAATCCATTACGATTCATGACCTAGCCTCAACCATAACTATCCTACTTTTGTGACCTAGTCTCGGTTATTCTAAGCCTGATCTTCTAGGACTAGAATTCTCCTTTCAGTTCTTCTCTTAATCCCTAACACATGCATATACGTGGCCATTCGTCTATAGAAGACCATAAGCGCTCAGACAAAGAATAGATAAACGAAACGGGGAAATGCATTCATAAACGAATCAAAGATGATTCCAGGATAGCCATGGGCTAATACCTTCTCCTAGAAAAAACCTACTCCCGATCATGAGTCTAAACAACATAAACAAAATCAGTAGACTAAGGAGCATAGAAAGATCAAATGAGTGATGATCCCATATCAATTCCCGACTCCTTGCGCGACTCCCATCGAGAAGGCTCGATGGTTGAATGGTTGCTGTGAATGGTGTGTTCTGGATGGTGGATGGATGAATGATGAATTACTTCTTCCCTTGAGGCTTTATAATTTGAAATGGAAGCTCTTGGGCGACTCCTTTCCTCCAAATTTGTTGGTAGGTTGTTTTACAAAGTCATGCCCGACCGTGCTCCATGTCACGCCCGGTCAGGCATGCTTCTTCCGTAAATGTAGACAAGCCGTTTTCCCATGATGCCCGACCGTGCTGGGTGCATAGCCCGACCGTGCTGCCTTCAAGGGAGGATGCCCGACCGAGCTCTTGGAATGCCTGACCCATGCAGAAGCTACGGGGATGGATTTGCAACAAACGCCCGACCGTGCTCCGTTGATAGCCTAACCGTGCTGTTGGAAGAAGAGAGTGCCAGACCGGGCTCATGGAATGCCAAGTTCGTGCACAACTCTCGGCCTTAGAATGGCACAAAGGAGGTCGACCGTGCTTCTAACTATGCTTGGTCGTGCACTTGGTTGGTATAAGAGATCGGTTGTGCACTTGACCATGCTCGACCGGGCTGTGTCCCTTGATACATGCTTGGTCGTGCTGAGTTGTGTGCTTGGCCATAACTTGTCCATTTCTCGTTCTGTTCGATCCGTTGTGACCCTAGACGTTGTATTTCGTTCCGTGTATGTTCCTTAGCTTCAAAATTAATCGAATATGCATTAAAACCTATAAGAACATGAAAACAAGTAAAACAGATACAAAATCACACGTAAACCTCGCAATTATGGTCATAAACATCTCTAAAATCATGCGGAAAATGTGTACGAAAACGAGATGATCAAAATCCCCCAGACTTGAATATTTGCTTGTCCCTAAAAAAATGTAAACGTGGAACACGTGGGAGATATAAAAATCGAGAATTCCCCTTTTCCCTAGAAATGCCGCTAAAGCAAACCTAATCAATCAAGAAACAAGTTAGAGCAAATTTAGGTCTAATAACTTTCAGTCTTCATCTTAGGTTCGCCGTGGCTACCTATAAGAAAGTAAATCAAATATGAGCGAAGTGAGAAACCGTAACTCTCTCTACCAAATGAGACTTCAAACAAATGCTAATCACATACTCAAAGAGTATACTTGTTTTATTCTCGAGCTTCTTTATTCTTTCATTCCATTTTCTTTTTTTTCTTTCTTTATTCTTCTTTTATTGATATCGTGAACACACTAGACTTCTAGGACGTCGAATTTGAAGGGATTCAACTTCTACTTAGACCCAAGCTACTGATGAAAGTATGCTCTTGCATCTCATTCAAGAGTGCAGCAGAGTAGATGGCATTTTTATATGCCTTGCTCTTAGGACGTAGAAAGATGATCACCAACCCACCACTTAGACCCGAACAATCGAAAAAGTATCAAGGCCGATGCACTCATATCGATTTTGGATCATCATATTAGGTATTATTTCCATAGACAGCAGAGTGGTAGCGTGTGCCTCTTATTTTATGCAAAACAGGCTTGATCGTCTCGTTTTACACGTATTTCTCGCATGAATTTATAGATTTTTATAATATAGATGCGATGTTTACGTATGATTTTTGATCCGTCCTACTCATTTTCGTGTTTTCGTATCCTTATAGGTTTTAATGCAAATTTGGGTCATTTCAAAGCTAAAGAACGTACACGGGACAAAATTCTATCATCAAGGATTGTAACTGAGCAATGGGGACGAGAAACGGGGCAAGACAACAAACTGCACGGCCAATACAATGCATAGCACGACCGGGCAGATGAAGGAATGGAGTGCCCGACCGTGCAACACCTTCAGCCCGACCGTGCTGAACATGCATGCCCGACCGATCAGCACTCATTTGCACGATCGGGCTCATCATCCATAGCCCCAGCACAACCGTGCACCCATTCCTGCCCGATCGGGCTCTTGACACTAGTGATGTCAAGATGGGTTGGGTTTAATGGGTTAACCCAACCCAACCCATTTAAAATGAAAAAGGGTTTTGGTTAAATAGGCTAAAAGTTAAATGGGTTTAATGGGTTTTAGACCCATTTATACTAATCTTAATGGGTTATACCCATTTAACCGAGCCCATTTATAATTATTATCAGACTTTCAACTCTACTGTACTTTCTCTCACTTTCCTCTCTCATGTTCTTTCACCGGCGGTGGTCGGTGGTTCCTCTGCTTCTCCGTTTAACCCTCTGTCTGGTGGTTGGCTCGTTCCGGTGGTTGGGTCGCTCGCTCCGGTGGTTGGGTCGCTCGCCGATGGTTGGGTCGCTCGCTCTCTCTCTCCATCCCATCTCTTCTCTCGACGATCTCTCTGCCTCCTTCTTCGGCCTCCCTCCCATTAGGTACCACCTCCTATCCATCGTTTCCTGCAAATCTAATGGATTTAGATTGATATCTAGGTTGATTATTTTCATTCAATCTGTCATTCTATATGCATACATATATATATTTGCTTCGAGAAAAAATGTCTGTGTAATGAAAAACTGTAACAATCTGCTATGGAGATTGTGTTGTTCGATGGAGATGTTAGGGTTTCCACATCCAGTTTCTCCATTATCAGAGCTTGTCTATGTATTCCTTCAGAAGGCCCCCTGTTCGTCTCTGCAAAACAAAAGATATAACACATAAGAATTTGAATCTGAAATGTTTGATATAGATTCAAATGAAACCATTAAATTATACCATTCATCTAACTAATTGAATTATGTATGTATCAATCTCGTTCAAATATTATTTGAGTGTAAGGTTTACGTCATACTTGAGAACGTAAAATGCTTCATTACAGAATTAAATTCGTATACAATTGCTGTCATAATTCTGAAATGCTGTTATTATTTATATAAATAAATCCGTTTAACCCGTTTAACCCGACCCATATAACCCGTTATTAAATGGATCGGGGTAAACCCAACCCATTTACACCACAAAACCCATTTAAGTTTAATGGGTTGGGTCATTGACATCCCTACTTGACACAACAATCTTCCCCGAATGTTCAGCACAGCTCGGGCTCCTATGTTGCACGATCGGGCAACACAACGAGGAACCTGCACGACCGGGCTCATCCTCTTGCACGGCCGACACCAGCTTCAAAGACTTGCAGCACGATCGGGCACACCTTGACGCACGACCGGGCGTGAAGACAGACCTGCAACACGAGAAAAAAGGAAACGTTTTAACCGACTGAAAACAAAAGGAAAGACCATGGGAAAGAATGGAAAAGCATGGATAAAGGGGAAAGAAGAAGAAAAGGAAAGAGAAGAGAAGAGGAAAGAAGGATATTCAATTGGTTACAGAGGAGACAACAAATTACAGAGAGAATTACACATACACACGGAGAGAGACAATTGCAGAGAGTTACAGACATAGACTTGCAAGAGACAACCAATATTCGTTCGTTTGCAAGTTTGATTCGTAGTTTGAGTTTAGGTTGTGTTGCATAGTCCCTGTGGGACTTAGAGTACTACACACGTATTGTGCACTTGCGGGTAGTTTAGGTTAATATTTGTTTAACTTTGAATCGCATCAAAGCTCAACTCATACGATCAAATAATCCTCGTGAAAAATAAATAAAGCATCGTCAATATGTAGTATAATCATTTGGATAGAGAGAATAAACAACAAATTAATCTAGCAAACTCGTCTAAACTTCCATAAGTAACACTAGGATTCCCAAAGACTTACGACCCACTCGTTCCTCAACCAACTAATAAGCTCTACTATGCAAGATATCATGGAAAAGGCCAACTTCTTAAGCATCCTAGGTTAAAGGTTCATCTTAAAACGTGGCACCGGAAAAGTGCCTAGAATGACTCGGACTAAAAAACAAACTAAAAATAACCTAAGAAAAACAAAAGAAAATGAAACAAAGTAACATGACAAACGTGAGCTACTCCCCCCAGACTTGAATTGAACAACGTCCTCAACATGAAGCTCCGATGGAGGATAAGGAATGTGACGTCAGGTTGTAGGTCTCTATCTTCTTTTTTTTTATGATTTTTTTATGATTTTCAAATAGACCAAGTCTGAAATATGAAACAAAATAAAACAAATGTTGGGTTGCCTCCCCGAAAACGCTTGTTTAACGTCATTAAGCTTGACATCTCCACGCTTCATGTGTGCGCGATGGGGTGATCGGACAGGGAGATGGAGTTTCCATTTTCGATCGGTCTAGAGGCTTGATATAGCTTTAGGCTCTGCCCATTTTCCTTCAATGTCCCGCTCGACTCGCTCCATAGTTCTACTGCGCCATGTGTAAACACCTCTCGAACCTGAAAAGGACCGGACCAACGGGAACAAAGTTTACCCGAGAAAAGCTTAAGTTGATAGTTAAAAAGTAGAACTAAGTCACCTGGCCTGAAGTCATGAAGTATGATCTTCTTATCATTCCATCTCTTAGCATGCTCCTTGTAGATCTTAGAGTTCTCGTATGCATCGAGGAGAAGTTTGTCTAGCTCATTCACCTGCAAAAGTCGTTTCTCACCTGCACTCTTAAGATCAAAGTTAAGGAGCTTTGTTGCCTAATAGGCGTGGTGCTCTAGCTCGACGGGGAGGTGGCAAGACTTTCCATAAACAAGCTTAAAAGAAGTCATGCGAATGGGAGTCTTGAATGCAGTCCTATAGGCCCATAATGTATCGTCTAATCTCATCGACCAATCTCTATGGGACCTAGACACTGTTTTTCTCTAATATGCTCTTGATCTCCCTATTCGAAACCTCCACTTGTCCGCTAGTTTAGGGATGGTACGGTGTAGCTACCCGATGTGTCACGCCATACTTCCTAAGGAGGGCATCAAATTGTCTAGCAATAAAGTGTGAGCCTCCATCACTAATGACTAGTCTAGGGACACCAAAACATAGAAAGATGATCTTCTTAAAAAAATTCATTACCACCCTAGAAACATTAATCGGCGCAGCAATGGCTTCTACCCATTTGGACACATAATCCACACATACCAAGATATATCGATTGCCACAAGACGAGGGAAAAGTTGTCATAAAATCTACACCCCAAACATCAAACAACTCTATGTCGAGGATGTAATTCTGTGGCATCTCGTTCCTCTTACCAATATTTCCTGTCCGTTGACATCTATCACAAAAGGGAACGTACCGATGTGCATCTTTGAAAAGGATCGACCAATAAAAACTCGATTGTAGCACCTTTGAAGCGGTCTTAGACTTGCTGAAATGGCCCACAAATTCGATCCATGACAATTGAAAAGGATGCTCTCTACCTCCTCTTCGGGAATGCATCTCCGAATGACCCCGTCCGTGCATCTCCTATAGAGAATCGAATCATCCCAATAGTAATGCTTTATGTTCGCAAAGAATTTCCTGCGCGCATGAAAACAAATATCAGGGCATAGCTTACCGCTCGCAAGACAATTGACAAAATCAACATACAAAGGATCGGGTTTTCCGGAAGTAAATATGCTTATATAGTCGTCTCTCACGGATTTGTTGATTTGTCTCTAGTCCTTCACAATGATGCGAGAGAGATGATCTGAAACAACGTTTCCGACCCTTTCCTATCTCGAGTCTCAAGATTAAACTCTTGTAAAAGAAGGATCTATTGGATAAGGCATGGTTTGGCGTCCTTCTTCTCTAAGAGGTACTTGAGTGCTGTATGATCCGTATAGACAATCACCTTTGAACCAACTAGATATGATTTGAACTTGTCAAAGGCAAAGACGACAGCAAGGATTTCCTTCTTGGTTGTGGTATAGTTGATTTGAGCGTCGTCTAGGGTCTTGATAGCGTAGGAAATGACATGAGAAGCTTTGTCTCTTCGCTATCCCAAAACAACTCCAACTGCATGGTTGCTAGCATCACACATGATCTCAAATGGTAGGTTCCAATTTGGTGGTTGAATGATGGGCGCTGAAACTAATGCTCTCGTGATCGTGTTGAAAGCGTCGTGGCATTCGAATGTGACATCCTTGGCCAGCAACTCCGTCAGTGGTTTCGTGATCTTTGAGAAGTCCTTGATGAACCTTTGATAGAAAGCAGCGTGCCCTAGAAAAATTTGAATCTCTTTCACCGAAACCGGTGGAGGAAGTTTCTCAATCACCTTGATCTTAGCCTTGTCCACTTAAATGCCTCTCAAAGATATCATGTGACCTAGGACAATCCCTTCTTTCACCATGAAATGGCCTTTTTCTCCCAATTTAGAACGAGATTGACCTCTTCGTATCGCTGCAACACTCTAGAAAGTTTAACAAGGCAATTATCAAAAGTAGAGTCATAAACGAAAAAACCGTCCATAAAAACTTCCATAATGTGCTCAATCAAATCAGAAAAGATTGCCATCATGCAACATTGGAAAGTAGCCGGAGCATTGCAAAAGCTAAAAGGCATACGACGGGTAGCGAACATTCCATAAGGACATATGAAATTCATCTTCTCTTGGTCTTGAGGGTGAATGGGAATCTGAAAGAAACCCGAGTACCTGTCCAAGTAACAAAAGTAGGTGTGGTTCACTAGGCGTTCGAGCATTTGGTCGATGAATGGGAGAGGAAAGTGATCCTTCCTTGTGGCTTTGTTGAGCTTCCGATAATCAATACACATCCTCCAGCCCGTGATCGTTCTAGTTGGAATCAGCTCGTTGTTCTCATTTTGTACTACCGTAATTCCACCTTTCCTGGGCACTACATGCACGGGGTTCACCCATTCGCTGTTCGAGATAGGATATATGATACCTGCATCCAAAAGTTTTAGTATCTCCTTCTTCACTACCTCTTTCAAATTAGGGTTCAGCTGCCTTTGCACTTTCAATGAACGGTTTGTGGTCGTACTCCATGAGTATCCGGTGCACGCACAATGAAGGGCTTAGTCCCTTGATATTATCGATGGTGTATCCAATCACTATCCTATGCTTCCTCAAACAATCAAGCAGCTTCTTCGTCTCTTCTGCATTCAAGTCAGTGTTCACAATAACGGGATATGTATCATTACAACCAAGGTACTCATACCGAAGAGAAGAAATAGGAGGTTTAAACTCGAGTTTGGGTGCCTTCTCCACTGCAAAATCAGAATGTGTCTTGCGTGGTATCTCCTCATGTGGGGCATCCCTTAGTGCTTCAACAGCACTCATGAATTCAGCATAGACCTCGGCTTCTTCATCGGTAAGTCTTGCAACATTGCAAACTCGCGTTAGACATCTTTCAAGAGGACCAGAAATACTTACTCGTTCAAACATGTCATTGGCTAACTCATCCAGCAAATCAACTCTAAAGCATAATTCCTTGA
Source organism: Gynandropsis gynandra (assembly GCA_036759665.1). Classification (NCBI taxonomy): domain Eukaryota; kingdom Viridiplantae; phylum Streptophyta; class Magnoliopsida; order Brassicales; family Cleomaceae; genus Gynandropsis; species Gynandropsis gynandra. The sequence goes on along the minus strand of CM071868.1, from coordinate 31,825,288 downwards.
AGGAAGGTCCATTCATGTAGTTGGACAAGTTGAATTCTATCCTTTCATCCCCAACACGTAGAGAGAGCTTTCCTTGTTGTACATCTATCATGGCACCTACTGTTGTGGTTAATCTCAAGTAATAATTACCTAGACTAACGCTTCCGCAAGAATATGGATCGTATAGTACCAGGGTCGAACACGAGGAATCGATGCAACTCTAAAGCTAGTAAACTAATGAATGGGATGTGTAAAATCAATAAGTGGTTAGAATACGAATAAAGATAAACTAACTAACTAACTAACTATCGGATTAAACTCAATGAACTAAACACCATAGGTTTCGAGAGATGCACGGTGATGCAACGAAGTTCTAACAATATCATGGTCTTAGATATTATCACGAGTTCAGGGAATTCAAGCTCTAATATAGGAACTGACTGGCGTAGACTAATGAATAGGATGTGTAAAATCAATAAGTGGTTGGAATACGAATAAAGATAAACTAACTAACTAACTATCGGATTAAATTCAATGAACTAAACACCATAGGTTTTGAGAGATGCACGATGATGCAACGAAGTTCTAACAAGATCATGGTCTTAGATATTATCACGAGTTAAGGGAATTCAAGCTCTAATATAGGAACTGACTGGCGTAGACTTGTCCACTACCTAGCGTGCGTACTACCAATCTCTCGATTGCGTAATCTCACCCGCTAGACGCATTAAGACTGCTATCCTAATCCCTAGATTCAATCGATCGACCTGGCGTAGATTCTAAACCTATTAATACTGAAATCATGGCTAAGTTCAAAAGTCTAATCCCTTGGCGTAGATTCATTAAACTTCTATAATCATTCATTGAAGTGGCGTACAAGAACGAAAGCATTAAAACAACCAATCAATATGAAAACGATCAAATACCAAAATCATTCATTCAATCAATCTAAAAACGATGCAAGTGACGAACACGACCCACGCGGGCTGATGAGTGCCCCGCGCGGCCTGGCTTGGAGAGGGGAGCCCGCGCGGCTGGTGAGGATCCCGACTCGGGCTGAAGCTGCTGGTGCAAGGAGTTGATGGTCTTGCCCCGCGCGGGCTAAGGTAGGCACCCCGCGCGGGCTGTGTGGGAAAGTTGATCCACTCGGACTTGACTTGATCCCGAGGCATGCTAAGATTGCTGGTCCATGCAGCCCGCACGGGCTAAGTGTCCACCCCGCGTGGGTTGCCTCTCCTTTGGCGTGGAACGGTCTTGTTTTGCAACATTCGCTCGTGTTTGTGTCCCGATGTCTCCATTCGCTGCAAAACACGAGGAAACGCTAAAAGAGGACTAAATGATGCTTTAATGCTTGGTAAAGTTCAAATGAACGGTGAAACTAACTATAAAAAGAGACTAAAATACTAAAACAAAATAGACGTTATCACCTGCAGTAGCTAGAAAAACTCTACAAAGAATAATAGGTACCCTAGCATCGTCTTCTATATCGAGTACAACAAAATCAGCGGGTATACAAAGATTACCTACCTTGGTGGGAATATTTTTGACAATTCCCACCGGATATCTTACCGAACGATCCGCGGGTTGTAAAGACATCTTCGTAGGTTTTAGATCTCCGAAGTTCATCTGCTTGAAAACCGTGTGTGGAATAAGGCTCACACTTGCTCCCAAATCCCACAAGGATTTGTCTATGTCGATGTTCCCTAAGGTGCATGGTATGGAGAAGCTCTCGGGGTCTTTTAACTTAGGTGGCAACTTGTTTTGAAGAATGTCGTTGCATTCCTTAGTGAGTACTACCGTCTCACTCTCTTCAATACGCCTCTTATTGGATAGGATCTCTTTGAGGAATTTGGCATATGTGGGCATTTATTGGAGGGCCTCTACGAATGGTATGTTAATGCGCAACTTCTTGAGGGTTTCTATGAGCTGTCCGTATCTCACTTCGTTCTTGCTGCTCACCAACCATCGAGGAAACGGTACAGGAGGTACATACGTCGGTGGAGCAACGCATGGCTTCTTTAAATCTGGTGCGGCTCCATCCATGATTGCAATGTCCTTTCCTTTGTCCTCTGACTTTCCAGCAGCCTTTTCTTGCTCTTTCAGGGGTGGAGTCTCAATCAAATTAGCGCTGCGCAAGGTAATAGCGTTAACGTGCTCTCTCGGGTTAAGATTGGGCTTTCCAGGTAGCATCCTGGGATTCTGAGAGGATGATGCAGCGTGTTGTGCAATGGAGTTCTCTACCATCTTCACATGCATGCTCAAGGAACCATTTGAGTTTTTAGCTTACCAAACGCTGTCCCCATTTCCGAGTTGAATTTAGCTTGAGTCGATTATTGCTGCCTTTGCTCCTTGATGAACTCAAGCATCACCGCCTCAAGGCCTTACGAAGGAGATTGAGGAGGTTAAGGAGCTTTCTGCACTTGCTGTAAAGGATGCGATTGTTGATACGGCTGCTGCTTTTGTTGAAAACCCGAATACTTCAACGGTTGAGTCGTGCGATATGAGAGATTCGAGTGGTTCCTCCAATTCGGGTTGTAGGTGTTTCTAAATTGCATGTTTCCTTGCTGTTGGGCGTAGTTCACTTGTTCCATTCCTTCTTTCATTGTGCATTGGTAAGCCATATATCTCCACAATTCGCACAAGAGATGGCATTCACCACATTGCCCATCGCACTTCTTTGGTTCACTTCATAAAGACCTCGTGTCTTGTTTGGCATACTTCTTCGTGTAGACCACATGGTGTGGTTCATGGCAAGATTGTCAATAAGCTCGTATGCCTCTTCAACGCTTAAGTCCATGAACGATCCTCTTGTAGCATTTTCCAACGTCGTTCTATGTTCATCCATAATCCTGTTGTAAAAAGTTTGGATCACGTACCACTATTCTAGACCGTGATGAGGACACATTTGCAAAAGGTCCTTGAATCTTCCCCCCGCCTCAAATAACGTCTCTCCCTCTAGGCATCTAAACATTGTGATTTCTCCTTGCATTTGAATCGTCTTGCTCGGAGGGAAGAACCATGATAGGAATGTCGTGAGCTGGTCCCCTGTAGTGATCGAACCAGCGGGAAGAGATTGTAGCCACGTTTTCGCTCGTCCCCCAATTAAGAAAGGGAAGAGAAGTAGCAAGATCACATCTTCCAAGACTCCATGAATTTTGAAAGTGCTCGAAAGCTCTAGGAAGTCTCGTAGATGTTGATGAGGGTATCGTGATTTCCGCACATGAATCTTTTTTGGTATAAGATGTTGATCATCGCGGGCTTTATCTCGAATTGCTCCCTCGCAACAGCGGGCGTCCTTATTGCAGTTTGGACATTACTCATATTCGGCACCACGTAATCACGAAGATGATGTGGTGGAGGAGCCTGCGATTGCTGTAATTGTGCCACATTACCGATGGACAATTGCGGCTGGCCGTGACCATCCAATATATCGTTTTGGATTGGTCGTGTCTACTCTTTCTTCTTCCTTGCCCTTCTTTCGCTTATTAATCGTTCTCTCATTCTCGAGGTCAACTTGATGCAAATTCGAATTACCGCGAGACCGGGTCATGCACCTACAAGGGACAAATAAAAATAATTAGTAGAAAGAAACGAAAAGAAAAGAAAAACAAAAAGAAAACAAAAACAAGTATGATTCTAAGTCTAAATCCTAAACGTGTTGACAATTAATCCCCGACAACGGCGCCAATAACTTGATGTGTGTCAAGTTAAACAAGTTTAACCTAAAACTACCCGCAAGTGCACGACACGTGTGTAGTAATTAAGGTGTCGATCCCACGAGGACTAATGTAACACGGTCTAAGAATCAAATCGAATCAATGCTTGTTGCGATATGATGATGGTTATAAGATGCAAGTATGATGATGATGCAGTGGATA
>CM071868.1:31772869-31819568 GCA_036759665.1 Gynandropsis gynandra | reverse complement strand
ACACAGTCCCGGTGTTCGAGACCTATGAGGGATACCCGCATGCCAAAAATCCGAGAAAATATAAAAAGGATAACGAGTACACCTGATGTGTGTGGCTTTCTCGAATTGTGATACATCCGAAATTTGTGACACTCTTTTGCCCTAATGAATGTGTTAGCGTGAAGGACCTGAGATGAAATCATGCAATGCAAGAGATAGAGCAAAGATCACTACATCAATTAGTCTGAAAGAGCGTACATAATCGCTAAAACTAAAAAGCAAGAAAAATAAGAAAAATAGGTCCATAAAAGATGAAAAAGAAAAAGAAAGAAAAAGGAAAAAGGGAAGAGTGGTCTAATCCTCATCCTCTCCACCGCGGGTGGCCGGAAGGTCTGCTGACTCGCGGGTGCCCCTTCCCTAGGTGGGAAGTAGAAAGACTGCAGTTCGTAGGGAATGTGAGGACGGTACGGGATGGCGCCAGTATGATAGTCCTGTAGGATCGGCACGTACGGCTCCTGGTAATGCTGCATACTGAGCTGCTGAAATCGACGGACGGACTCCGTGAGGAAATACGTATGCTGGATCGATTGCTCCTGGAACTGCTTCTGCTTCGCATACCTCGCAGCCTCAATGTTGTGCCTCGCCGCCTCTATGTCGTACCTCTGCTTTGTCATAAAAGTCTGATACCTGGTCTCCTCCGGGACATACCTGAGGACATCGGAGACTCCTTCCATGGAAGGGAAATCAGAGCGGTGGTGAGGATACTCTGAGCGGGCGCGTGAGTGTGTGACGCGTCGGCTGCGCTGCCTGGACATAGATGGTCCCGGTGCAGCGGCTGGAGGTGGATCCTTCTCAGCTAGCCTCGGGCCGATGTGTCCGATGGCTGGATAAATCCTGAATCGGGACCCCTCCTCATCTAGATCCGGCATCTGAATCTCTCGTAGGTCGACTTCCAAGGTGCTACCGTGCTCGTCCTTGTAGCTCCAGATGACGTTGTACCTCTCTAACGTAATCGCTCTTCAGTTGCGTAGGTTCTGGAGGTTCAGCTCGGGCTCTTCGTCGATCTTGTCCTCAGTCAGGATGCCAAGGTTGATCCCGACTCTTCGTGCGATCATCGTGACTATGCCACCGCACATGATCTTCGTATCCGTGCTACACTTCTCGGTGGCTATGTCAAGGAAATGCCGCATCACTAGCGACGTCAAGTCGACATCCAAGATATCCCACTCATCTGGCTCAAAGCCTAATTGCACCACCCGCCTAAGGTACGCCAACTCCGTGTTGTTGAATCCGTCTTGCGCTCCTTTTCCTAGTATTGAAGAGACTAGGAAGTAGTGAAAGTACCTTAGGGCGGGTGGCGTATGTGGCTGGCCTTCGATCTCGTCGAGTAATCTCCGTACGCAATCTGAGCCCAGAATTGTGCTTGACGGCTCCGGTTGTGCTCAGGCATCTTCGTGAAGTTGCAGTGTGGAGCATCATGGATGATCGCGAACTGTCTCCCGCTGAGCCGGTAGTTCTGTCCCAGCAGACGGAACTCCATGAAAGCTTGCTCCCGATCTCCGGACTCAGGAAATAATGCTGCGTACGATGCGAGGAACTCCGCCGTGAGGTTGCGGTAGGTGTATTCCTGCGTGTCCCTCAGTCCCGTCCATCCCAACGTGTTGAAGATGGCGTCTATGTGCTCCTCGATGTGGAGAGCACTCAACGCTTCGGAGGATAAGAAGCGGGACGGGAAAATCTGCGACTGAAGCTCCGTGAATCTCGACTTCTGACCGGACAAGAACGTGTTCGTCCGGTAGTTGTATTGTTGGTGAGATGTGGTGATTGGCATATAGGGCGTCAATTCTGTGATTGCATTTGACCTCGCTGGCCATCCATGTTCTGGGTCATATGCGTCAGATCGGCGCTTCTTCGAGCTCTGAAAGATCTTCGGGGCCATCTGCAAAACAAACGAAGAACAAAAATAAGCAATATACACGGTTGTGCATGATGCCCGATCGGATACAAGAGGTAGCCAGATCGGGTGGAAAATCGACAAAATACCCCCGTAGGTAGTGCCCGACTCGGGCGAACCAACTGCCTGATCGGGTACATGTCCAGGACGCCCGACCGGGTGCTAAACCTAGCACGGTCGAGTAGAATCACGAAATCGCGACCTGTAGTTCGCGTTTCCTGATTCAATCGACGATTTTGCCCTAAATCTTTCCTAATCAGACCTAGATCTAACCCATAGCAGTCCAAATCTCAAAATATTTCATAGATATACCTGGAATTCAAGAGAAGATTGAGAAATTTTAGGGTTTTTCAAGAGAGGAGAGGAAGAAGGCTATTTCGAGTAACCGGTGACGGTGGTGAACGGCGGTGGCGCACGAGCGACTCCGGCAGGTGAGATTGCGGTGTGAGGGGCGAAATTTCTGGGAGCACGCTCGGGTTGAAATCGTGAAGTGAGGATGGCCGCTCGGGTTACTCGAAATATAACTTACCTTGCAGATTTTACGGTGCCCGATCGGGTAGTCTGTGTCGCCCGATCGGGCGTCTCCCATGTTGACCTACCCGTTCGGGTCTTCTGATGCTGCCCGATCGGGTTCCCTTGAATCTGAATATGCCCGCTCGGGTGGAGGTATCTGCCCGACCGGGTACTACTGCAAAGCAGAAAAATTCATACGAGGAATACCAATGCAGCAAAAATTCGATAGACCACTAAATTCCTAAATCCTAGAAAATTGTCCAAACCTAAAAAAATGAAAAGGAGTTCGAAAATATGAAAATAAAGTGAAAACGACTAAAAAGGAAATGGGGCTCGGGTAGCCTCCCGAAAAGCGCTTGTTTTCGGTCTTTAGCTCGATCCTAGTGTCTTCATACGCGTGTGATGGCGGAGAGAGGAGGTACGCCTTTTCCGTCCTCTATCTGATTAGCGTGGCGTGACTCAAATCATGGTGGACTTCTCACATGCGATCCTCGGTTCTTCTCATTCGATCCCGCGACTCTTTTGTATCTCCTTCGAACTCGGTTTTGGTTGACCGTTTCCTCTGTATTCCATGCGAGATAGGAGGGTACGTGGGTCACTGAGGGTGTGGGAGATGATGCGCGTGGCCTTAGGACTGTTGCCCTCGTTGAAGTATCGATCAAAACGTGCGGCTCTTGGCTTTTCTTTGGGGCCCTATCGGGCTCCTTCTGTGCCCCGGTCAGGTAACCAAATGTGACATTTACCCCCATAGGGTGTGCACGTGTCGGGCTGTCAGGTTGCCTGGGCGGGTTCTCGTCCAGCCCTCCTACCCGATCGGGCTCACGCAACCACCCGGTCGGGTGGTTAATCGAAGAAATTATCCCCGTGAGTCCTACCTGATTCGGGCTATGTGGCTGCCCGACCGGGTCTCCTAAAATTGGCTCTGCCCGCGCGGGTGGAGTGTGTTGCCCGCTCAGGCCACTTCCCTGCTGAGGGAATTTCGGCTTCTCCTTGAGCTGCGTGAGTGCGTCCGATCTTGCTGGTGACTGAAATTGACTCCCGGTGCACTCGGAAAGTGGTATCTCCTCGGGATGGATGTCTCGATGTACACGTTCAATCTCCTCCGTTGATGCATCCGTCGTGGTAACGTGCATTACGGGTTCGGTCATGTATAACTTCTTCAACGCCTCATCGAGTTTGAACTCGATAGACTCGTCCCCCAACTTCATCACTAGCCTTCCTTCCGCGCAATAGATGACCATCTTTGTCGTGTTGAGGAATGGTCGTCCTAAAATGACGGGGATCTTCGGATTGATCTCCATATCCACAACGACAAATCCGCGGAGAACCAGAATTCTCCCACTTGCACGACAACGTTCGTCAATATACCCACTGGACTCCATACGGATTGATCAGCCAATGTGATTTGCATCCGCGTGGGTTGAAGATCTCCTACTCTATTGAGCTTTTGAACGGCCCGAGTCGTGTAAACTCTCGGGGATTTTTAGGACGAATTAACGCCCGAGCGGGTACCCTTATTGCGCCCGATCGGGTATGACTACCCGATCATGTTTCCTTCGTGCCTGGGTCGTGCAAGGTGTCGTAAATAAACCCTGTAGGTTTTACCCGAGTGGGTAGACCTCAGTGCCCGATCGGGGACTCTTGAAATCTTGATTTTGCTCTTTTCCGATCGTTGCTCGGGTGTTCCGTTGAGTTCAGAGGCTTGATTTTGGCCCCGAGTGAATTTATCTTCAATTTTCATGGTTTTACTCAGGAATCCGTCTTTTTAAGCTCGTTTAGGCCTTGTCACCTTAAAACATGAAAACCAACAAAACGGGCGTATGTAAAGGATAATCGTATCGGAAATGTAAATCTAACTATGAAATATATGCGTAAATGACACTAAAACCTAACCTAAAATCGATACACTTTACGTGTTATCAATATCTAAGGTGGACGATCCTAATGTAGAACCTACCCTGTCTCAAGGCATAGGAACGTGGTTCGATAGAGTCATCCCCTACTTTCGTGGCTGACACCCCAACTAATCCCCATTATGATTCATGATTTGCCCGATTCAACCCTCAACCGTTACTATCCTACTTTTGTGACCTAATCTCGGTTGTTCTAAGCCTGATCTTCTAGGACTAGATTTCTCCTTTTGGTCCTTTTCCTAATCCCTAACACATGCATATACGTGGCCATTCGTAAATACAAGACAATAAGCGCTCAGACAAGCAATAGATAAACAAAACGGGGAAATGCATTCATAAACAAATCAAAGATGGTTCCAGAATAGCCATGGGCTAATCCCTTCTCCTAGAACAAACCTATACTTGATCATGAGTCTAAATTACGTAAACGAAATCAGTAGACTAAGGAGCATAGAAATATCAAACGAGTGATGATCCCGAATCAATTCCCGACTCCTTGCGTGACTCCCGTCGAGAGGGCTCGATGGATGAATGGTTACTGTGAATGGTGTCTTCTGGATGGTGGATGGATGAATGATGAATGACTGCTGCCCTTGAGGCTTTATAATTTGAAATGGAAGGTCTTCGCCGACTCCATTCCACCAAATTCGTCGATAGGTTGTTTTACAAAGTCATGTCTGACCGTGCTCCATGTCATGCCCGGTCAGGCATGCTTCTTTCGTAAATGTAAACAGACCGTTTTCCCATGATGCCCGACCGTGCTGGATGCATAGCCCAACTGTGCTACCTTCAAGGGAGGATGCCCGACCTGTGCAGAAGCTACGGAGATGAATTTGCAACAAACACCCGACCGTGCTCCATTGATAGCCCGACCGTGCTGCAGGAACAAGAGAGTTTCCAACCGTGCTCATGGCATGCCCAGGTCGGGTACAACTCTCGGACTTTGAATGGCACAAAGGAACCCAACCGTGCTTCTAACCATGCCCGATCGTGCACCTGGTTTGTGTGAGAGATCGGTCGTGCACTTGACCACGCTCGATCAAGCTGTGTCCCTTAATGCATGCTCGGTCGTGCTGAGTTGTGTGCTTGGCCATGACTTGTCCATTTCTCATTCCGTTCGATCCGCTGTGACCCTAGATATCGTATTTCGTCTGTGTATGTTCCTTAGCTTCGAAATGAATCGAATACGCATTAAATCCTATAGGAACACGAAAACACGGAAACAAGTAAAACAGATACAAAATTACACGTAAACCTTGCAACTATGGTCATAAAAATCTCTAAAATTATGCGAGAAACATGTACGAAAACGAGATGTTCACTCCCGGCTCTAAAAATCCAACATATCGACCTAAATAAAAGCTTTTGAGCTCGAAAATGGGGTTGGGCTGCCTCCAGCAACCCGGGGCATCTTTTATCTCAATAAGATGAATGAGATGTTAAAAAATCAAGTAATTCAGTGCTTCGTACGCAAAGTTATGGTATTTCAAAGCCCTCCATACAATTCAATGTAGTAATCGTTTAATCACGGTGAAAACCAAAACAAAAAGCGGAAAAGGGGTGCAACACGAGTACACGAATATAAAATAAGAAGCAAAAGGAATATCCACGAGACAAACGCAACGAAAGCGACGTATTGAAAAGAACTGACATGTGTATCCTAAAATACTTAAAAAGGACATCTCCCGGCTCTAAAACTCCAATGTATCAACCTAAATAAAATTTTTTGAGCTCGAAAATGGGGTCGGGCTGCTTCTAGCAACCCAGGACTCTTTTTATCTTGATAAGATGAATGAGATGTGAAAAGATCAAGTAATGCAGTACTTTACACACAAAGTTATTGTATTTCAAAACCCGTCATACAATTGAATGATGTAATCGTCTAATCACGGCAAAAACCAATACAAATAGCGGAAAACGAGTGCAACACGAGTACGCAAATTGGAAATAGGAAGCAAAAGAAATATCCGACAGATAAACGCAACGCAAACAGCGTATTGACAAGAGCTGACATGTGTATCATAAGAAACTCGAAAAGGACATCTCCCGGCTCTAAAAATTCAACGTATCGACCTAAATAAAAGCTTTTGAGCTTGAAAACGGGGTTCGGCTGCCTCCAGCAGCCTGAGGCGTCGTTTATGTGGAAAAGTTGAATGAGATGTGAAAAAAATCAAGTAATTCGAAGCTTTCTATGGTATTTCAAAACTCGTCGCACAATTCGATGTTGTAATCGTCTAATCACGACGAAAAGAAAAACAAAAAGTGGAAAAGGGGTGCAACACGAGTATGCAAATAGGAAAAAGGAAGCAAAAGGAATATCCGAAAGACAAATGCAACGCAAGCGGAGTATTGACAAGAAGTGAAATGCTTATCATAAGAAACTCGAATAGGACATCTCTCGGCTCTAAAAATTCAACACATCGACCTAAATAAAAGATTTTGAGCTAGAAAACGGGTTCAGGCTGCCTCTAGCAACCTGAGGCATCCTTTATCAGGAAAAGATGAATGAGATGTGAAAAAATCAAGTAATGCGGTGCTTCATACGTAAAGTTATGGTATTTCAAAGCTCATCGTATAATTGAATGTCGTAATCATCTAATCACGACGAAAACAAAGACAAAAAGCGGAAAAGGAGTGCAACACGAGTACACAAATAGAAAATAGGAAACAAAAGGAATATTCGAGAGACAAACGCAAAGCAAGCGGCAAATTGACAAGAAGTGACATGCGTATCCTAAAAAACTCAAAAAGGGCATCTCCCGGCTCTAAAAATCCAACGTAACGACCTAAATAAAAGATTTTGAGCTCGAAAATGAGGTCGGACGGCCTCCAGCAACCCGAGTTGTCCTTTTTCTAGAAAAGATAAATGAGATGTGAAAACATCAAGTAATCCAGAGCTTTGTACGCAAAGTTATGGTATTTCAAATCCCGTTATACAATTCAATGTTGTAATTGTTTAATCACGGCGAAACCCAAAAGAAAAAGCGGAAAAGGGGTGCAACACGAGAGATAAATGCAAATAGGAAGTAGAAAGCAAAAGGAATATCTAGGAGATAAACGCAATCCAGGCAGTGTATTGAAAAGAACTCACATGCGTATCCTAAGAAACTCAAAAAGGGTTCTAAAAATCCAACGCATCGACCTAAATAAAATATTTTGATCTTGAAAATGGGGTAAGGCTGCCTCTAGCAACCCGAGGCATCCTTTATCTGGAAAAGATGAATGAGATGTGAAAAACTCAAGTCATTCGGTGCTTTGTACGCAAAGTTATGGTATTTCAAAGCTCATCGTACAATACAATATTTTAATCGTCTAAACACGACGAAAAAAAAAGGAAAAGGGGTGCAACACGAGTACACAAATAGGAATTAGGAAGCAAGAGGAATATCCGAGAGACAAACGCAACGCAAGCGGTGTATTGACAAGAAGTGACATGTGTATCCTAAGAAACTCGAAAAGGGCATCTCCCCTCTAAAAATCTACGTATCGACCTAAATAAAAGATTTTGAGCTCGAAAACGGGGTCGGGCTGCCTCCAAAAACCCGGTTATTTCAAAGCTCGTTGTACAATTCACTTTTGTAATCGTCTAATCACGACAAAAATAAAAAGTGGAAAAGAGGTGCAACACGAGTGCACAAATAGGAAATAAGAAGCAAAAAGAATATCCGAGAGACAAACGTACCACAAGCGGCCTATTGACAAGAAGTGACATGTGTATTCTAAGAAACTCGAAAAGAGTATCTTTGGTCTCTAAAATCCAACATATTGACCTAAATAAAAGATTTTGAGCTCGAAAATGCGGTCTAGCTGCCTCTAAAATCCCGGGACTTCTTTTATCTCGATAAGATGAATGAGATATGAAAAGATCAAATAATTCGGTGCTTTGTACGCAAAGTTATGGTATTTCAATGCCCGTCGTAGAATTCAATGGTGTAATCGTCGAATCATGATGAAAACCAAAACAAAAGGCGGAAAAAGGGGCACAATACGAGTACACAAATAGGAAATAGGAATCCAAAAGGAATATCCAAGAGACAAATGCAATGCAAGCGGCATATTGACAAGAAGTGACACGTGTATCCTAAGAAACTTGAAAAGGGCATTTCTCGGCTCTAAAAATCCAACATACTGATCTAAATAAAAGCTTTTGAGCTCGAAAATGGGGTCTGGTTTCCTCTAGCAACCCGAGGCATCCTTTATCTGGAAAAGATGAATTGGTGTGAAAAAATCAAGTAATTCGGTGCTTTGTACGCAGAGTTATGGCATTCAAAGCACGTCGTACAATTCAATATTGTAATCGTCTAATCACGGCGAAAATAAAAAATGTGGAAAAGGGGTGCAACAGGAGAGACAAATTCAAATAAGAAATAGGAAGTAAAAGGAATATTCGAGAGAAAAACGCAACCCAAGCGGCGTATTGACAAGAAGTGACATGTGTATCCTAAAAAACTCGAAAAGGGCATCTCCCAACTCTAAAAATCCAATGTATCGACCTAAATAAAAGATTTTGAGCTCGAGAAAAGGGTCGGGCTGCCTCCAGCAACCCGAGGTGACCTTTATCTGGAAAAGATGAATGAGATGTGAAAAAGTTAAGTTATTATGTTCTTTGTTCGCAAAGTTATTGTATTTCAAAGCCCGCCGTACAATTCAATGTTGTAATCGTCTAATCACGGCGAAAACAAAAACAAAAAGCAGAAAAGGGGTGCAACACAAGTACTCAAATAGGAAATAGGAAGCAAAAGAAATATCTGAGATACAAACGCAAAGCAAACTGTGTATTGACAAGAAGTGACATACCTATCCTAAGAAACTCGAAAAGGGCATCTCTCGGCTCTAAAAATCCAACGTATTGACCTAAATAAAATATTTTGAGCTCGAAAATGGGGTCAAGCTGCTTCCAGCAGCCCAAGGCGTCTTTTGTCTTGATAAGATGAATGAGATGTGTAACGATCAAGTAATTCAGTGCTTCGTACGCAAAGTTATGGTATTTCAAAGCCCGTCGTACAATTCAATGTTGTAATCGTCTAATCACGGCGAAAAAAACAAAAACCGAAAAAGGGGTGCAACACGAGTATGCAAATAGGAAATATGAAGCAAAAGGAATATCCGAGAGACAAACGCAACGCAAGCGGTGTATTGACAAGAAGTGACATGTGTACACTAAGAACAGAGGGAGCCGTAAGAGCTTCGGTTAACAACTTGTTCACTTGGCTGGATTCTGCTCCGTTTTCTTCCATTGCAGATAACGAACACACGCACAGCACGAAAACAGACAGCCTACACACGCAGTACAAACGAGCAGCCAACAAGCAACTCATGTAGCAAGCATCACAAACGAACAAACGACGAACAAAAAAACGAGCATCCAACACACACATCTCAAACAAACTAATGAACGAATGGCCAATGAACAACAAATCAACTGAGAAGATGAACAGACTTTTCTAGAGTGAGCTTTAATACCACTTGATGCGTTCCTTGCTGAATCCACACTCTAAAACGTAAGTATTCAGGGGATAATCCTTGCTGCAGCTGAGACGAGAGACTCCCCTACACAAGGCATGTGGAATGATGGGCCGCATGAGAGTTACGGAAGACTCTCGATATACTGAAGATCGAATTTGTTGGATATGACACACCAAGAAGATCGAACTGAGTTTGCTTGATATTACACACCAACAAGATAGGTTCTCAAAAGAGAAAGGATTTGAAATTCAAAAATGAAGATTGATGTTTACAAAGGGGGTGCGGCCGGCTACATAAGGAGGAAGAAGCCATGCAAGACTTCAATGCCGCAATTAATTTTATAATGCATGCAAGCCATGCAAGACGTTTTGATTAAAGGAATAAAAATTTAAAATAAAAGAAATGTAACGATATTGTGATTCGATACGATCAGAGTATGAAGCCTCGAATCAACAATTAGGAAGACGTAAGTGATTCGTGGCCTTGTTAAAAACTCGTTGTTGGAAAACCACGCGGGACAAAACCAACGGTGGGAAAAGAGCACACACGAAACACTTGCCCTAATTTTTTTATCATTGTAAGATGATCTTCGACGTGAAGTACGACTCGGACGTTGAAGTTTTCTTGTGGAGTCGAGCAGTCGTCATGAACCCGCATGGCTGCAAGTAGTCCTCCAATGGCTTCTTTGAGCTTCCTAGCCTTAGCACGGGTCACGAGACCTTCTTGTATTGTTAAGGCATCCTCTTCATGTTTGGGTTCCTCGGCTTTTCTAGCCTTAGCACGGGTCACGGAACCTTCTTGTATTGTTAAGGCGTCCTCTTCATGTCCGGGTTCCTCGATGTTTTCCATACTCTTATCAAGTTTCAAACGTGAATTGAAAACAAGTACTTGGTCACCTTCTTTGAAAATCCGCTGGACTATGTGTCTATCATGCCACTTCTTCGTGTGCTCCTTGTAGATCTTCGCGTTCTCGTATGAGTGGAGGCGCGTCTCCTCTAGATGGTGGAGCTATAGCATTCGTTATTAGTAGTCATCTTGTAGTCGTAGTTAAGTGCCTTAATCACCCAAAATGCTCAATATTCTAACTCAACGGGTAAGTGGCATGCCTTACTGTACACTAGCTGGAACGAAGTCATTCTTATTGGCGTTTTGAAGGCTGTCTAGTAGGTCCATAATGCATCGAGCTTCAGCGTCCAATCCTTCCTAGACTTGGAGACCATCTTCTCCAAAATTGATATGACCTCTCGGTTAGACACTTCAACTTGGTCATTGGTTTGAGGGTGATATGGCATTGCTATTCGATGTTAGATGTCGTATTTCTTCAATAGTCCTTCTATGATACGATTCAAAAAGTTCTTTCCTCCATCGCTGATTACTACCCTCTGAACTCAAAAACATGGGAATATGATACATTTGAACATCTTGGTCATTGGTTTGGAGTCATTGGTCGGACTTGCAAAGGCTTCTACCCACTTTGTTACGTAATCCAGAACGACCAATATGTACAGGTTCCTGCATGAAGACGGGAAAGGGCCCATGAAGTATATCCCCTACACATCGAACGGCTCGACCTCTAGAATATAGTGTTGCGGCATCTATGGCATCTAGAAATATTCCCCTTCCTTTAGAAATTGTCGCGCGATGCTACATAGATAGGGGCGTCCTTGAAGAGTGTTGGCCAATAGAAGCCCGTTGCAGCACCTTTGTTGTCATCTTGTCTACGGCAAAGTGACCCGCATAACTCGAGGAATGGCAATGACATAATATGTGTGGCACATCTTCTTCAGGGATGCAGCGTCTAAACATTTCTTTTGTGCCTCTCTTGAGTAGACAAGGCTCATCCCAATAGTATGCTCAAACATCTTGGAGAAATTTCTTTCTCGCATTGTAATTCAACCCCTCTGATAGCACTTGACATGCTAGATAATTCATGATATCAGCATACCATGGTATGGAGGTGCAAGTCACGGACATCACTGCATCATCTCAAAGGGAATCATTGATGGGAATGCGCTTGGGGATATTCAAGACGTAAAAGATGATCAGCCACCCCATTCTCGGTTCCTTTCCTATCCCGTATTTCAAGATCGAACTCTTGCAGCAGTATAATCCATCGAATGAGCTTCGGGTTTGCATCCTTCTTAGTGAGAAGGTAGCGTAGTGCAGTTTTATCCGTGTATACTATAACCTTGGAGCCGACTAGATATGAACGGAACTTTCAATAGCAAAGACGATTGCGAGTAGCTCCTTCTCGGTCGTGGAGTAGTTGCATTGGGCATTGTCCAAGGTTCGACTCGCATAATAAATGGTGTGCAACATCCTATCTTTTTGTTTCCCATCACTGCCCCAACCGCATAATCACTCGCATCGCATATGAGCTCAAACGGTAGCTCCCAATCTGGCGACGGTATGATTGGTTAAGAGACCAACGCCTTCTTCAATTTTTCCAATGCAGCATGGCATTCCTTCATGAACTTAAACAGCACGTCCTTTCCTAATAAATCTGTGAGAGGTTTGGATATCTTTGAGAAATCTTTGATGAAACGTTTATAAAACCCCGCATGACCTAGAAAGCTACGGATGACCTTAACGTTCCTAAGGGGCGGCAACTTCTCAATGACCTTTATCTTTGCCTTATCGACCTCTATCCCCTTTGCTAATATCTTATGTCCCAACACGATGCCCTCGTGAACCATAAAGTGACACTTCTCCCAATTTAGCACTAGATTTGCTTGCACGCACCAGTCTAACACTTTACAAAGATTGGTTAGACAAACATCAAAGTAAGATCCATCGACCAAGAAATCTTCCACGAACACTTCCATAATTTCGCCATTCACTTTGGAGAATATAGAGGTTATGCACCACTGAAAAGTGGAAGTTGCATTACACAAACCGAAAGGCATCCTATGATATGTGAATGTACCAAACGGACATGTGAACGTCGTTTTTGCTTGATCTTTCGGGTGGATCGCAATTGGGAAGAAACCTGAATAGCCATCAAGAAAACAAAAGTAGGAGTGAAGAGCTAGACGTTCAAGCATTTGACCGATGAAAGGCAAGGGGAAGTGATCTTTCCTAGTATTGGCGTTCAGCTTGCGGTAATCAATGCACATGTGCCACTCCATTATCGTCTTTGTCGGGATTAGTTCGTTGTTCGCGTTTGGGATGACGGTGATGCCTCCTTTCTTTGAGACTACCTGTACAGGACTCACCCATGCACTATCCGATATAGGTTATATAATTCCAGCATCTAACTACTTAAGAACCTCTTTCTTAACTACTTCCATCATATTCGGATTAAGTCTACGTTGATGTTCAATGGAGGTCTTAGAGTCATCTTCTAGGTGAATCCTACACATGCAAAGGGATGGAATAAGTCCCTTTATATCCTCTAATGTATAACCTATGGCACCCCTATAGCTCCTAAGAGCCTCTAACACTCGTTATTTCTGGATTCATCTAAGTTATCGTTCACTATTACGGGATAGGTAGACTCAAGTCCAAGGAATTCGTAGTTGAGCCCTTGTGATAAGAGCTTCAACTCCACCTTGGGTGCCTTGTCAATGCCAATCAGGTGATGGAAATTTGGTATGATCTTTCGGCATTTCGGGAATGGTTGAGCTCGTGCTGCATGTTGTTTGGGTCGTGTTGGAGGTTGCTCTGGTTGTGCTGAGGTTTGTGGACTAATTCGCAATGTTTGTTTGGTCTGAGCTTAGGTCCACTCGAGCCATGTTCATGTGTGCATGGGCTGAGCACAATCCATGATGCAATTCATCCGAATTTCTGTCATTGGCTCGGTTTACGGTTTGTTATGCTCGGGCCATGCTAAGGTCTAATCGGGTCACGCTAACTCGTCGTTTGGGATCTCTTTCTTCTTTCCTTCGTCCAGCAGCTTCTTGTAATATGTAACTTCGTTAGGGTCCTTATAACCTTCTCCAGCTGCTAAGAGAGCCATCTCAAGAGAATCCATATTCCCGAACTCTTTAAGAACTTCCTCGACTAGTTTCTCTAAGACGTCGATGTAGAACACTAAATCTACCATACATGGTTGCCTGAGTGTGTTGTTCAAGTTGAACTCCACTTCCCCAGGCCCTAAATTTTAGCATGAGTCTTCCTTCAGCGCAATATATGATTCTCTTTTCCGTATTGAGAAACGGCATGCCGAGGATAATCAGGATTTTCTTGTCTTCCTCCATATCTAAGAGAAGTTGATCGGGACGAGAACTTCCCAACTTGTAAAGGTATGTCTTCCAGCATGCCCTCGAGTATCCTAACACTTCGATCAGCCATGGTGAGCGTCATTCGTGTAGGTTGTAGATTCATTCGACCCTTAGAATCAATTTCTCGTATAGAGAAAACGGTAGCACGCTTACGCTTACTCCGACATCGATGAATGCATGGTTAATCTCATAATCACCTATTTTACAAGGGATCACAAATATACCTGGATAGGGAATCTTTTTGGGGAGGTTTGATTGCAGCATGGAATTCGTCACCATTATAGTTTCCGTCTCCACATCTCGCTTGTTCGCAAGCACATCTTTGAGGAACTTAGCATACGAGGGCATTTTCTTCAACGCTTTGTGGAATGGAATAGTGATCTGCATCTTTCAACATCTCAAGAAACTTTTTGAATTAGGTATCATCATTTTTCTTGCATTGGCGTTGAGGAAACGGCAAAGAAAGCGCTCTTGGAGCGGGTTTTACGTATTTCGGCTCCTCCTCCTCCTCGGGTTTCTTCTTCTGCTCTTCAACGTTACTGATTTTTTTGACTGTTGTACTAGATGATTCCCCCTTTTCAAATGTCAAATGAATGGTTGATCCAGCATCCTACCACTCCTTAGATGAATGGTGTTGATTTGCTCACGCGGATTCGCTTCCGGCCTCCCCGGTAGTTGTCCTTGTTGACACGATGTCCCTTGTGCTAGTTGTGCAACTTGCATTTCCAAGTGTCTAAGGTGAGTTTGAAAGCCCTCCATTTGCTTCTTGGCATTGTCTTGCCCCGATTTCACTCCCATCAATAAATTATTCTAATTTTGTTGTTCTTGGAGGAGGCGGGCGAACATGGCAGTGATGCCGGGGGCTGCTTTGGATTGGGTTGGATCTGCCTGTGCTGCACGTGACTGATAATTTTGAGTTTGGGTTACGTTCTTGACTGAAATTTCTGGTTTTTTTGCATCACTCGCAGCTGAAATTTTCCCGTCGGAATTCTTGTAGGAGAAATTTGGGTGATTTCTCCATCCAGGATTATATGTGTTTCCCAAGGGCTGATTGTTACTCACGTAATTCACCTCCTCATAACCTTGAACTCTTTGTTCCTCTGATTGCTCTGAATAATGAGGACAATGTGATTTAGATAGAAGATGGTAGATCCCCACGAATTGGCCCTTCACTTCGGTTAAACCGATGTATAAAGAATGTGCCTCGTTCATGTGAGCCACCCTTGTTAGAGTGTTGCGGCTATATTCTCAGCAGCATTGCTGCCTTCATCGACCATACGATCGATCAAGTCCTCGATCTGTGGAAACTTGAGGTAACTCAAGGAACCTCCAGCTGTGGCTATGATAAGAATCCTCATGTTATCCATGAGTCCTTGTAAAACATTATGTATAAGATAACTCTGATCCATGTCGTGATGTGGGAAAAGGCGTTGATAGCCTTTAAAATGTTCCCACGCTTCATATAAGCTCTCGATCGCCCCTTGTACGAATGTATTAATCTGATTTTGGCGAGCTGAGCTTTACTTTGAGGGAAGAACCATGTCATGATTTTCTTCTCTAGCTGTCCCCATAACTATATCGAGTTTGGCGGTTAAGACTACAGCCAATCTTGCGCTTTATCCTTCACTGAGAACGGGAAGGCAGCTAACATGAAATCCTCATCCAAGACCCGTTCACTGGCTTTGGTAGTTTTGCAAAGCATCTTGAAGTCAGTGAGATGTTATTCGAATCCAAGGGGTCTTCCTCGAAACACTGCATTGATTAGCATTTGCATGAATGTCGGTTGTAGCTCGATGCGAGCATTCCTCCTAATGATGCATGATAAGGGTTGTGTGTGCCTAGGGACCGTGTATGATCCGTAGGTCAGCGTGGCTAGTATTGGTGGCACATTCAGATCGCGACGTTCCGTCAATTGTTCTTCTTCGCTCTCATCTGCAAAGTTGGGTTCGATTACCTCCTCAGGCTTGCTGTCTAAATTTGCTTGTGTGTTGTCTACCGGTTGACTTGCACTAGCTTTCGATCTTTTCCTCAGTTTCTTCTTTTTCGGCACTTCTCATGTACGAGTGAGCTGCACAAGGAAAGACGAAACACAAAAAAATGGGTGAGCTTCGAAAGGTAAAGGAAATTGACTCAAAAAATAAAATAAAAGAAAAAATATGAAAAAACAACTAAAGACTCCGGAAAGGACTATGTCCTAATTCAAAAGTATCCTAACTCCAATGCCGTAATCGATTCTCCGAAAACGGCGCCAAAAATTTGATGTCGTCAATCTCAAGTAATAAATACCTAGACTAATGCTTCCGCAAGAATATGGATCGTGTAGTACCAGGGTCTAAAAGTATGGAATCGATGCAACTATAGAGCTATTAGACTAATGAATAGAACATACAAAAATAAATTGGTTGAATTGAAAAGTAAGGTTTAAACTAATCTAAACGGTGATAAATTCAATAAACTAAACATCATAGGTTTCGAGAGATGCGCGATAACGCAATGAAATGCTAACAAAAATCATGGTTATGGATATTATCACATATTCGGGGAATTCAAGCTCTTTCCTAGGGAATTACTCTTCTAATGCCTAATCCCAGTATCTAGCATGCGTACCACCAATCTTCCAATTGTATAATCTGACACAGTAAATGCATTAAGACCGCTATCCTAATTCCTGAATTCAATCGACCAACCGGTCAAGGTTCTAAATTGATTAAGACCCCAAAATATGGTTGTGTTCCAAAATCTAATTCATCTTCCAATTCAATCAGATTTTTATAATCACTCATTAAGGTCACCAGCAAAGAACAAAAGCATTAAGAACAACCAATAAATCCGAAAATGGTCAAATATTATAACCAAGCAATAAACACGAGACTTCATCACATATCGGTAAACTCTAACCTATGGCAATGAAACTACTCGGACATGGGGTTAGAAAACAAAACACGAATAAAAGCTATCTTAAACATAGGTACAGAACGAGATTCCTCCCTATCCTAATACTATAGTCTTCAACAGCTCCACCGTGTTCCGAGTTCGTCGCCCCGTCTCCAGCCTTTCGATGTCATGCTCTCTCTTCTCTCCCTCGTACCTCTGTGTCATGAGTGTTATGTCCGCCTCTTTATGGTCCTCCCTAGGGTTCTCTACCATTCCTACTTAATTTGGCCACCCTTTTTTAATTTTTCCTCTGTTTGAGAGCTTTTAGGAAATTTGTTACGTACATGACCAAAAAAATGCATGTTCAGTAACCACCCTGCACGGCTCCTTCCAATCTCTAGGAAGTTTGAATTTTTCCTCCGTTTGAGAGGTTCTAGGAAGTTTTTTATGTACACGGCCTGAAAATTGTGGGTTCAGTAACCACCCCGCACGGGTGCCTTGTCCTTTCATGGCATGGTCGTATTTTGCGGCATTTGATTTTCTTTGCATCCCGATATTTTTCTTACCTACAAAATACGAGAAGACATTAGGAGAATACTCAGTTGTGCTTAATAACTTGATAAAATCCAAAATTATAGTAAAACTAACTCAGAAATATATGAAAATACTAGAACAAATTAGACGTTATCACACGCACGGGGTAAAAGGCACCCCGAGTCGAGTTAAAACTTCTGATTGGTACAACCCGAGTGAGGGGTCTTCTACGAGCACGAGCGGGCTGTGTTAACTTTATTTTTTTTTCTCCTTTCGCTCGATGTTCGGGTATTCCATGTAGTTCTTTGGCCTGAATCCACTCCTAGTGGATTGTAGCTCCAAATATGCGCAGTCGACTCTAGGAAGCGACACCATTAAGCTTAATTAGCCTTGTCACCTTAAAACCTGAAAAGCAACAAAAAGACTTCATATAGGACTAATTCATCGGTTTTGTAACTCGTGCTATGAAAATTACGCAGAAATAATCTAAACGCTTACATCTAAAACTAACCTACACTACATGTTATCAATTCCCATCTCCTTTAAGGTCCCATTTTTATTCGTTATGGTGGATTAATTGAGACACATACCACACATCCAAAAATTCTCAAATGAGAAATATTTGGTTCTTGGCCATAAACAAGTGTAAAGGGGAATTATCATGATAACTAGTTGGTCGAATGCGAATAAGTTGTGATGCATGCAGAATAACGTGACTCTAAGCCCAAATAGGAAGATTGGATTTTATAAGTATTGGTCTTGCAATCCATTGAATTCGTTTTATAAACGATTCTGCTAGACCATTTTGAGTATGAATATAAGCTACATGATGTTCTAATCTTATACCAATCAATATATAATAAGTCACAAAAGATTGTGACATGAATTCACCAGCATTATCATGACGCATTGTTTTAATCGGATGATCAGGAAAATGTGCTTGTAATTGTATTATTTGGGCCAGTAATCTCGCAAAAGCCAAATTACGAGATGATAATAAGCACATGTGTGACTGCCTCGTTGATGCATCAATTAATACCATGAAATATCGAAATGATCCACATGGTGGATGAATCGGGCGACATATATCACCCTGAATTATTTCTAGAAATGATAATGATTCATTTGTTATTTTTGCTGATGAAAGCCTTGTTATTAGCTTTCCATTTGAGCAAGCAACACCAGAAAATTTATGGGATTGCAAAATCTTCTGGTTTTTCAATAAATGGGCACATGAATTCTCAATAATTTTTCACATCATCGTTAAACTGGGATGGCCTAACTGGTCATACCAAACTTTGAAATTATTTGTAAACTTCGGGTTTACAAAATCAGTAAACTTCGGGTTTACTGTATATTATATGCTTCAATCATCTCAATAGATTTGTAATATAAACAAGATGAGAAAACATGTAACTTTTCTAACGCACACTTCTTATCCATCATAGTTGAGGTAATACAAAGGTATTCAATGCCTTGTTCATTCATAGTTTCAATGTGATATTCATTCATACGATTATCCTTGAAACTTAACAAATTTCTTGAAGATTTTGGTGAATATAAGGCCTTGTCAATGATAAACTTTGTGTCTTTTTGCATCATAAAAATTTCCCTTCTCGAATCCTCAACAATATTTGCACATCCCGATATGGTATTGACATGTCTTTGATCATTTTTAAAATTGAAAAAAAAAGTCCTTTCTTTAAGAATGGTGTGTGTAGTAACACTGTCCGCGAGACATAAATCCTTATCTTGGATTTTCATTTGATTCATATTCATAATCTTTATAAATGAAAAATAAACACGAATGAAGAGACATAAGTTAAAGAAACATATATTATTGCATAAATTTTATTAAAATAAATAGGACTAAAAGTTCAACATAACTTAGAAAAAGAAAAACATCACAAAAAATGCATAATTTATAATATTGAAATAGAAAATGATAAACTTCTTGATCACTTCTGATCATTTCCAACTTCAGGATGGATAAGGAAATCGGCAATGTCAAGGGATATCAGATCATCTATGCCTTCCATAAACTTGGTGGAGTCATCCAAACCTTCAATAAGCTTGTTGGATACATCAACAACGAAATTAGCTTCAAAATCATTTCCACCATTCTTCAATAAGCTTGCTTCCATTATTATTCTCTTGAAATTCTTTTTTAGCATTGTAATTGCTTGTCCACTATGGGAATAACCTCTACATTTTCCTCATCCACATCTACGTCCATGACTGCAGCCATGATCACGATAATTGTTAAATGCTACGACATTCATTTCAGGGAATGGAGCAGAAACGGTGGGACGTGATTCATTATTTTTCATCAATAATTCACTATTTTTCTCGACAACAAGGAGATAAGAGATTAGATCCCCATAGTTTGTAAACCCTTTTTCACGGTATTGTTGCTACAAGAACACATTAGATGCATGAAACATGGATAACGTTTTTATATCATATCAGAATTAGTAATGGTTTACCACATAGTTTCATTTTTTAACTTATTCGAAACATTACTGAGTTATACTCGCTCTGTGATACCCGTTAAAAAGGGGAAGGTCAGTCGATACACCGACACATAGCATATATGTATATATATATATATTAACATTACGTTTAGTAATTAAAAAAAAGAGAAGAGAGCATCCACTGATCATTCGAGAGAAAGAAGAAAAGAAGGGAAAAAAGAAGAAAGAGAAGAAAGAAGAAGAAAGAGAAAAGAAAAGAGGGAGAGGAGAGAAATTGGAGAAACATATCCAATTTTCATCACGTTCTTCGTGGGTGAATTCTTATTGAGATAAGGGTAAATCTCTAAAAATATTTTTGTGATTCCTCCTTAACTCGAAGATTTATATTATAGGAATTAATTAATTGAATGGATCTATAATAGGGAAAATTGATTGGTGTTGTTGCTAGCAATATTATCCGGAATCGTCAAATCATCGGAGAAGCTAAGGTGATGAATTTCTCCATCCTCATTTTTTATTTATGGTTGATTTATGGAATAGATTATAATTTTAAAATAAGGTATGATCACAATAGGATTTATAGGATCATAATGGAAAAAGTGAGATGTTACAAGTGAAATTGGATTAAACCCTAGATTTATCGTATGAGAATTGATGAACAGTATATGAGTTGTATAAGTGACTAGAGATGATCTAGAGAATTGAAATGCTACCAAGTGTTGGGGTCAGAGAATGTCGATATTTTGGTTCCGTGTTAAAGCCGAGGGAACATCTTGTTAGTGTGCTCGATCGAGTGATTTCACACTCGAACCTTCGGAAGCAGGCGTGCGTGAGCGTGTCGGTGAGAGTTGTCACGTGAGGAGTATCTAGTTGATGATGTTAGTATTGTGACATTTGGATCTGAGCTAGCATCGTACTGTGTTGGGGTTATGGTAACCTTTCGAGCGACAGAGCGTTGAGTTAGTTAGATTAGTGGATCAGCCGGTGTCGTACCGTGTTGGGGTTATGGTAACCTTTCGAGCGACGGAGCGTCGAGTTAGTTAGATAAGTGGACTGCTAGTGTCATACCGTGTTGGGGTTGTGGTAACATTTCGAGTGACGGAACGATGTATTGTATTTATGGCTGGGGTACATTAAGACTTTGCGCGAGATCTTCAGTGTGTTGGGGTCCTTTGGACTTTGTGAGCGTATGCCAAGCTAGAGTCGTGTGGACTCTGTGTGTTATGATACAGTGTGGTATTAGTCTTAGACTTTGCATACTCAATTGGGTCTGGTAGAGTTGTATGTATATTGTTAGTTTAGACTTTGGATAGATCGTTATTTATGTTATTCAGTTTAGAGTGGGAGAATACGTGGCACAGAGTACGTACACGTATTGATCTCACTAAGTGTGTATTTTGTACTCACCTTATTTGTGGGTTTTCATAGATGGACAGGATATGGCGAGGAAAAAAAGCAACGAGGTTGAGCAGCAACATGAAAGCTCACAACGGACTGATGGGAGAGGCGTGCACGAGGTCTCGATGAGTTTTATTTTGCATTTCGTATTTATTTTATTCATTTACCATGACTATGATATTTACTTATTTGTTTTGCTATTTGGTCCGAACCATTTTTATTTTGGAATAAATAATTTATTTTATTTTATAAATGTGTTTGAGCGATGACACATGTAGCCACCTCTTAGAGGTGATGGTGGACACTCCTAGTCCCGAGGTAGTTCTAGGATGGGGGTGTTATAAATTGGTATCAGAGTCTGGTTGTCATTTTTGTATTTATTGTTTCATTGGATTTCAAAATGTTTTGCAAAATATTTTAATAAAGCCACGAGATCGTAGCACACATGTCCTGAAATGTCTAGTGTGGTTTAGAGCTATGGAAACTAATAGTAGTTAATTGTGTGTAGCAGACAGTATCGAGAAGGATGATTACTAGAGCTCTTGGTCGCAAAATGAGCGAAGGCTCTCATTCCACTAGCCTTACGCAGTTTCAATCATCTGGACGAAGATCGCGAAGTGGAATAGATAGAGATGTCATGAGAGAAATGTTGAGAGAGCTACTAGTAGAAAGTCGACAACATGACCAAGAGGAGAGTTCGACGACGCCACAAGTACCGCTGCAGGAACCGACACCACCACCAATACAGCCACATGCTCCACCACAAGTTTCGTTGCCACTACCACCAACGCCTCCTCAAGTGTTGAGTCAGAGGCATGTGGAGACGTCGGAGTATTTCTATTCATGGATCACATGGCTAAATGGGGTACAAAGCCATTCTGTGGCGGTGCGATACCTCCCATGAAGGCAGAAGAGTGAATTTTTTATTAGAGCGTAACTTTCGATCAACAAGATGTCCATTAGAGTTTAATATGGATATTGCACTCCAGTATTTAGAGGGAGAAGAAGTGTTTTGGTGGGACGAGATTCAGAGGGAACGTCTAGAGCATATGTTCCCTTGGGCTGAGTTAAAACAACTTTTTAAGTTGAAGTATGTACCACACGTTGCTCATGAAGAGATGGAGTTGGCATTTCTACAGCTCACACAAGGTGACCATACTGTGGCTCAATATTATGAGATTTATTTGGAGTTATCACGGTTTCGGTCCAATCAATAACCTCAGAAGTTCTTAAGGTCAACAAATTTTTGCAAGGACTACGACCAAAAATCAGAAGTAGGATTGAGATAATCAATCATGGATCATTGTCTGAGCTAGTCCAAAATGCTCAGTTGGTAGAGAAGAGACTCAGCGAGGAGGGCATCTTGAAGTCTTCGGATGCCAAGGGGAAATAGGTTATCCAACAGATTCGAGGGAGATCAGATCAGAGGAAAGCAGTTCAGACACGTTCGTCCTATCTTAACAACATCGAGGTACCCATGTCATCGTTGTGGACGTGAGCATGTTGGAGCATGCCAAAGATTTGATAGGAGAGTAGGATGCTTCCGATGTGGAATTTTAGAGCACCAGTTTCGTGATTGCCCCAGCAAGTGGGAGGAACTATGAGGCGATGACAATTAGACGAATGTTTCCCCTGTGGCGGTATGGATCATTTTCAGAAGGATTGTCCGAGGCCACCACCTCCACCACCACCACCACCACCATCGGGTCTAACTCCACAGGTTAGAACTAGTAAGCCTAAAGAACATGCATCAAAACGTAGGGTTATACACCGCGGGTATATGCCGTGGGAGGTTACGAGGACGAGCGTGAAGGCCAAGAAGGAGACGCTCAACCTATCGCCGGTATGTCCTTTTTTTAATATATTATTGGTGTATGCCTTACATATAATAATTGTCTATGTAGAGTTGAGTTCCATGTGAGAACTAAGAAGTAGATTCTTTAATATATTTGTATTAGGTAGGATCGGTAATCGTGGGAGGTTTATCTACCCATGTGTTATTTGATACCGGTGCGACACATGGTTTTATGAGTCCATCGAGGGCTAATAAATTAGTTGTTCAACTTGGGGATTTAACGAGTATTTCCGAGTGCTATGATATGATCCTTGGGATGGATTGGTTGTCAAGACATCGAGCTGTGATGGATTATCGTCGCGGTCAAGTACGTTACCAGAAAAGGGGCAAGGAGCTTATATATCAAGGAATCTGATCGGATCAAGGGATTCACATCATCTCAGCATTGTGTATGGAATGATTACTAGATCAAAGGTGTGACCTATATCTCGCTACCATATCGGTAGAAGAAGTGGGTCTATCTATGCAAGTCGAGGAGATCCTTGTAGCGCGAGAGTTTGCAGATGTTTTCATAGAACGGCAAGGCTTACAACTAATGTGAGGGGATCCATTTAAGATTGAGCTAGAACCGGGTACTGCTCCAATTTCAAAGTCTCCATATCAAGTGGCGCCAGCGGAAACGGCAGAGTTGAGTAAGCAATCAGATGAGCTATTTGAGAAAGGTTTTGCACGACCAAGTACATCACCATGGGGAGCACCAGTCCTATTTGTAAAGAAGAAAGATGGGAGTTTCAGATTGTGCATTGATTATAGGGCTCTATATAGAGTCATTGTAGAAAATCGTTACCCGCTACCGAGGATCGATGAGTTATTAGATCTGTTAAGAGGTGCAACTTAGTTCTTAAAGATAGACTTAGCATCGGGATATCATCAGATTCCAATTGCAGAAGGAGACATTAAGAAGACCGCATTTCGAACTCGATATGGGCATTAAGAATTTGCAGTCATGCCATTTGGTTTGACTAATGCCCCTGCTGCATTCATGAAGCTAATGAACAATGTGTTTCAGGAGTACTTAGATCATTTCGTTATTATATTTATCGATGACATTTTCGTCTACTCCAAGATCCCAAAAGAAAAGGAGGAACATCTGCGCTTAGTGTTAGACTGTCTCAAAGAACAACGATTATTTGCGAAGTTGAAAAAGTGTAAATTCTAGAAGAGAAACGTGGGATTTTTGGGACATGTCGTATATGAGGAAGGAGTTTATGTCGATCCTGAGAAGGTGTCAGTGATTGTAAGTTGGAAACAACCAAAAAAATGATTCAGAGATAAGGAGTTTTCTAAGGTTTAGCAGGGTACTATCGACATTTTGTTATGAAATTTGTTAGCCTAGCGAAGCCAATGATGAGACTTACGGGAAACGATGTACCTTTTGTTTGGAATGAAGACTTTGAGAAGTCATTTAAAGAGCTAAAAGTGAAGCTAACGGAATCCCTAGTGTTAGCCTTACCACAACCAAGGATTCAATACATAGTTTACACGGATGCATCAAAGACGGGATTAGCATGTGTACTTATGCAGGGAGATAACGTGATTGCTTATGCATCAAGGCGGTTACGTAAGCATGAGGAGAATTCTCCAACTCATGATTTAGAGATGGCAGTTGTGGTCTTCGTGTTAAAGATTTGGAGGGCTTATCTTTAGGGGGAAAAGGTACAGATTTTTACGGACCATAAAAGTCTAAAGTACATATTTACGCAGCCAGAGTTGAATTTACGTCAGAGAAGGTGGATGGAGTTTATCACAGACTACGAGGTGGATATCACGTACCACCGGTGAAGGAAAATGTTGTTGCAGATGCGTTGAGCCGCAAGAGAGTTGAGGCTTCAGCTATGCAAGAATTCGGTGATTTGATTAGCCAGATAAGTGCTTTGATGCTAGAGGCAATGCGTACGGAGTCCGAGAGTGTCAGTTTGCAAGCCGTAAATCAGGCTGGTCTATTGAGTAGAATTTGTATATCACAATTATCCGATGAGAGATTGTAGAAGATTCGTAATAATCATCAAGACCCAAGGTACAAGTTGTATCAGATCAGGGAAGACAGTCTAATGATGACTCGTGGTCGAGTTTGTGTACCGAAGGATCTAAGGATCAGAGAAGAGATTCTAAGCCAAGCTCAAAAATCCAAGCTTTCGATTCATTCGGGATCGATGAAGATGTATCGTGATGTTCGTCAGCTTTATCAATGGCTATAGATGAAGAAGGATATCGCTCGATGGGTAGCGAAATGTCCAACGTGTCAATTAATCAAAGCGGAGCAACAAGTACCAAGCAGAAAATTGCAAATTCTACCAATCCCCGAATGGAAGTGGGACCATATTACCATGGATTTTGTGATGGGTCTTCCAAGGACGCAAAGTGGCAAGGATGCTATTTGGGTTGTCGAGGATCGACTAACTAAATCGGCTTATTTCATTCCAATAAAGAAGACTTTCGATGTGAATTAGCTAGCCAGGATATATACTGCACAAATTGTGAAGTTGGCAGGCATTTCAAAAAGAGTTAGGAACCAAATTGCACATGAGCACCGGATATCATCCACAGACAGACGGACAATCTGAGAGAACTATAAGGACGCTTGAGGATCTATTACGAGCATGTGCATTGGAGTGGCCTGGTAGTTGGGAGAATCATTTACCGTTTATCGAGTTCGTATACAATAATAGTTATCATGCTAGTATTTGGATGCCACCATAAGAAGCATTATACGGGCGAACATGTCATACACCTTTATGTTGGACTGAAATGGGGGAGAAATCTATCTTCGGAGCAGAGATTTTCGAAGAGACCATGCAAAAGATAAGGACTGTTAAGATGAAGATGAAGACGGCTCAAGATCGTCAGAAGAGTTATGTTGATCTAAAAAGGAAGGATATTGAGTTTAACGTCGAAGATATAGTGTATTTGCGGGTTCAAGCAAGGCGAGGGAAATCAGGTGGAAGCCGAGGGAACAAGCTATCACCACGGTTCACGGGACCGTTTAAAGTGATTAAGCGAATTGGAGTAATGGCCTATCGATTGGAGCTTCCCATATCTTTAGAGAGAATACATGATGTGTTTCATGTGTCGTTGTTTGATAACACTGAAAGTGTATCATTATTAGGATAGGTTTTTACATCATTTTCGCATGATTCTTGCTTAAGTGTTTAACAGTACTAGAGAAGATACTTGTAGAGCCACCAAAAACTTTGAGGAAAGACTTAACGTATAAAGAACGTCCACTACGCATTGTGGATCACCAAGTGAGACAGTTGAGGCGTAACCGAATTCTGATGATAAAGGTTGTGTGGGAACATCATGGTGTGGAAGGAGTAACATTGGAATTAGAGGAGGATATGAGACATGAGTATCCCAAGTTGTTTGAAGATGAGTTGTATGTTTCTTTTATTCACTGAATACAAATGTCATCCTAAGAATAAGAGATATAGAATTCGAGGACGAATTCCTTTGTAGTAGAGGAGAATTGTGAGACATGTTAAAAGGGGGAAATTCGGTGGATACACCGACACATAGGATATATGTGTAAATATATATATATTAACATTAGGTTCTGGGATGGGGTTGTGGTAACCTTTCGAGCGATGGAGCATCGAGTTAGTCATATCAGTGGATTTGCCAGCGGCGTACCATGTTAGGGTTGTGGTAACCTTTCGAGCGATGGAGTACTGTATTGTACTGATGGCTGGGGTACGTTGAGACCTTGCGAGATCTTCAGTATGCTGGGGTCCTTTGGACTTTGCGAGCGTATGCCCGAGCTAGAGTCATGTGGACTCTGTGTGTTATGATCCAGTGTGGTACTAGTCTTAGACTTTGGATACTCAGTCGGGTTGGACAGAGTTGTCTGTATGTCGTTAGTTTAGACTTTGGTTAGATCGTTGTTTATGTTATTCAGTTTAGAGTGGGAGAATACGTGGCACAGAGTATGTACACGTATTGATCTCACTGAGTGCGTATTTCGTACTCACCCTATTTGTGGGCTGTCGTGGATGGACAAGATATGGCGAGAAAAAAAAAAGAACGAGGTTGAGCAGCAACATGAAAGCTTACAGCGGACTGATGGAAGAGGCGTGCACGAGGTCTCGATGAGTTTTATTTTGCATTTCGTATTTATTTTATTCATTTACCGTGACTGTGGTCTTTATGTATTTGTTTGCTATTTGGTCCGGATAAATTTTATTTTGGAATAAATCATTTATTTTATTTTATAAATGCGTTTGAGCAATGACACGTGTAGTCACCTCTTGGAGGTGATGGTGGACACTCCTAGTCTCGAGGTAGTTCCGGGATGGGGGTGTTACACGCTCACAATTTTCAAATCTTGGAAAAGTATATGCATACAATTATAACGAGCTTTTGGAAGGATCACTATTTTTTTATGATCATATCTCTCTTTCAACGATTTCCAAAGATCTGCAGGAACTTTAATCGTGAGGTATTCTATTTTCAATCCGTCATGAAGATGATGACAGAGAAATATCATGGCATTTGCCTTATCTTTATTCGATGATTGATTCAAAATACCAATTGTCTCTATCAGACCTTTTGCATCCAAGTGGATCTCCGCATCCAACACCCACAACAAATAATTTTTTTCGGTAATTTCAAGAGCCTCAAACTCGAGTTTGACAAGGTTTTACATGAGGTCTATATGAATAAAAGAAAAATATGAATAAAATAATGTGAAATATCAGATCAAATTATAACTTTTCTGATACACAAGATCCATATAAATGGCGAGTATAGAGCATACTTAGTTATAATGATCTTATTAGAGAATAAAAGAGAATATAATTATAATCTTTAGAGAAAAAATCTCAAAGATTGAAAACAGATTCTTCGTGTTGATAACATGTTGCAATAAAGTAGAATAATATGTAAGAAGAGAGGGTAAGAGGTAGAGGAAGAGAATTCTTTATTCAAGAAGATTTCTCAAGTATACATCATAAATGAAATTACCTCTATGTACAAGTTAGATGAAGTGACAAACAAAGTAGATGAAGATATAAGGTAGTCTAATTCATGGAATTAAAAAGTGATAAAATGGGAGAATAAATAGAGAAGATGAAGAGTATGAGAAATTCAAAAGATAATTATATAATTATTATTATTTATAATACCATTGATTATTTTATGTGTGTTTTTTCATGGAGAATAAAAATAAATGGCATGTTATTTTTCATTTAATCATATATATATAATGGGGTTTAATCATATATATATATATATATATAATGGGGAAATCATTTAAAAGCATAAAATTCAACAAAAACGGTGTTATGAAATATTTGACGATAAGTTCTTTAGTAACATAAAAATTGGATTCAAATCTTTTTTTTTTTGTTAGTTCTTACAAAATTTCTTTGTTTATTTTTTTAGTTATATAAATATCTGATTTTATGAAGTTTCACTAAGATAAAGCACTTTATGTAGCTAAACCCTTAATGTGCCGAGCCATAATACCCAGTTGGGGTCCAAATATTATAATTGAGAGGGGTAACTTTAAAAATACCTTCGTAGGGCTAAAACATTTCAAAAATACCCTTCCCGAAAAAGAAAATATTTCTAACTTCAAAAGTACCCGAATAAATGTTGATATTCCCAAAATACCCCTGCGACTTTACGACCCAGTTTGACCCAGCGACCCAGTTTGACCCTGCGACCCTTGTCCCTCTGCGACCCTTGTTCCTCTGCGACCCTTGGACCCCTGCGACCCTTGTCCCTCTTCGACCCTTGTTCCTCTGAAAAACAAACCCTATTTACATCAACACCAACACACCACATACAAACACATAATTTATCTTCATATTCACCAAAACAAAAACCCACCCATATATTTATATTTCTTTCCTATTTGTATCTGTATCAGTCTTTATATGATGATGTTCTTAACATGGCAACAACAATTTGTGTTGCAGATCCTTCACAAAGTCGTCAACGAGATCCGCCATTATCAGACCTTCAACTTCTATTCCCAAAACATTGACTTCTTCATCTATTAAACCATTCCATGAACTGCTTTTTAAGTCCCACGCTATGATTCCATCCAATGAACAACAGGGTTTGTCTGTCTGAGCATACAAATACTCCGACATGATCTGCCATGTTGTGTCCAATAGGTATTTGCCAAGCGGAGGTTCCAAACCCGAGGAACTGGCGAGTTTTCTCCTTAAACTGGGCTTTGTCATGGAAGATCCAAGAACAATTGTGAGAGCCTCGTTAAGCAGATCGAACAGTATGTTGTGATCTGTTTCGCCGGAGCTATTATCCGAGTTCTGTTTGGTTCTTTTTCTGTGATTCTCTTCGGTTTCTTGGAAAACAGACTTGTTGATGAGCTTCGCAATGGGATCCCATATGGTTAATGATCGTTCTGATGTTCCATCATACAGACCAGAAGCAACAAGTAGATCCCTCACGAATGCTTTGTCGAGATTCGATAAATCGATGAATTCAGGCTCATGAGTAGGTTCTTGGTCATCAGGCGCATCCTCTTTTAGGTCAGACCCGAGCTCCTTTATCTGCCTTCTTAGCTCTGCCAATAGTTAAAAAAAAAAAGAGAAAAAGGGAAAATCTTAAGTCTGGAATCATGCAGAATTTCACGTTGATTGTATTAGAAATCTCACGTATCTAATACAAAAAATGTAGGTCATCATACCATCGGAATATGGGTGGAGATGAGGCAAAAAGGGTCATTGTTTTGAACAAGCATTGATAAGAAAAGGGTCGAATAGACATTGATAAGAAGAAAAAGAATGCTGTTCTCATACCGCTTAGATTGGAACTGATATCTCTGAAAACTCGAGGGACGCCATTCTCATCTGCTATAGTCACATCAGGTGTCGAAACTGGACTCAGATATTCAGCATTCCTCCACCCCGCTCCTGGGGTGTTGCTCCACACTGAAGCTGGGCTCGGAGGCACTTCCGTTGCATTCTCCTGACAAATTGACAATAATATGAGACAACACAGCTAAATCAAAGAAATACGTGATAAAATTAGGGTTTACAAATTTTACGTTTCTGTCATAAAAGCTTGTAAATGTTGAGCCGGTGATGAAATCTTTGATGTATTCATCCTCAAAGCTGTTTGATTCGATCATAGAATGTATCTTTTTACCGAAGATCCTGCCTCTGAGACTTGATCTAAAGTTGGAGACTTTCTTTCTGAAACTGAATCTCTCTTTCCTCCTGATCGGATCGCTGAATGGTTCTTGTTCTGTTGCTTCATGCTTTCTCCTGATTTGTGCGCCTGTTAGGACATGTCGATCTTCTAACAGAAGCTTGCCAAAGGATGTCTCTGAAACTGGAGCTGACAACGACCTGATGAGACTTCTGGGAGATGAATCTTTCTTACGAGAAACTCCATCTTCAACTTCATTGTAACCACTACCACGCCTGATGAATCGACCTTTCAAGTCTTCTTGGTCATTTGCTTTCAAGATTTCCTCAGTTTCTTTCAACCTCCTCTCTGTGTCCGACACAGTTGGCCTCAACTGCCCACTGACCATTGCATCTGAAGGGTTTGTCTCCATTTTAAGAACGTTCCTCAAACGCTCTGCCAAGAGTCTCCTTGTATCTCTACTCACGAACTCAGGCGACCCTGGTGCATTAAACTGAAATTCACCTGCATAAGATCGCGTTGATTCAGAACGAGGAAGATGGAAATTCGTTCCATCGCAAGCCGACTTCTTCTTCATGTTGTTGTCGTCATCATACAAAGGTCGTTCACTGAAAGGAGTCTCGATCCCGCTTCCCCTGACAGATGAACTTCTCTTGAGAGCTCTTCCTTGGAGTTCACTCTTAAGACGGTCCTTCACTTCCTCCAGAAACTCTTCTATGCTTACTCTGCTTCCTTCCATTGTTTTCAACGAATCTTCGTAGTCATAAAACCTCTGAGGGCCAGGCTTTAGCACTACTATCTTCGTGGGAGCCCTGTCAAACTTTAGGTTAAAATCACGACCAAAGCTTCTAGTTCTTGTGAAAAGTTTATCCTTCTGCTCAGGAACCACAAACTCAGAATCACATTCACGAGCATCCATTAAGCCAGTTTCTCTGCCTTTCTCACTGCCCTTCATGACTTGTGCAACTCCATGGTCTGTATTAATCAATGGCTGCTTCTCATTGCCTGAATCAACAACTCTAGAACATTCTTTGAATCTGGCAGCCTTCCAAGCCTCAAACTCTTTCTTGAATCTCTGCAACTCCTCTTCTTGAGGGTGTTCTCGACGCATTGGCTTCTCGTATCTGTCGCAATCCAAGGATTCAGTTCTGATTTCTTTACAATTAGCAACTGGTGACCTCCCTTTTCTTCTTTTTCCTTTCTCTGAGATCTTGACCTCATGACCACAAGGATCCCCAGAATTGTTCATCCAGGCAGCTGACTTAGCCTCCAGTGGCAGAGCATCAACTCCCATTAGCTTCGCCACGATGCTGGGTGCGTTTTGCTTGTCGTTGGAGCGTTTTGAGAGCTCCTCGTTTATATGCATTTTCATTGATGCCTCGATAGGATAACAGCTCCTCTCGTACCATTCTTCTTCAAACCCACTATTCATCTGAATCATTCAGAAACAAGAAACCATTCATCTCAGAGTTGTTTCAGAAGAAGAATTTAGTATTAGTAGTATTATTACCTGTGAATCTTTCATCTCACGGTATGTCTGCAAGTTCTCCACTTGCAGCTCAAAGCTATTTCTTGGAGCTTCCAGATCTAAGAAAAAACAGAGATATGATCAAATCCTGGAAGAGATATCTACAAGCAAAAAACAGAACACTATATATATTCACCTTCATCGCGACACTTGAGCGAGAAAACCTTCCTGGCAACATTGTTGCTATGAAAATCGAAGAAATGCAATAAGCCCCCCATCACTCAAATAATGGCGACAGAACTTTCGATCTGAACCATCAATAACGTATCCTGCAGAAGATAAAACAAAAAAAAGGAATCAGAATCCGAAAGCAATGGTCAACATCGGCAGCAAATATGAATGAAACAGAAGGCACAAGGAACGACATTGATGATCAGGAAGGCACGTGATTCACAGAGGAGAAGGAAAAGTGAATGAGTTTTTATTTATCGGATTTAATAATTATTTTGGGGAAGGGTATTTTTGAAGTGTTTTAGCCCTTTGAGGGTATTTCTGATATTCCGCCTAGTTGAGAAATGTCTGTGCTCATTTATTGGAGTAGAATTACAAAATTATATAATTTTGTTCAATTTTAATTTTAGAACCGTACCTTATTTAAAAAAAATCAGTACTAAAATATATTTGCAAAATTCGATTCTCCACATGATGTTGTAATCACAATCAAGTAATATTGCAATATGGAATATAATCAGATTCTAGGTTTCTTGTATTGCAAGCAACCACTTACAGCTTCTTGTGCAAATTTTTCATATATCTCAAAGCCTATCGACCTCTAATAGATCTAAAAACAAACCCTATTTACATCAACACACCAAACAACCATACAAACACATAATTTATCTTCATATTCACCAAAACAAAAACCCACCCATATATTTATATTTCTTTCCTATTTGTATCATCGGAAGTCTTTATATGATGATGTTCTTAACATGGCAACAACAATTTGTGTTGCAGATCCTTCACAAAGTCGTCAACGAGATCCGCCATTATCAGACCTTCAACTTCTATTCCCAAAACATTGACTTCTTCATCTATTAAACCATTCCATGAACTGCTTTTTAAGTCCCACGCTATGATTCCATCCAATGAACAACAGGGTTTGTCTGTCTGAGCATACAAATACTCCGACATGATCTGCCATGTTGTGTCCAATAGGTATTTGCCAAGCGGAGGTTCCAAACCCGAGGAACTGGCGAGTTTTCTCCTTAAACTGGGCTTTGTCATGGAAGATCCAAGAACAATTGTGAGAGCCTCGTTAAGCAGATCGAACAGTATGTTGTGATCTGTTTCGCCGGAGCTATTATCCGAGTTCTGTTTGGTTCTTTTTCTGTGATTCTCTTCGGTTTCTTGGAAAACAGACTTGTTGATGAGCTTCGCAATGGGATCCCATATGGTTAATGATCGTTCTGATGTTCCATCATACAGACCAGAAGCAACAAGTAGATCCCTCACGAATGCTTTGTCGAGATTCGATAAATCGATGAATTCAGGCTCATGAGTAGGTTCTTGGTCATCAGGCGCATCCTCTTTTAGGTCAGACCCGAGCTCCTTTATCTGCCTTCTTAGCTCTGCCAATAGTTAAAAAAAAAAGAGAAAAAGGGAAAATCTTAAGTCTGGAATCATGCAGAATTTCACGTTGATTGTATTAGAAATCTCACGTATCTAATACAAAAAATGTAGGTCATCATACCATCGGAATATGGGTGGAGATGAGGCAAAAAGGGTCATTGTTTTGAACAAGCATTG
The DNA here is from genome assembly GCA_036759665.1 of Gynandropsis gynandra. Classification (NCBI taxonomy): domain Eukaryota; kingdom Viridiplantae; phylum Streptophyta; class Magnoliopsida; order Brassicales; family Cleomaceae; genus Gynandropsis; species Gynandropsis gynandra. The sequence continues at coordinate 31,785,989 of CM071868.1, read as the reverse complement.
ATAAGAAAAGGGTCGAATAGACATTGATAAGAAGAAAAAGAATGCTGTTCTCATACCGCTTAGATTGGAACTGATATCTCTGAAAACTCGAGGGACGCCATTCTCATCTGCTATAGTCACATCAGGTGTTGAAACTGGACTGAGATATTCAGCATTCCTCCACAACTCTTCTGGGGTGTTGCTCCACACTGAAGCTGGGCTCGGAGGCACTTCCGTTGCATTCTCCTGACAAATTGACAATAATATGAGACAACACAGCTAAATCAAAGAAATACGTGATAAAATTAGGGTTTACAAATTTTACGTTTCTGTCATAAAAGCTTGTAAATGTTGAGCCGGTGATGAAATCTTTGATGTATTCATCCTCAAAGCTGTTTGATTCGATCATAGAATGTATCTTTTTACCGAAGATCCTGCCTCTGAGACTTGATCTAAAGTTGGAGACTTTCTTTCTGAAACTGAATCTCTCTTTCCTCCTGATCGGATCGCTGAATGGTTCTTGTTCTGTTGCTTCATGCTTTCTCCTGATTTGTGCGCCTGTTAGGACATGTCGATCTTCTAACAGAAGCTTGCCAAAGGATGTCTCTGAAACTGGAGCTGACAACGACCTGATGAGACTTCTGGGAGATGAATCTTTCTTACGAGAAACTCCATCTTCAACTTCATTGTAACCACTACCACGCCTGATGAATCGACCTTTCAAGTCTTCTTGGTCATTTGCTTTCAAGATTTCCTCAGTTTCTTTCAACCTCCTCTCTGTGTCCGACACAGTTGGCCTCAACTGCCCACTGACCATTGCATCTGAAGGGTTTGTCTCCATTTTAAGAACGTTCCTCAAACGCTCTGCCAAGAGTCTCCTTGTATCTCTACTCACGAACTCAGGTGACCCTGGTGCATTAAACTGAAATTCACCTGCATAAGATCGCGTTGATTCAGAACGAGGAAGATGGAAATTCGTTCCATCGCAAGCCGACTTCTTCTTCATGTTGTTGTCGTCATCATACAAAGGTCGTTCACTGAAAGGAGTCTCGATCCCGCTTCCCCTGACAGATGAACTTCTCTTGAGAGCTCTTCCTTGGAGTTCACTCTTAAGACGGTCCTTCACTTCCTCCAGAAACTCTTCTATGCTTACTCTGCTTCCTTCCATTGTTTTCAACGAATCTTCGTAGTCATAAAACCTCTGAGGGCCAGGCTTTAGCACTACTATCTTCGTGGGAGCCCTGTCAAACTTTAGGTTAAAATCACGACCAAAGCTTCTAGTTCTTGTGAAAAGTTTATCCTTCTGCTCAGGAACCACAAACTCAGAATCACATTCACGAGCATCCATTAAGCCAGTTTCTCTGCCTTTCTCACTGCCCTTCATGACTTGTGCAACTCCATGGTCTGTATTAATCAATGGCTGCTTCTCATTGCCTGAATCAACAACTCTAGAACATTCTTTGAATCTGGCAGCCTTCCAAGCCTCAAACTCTTTCTTGAATCTCTGCAACTCCTCTTCTTGAGGGTGTTCTCGACGCATTGGCTTCTCGTATCTGTCGCAATCCAAGGATTCAGTTCTGATTTCTTTACAATTAGCAACTGGTGACCTCCCTTTTCTTCTTTTTCCTTTCTCTGAGATCTTGACCTCATGACCACAAGGATCCCCAGAATTGTTCATCCAGGCAGCTGACTTAGCCTCCAGTGGCAGAGCATCAACTCCCATTAGCTTCGCCACGATGCTGGGTGCGTTTTGCTTGTCGTTGGAGCGTTTTGAGAGCTCCTCGTTTATATGCATTTTCATTGATGCCTCGATAGGATAACAGCTCCTCTCGTACCATTCTTCTTCAAACCCACTATTCATCTGAATCATTCAGAAACAAGAAACCATTCATCTCAGAGTTGTTTCAGAAGAAGAATTTAGTATTAGTAGTATTATTACCTGTGAATCTTTCATCTCACGGTATGTCTGCAAGTTCTCCACTTGCAGCTCAAAGCTATTTCTTGGAGCTTCCAGATCTAAGAAAAAACAGAGATATGATCAAATCCTGGAAGAGATATCTACAAGCAAAAAACAGAACACTATATATATTCACCTTCATCGCGACACTTGAGCGAGAAAACCTTCCTGGCAACATTGTTGCTATGAAAATCGAAGAAATGCAATAAGCCCCCCATCACTCAAATAATGGCGACAGAACTTTCGATCTGAACCATCAATAACGTATCCTGCAGAAGATAAAACAAAAAAAAGGAATCAGAATCCGAAAGCAATGGTCAACATCGGCAGCAAATATGAATGAAACAGAAGGCACAAGGAACGACATTGATGATCAGGAAGGCACGTGATTCACAGAGGAGAAGGAAAAGTGAATGAAATTTCTCGAGAATGGAGAAGAAAATTATTGAGGAAGAGAGGAAAGTCGTTGTTTTTGGACAAAAGTGAAGTGATGAAAACACATCATCGTTTGCAGAGTACGGACTCGAGTCGCTTTCTCTCTTTTTGACAAACTAAAACATGGAATTTTTGCAGAGAGAGAAAGAAAGAGACGTCGAAATTCAAAGGACGTCCTTAACAGTTGTAATAATAATTCTCTCATTACTTCCATTATTGATTATTATTGATTATCAATTACGTTTTAATTAATAAGAATATTATTATTAATTATAAAAAATATTGTTGGAAGAGTGATAATTTAATAATTATGAGAAATATATATTTATATATATACCTAATTTATCATGACTCGACCCTTTTTAAAAAAAAATAAATCCAACAACTATGTAAATTATATCTAACTAAACCGAAAAATTAATTCAAAATTATATATATATATAATATGTTTCATACGAAAGTGGTTGAAAATTGTATACATTGGAAATGTATCAAAAGTTCCCATGAGATATGTGCATTACATTGAAAGGGTTATAAACTTTACCTTTAGATGTCATTTAGGTCCATCTAGGTGGTACGTCGACAACAACCATTTTACGATTGATTCAATCGAACAAAAATGTCGTACATGTAAATGGAAAACAAAATGTATATATTTAGATGTGATGATGAATTTTCCAATTATGGTTTATAAAATGTTAAATTTTATATACTTTATATTGGATTTTTTTGTTGTTTTATATTTTTCATAAAAATTTAAATACCATATTTTGTATATTTTAAATATTTAAAAAATGAAAAATTTCAACTAGACTGTTTAGATGATAGACATCTATCTAACAACTAGTAACTTTTACGATAACAATAAATATATGATATAGTACATTGTTTCGTATTGTTTAACATACAAATGATGAACATATATATATATATATATAAAATATTAGGTAACTATGAATTCATGAACTATTTTTTTGTTGTTGAGTTAAGTCCAATTTAATTTGATATAACATCGGAGCTTCATCATGATTTCAACTTTTTTTATATTAGATTTCGATTGTGATCTATATTTAAGAAATATTATATGTATAATTTTATAAAGATTAGAAAATGACATATAAAATCTTATATATATTATTATTTAATTTTTAAATTTAAAATTAATTTTTGGGTTAAATTATAATTAACAACCTGTAAAATACTTCGAAGGCAAACTAACTAAAATAGAGAATTCTGAAGCCAATTTTTTTTTTTGAATCTGAAGCCAAAATTATTCCAATGCCTTGTTTCTTAACGGAAGATATTCAAAGCTTTTCTTTAGAAATCTCCGAGGAATCTTCCAAATGCCCGCTATGGTTTTCACTCTCCCACACTGCGAATAAAACAATAAACAAAATAATCGTAATATATTTAATAATTTGAAAAAAAAAACACTTGTATGCATAAACTAAACAAGAAAGCACGTAATTCACAGCTCATGAGCATCCTCTAATTTTAGTTAATGCAACACCCCTTTTTTAATTAATCAAATCTTAAATCTTTGTAATTAATATAATAATAATAATATTATTATTATTATATTAAAGATTTAATTTAAACATTCTCTCTCAAGCCGTGTGCCAAAAGACAAGTTGGTTTCTATATTTATTAAATAATTTGATTTGGTAGAAGTTAATTTATTTATAATAATAATTTAAAAGGAATTGTTTTCATTGACATTCTTCCAATAATTTGGAAAAAGGATATTAAAGTTTTTAAAAGATTTAAGAAGAAACTGAAAGTTGTTGTGTATTTGAACAACACTAACTCATCGTTATTGTTTTGATATCATTATAAATATAGACATTCGATCCAAAATATTTAAATTAGATCGAGAAAATTACGTGGAATTTTTGTTACTAAGCGATATATTTGTTGTCCATTTAAAAAAACGTGTACAAAACGAGTGAAAAGTAAAATGTGTGCATATAATTGCACCAAAATTTAAATAATATTTTTATCATAAAAAGAAAAACACTTTATAAATCCAGCACTTATATATTTTGGAAAACCATTTTAAAACAAAATATTTTCGTAAATGTAAATGTAACAAGATTTGTGGAAAACTCTTGTCTTTCATTGAATCATCAGAGTGTTTATATGTACATAGATTTGTGATAAAAGGAAAATACAAAATAAGGAAAACCAAAATATGGTAGCACCAAGGTAAGGGAAAGAAGGAGATACGGGAGATATATGCACAATCGCAATACACCCCCTCAAGTTGGAGCGTGGAGATCACAAACGCTCAACTTGGAACGGAGATGAACAAACGATTGCAAGCCGAGAGACTTGGTGAAGATGTCGGCGAGTTGATCACTCGAACGAAGATACGAAGTTATCAGCTCGCCGCGCAGAAGCTCATCACGAATGAAATCGCAATCGATCTCGATATGTTTCTTCCGCTCATGAAAAACCGGGTTCGCAGTAATGTGGAGAGCCGCTTGGTTGTCACAGTACACACGCATCGGAGAATGATAAGAAATCCCAAAACACTTGAGCAAGACTTTTAGTCATTTGAGTTCACTTGTGAGCATTGCCATGGACCGATATTCCACTTCGGCCGAGGAGCGTGAAACAGTATGTTGCTTCTTTGTCTTCCACAAAATCGGCGAGTTCCCAAGATGAACAACATACCCGGTAACAGACCGACGAGAAAGAGGACAAGTAGCCCAATCTGAGTCGCAATACCCATACAAACGAAGATCACAATCTGATCGCATCATAAGTCCTTGTCACGGTGATCCTTTGATGTAGCGAACAACCCGCATCGCAGCATGCCAATGATCCGTCCGAGGTTGATGCATAAACTGCGAGAGTACATGCACCGCGAAAGATGATTCTGGCCGTGTAATCGTCAAGTAAATCAATCAGCCAATCAACTGACGATATTGCTCCGGATTATCATGAAGAGGTTCATACGAGTTTGCAAGCTTGTTATTCTGTTCAAGAGGAAAGAGGACTGGCTTTGCACCCAGCAAACCGCATTCTGAAACAATGTCTAAGGCGTATTTGCGCTGCGAGAGATAAATACCTTCAGAGCTACGAGAGACTTCGATACCCAAGAAATATTTCAGTGGGCCCAAATCCTTCATATGAAAACAATCTTGAAGATATCGTTTAAACACGTCGATAGCTGCAACATTAGATCCACCAATAAGCAAGTCATCGACATAAATTAGCACGTATAGAGACAACGATCCTTTGGTGAACATAAAGAGTGAATAATCTGCCCGAGACTGAGTGAAACCATATCGAAGAAGAGCCGATGTCAGTTTGGCGAACCAATACCTCGGGGCTTGTCGGAGACCATAAAGAGACTTGTCTAAATGACAAACTTTAGTCGGATCGGAGCATTTGAATCTTGGGGGAAGCTTCATCTAGACCTCCTCATGTAAATCACCATGAAGAAAGGCGTTATGAACGTCCATTTGATGAACAGCCCATCTCTTTGCCGCAGCCACATCATTGAATCATCAGAGTGTTTATATGTACATAGATTTGTGATAAAAGGAAAATACAAGATAAGGAAAACCAAAATATGGTAAAGAAGGAGATACGGGAGATATATGCACAATCGCAATACACCCCCTCAAGTTGGAGCGTGGAGATCACAAACGCTCAACTTGGAACGGAGATGAACAAACGATTGCAAGCCGAGAGACTTGGTGAAGATGTCGGCGAGTTGATCACTCGAACGAAGATACGAAGTTATCAGCTCGCCGCGCAGAAGCTCATCACGAATGAAATCGCAATCGATCTCGATATGTTTCTTCCGCTCATGAAAAACCGGGTTCGCAGTAATGTGGAGAGCCGCTTGGTTGTCACAGTACACACGCATCGGAGAATGATAAGAAATCCCAAAACACTTGAGCAAGACTTTTAGTCATTTGAGTTCACTTGTGAGCATTGCCATGGACCGATATTCCACTTCGGCCGAGGAGCGTGAAACAGTATGTTGCTTCTTTGTCTTCCACAAAATCGGCGAGTTCCCAAGATGAACAACATACCCGGTAACAGACCGACGAGAAAGAGGACAAGTAGCCCAATCTGAGTCGCAATACCCATACAAACGAAGATCACAATCTGATCGCATCATAAGTCCTTGTCACGGTGATCCTTTGATGTAGCGAACAACCCGCATCGCAGCATGCCAATGATCCGTCCGAGGTTGATGCATAAACTGCGAGAGTACATGCACCGCGAAAAATAACTCTGGCCGTGTAATCGTCAAGTAAATCAATCAGCCAATCAACCGACGATATTGCTCCGGATTATCATGAAGAGGTTCATACGAGTTTGCAAGCTTGTTATTCTGTTCAAGAGGAAAGATGACTGGCTTTGCACCCAGCAAACCGCATTCTGAAACAATGTCTAAGGCGTATTTGCGCTGCGAGAGATAAATACCTTCAGAGCTACGAGAGACTTCGATACCCAAGAAATATTTCAGTGGGCCCAAATCCTTCATATGAAAACAATCTTGAAGATATCGTTTAAACACTTCGATAGCTGCAACATTAGATCCACCAATAAGCAAGTCATCGACATAAATTAGCACGTATAGAGACAACGATCCTTTGGTGAACATAAAGAGTGAATAATCTGCCCGAGACTAAGTGAAACCATATCGAAGAAAAGCCGATGTCAGTTTGGCGAAACAACACCTCGGGGCTTGTCGGAGACCATAAAGAGACTTGTCTAAACGACAAACTTTAGTCGGATCGGAGCATTTGAATCCTGGGGGAAGCTTCATGTAGACCTCATCATGTAAATCACCATGAAGAAAGGCGTTATGAACGTCCATTTGATGAACAGACCATCTCTTTGCCGCAGCCACAGCAAGGAACATACGAACCGTAGTGATCTTGGCGACTGGAGCGAAGGTTTCCTCAAAATCAACACCTTCGGTTTGACGATTTCCAAGCACAACCAAACGAGCCTTATAACGTTCAATCGACCCGTCTAAGTTGTATTTGATCTTATACATCCAACGACATCCAATCGCCTTCTTTCCCGACGGAAGAGAGGTGAGAGTCCAAGTGCGATTCGTTTCAAGTGCTTGCAACTCTTGTTCCATTGCAGAGACCCATTGTGCCGAAGAAGCAGCTTCGGAATAAGTTCGAGGCTCGAATCCCACTGAGACAGCTGCTAAAAACGCTCTGTGCGACAAAGAAAATTTAGCACATGAGTCGAAATTAGTAATAGGATAAGAACAAGTACCTGAAGACGACTGATCGGGGAGTGAATGAATGTGAATGGGGTCTTCATAACCACGGGCGGAAAAGGTGACAAAATCTTTCAGCAAGACCGATTTGGTTCTAATACGTTGTCCCTTTTCTAAGATTTGAGGTTCGGTGTACTGGTTCGTCGGAAAAGACGAGGTCGGAACTACCTCCGATGGAGAATCTGTCGGAGACTCAACGACCGGTGTGTCCAAAGATGAAGACACATCAACATCAGGCTCGGTTGGAGAGCACGAAACAGGGAAGGTCGAAGCTCTGTTCGTGGTCTCCAAAGCAGAGGAACTCGGAACTGCCAAATCAAGGGAAGACTGATTCGGTTCTGGCTGAACAGTAGGAACATCTGCATCCTCAGAGACATCAGTATCTCTTCGTTGTTGATCAAGAAGTGTCTGAGAGGAGATGACTGGAAAATCAAAGAGGACAGGATGCTGAGAGGATAACTCTATAGAAGAGTTCAAGTTGAGAGACGAAGCGAACGGGAAGACATCTTCATGAAATGCAACATCCCTGACACAAAGAACTCGTGAGTTTCCAAATCTAAAACTTTCCAGCCTTTTTGAGTAAGAGGAAATCCCAAGAGAATACAACGTCGGCTTCGCGGAGCAAATTTATCACTCGGACGTGGTCCTTTGCGTGCATAACACAAACACCCAAACTGTCGAATCCGATCATAGCTTGGTTTCTCCCCATATAACACCTCAAACGGAGACTTTCCATGAAGAAGAACAGATGGAGTCCGATTAATCAGATACGAGGACGCGAGAATGCATTTTCCCAATAGGTAACCGTCAAACTTGCTTGAAACATGAGAGCTCGTGCCACGTTGAGAATGTGACGATGCTTTCGTTCGACACGACCGTTCTGCTGTGGCGTGTGAATACAAGAAGTTTGGTGCATAATTCCTTGAGACAAGAAGAAGATCCCAAAGCCATAAACTCTGAACCGTTGTCGGATCGAAGCGTTTTGATCAATTTGTCAAACTGACGTTGAACCATAGTGATAAAGTCGTGAAGAGTTTGTTTGACCTCACTCTTGGCGACGAGTAGGTGGATTCAAACTGCACGAGAGTGATCGTCAACAATCGTAAGAAAGTAGTGTGCACCACTAGTAGAAGGCGTGTTATAAGAGCCCCAGACATCACAATGAATCAAATCAAAACACGCCTTAGCTTTATTATCATTCTTATAAAAAAAATTGTTCTTGTCTGTTTCGCTCGATAACAAGTATCACAGGGAGCTTTATTAGCAACAATCTTTGAATTCCCAATCAAATCTGGTAAAAACGACAATACTTTTTCAGATGGATGACCAAGACGCCGGTGCCACAAGTCTCGAGAATCCAGCTTCCTCGCGTGACAGACTTTCGCACCCACTGAACCTCGAAACCGGTACACCCCATCGCATTCTTCACCCGCTCCAATCAGGGTCTTCTTTATACGGTCCTGTATCACACAAAGACGATCTGTGAATGTGACGATACAGTCATTTTGTTGCAACAACTTGGCAATAGATATCAACGTCAATGTGAGTCTGGGAACAAACAAAACATCGCGTAAAGTAATCGAAGGGCCAAGGTACATAATGCCAATTTTTTTCGCCATAGTGTTACGACCATCAGGTAACCCAATAGGGCTCGGACGAATGTCAGAGATCGAGACAAGAAGGGACATGTCTCCAGTCATGTGGTGAGAAGCACTAGAATCGAATAAAATTTCGGGAGAGTTCGTATTACCAGAAAATCGTTCATCACCATCCGAGTTCTGCAGTTTGAACAAATTCATCAATGTTTTCCACTGTGTGTCCGAGAAACCACGAAGAGGATTTCGTGGTTCCGCTTCAGCCGACAGCAGCTCTGCAGGTCCATGGGCAGCATTGACACGTGCCAAAACTCCTTTTCCAGCGGTTATTCCACCCCCTGCAAATGAGCCGCTGTTGTGCTTTCCCCGTGAGTCACCTTTCTTTGGCCATTCACCCCACCAATCTGGATAGCCGTGTATTTGGAAACACGTCAAAACAGAGTGGCTGGGTTTGCGACAATGGGAACAGACCAGTCCTTTGTCGCGCACTTGAGCCATTGCAACTTGGATCTTCTGCCCGACTTATGCAGAAAGACCGAGAGCTTCGACTCTTTCTTCTGTCTTCCTCGCCATCGTGTGTTGTCTCTCTGCCTGAACAACCATGGAGAACATCTGATGAATGCTAGGTAGAGAATCCAGGCTAAAAATCTGAGAACGGATAGCTCCAAAGTGATCCTCGTCAAGCCCGTGAAGGAAGAGACTGATACGTTCTTCCTCACGATCCTTGAGAAGAAGTGCTTGAAGTTCACCACAATCACAGCCACGAATAGGCTTGTACACGTCCAACTCATCCCATAGCTTCTTCAAAGTCCCGAAGTATGCTTGCACGGACTGCCCCTGTTGAGAGCATCGGAACAGATCCGTGCGAAGCTGATGAACCAGAGCCAAGTTCCCGATGGAGAAATGATGGTGCAGATCATCCCACAAAGTTTTCACCTCTTCAACAATATTAATCGTCGTGCGAAGTCGCAGTTCGATAGTATTGAAGATCCACTTCACGAGCATGGAGTTCACCGGCCCCCACTCGTCGTATTCATCATCATTCGGTTGTGGCTTCACAATGGAACCATCAAGAAATCCGATCTTCAGCTTCGTTCGGAATGCGTGGCGAATGTGTTTCGTCCATTCTTCATAGTTCTCATCACCACGGAGTTGCACCAAAGTCAGGATCGTTCCGGGCCCCTCCGAGGGATGAAGGTAGTAAGGAGAGTTCGTCAGAATTTCACGAACGCGACATACATGTGTCTTGCGTCCGTATGCTACCATGGAATCATCATCACGGAAGCTGACGTCAGCGGCGGTGTGAGAACCACCAGCTTGGTTCTTCATGTCAGAAGCCATGGTCGTCTAGGGTATTTCAAAGACGGTGGCCGAGAGCGGTAGGCTCTGATACCATAACAAGATTTGTGGAACTACCCTTGCCTTTCATTGAATCACCAGACTGTTTATATGTACATAGATTTGTGATAAAAGGAAAGTACAAAATAAGAAAACATGAAGATAAGGAAAACCAAAATATGGTAGCATCAAGGTAAGGGAAAGAAGGAGATACGGGAGATATATGCACAATCGCAATAAAATGGAGTCGTAATAGACCATTTATGGGATTTGTTTTTTATCAAATTCTAGAAAAATGTTAGGAATGATCAAATATGTTAGCGGAAGAAATATATATTGGTATTTTAAGGAATTTTAATGGATTTACAATTTTATTAATTTTTTTTCTGTAATTTGAGTACTAACTAATCCAAATACTCTTTTAAAATGAAAACCCCATTATGCCATGGAAAAAAAACATTTTAGATCATCTTATCACAATCATATGTGGAATTAAATCATTTTAGATCTCTCAATTTTAAAAGATAAAATCATAACTTCGATAAAGATAAATTATAAAAAAAAATATATCCGAACATATGACTATATCACATATCACTATATATATATATATATAAGAGTTGTGGGGATCTATCTACGAAAATGTGATTTTGGAGAAGGATAAAAGAAGAGGAATGGATGGAAATAATGAAAAAGTATACAACTCACGATTGATTGCTTTGTGGGGCTTTTAGTTGTAAAGCTAATGATGACCCCATTAACATCCTTTCCTTTATCTCTATCTATTTACATATATACTTAATAGAATATATTAAAACATATACATGATATGATATTAATTATACATATTAATATATATACTCACACATGTATATGTTTAATGATGGAACGTTCCTTTAGTCATGTGCTTCAATTTATCCTTCATTACGACTTGTATAGTTTCTTCTCCATTATCTTTCGTCCATTGAATTATGTAAATATATGGTCGATATTTTTTTCTATCGCCAAGACTATTTTTTCCTTATTATTAATATTTACGACATTTTTGAATAATGATATTATTATTATTATTAATTTTGTTGGAAGAGTTTTTAATTATTCTTTTTACAAATAATTTAAAGAACAAATATCTATTATCAACCACAAAATTTGTTTTGTCTAATTCTTTTATATTGCTTTGAATATCACGGGGGTTTTATATTTCATATAAAGTATAAAATTTTGACGGTTTTTTGACAAAAAAGAAAAATATACCTATTTAAAACAATTCAGATATTAATAAAAGATAATAATTTGGAAAATCAAATTGGGCTTTATTAATCAATATCTTCACATATTTATAAACATAATCTCTAAACATTTTCTCAAATAATCTTCTACAAAATCTGACAAATATAGTAACAATATCTTCTATTACTTCTCTCAAATTGAAACGTACAGATTTTGTATGTCCAATTTGGAAATTAATACATCAAATTATTTTCTTTTAAGTGATTTCGTTAGAATGTCGGCCAACTGATCACGAGTATAAACATGGCGTATGAGTATCATTCGAGCGAGAATCTCATTGCAAATTAAGTGACAATCCATCTCAATGTGCTTTGTACGCTCATGCAAAATCAGATTCACAACAATGTGAATAACGAATTGACTATCACAATACAACTGAACAGAATGAGAGTGTGAGATACCGAGACTAGCAAGTAATGACTTTAACAATTAGATTTCACGGACAATCATTATCATTACACAATATTCAGCTTCGATGGACGAATAAGATATCGTTTGCAGCTTCTTGGTCTTCTATGAAATAAGTGAACCGCCTAGAGTAAGAAACCAATCGGTGATTGAACGATGAGTGTAGGATAACCTGCCCAACTGAATCACATCATACCACTAGAGATAAATCAACATTGGTATTGAGAAGAATACATTGATCTGGAATAGTCTTCAAGTATTGAACTACACGTAAAACAACATCCCAATGGTCATCCGTGGGATTTTGGAGAAACTATGACAACGTTTGGATACTATAAGACAAGTCTGAACGAGTGACACAAATGTTAACAAGTCGACCAACTAAACGTAAAAAACGTTCGGGATTAGACATAAGTGTTGTTGTGAAAAGTCTCATACGATTATTCTATTCCATTTGAAAGAAAGACGGTTTGGATCCTAGTAATTCTGCTTCTGAAATAATATCAAATGCATATTTGAGTTGAGACAAATATATATGTGTTGAGCAACTTTAATATAAAAAAATACTTCAAAATATCTAAACCTTTTATGTGAGAAGAAGAAATTCGATAAAATAGTAAAATTTCTAATTTTATAAATAACGGAAGGTGCATTAAATAGCTATGTTTTAAAAATCGGCCTAGGCGGCCGCCTAGGCGGCGCCTAGGCGCTAGGCGGTGGCCGGGCGCCCCGATTAGTCACTAATCGGATGTTTTAGGCGGACCGGACGCCTGGGCGGTCTAGGCGGGCGCCTAGGCGGGCTAGGCGGATGTCTGGGCGGTCTAGGCGGGCGCCTGGGCGGTCTAGGCGGCCGTC
>CM071868.1:31756416-31772854 GCA_036759665.1 Gynandropsis gynandra | reverse complement strand
TGATTATAAATGTTTTAAATTAAAAATTTGGATTAATATTACATTATATATATATATATAAATCCGCCTAGACACCGCCTAGGCGCTCTAGGCGCTGGGTGTCCGTCCGTCTAGCGCCTACCGTTTTTTTTTTAACCTTGTTAAATACTAAGGTACATAACTTTCTGAATAATGCAAAAATAAGACATTAAATATGGTTGTTTTTATTTAATATCTTAATTTGTTGAAGAAGGATAGGGGGAAAAGCAGGCTACTAAAATAAGCAAACATAGAAAACCGAATCGAAGCTTGTCAGAGATCTCCGTAAGATTCATTCATTTAATTTTTTATTATTATTTTGTGATGAATTAAAGAAACGATTAATTCGTGATGAATTAAAACTCAATGGAAGTCTCGTATTAAATGAAAGTTGTAAGCTGTGTTCGTATTCAATAAATAAATTGAAAGAAAACCTATAAGTATAAATTAAGTAAAAAGCACGTAACTACCAGTTCATGAGCATCCTTCATCTCGGCACCTTATCATTAGTTTATTTTAATTAATACAACTCTCCCTTTTTAATTAATATTAATCAAATATATGAACATTTAGAATAATCATAATATTATTATAATTATTATTTAAAACAAATTATTATTATTATTAATTAAAAGGGGAGAATTGTATTAATTAAAACAAATTATTATTATTATTATTATTATTATTATTATTATTATTATTATTATTGTTATTATTGTTATTATTATTATTATTTGTTTTGAACATTCTCTCCCAAGCCGTGTGCCAAACTGTACGCCAAGAGAAGACAAGTTGGTCTCTATATTTATTGAATAATTTGTTTTGGTAAAAGTTATAAATAGTAATTCAAAATGATTTTTTTCATTTACATTCTTCCAGAAATTCTAAAAAATTAAGATTTTAGAGGAATTGAGAGTGTAATTGTAACATAATTCATTTAAATTTTGAAAACGTTATGCGAAAATATTTGATACTATATTATATTAGTTTCATCCCTTGCCAAACTCGACATTTGAAAATGTACTATTTTAATTGCACCAAAGTTCAAATAGTATATTTTATAAAGAAAACTATATAGAAAATCACAAACTCGTATATATTAAGATAAAAACAGTAACACAAAATAATATTATAATTAGAGTCATAAATAGGTAGAATTATTAGTTAAGATGGAGATCTGAATATGCCATGACAAAACACTTTGTGTCGCTCATTTCTTGTACTAATTCATTCTACATCTCTAAAATAAGAAAATAGATCATAGTTCCCAACGAAACGAAGATAAAAGAAATATAACAAAATAATTGAACAAGCGACCATATTACACATTGTAAATAAATAAAAGTTGTATTTGGAAGTGTAACACCCCATATCATATCAGAATTATATCGGAATTAAAAGTCGACCATCACTCCCAAAAGATGGTCATATATATATCATCGTTCAAATATATTTATAAAATAAAATATGTATTTTATTCTGAAATAAAAGTGGTCCGAACCATGTAGCAAAAGAAAATATATAGTCACGATAAATAAATAAAATGAATATAAAATGCAAAATAAAGCTTATTGAGACCTCTTGCACGCCTCTCTCATCAATCCACTGTGAGTTCTGATGCTGTTGATCAACCTCATTGCTCTTTTTCCTCGGTATATCTTGTACATCCATGACAATTCACAAATAGGATGAGTACGAAATATACACTCAATGAGACCAATACGTGTACAAATTTCGTACCACGTATTCTCTCACTCTTAACTAAATAACATAAAATAACGATGTATCATCACATTAAAGACATATAGACAGTCTACCCAACACGGTTGAGTATCCTAAGTCTAAAACTAGTACCACACTGGATTATAACTCACATAGTCCACACAACTCTAGCTCGGGCATACGCTCGCAAAGTCCAAAGGACTCCAGCACATTAAAGATCTCACAAGGTCACAACATACCCCAACGATCAATACAATAAGTGTTTCGTCGCTCGAAAGGTTACAACAACTCTAACACGGTACGAAGCTGGCAGATCCATTAATCTAACTAACTACTGTGTTCCGTCGCTTTGAAAGGTTACCACAACCCCAACACGATACGACGCTGACCCTAACCCAAGTGTCGCAATACTAACGTCGTCGACCCGATACTCCTCACGTGACAACTCTCACTGACCCACTCGCACATGCCTTCTTTCGAAGGTTCGAGTTTGAAATCACTCGATCGAGCAAAATAGATAAGATTTTCACTCGGCTTTAACACCAAACCTAAAATATCGACAATCTCCAACCCTAACACTTAGTCGGACGTTAATTCTCTAGATAATCTCTAATCACTTAAAAACTCATATAGATGTCATCAATCTTCACATGATAATTTTAAGGTTTACTTCAATCTTTACTTGTAACGTCTCAATTTTCCATTATGATCATAGAAATCCTATTGTGATCATGTTTCGTTTTAAACATAGAAACTTCTCCACAAATCAACAATAAAAACCAAAATTGGGATGAGAACCTTAGCTTTTCCCCGATTACTTGACTATCCACAATGATATTGCTAACTACGACACGAATCAATTTTCCCCTAGTGTAGATTTGATCAAATAATGAATGTCCATTCTATCGATTTTCAAATTGAGGAAATAATGATAAGGAAAAATTCAGAATTATACTAAAATCTCAATTAGAACTCACCAACGAAAAAAATACGACGAAAATTTGGAGAATCTTTCGTCTTCTTCTTTTCTTTCCTTTTCCTTTCTATTTTTTTCTCTTCATTTTCTTCGGTCGTGCAGCTGTTTTGTTTCTCTTCTCACTTTTACCAGACCTAATCATATATATTTAAATCATAACTCACTTTAATAACCCATTTGGGCCTTATGGGCCTCACAATTCTCCCCACTACAATGGAAATTCATCCTCGAATTTTATGTCTTTGATTCTTACGGAAACTATTCAATGAATAGATACGTGTGACACAACTAAAGTCGATAAATAATTTTTTTCAATAAATGTAGTTTATTCATAAAATAATAAATTTGGTTACAATTTCAATATTTTTTTAGTTGAATCTGGTTTGCAATTAGTACTCCTCTGATACATATATAGTATTTGTAAATAAATCTCTTACCGTAAAACTTTTTGGGGTTATAGTAGATTCTCAAAATCCTAAAACTATAATCTAGTGTTTCTCAAACGTCCACTTCACTTAGCCTTTGAAAATAAACACTTAAATGATATTGAGTCTTTTGTTATGGTTGATTCTCTCTTTTTCTCTCCAAGTGCACATTCTGCAAGTGTTCCATCTGTTTCCTTTTATAGCCTCAAAATCTGACCACAACCAAACAATCTAAAAGTGTGAATGGTAAAAACAAATCCAATAAAGTCTCCAACAACAATCCTACAAACATGACATTAGTTTGATTAAGACTAAATCAACATTCTCCCTTTTTTTACTTATGTTCACACAAACAAAATATCCAAAAACTTATCCATAAAACATTGACAGTAAAAGGTTCAAAGATTCAAAAGCATAAGTTCGGAAAACAATCAAACTAATCATGTCATTCACTTTCAAATCATCATCAGTTCATCTATAAATTTTGCCCTATGAGAGCATCATGACCTTGACTAGTACAGTATCCCCATGATTGAGTGAGCCATAAGAATAAAAACACAACTCACATGCATTAGTTAATTCACTCAATAATATAAATAACATTTGTGATAACCTGTGACAAGCTCTTTTGGATTTTTGACAAAGCACTTTTCTTCTTCGTGAATTTTAGACGATATTATTGCATGACCCTTTCGTTTCTTTTTTTTGAAATTACTCTTCGACTGTGGAGGATTACCCTAGGCTTTCTATAGGAACACCAATTACTAATACAGAAAGTCTAAACCACAACCACACATATTTCTTTTGCATGCGGATGTAACTAAGTGTCTGACCGCCTCAACTAATATTTTATTTCCTTAGAACGTGTTAAGAAAATAACTTTATTTCTCATATTTTCTCACGAATTTCAACATGAAGATTTATATACATTCTTGAAATTTAAGAACAAGTTCAAGTTCGATCCAATTTAAACCTATCAATTAAAGTACACATAATACGACCCTTCTAAGATATATCTCATACTCTATCATATACACTTGTTGCAAAACGTAATTTATGAATACTTTTTATTTCTACAAAATAACCATCCAAGACTTCTAGGACGTTGAAACTGACAATTTTCACACCACTTAGATCTAAACTACCATTTGGTATACTCTTATGAATTTATAGATGAATGTCTAGATCATTTTTATGAACATATTCTCTTAATGTCGAAGTTATAAATGTTCTACCACTTAGTCCCAAGTCATTATTTTCATTTGTTTAAAAAAGATATACTTAAAGGAATGCATTCATGTCATTTTTTGGTATAAATATATTCCAGTTGGCAGTTGAATGTTTTGATGAAAATTTCTTTTTATTCCTTTCCTTTATTTTTATATATATTGCAAAAGACTAAAATTACCACGCATGAGTTTTTTCTAAACACAATTTATTTATATCTTTTTGAAATTTAGTTGTACCTTGCATAACAAAGTTACCCATCAAGTGACATTCAAATATCCATATTTGGTCATTATGAAGTACACCTCAATGGAGTTTATTTAAACCTAGTTTCACCAAACTTACCACTGAAACATGGTTTCACCAAATTTGCTGATGTGCAAACTATCAAGCAAATAAAATGCTTAATATTCATTTATCATAAGAATATAGATCAGTGTAATACCAGGATCGAACCCTAGGGATTAATACTACCTAAGCTAAGAATATAACTAAACTAAGACATATGAAAGTGATGTGATGTGGGGTAAATTCCGAGAATTCTAAAAAGAATGATGACAACGGCGAGGACATGTGAAGCACTTGACAATTAAGAACACTATACGGGCTTCGGATTATCAGAATTGCAAGGGCGAAACCAACAAAAGATCATAAATCAATCAAACTATCTTGATAACGGGAAATTCATGCTCGTAAGTAGAGAATAGTTATCTCGACACCTAAATTCTCTAACTACAATAACATGCAATCCTACCTCCCAACAGCAATTAACACGAAATTGCGGTAACATTAAGCATGCAATCCTAATTCCTGAGTCGATTAACCGACCGATCAGATTCTCATTAATCAAACACAATCAACAATCAATATTTCTGGATTCATAATCTAACTTCCAATTAAACATGAAATCCTAAGTTACTGAGCAGCCAGTACAAGTATAAAACATTCATAGCATTGATCGTAGAACCAATACAAGAAATTTTGAAAGATCTAAGCGTTAAAGCATAACATAAGCATTCCTTACAAAATCGGGGTCCCTAATCCATAGCTTAAGGCTTACTCTCTACAACGGAAGCAAGATAGAAAGATTACAAAATCAGCGGAAGCAAGATAGAAAGATTAAGAGCGAGTGAAAGATGGAGTGAATTAGAGAGAATAAGAATAACTATTCTCTTCTTTTAAACTTTGGATACAAAGACACCTATTTATACAAAAGAGAAAAACAAGAAAAGTACAAATACAAATGCAAAACACAAGTTCAGATGTAGCATGCATGGACTGGAGCGGTGAACAAGACATAGGAGACCGCAGAGTAATAAATTGGTTTGACCAGGGGAGCAGGTCGTGGGACGGGGGCTAGATCATATTGAACACGGCCGAGTAGGTCGCGAGACACGGCTTGCTAAAAGCAAGACGCGGAGAAGGGAGCGAGACACGACCTTTCTTCTTAACATTCCCCTTCAAGCTTAGGCGTTCAAAAGCAACATAAGTGAAGCCTCATTAAAACTTTTTCGGGGAAAACCCAATTGGGACAAAAAAACCCAACAAAGGAAAAATAGTACAACACCTTATGAGCTTAAGGGACGATCGACTAAGCTTGAATGCGAAGCCTTGGGACTGAAGATATCAACGAGGCTGATCCGATAATGGAGATCTTTGCAAACTTTTTCACTTGTGGCTTTGGTGAAGATATCAGCCAACTGATCTGAGTTTCTTGTGTATGTGAATTCAATGACGCCATCTTCGAGCTTCTTTCAAATAAAATGACAGTCAACTTCAATATGATTTGTTCTTTCATGGAAAACCGAGTTGGAGGCAATGTGAATTGCCGCCTGATTATCACAATGAAGCACTGTGACCTGCGAGTGTTCGAGGCCAAAATCTTTGAGGAGAGCCATGATCCAAATGAGCTCCTATGTTGTATTTGTCATAGCTCGGTACTCGGTCTCAGCACAGGAACAGGAGACCACCGATTGCTTTTTGCTTCTCCAAGTGACGAGGTTCCCCCCGACAAAGGTACATAATTCCGTTGTTGATTTCCAGTCTTTGCGGTCACCGGTCCAATCTGCATCATAGTATCCGATTAGACTAGTATCATTGTTTTTACTCATAAGTATACCTTTTTCCGGAGCATTCTTGATGTCTCAGAGGATTCAGTCCACCATTTCCCAATGTTGTTCCTTCAGAGCATGCATATGCTGGCTAACCTGATTCACAGCATAACACAAGTCAGGTCTTGTTATCGTAAGGTATATTAGCTTACCGACAAGGCGCATGTATTTTTCTATATCATGAAATGGTTTCCCCTCACGCAAGTCTTTGTATTTTTCTTTGATGGGGGTCTTGGCAGACTTAGATCCGAGTTTACCGGAATTGTTTCGAATGATGAACATGGAATGATCAGCCTCACTCCTCTTAAAACCATACTTTCAAACAGCATCATAGAGCCTAGTGTACCAAGCTCGTGGGAACTGTTTAAGTCCATAGAGAGCTTCCTTTAGTTTGCATACGATTCATTTTTCGGTTTGGAGGCCCGGGGGAGGTTTCATATAGATCTCTTCCTTTATTTACCCCTAAAGGAAATCGTTTTTGACATCCATCTGCCACAAACTCCAATTAAGGTTAATAACAATAGAAAAGATAATGCGAACAGAATGAAGTTTAGCAACAGAGGCAAAAGTCTCAGTATAATCTTCCCCATACTTCTGATTATACCCTTGCGCTACAAGGTGAGCCTTGTAACGTTCTACCTCACCATTACTCTTATATTTGATTTTGTATACCTATTTGCTTCTAATAAACTTCTTTTCTTTAGGAATAGGCACAAGGTCCCATGTTTTATTCTTTTCTAAGGCTACTAGCTCCTCTGCCATGGCTTCCTCTCATTTTAGCTTCCCTTCGGCTTCTCTATAGGTTAGCCTTACCTTGACCGTTACGACTTCTGTTCTTTAAATGGGGGTGAAGAATCCAACAATGATGCTTTGTATGACCTTTATTTTTGAAATACTCACAAGAGAACTGCTTTTTGAAAGGCTTGATCGTAGTGGCTTGCCCAGAGGGGCTTTTGGAGACATTAGCTTCCTCGATCATTCCTTTAAAGAGACGGTTTCTCCCTTCTTCCCTTTTAATCATCATACAAACTTCGTTAAATGAGGGAAACTCGTTTTGGTGAAGTATGTGATGAATAAGGTCGTTGTATTTGTCGTTGAGAGAGAATAAAAGGCTAAAGACCTGATCCCGGCTTGCTCTTTGAGCTATTTCCATAGGATCCGTAGTATGAGGCCTTAAAGTATCGAGTTCTGACCATAATTCTTTAAAATCACCCAAAGCCTGGTTAAAAAGCTTTCTCTCTTGCCTTAGATTATTAAGGCCTTTCTTTACTTCATACACACGGCTAAGATTGGATTCAAATTCAAAAACTTGTTTCAGCTCGTCCCAAAGCTCCTCAGGTATAACAAATATTCACGGCTCTAAAACGTTTCTTAATGAAGATTATCTAACCATTTCGACTACTTGTCAAATGATTTTTCCTTTCTTGCAATTTCCTTGTCCAATGATTTTTCCTTCATTGTCATTCCCAAATGTTACTCTTCCATCCTTGATATACTTGTCATATATCTAGAACAAACACTATCAAAATACCATGTGTGACCATGGCTATCATTAGTTGCGGTATAAGCAACATTGCAATGAAGATCGTCCTTCTTTACCCAAATTTTTCTAATTTTGACTTAAGAGAAGTTAGAGTATTTACCTCTTGAGAATGGTATTTTCCTCAATCGATAGCAAAAATCATGGATATAACCTTGTTTTTCACAATGCTAGCACTTCCCCACGTCTCTTCTTTTATTATTAATTTTGTAGTGAATTATACTTAAATGATGAAAATATATTTCTGTGAAATTTCCAATTGATCCAAAACCATAGACTCATCGTGTCTTTGTAGATTTAGATGTTGACATGATGTTTTTATGTTATAGATTGAGCTATATTTTCTTTGCTTTTACTTGAATCCAGATATCCTAAACCGAAATGGTTTGGTTTAGTTTAGTTTCTCCAATTGTTAAAATATAACCCATTTTTTGGTTTCACTATATAGCATCCTCTAGTTTTTTAGTCTTCTATAAATGTTGTTTCAGATCACATGATTATTATTCTTTGATTTTTAGTTGTTCATCGTTCACTTTCACTTTTCTTTTTTTATCATTAAATTCTTATTGCATGGTCCTAAGTCTTATCAGCAAATTCTTGTATATTAGCTCAATGGTTTTTTTATTCATTCTTTCTCATGTTGTATATAGAGTTTTTAGGTAAAATCAGGTGTATTTTTATCTTCTCTAGGTATTTCATTATCATATTTAATAATTCTCATAAATGATACAAAATTGTTTATTTCTTTTTCTTCACTTTCAGATTCATATCTGATTTATTCACTTAATATGGTTATTTTTTTGCATATTTTTTGAATTTTCACTCTCATTTTTATTGTTTCCATATCCTTTGCAACCGAACACCGAATTATAAAATATTTCGTTGTATATGTCCATAAAATTTTCATTCATGGTATTTTATATTCCTTTATACTTTAGATTAAGTTGATTTTCTGAACGATTTGATATTATCTAGATTTTCTTCGCAAATATTTGTTGAACTTCTTTACAATCAAACAAATATCTTCTTCTTTTTCTTCTCTTCTTCTTCTTGAGATCTTATTCCTATGTCTAGTTCTTTTGAAGATGCATCTTTCTTTAGCTCCAACTCCATTTCATAGACTGCCAAAATAATACAATTTCTTTAAAACTTGTTGAATCTATATCCATTGCATTTTTCATAGTTGTCACATTTGCTTTAAACTTCGATGGTAGATATTTGAAAATTTTCTTCACGAGTTTTTTTTATCATCATATCATTTTCCAGGAACATACGCTTCATTTGCAAGAACCTTTAATCGACCACTGAATTTTTTTTACATTCGCGTTCTCTTTCATAGCGATCTTCTCAAATTGATGGTCCAAAATATCCAATATTGTTTTCTTCACACTTTGAGTGCCTTCGTTGATTGTTTCCAATGTTTCTCATGTATCTTTAGCATATTCATATTTTTTTGAATCTGTTTGAATTTGTCAATCTCTAAGGACCCAAAAATAACAACAAGTGTTTTGGCATTAAAAATTGACCATCGATTCTTAACAGGTGTCCAATCTTCAGCAAGTTTTCTCAATAACCTTTTTGTTTATATTTATTATCGTCATTGGCTCCCAAAGTATAACAGAATCCCTAAAATTTTAAAAATTTAACCAAATATTTCTAATTTTTTTATTTGTCTTCACTCAGATTTAGACAATAAATATTAAAATGATATTAAGTATTTCGTACTGTAGCTTCTTCTCTCTTTTTCTCTCCAAGTGCACATTCTGCTAGTGCCCCATTTGTCTCCTTTTATAACATCCAAATCTTACTAGAATTCATCTACACATATGAAGAATAAAAAGAACCAAACAATCCAAAATTTTGTTGGTAAAAACAGAACTCTTATAAAGTTACCAACAAGAATCCTACAAACTTGTCATTAGTTTGTCTTAGACAAAATCTACATTCTCCCCATTAGTTTGATTAAGATTAAATAAAAAAAAAAAGTTAAATGAACATGTGTTAAAAATAATTCTTCTACAGATGATCCATTTGGGTCGAGCGCCATGATCATTTGGTCAAACGTCAAGTCACTCGGTTTAATAAAATATTTATATTCATTGTTAATGTTGCATGGATAATTATTGAAAAATCCAACAATCACATGAAAATTTATATAATCATCCTAGTAATCTATAATTATATGTTACCTATATATAACTATTAATGAAATGTTTATATTATTCACATTTTCATAGCCTATAAATTGGAAAAATATTATTAATAAAAATTTAAAATTTTGTTATTTGACTTAATAATAGAGAAATTTTTGAATTTTTAGTTCATAGTTACTTTTTAAATTAACAAATTTATAGGATTGAATAATTTTGGTTGTCACATTCGTTTTGATTTATCAAACTTTATTGTGGCGTATTCATCGAAACTATCTTTTTAATACTATTTTTTGCAAGAGTTAGAATCAATCATTTTCGTTGTTCGTATGGATCTAATTTCAATTAATTAGATATGTATTTTTGACAAATATGGGCTGGGCCTAACTAATCCCAAAAGCTAGTTCAAGAGTTTAGGGTTGCCCAACACCATATATACAAGTCCCAAAGTTCATGTCCTAGCCGATGTGGGACAACTTATCATAACACTCCCCCTCACGCCCAGGCTCGATCCTGGAGCGTGGACATCGCAATCGGGGGCCCAACATCGGTATATTCAAATCGGGACGAACGGACTCTGATACCATGACAAATATGGGATGGGCCTAACTAATCTCAAAAGTTAACTTAAGAGTTTAGAGTTGTCCAACACCATATATACAAGTCCCAAAGTTCATATCCTAGCCGATGTAGGACAACTTATCATAACAATTTTGGTTCAGTTTACCATTTCGTTAGAATTTTTGGTTTTGAGATTATATATAAAAGTAGTTGGGGGAATTATTTATGAAACGTGGGTTTGGAGAAGATAAAGGGTAGGAATGGATGAAAATAATGGAAAAAGCATAAAAAAGGATGATACAACTCACGATTGATTATTGCTTTGTGGGGCTTTTAGTTGTAAAGCTTATGATGACCCCATTAACACCCTTTCATTCATTTATTTATGAAATTATAGAATTATGTTAAAATATATACACGATATGATATTGATAATATATATATATAAACTCACACATGTATATGTTTAATGATGGGAACGATTCCTTTGTCATGTGCTACGAATCCTCCTCCATTATGATTTCGTTTACTTCTTCTTCCTCTTATCTTTCGTCCGTTTGAAATATGCATATATATATATATATATATATATAGCCGCAAAAAATAATCATCTATATGGTCGACCTAACTACAAGCTGAACCAGGTGGACCCCACTCGTGTTTTAAATCTATTCGGGTCTACGCAATGGACGGTATAACATTGGGCCTCAATGTAATTAAGGCCCGTTATAGGTAAGCCTACGTCATCAATCGAAAAATAATCTAAACATTGTTGGACGACCCCGATCTTTCCAAATATCTCTAACATTATTGAATTACGAATAAATTAATCCAAAACATTCAATCTTTATGGATTTTTTATGAACATATTTGGGCCACCTCACACAAAAATCTCAACGTTCGTCAATTTTTGCAAGAACTGACGCCACTACAGAAATTCCATTTAGGTCCCGACGGGTGGAATTATAACCAAATATAAATACGACGATTGCGATATCTCGCGATTCCGGACGACATTAAAACCGATTAGAATTGCATAAAAGTAATATGCTTGTTATATAATATTTAAATAGTTTCGGATTAAAAGTGTAATTATTAAAAGGTTAATAATTATATAAGAAACGAAAAACAGGTTTTCGTTATCAGTTCTACACAATCGTAAAATCAAAACCCTAGCCGTCAAAAGAAAAAGGAACGAAGAACGAAAAACATTTTTCGTTCTTCCGAATTCTGCACCAACGGTTGGAAGGTAGATCCGATTTCGAGATACGCGTAGATGGCTTGTGCTATCAAGTTTACCACATCTGACAATCACACGTTCAACGCGAAAAGGTATTACGAAATCGTTTCTAAATTTGTTCGTCGTTGAACCCCGAAAAACCAATCGTTAAACATGACTAGATCTCATATTCGGGTTGATAAAACACGCTTCCGCACCTAAATCAACCCAACAGTGGTATCAGAGCGTCTGGTCATCTGTTTAGGATTTGTTTTCGGATTTTTGTGTGAAAAATCGGATCGAAAAACGTAGCAGTCGCGCGCGCACACGAAAAAAAATCGCCAAAATCGCGTGAAGGAGGACCTGGGCGGTGGCCGTCGCCCTAGCTGGCCGGACGAGGGTCGTTCGTCGCAGGCAAAGGGCCGGCTGGCGTGTCCAGGACCGGCGCGGTTCAGAGGAGGCGACGGGGCGGCGTTTTTTCGAGCGCCCATCGCGGACAGAGGCGAACACAAACACGAGCGGCTTTTGTCGCTCGCTCGACGGGTCTCCAACATGGGGGGTGGGCGCGACGGCGCACGAGGCGAACGACGGAATAAGGGTTTCAAAAACCCTAATCGAATCGCTCCTTCACCCGAGCCGGCGGTCCGAAGGTGGCGAGGCGGTGACACGCGAGGCGGCGGCACGCGAGGGTGGAGTTGGATGGCGAGGGTCGAGCGGCAAAGGGTGAAACGGCGTGGTCGAGGAATCGATTCTTCGCCCGAGCAGCCAGTTCGCAGACGTTCTGGCCGGCGATTCAAAGTCCTTCGTGCGACGGTCCGGGTCGCCTTCGCCGATGGGTCCTTCAACCCGGAGCGGGCAGTCGATTGGCGGCGGCAGCGGCGACAGGGTTTCAGAAACCCTAATTCCGTTTGAAGCAGCCCGAGCGGGCACGCGTAACCCATGGGCGGAAAATAAAAAAATTAATTAAACTGAAACTAAAGAATTTTAAATTTAAATATTAATAATTGAGTTCTTAAACGATAAATTGTTTATCGTTAGGTTTTTCCTTCATCGTAGACGTTTTGAATAAGTTCTTGTTTACATGGTACGACCTGACTACCAAGAGGCATGTAGTTCAAGAATTCAATTCGTACGTCTATGACATCAGATGTCTAGTGGGAGTAATCAATTAGTTTTTATAAACGTTTGGACTACCAGGGAGACATAAACTTAATTGATATCCGACCATGAACTGAAGGATGAACTCAAACGACCTGACTACCAGGTGACCATGTGATATAGAGCCATATTAAAATTAAGAATTTTAATTATAATTGAGTTCTTAAACGATAATTTTTTTATCGTTAGGCTTTTCTTTCATCGTAGATGTTTTGAATAGATTCTCGTTTACATGGTACGACCTGACTACCAGGAGGCATGTAGTTCAAGAATTCGATTCATACATCTATGACATCAGATGTCTAGTGGGAGGGATCAATTAGTTTTTGTAAACGTCTGGACTACCCGGGGGATATAAACTTAATTGATATCCGACCATGAGCTGAAGGATGAACTCAACTATATCAATAGGAACGACCTGACTACCAGGTGACTATGTGATATAGAGCCATATTAAAATCAACCTGTTTAATATGCTTAAGAAACGACCTGACTACCAGGGGGCTTATGCATGATTAGTTTAGGAAATATTACTGAAAGAAATACGATTTCTGAATACTAGTGTAGTATTAGTCAGTAAAATAATCATTTAGATGAAAGTCCATATCTATTTGATTAAATAAGTGTTCTAATTCTAATAAATACTTTTCCTTCTATATTTCCCGAAGAATGTCTTCAATTTCCCTACGTGCCATTCTCGATGTCCACAAACTTGTTGGGGAAAATTTCGATGATTGGGTACCGCAACTCAAGATCGTCCTCAAGCAGGAGAAGCTACTCGATGCGATCGAGAATCATATCAAGGAATCTCCTGCTGATGACGATGAAGATGGCTTGCTCGCTTGATGGTCGGCTCTTCTTTCAAGAAAGGCAAGGGCAACAAAAGGCCTCAAAAGAAGCCTCATGGGCCTAAGGGTGGTGTGACCAAACCCAAGGGCAAAAGGGGCAAATATAACCAAACTGATGCTGAGTGCTTCTTCTGTAAGAAGAAAGAGCATTGGAAGAGAAATTGTAAGGTTTACCTTGCATCTCTCAAGAAAGAGGGTAAGACCTACATGAAAAAAGTTTTCATGATTTCTTTAACTACTGTTGATTCTTCTACTTGGGTATTGGATACCGATAGTAATTTTAACATCTGCAATGTGTTGCAGAGGTTGAGGATCAATAAAAAAGTTAAAGAAAGGAGAAGTCAACCTACAAGTTGCGAATGGTGCAAGCGTTTCGGCATTAGCTGTAGGATCGATTTCTCTTTGTATGCCTTCGGGCAAGACCGTCGCTTTAGAAGATTGTTACTATGTTCCGAAATTTGTTTAGAACATAATTTCTATTTTTATATTAGATAGATGTGGTTATAAAATAATATTCGATAATAAAATTTGCTTTATTTTTCATAATGATGAATTATGTACAAATAGTTATTTACAACAAGGTATCTATGTCTTACGCAATGCAAAAGTTAATATGATTAACATGCATGTTTTTGGTGTGAAGAGAAAGAAAGATGATTCAGTGAATCAGACTTTCCTTTGGCATTGTAGACTTGGTCATATAGGCGAGAAAAGGATAAATAAGTTGCATCAAGAAGGTCTTCTTGGTCAATATGATTATGAATCATATGCAACTTGTGAGTCTTGTCTCATTGGAAAAATGACCAAATCTCCGTTTACTGGAACCGGAGATAGAGCTACTGAACTTATAGGACTCATACATACAGATGTATGTGGACCTATGAAAGTTCAAGCCCTAGGAGGATATTCTTATTTCATAACTTTCACTGACGATATGTCTAGGTATGGATATGTGTATCTTATGAAACACAAGTCTGAATCTTTTGAAATGTTCAAGAGATTTCGCAGTGAAGTTGAGAAACAAACTGGAAAGGCCATCAAGATAATGAGGTCTAACTGAGGTGAAGAATATCTGAGTCATGATTTTCTGGATTATCTAAAGCAAAATGGGATTTTGTCTTAGTGGAGTTCTCCTGGAACACCGCAGCATAACGGTGTGTCCGAACGGAGAAATTACACCTTATTAGATATGGTGAGATCCATGATGGGGTTCACTGATCTTCAATGAATTTATGGGGCTATGCTTTAGAAGCAGCTGCCTATCTGCTAAACAAAGTTCCTACCAATGTAGTCTCAAAGACACCATATGAGATATGGAAAGGACGTAAGCCAAACCTGAAACACATAGAAGTTTGGGGATGTCCGGCTTATGTCAAGAGACTACAATCAGATAAGCTTGAAGCTAAGTCTGATAAGTATCGTTTCATTGGGTATCCCAAGGAAACTATGGGATATTATTTCTATCATCCTTCTGAACAGAAAGTGTTTGTGGCCAGAAGTGTAACCTTTTTAGAAAGGGAATTCCTTGCCAAAGGAAATCATGGTGAAGAAATAATTCTTGATGAGATTCAAGAACCAGATGAACTAACACCAGCTCATGAGCATGTGATGCAAGATGAGCGGCCTATGTTGGACATTTTGGAGTTGACAAGGCCTCCATCTTCAATAGTTGAAGATAGAATGCATGTTCAAGAACCAGTACTGGAACCGGTTCTGGAACTCGTTCAAGGAAAAGATCAACAACAAAGCCCAACATAGGAAGAACTTCAAGTACAGGTTCCTCTGAGAAGGTCTAAACGTACTCGGCGTGCGTCTAACAGATTAAATCTGATAGTGCAAGAGTATGGGGTTGATCATACAGATGATGAACCCAAGACTTTTGAGGAAGCCATGCAGAGTTCAGACTCTGAGAAATGGTGGAATGCCATGGAATCCGAAATGGAATCTATGAGAATCAATAACATTTGGACTTTGGTTGAATCTTCAAAGGATTCTAGGCCAATCGGCTGTAAATGGGTTTATAAGAAAAAGATTGGAGCGGACGGCAAGGTAGAGACCTATAAAGCCCGTCTAGTTGCCAAGGGGTATAGTCAACGAGAAGGTATTGACTATGAAGAAACGTTCTCCCCTGTGGCAATGCTCAAATCTATTCGGATTCTGCTTGCTATAGATGCGTACTATGATTACGAAGTATGGCAAATGGATGTGAAAATAGTTTTCCTTAACGGAGAGCTCCAGAAAGGATGATACACTTGGAGTTCTGAACTCATTGAGGCTAGGATGATACACTTGGCAGTGTCAAGGCGATCCCTTTGCTCTACCCAAGCAATCAAGCCATCCACATCGTTATCAGCAGGTTCCTTGATAGGCTTCTCGATCGAATCGAGTATCTTCTCCTGCTTGAGGACGATCTTAAGGTTGCGGTACCAATCATCGAAATTTTCCCCAACAAGCTTGTGGACATCGAGAATGACACGTAGGGA
>CM071868.1:31722682-31746517 GCA_036759665.1 Gynandropsis gynandra | reverse complement strand
CGCAAATACACCATATCTCCAATGTTAAACTCAACATCTTTCCTTTTTAGATCAGCATAACTCTTCTGACGATCTTAAGCCGTCTTCATCTTCATCTTAACAATTCTTATCTTTTCCATAGTCTCCTCGACAATCTCTGCTCCGAAGATAGATCTCTCCCCCACTTCAGTCCAGCACAAGGGTGTACGACATGGTCGCCCGTATAAAGCTTCATATGGTGGCATCCCAATGCTAGCATGATAGCTATTGCTGTATGCAAACTCAACGAGTGGTAAATGATTCTCCCAACTACCAGGCCACCCCAACGCACATGCTCGGAATAGATCCTCAAGCGTCCTTATAGTTCTCTCAGATTGTCCGTCGGTCTGTGGATGATATGCGGTGCTCATGCGCAATTTGGTTCCTAACTCTTTTTGAAACACCTGCCAAAGACGTGAGGTGAATCTCCCATCTCGATATGAAACAATGCTTGATGGAACCCCATGCAACTTCACAATTTGTGCAATATATATCCTTGCTAGCTGATTCACATCCAAAGTCTTCTTTATCGGAATGAAATGAGCTGATTTAGTTAGTCGATCCACGACTACCCATATAGCATCCTTACCACTTTGCGTCCTTGGAAGGCCCATCACGAAATCCATGGTAATATGATCCCACTTCCATTCGGGGATTGGTAGACTTTGTAATTTCCCGCTCGGTACTTGTTGTTCCGCTTTAATTAATTGACACGTTGGACATTTTGCTACCCATTGAGCAATATCCTTTTTCATCCCTTGCCAATGATAAAGCTGGCGAACATCCCGATAAATCTTCGTCGATCCCGGATGAATCGAAAACTTAGATTGATGAGCTTGGCTCAAAATCTCTTCTCTGATCCCTAGATCCTTCGGTACACAAACTCGGCCACTAATCATCATTAGACCGTCTTCCCTGATCTGATACAACTTGTACCTTGGGTCTTGCTGATTATTACAAATCTTCTGTAACCGCTCATCGAATAATTATGATGTACGAATTCTACTCAATAGACCAGCCTGATTTACGGCTTGCAAACCGACACTCTCGGACTCAGTCTGCACTGCCTCTAATCTCAAAGCACTTATCTGGCTAATCAAATCCCCGAATTCTTGCATAGCCGAAACCTCAACTCTTTTACGGCTCAACGCATCTGCAACAACATTTGCCTTCCCCGGATGGTACGCGATGTCCACCTCATAGTCTGCGACAAACTCCATCCACCTTCTCTGACGCAGATTCAACTCGGGTTGCGTAAATATGTACTTTAGACTCTTGTGGTCCATAAAAATCTGTACCGTCTCCCCATAAAGATATGCCCTCCAAATCTTTAACGCGAAGACCACAGCTGCCATCTCTAAATCATAAGTCGGATAATTCTCTTCATGTTTACGTAACTGCCTTGACGCATAAGCAATCACGTGATCTCCCTGCATAAGTACAACTAGCAAAGTTCATAACAAAACGTCGATAGTACCCTGCTAATCCTAAAAAGCTCCTTATCTCTGTTGCATTTTTCGGTTGTTTCCAACTTACAATCGCTGACACCTTCTCAGGATCGACAGAAACTCCTTCCTCCGATACGACATGTCCCAAAAATCCAACTCGTCTCTTCCAGAAACTACACTTTTTCAACTTCGCAAACAATCGTTGTTCTCTGAGACGCTCTAGCACTAAGCGCAGATGTCCCTCGTGTTCCTCTGGGCTCTTGGAGTAAACCAGAATGTCATCTATAAATACAATAACAAAAACGATCCAGTAGTCCCGAAACACATTGTTCATTAGCTTCATGAACGCAGCAGGGGCATTAGTCAACCCAAATGGCATTATCGCAAATTCATAATGCCCATATCGAGTTCGAAATGCGGTCTTTCTAATATCACCTTCCGCAATTGGAATATGATGATATCCCGATACTAAATCTATCTTTCAGAACCAAGTTGCACCTCTCAACTGATCTAATAACTCATCGATCCTCGGTAGTGGATAACGATTTTTCACAGTGACTCTATTTAGAGCCCTATAATCAATGCACAATCTGAAACTCCCATCTTTCTTCTTCACAAATAGGACTGGTGCACCCCATGGTGATGTACTCGGACGTACAAAACCTTTCTCAACTAGCTCATCTAATTGCTTCCTCAACTCTGCCATATCGGCTGGTGCCATTCGATATGGAGACTTTGATATTGGAGCCGTACCCGGTTCAAGCTCAATCTCAAATGGATCTGCTCGCGGTGGTGGTAAGCCCTGCAGTTCTCTGAAAACATCTGCAAACTCTCGCGCTACAGGAATCTCCTCGACTTGCCCAGATGGACCTTCTTCTTCTACCGATATGGTAGCAAGATATATATCACACCCTTGATCTAGGAATCGTTCCATACGCAATGCTGAGATGATGTGAATCCCTTGACCTGATCGTATTCCTTGATACTTAAGCTCCTTGCCACTCTTCTGGCATCGTACTTGACCGCGACGACAATCCATCACAGCTCGATGTCTTGACAACCAATCCATTCCAAGGATCACATCATAGCATTCCATCGGAATGATGATCAGCTCTGCAGCTAGTTCTTCTCCTTCTATCACCACGGGTACCTCCTTGACAACCCCTTGAGATTCTAAAATCTGACCTCCAGGAGTATGCACTCGGACAATACTCATTAGATCCTCAGGTTGAACAACTAATTTATTCGCCATCGATGGACTCACAAAACTATGTGTCGCACCCCGGTGTCAAAACACATGAGTAGACATACCTCCCACGATTACCGATCCAGCGATAGGTTGAGCATCTCTTTCTTGGCCTTCACGTTCATTCTCATAGCCTCCCATGGCATATACCCGTGGTTGTACAGCCCTACGTTTCGATGCATGCTCTTTAGGCTTCCTGGTCCTAACCTGTGGTGTTAGACCCGTCGGTGGTGGTGGTGGTGGTGGCTTCGTACAATCCTTCAGAAAATGATCCATACTACCACAACGGAAACATCCGTTGAATTGTCCTCGCCTCATAGTTCCTCCCACTGGCTGAGGGCAATCACGAAATTGATGTTCTAAACTTCCACATTGGAAGCATCCTACTCGCCTATCAAATCTTTGACATGCCCCTACATGCTCATGTCCACAACGAGGACATGGGTACCTCGGTGTTGATAGGACAGGACGTGCTGGAACTGCTTTCCTTTGATCTGATCTTCCCCGAATCTGTTGGACAACCTGTTTCCCCTTGGCATCCGAAGACTTCAAGATGCCCTCCTCGATGAGTCCCTTCTCTACCAACTGAGCATTCTGAACTAGTTCAGACAATGATCTATGCTTGATTATCTCAATCCTGCGTCTGATCTCTGGTCGTAGTCCTTGCAAAAATTTGTTGACCTTGAGAACTTCTGAGGTTATTGATTTAGCCCCAAATCGTGATAACTCCAAATAAGTCTCATAATACTGAGCAACAGTTCGTTCACCTTGTGTAAGCTGTAGAAATGCCAACTCCATCTCTTCACGAGCAGCATGTGGTATATATTTTAACTAAAAAAGTTGTTTGAACTCATCCCAAGAAAACACATGATCAGGACGTTCCCTCTGAATCTCTTCCCACCAGAACACCGCTTCTCCCTCCAAATAGTGAAGCGCAATATCAATCTTAAACTCAAATGGACATCTAGATGATCGAAAGTTCTGCTCTAATCGAAACATCCACTCTTCTGCCTTCATGGGAGGTATCGCACCGCCACGAAATAACTTTGTACCCCATTTAGCCATGTGATCCATGACATAGAAATACTTCGACGTCTCCGCATGCCTCTGATTAAACACCGGATGAGGCATTGGTGGTGATGGCAACGGTACTTGCGATGGAGCAGGTGGCTGTACTGGTGGTGGTGTTAGTGCCTGCACCGGTACTTGTGGCGTCGCCGAACTCTCCTCTTGTTCATGTTGTCGACTTTCTTCTAATAGCTCTCTCAACATTTCTCTCATGACATCTCTATCTATTCCATTTCGTGATCTCCATTCAGATGATTGAGACTGTGTACGGCTAGTGGAACGAGAGCCTTCACTCATTCCGCGACCAAGAGCTTTAATAATCATCCTCCTCGGTAGTGTCTCCTACACACAGTTATCTACTATTAGTTTCCACAACTCTAAACCCCACTAGACAATTCAGGACATGCATGCTACGGTCTCGTGGCTTTATTAAAACATTTTGCAAAACACTTTGAAATCCAGTGAAAACGATAAGTACAAAAATGAAAACCAGGCTCTGATACCTTCATCATCGAGACCTCGTGCACGCCTCTCCCATCAGTCCGTTGTGAACCTTCATGTTGCTGCTCAACCTCGTTACTTTTTCTCCTTGCCATATCCTGTCCATCCACGACAGCCCAAAAATTGGGTGAGTACGACATACGCACTCAGTTAGATCAATACATGTACGTACTCTGTGCCACGTATTGTCCCGCTCGAACTGAATATCATAAAATAATGATATATCCAAAGTCTAAACTAAAGATATACAGATAAATCTACCCAACCCGACTGAGTATCTAAAATCTAAGACTAGTACCACACTGGATCATAACGCACAGAGTCCACATGACTCTAGCTCGGGCATATGCTCGCGAAGTCCAAAAGACCCTAGCATACTGAAAATCTCGCAAGGTCACAACGTACCCCAGCTATCAGTACACCACACTGAAAATCTCGCAAGGTCACAACGTACCCCAGCTATCAGTACACACTGAAAATATCGCAAGGTCACAACGTACCCCAGCTATCAGTACACACTGAAAATCTCGCAAGGTCACAACGTACCCCAGCTATCAGTACACCACACTGAAAATCTCGCAAGGTCACAACGTACCCCAGCTATCAGTATCATACAGCGCTCCGTCGCTCGAAAGGTTACCACAACCCCAACACGGTATGACGCCGGCCCAGATCCAAGTGTCGCAATACTAACGTCATCGACCCGATACTCCTCACGTGACAACTCTCACCAACACGCCCGCACACGCCTTCTTCCGAAGGTTCGAGTGTGAAACCACCCGATCGAGCACACTAACAAGATATTCATTCGGTTTAAACACCGAACCCAAATATCGACGTTCTCCGACCCCAACACTTGGTCGCACGTCAGTTCTCTAGATCATCTCTAGTCACTTATACAGCTCATATACTTATCATAAATTCTCCTACGACAAATTTAGGGTTTTAATCCAATTGCACTTGTAACGTCTCATTTTTCCCATTATGATCCTATAAATTCTATCGTGATCATACCTCATTTTAAAAATATAATCTCTTCCATAAATCGATCACAAATCCGAAATTAGGATGGAGAAAATCATCACCTTAGCTTCCCGACGATTCGACGATTTTGGCTAATATGGCTAGCAACAACAACGATCAATTTTTCCTATTATAGATCCATTCAATTCAATAAATTCCATAATATAAATATGCGAATTAAGTGAATAATCACAACAAATGATTTAGAGATTTACCACAATCGTGATTAGAATCCACCCACGAAGAACGCGATGAAAATTGAAGATCCTTCTCCAATTTCTTTTTCTTTTTTTTTCTTTTTTCCTCTTTCTCTCGGTGGCTCTCTCTCTCTTTCTTTCTTTCTCTCTCTTAGAACCGTGCGACTTGTTTCTCTTATTTTTTTATTTTCTCTTAATTAACCTAATATACACTTAATCACATTTTCTTTGAACCGTGCGGCTTGTTCGTCTTTTTTAATTCTTCTCTTAATTAACCTAATTACACTTAATTACATATAAATATATATGTATACCCACCGACTCATGGTGGGTGGGCGACATGGGCCTTACAAATATAGATATTATTCAATTTTAATATAGATATTATTCAATTTCAATTTAACAACAATAGAGTTTTGTTGAGGTGTGCATATATAAGAATAATGAAACATGCCTTTGATTTCAATAAATGAGTAAATTGAAGCTCAAATGCATTATAATTTCTAATTGATTTAACCCTTTTATTATATTGATTCTCAAATAATGCTATAAAGGATGGAAATCCAGAACAACATCAAATTTGGAAGTAAGCATATATACCCATGTAACTCGACTAAAGTCAATAAATATTTATAACCGTCTATTGATTCTCTTTTGAAAGGTCTCCCAATTTCTAAATACACTAAGTAAAAAGGATGTAGAGTGAATTTGTTATTAAAAATATTAGGGAGACGTTTGCGTTTTGTTGGTGGGCAAACATGATGAAATATACTATCATTGAAATCAGAAATAGAGATCAAATGTTGATCAGATAAATTTTTGAATTTTAAAAAGGAAGTGTGTTCTAATCTACTGTACCATATTAAAGAAGTTGAAAAAGAGCGAACATGATGAAGAGAAGTCTCTAAAATATAGAGATTATGAAGCTTACTATCCTTTCCAATCATCAAGACTCGAGTAGGGTCTTGTATGATGAAAAAAAGGTTAAAGAGTCTGCAAAACCAAATTTTTTTAACCAATAAACTCACACTAAGAGTATTGAACTTGAACAAAGGAAGATAAAGAACAAATTGCAAAACTAAAGAATTAATATGAAACAAAATTCCAAT
This sequence comes from Gynandropsis gynandra, assembly GCA_036759665.1. Classification (NCBI taxonomy): domain Eukaryota; kingdom Viridiplantae; phylum Streptophyta; class Magnoliopsida; order Brassicales; family Cleomaceae; genus Gynandropsis; species Gynandropsis gynandra. Next base: position 31,739,907 of record CM071868.1, on the reverse strand, counting down.
AAAAGAAACGGGAACATGTAAAATTGTTACGTAGTTTAACAGAGATGTTGTAAGTATGAAATGTATCTGAAAATAATATCAAATCATTGCAAACATGACTAGTGACTCCCGTATCTATAATCCAAGTATTCCTAGATATATTTTGTAAATGATCATGAGGTGTAGAAACAATAAAGGAAGATAAAATGTTACCAATATTGGGTACGATTTTCAACGCTCTAAAATAGCATGAGATGAGTCATTACCTTAAACAATGTTGAGGTGAGTAATAATTTGATTGAGTTGATCAGGATTTAAAAGCTACCACATGAGAAGGTGTAGTGAAACAAAACCAAAAGAAAAAGAAGGCGGTATCACTAAGAAGGCTGTATCACTGCATTCACTCGAGCAGAATTGTTAGTAGAGATAGGAATGTAAGACCAAGGTACAGGCATTTGGTATCCAAGAAGATAACTACGAAGCCTATCACATTTGGTTGCAACATGCTAGTAAGACCAAAAAAATAAAAACAAACTCGCCGAGATTATTTGATGATATTGGACCAACATTGTTTCTAGGTCTAAATGAAAAAATAGATGCAACACGAGTGTACTGAGATTGGGATGTAGAACCAAAAGATGATGATTGAAAGACTATTGTATCTGGAGAAGGCAATAAGCCTCTTTTTTTATTTGTCTTGGACTATTAGTTTAAATGCCTTGGCAACAGAGAGAATAGGGTCCATTAAAAAGAATTGCTTGCAAACTAGACCATTGCAGTCATTCAATCCCATAAGGAACTTCAACACCCAGTTTCGTTCTTCTCTTTGACTCAATTTATTAACTAACTGACATTCACACTTTGAACACATGCGTAAAGAAGGTTCTTCTTAATTGACCTCGTTTCAGATTCTGGAGGTCTATACCCAAATACGTGGCATGTTCGACTCATTAAAATTATCAGAAAGATTCTGCCAAGCATTAGATTCAAGACTCATATGGAAAATACTATCAGATATATCAGGATATAGAGTTGATAAAATATGAACATACTATGTCGTTACAACGAATCCACGAGGTTTCATTCTGAAATGATTTTAATGGGGTTAAAAATTTTCTCACATGCGCTTTAACTCAATTTTAATCATAACTGACCTTCCCTTTTATTTATGGTAGTAGTGTAAATCCCAAAATATTTTTCATTCCTTTTAAATTTTTCTGCAATTTCATTGGTCGATAATAAAATATTTTGATTGGTCCATATATTATTAGTACTATTTATTAATATTCTCACATGTTGTACATATTTGTGTACAATGTGTTTACAACCAACAATAACAATATACTAACTTATTATTATTGTTACTACTATTATTATTAAATCAACTTTGTATACACGTGTACTGCTATTGCTACTACTACTACTACTACTCCTATTGCTGTCGCTGCCGCTGCTGCTCCTCCTCCTCCTCCTACCACTACCACTACCATTACCACTACTACTATTATTATTATTATTATTTTTTAATATTGACATTAAATTTTATTATTGTTGATTATTATTATTATTAGAAATTAAATTATATTAATATTCATTATCATTATTTCTATTATTTTTGTTAGTTTTTTTATTATTAAATATTACTAATTATTATTGATATTATTAAAATTTATAAATATATATTATTAATTTTCTACCGAAGCTTGTACAACATTGTACCAACACGTTGTACCAATACATTGCATATGATTATTGGTTATTGGTTTTTATTTATTATTATTATTAGGTATTATTGATATTATTAATTATTATTGATATTATTATATTTTAGTAAAATTAATTATTAATGTTATTTTTTTAATATAAGTTATTTCATAATTTGTATTATGTTGTACAAAAGTGTCATATTGATGTTATTATTATATTGTTGTTATTATTATTATTATACAAAGTCTTATTTTTTAAAATTTATTATTATTATTATTATTATTATTATTATTATTGTTGTTGTTACGAGTAGATATAATTATTGTTAATTATAATAATAATAATAATAATAAGATTTTGTTTAATGTATCAAAGAGATAATTTTTTAAAAATCGAAAATAAAAAATTTGAAATTTAAATATACATAGTGTATACCAGCACGTTGTACACATTTTATATACAATGTGTAAAATAATAATAATAATAATAATAATAATAATAATAAAAATTTTGTGGCTAACATTGTACATATGTGTTTGAAAAAAATGAAAAAACATGTACAACATAGATTTAAAAAATTGTAAGGATTTTTTTATCTCAATATTCAATTATTTAAATAAAATAAATTGAATATTGATAAATCGGGTTGTAACTTGGTTGAACTTCAAAATTTTGGGTTGAACTTGTTAAATTTGTGTTTATCATGACTTATTTTATCATAATACACGTTTAGTTTACCAAAATAACACATTATAATTGTTTATAACAACAAATCATATATTGTATGATGAAACATGTATTTTGGACATAAACCTAATCTATGCATTGTTTGTTTTAGCTTATGATTGATGATTAAGAATTATAACAATCGAATTATTAATTCTAATTTGATACAAATATGGAATAATACATTAGATTAACTAATAGTTAAGGTTCAACCTAAAATTCAAATGTATAACTAGGATGCAACTCGATTTTATAATATGTGATTGATGCGTTCTCAAAGTTAAATAAAATAACCTAAACTACCCGCAACGGCACGTGTGTAGTATTTTAGGTGTCGATCCCACAGAGACTACGCAACGCTATCTAAACTCGAACTATGAATCAAACTTGCTAACGAAAGAATATGGCTGAAGAATGAAATACTGAAAGTAAATAAAAGACTTGGGTTCTAACGATAAGACAAACGTCCTAGGAATCCAGTTTCACCACAAGACTACCGAAACCAACGATCAACCTATCTATCATGCAATCCCAAGTTAAAGCTATCTAAGGCGGACGATCCTAACATGATATCTACCCTCTCTCAAGGCATAGACACGTGATCTAGACAAGCTGTCCCCTACTTTCGTGGCTGACACCTTGAACTAAACCCATAGGCTCTATGATTCATCCGTTCACCCTCAACCGTTGCTATCCTACTTTCGTGGCCTAACCTCGGTTGTTCTAAACCTGATCTTCTAGGACTAGAATTCTCCTTTCGGTCCTTCTCCTAATCCCTAATACATGCATCTACGTGGCCATCGCAAACACAAGTAAATTCAAGCACCCAGATAGAGAATAGATGAACTAAAATGGGAAGATGCATTCAAAATAGATCAAAAGTGGTTCCGGGATAGCCAAGGGCTAATCCCTTCTCCTAGAACAAACAAACTACTCGCTCATGCGTCTGTAAAGAAACATAAACAAAGTAGAAAGTCTAAGGAACATGAAAACCAAACAAAACCGAAGTGTTGGTGCTTGATCTCCAATGCTCCTCGCTTGTCTCCTCACTAGAATCTCCTCAATCTTCTACTGAATTAATCTCCCAATGTAAGCTTGCTCCAATGACGTCTTTTGCCTCCTTTTAAGCCTCCTAAGTCAGTCCAATTGTTGCCTTAATTGCCCCCACGAGTTCCCTTATGTTTTAAGTTAATTTAACTTAAGTTTCCTGTTTTCTCGGGTCGCGACCCGCTCGGGCATTGAGTGTGCCCGCTCGGATGCGGCTAGGGTGAAACGCGCAGACTGTGGTTTGCAATGCATGCCCGATCGGGCATGGTATGTGAGCCCGCTCGGGCACAAGGCAATTGGTCGGGTATTCTTGCCCGAGTCGTGCAGGAAATGTGCACAAATTGGCCGTAGGTTTTGCCCGGTCGTGCAAGAGTTGTGCCCGACCGGGTGGAGGCTTTCCATGCTCAATCTCGTCCCATTTGTCCCGTGATGATCCCCGAAGTTGCTCCTTAGCTCCGTGCATGTTCCTTTAGCTCCAAAATGACCCAAATACGCGTAAAAACCTGTAAGAACATGAAAACACGAAAACAAGTAAAACGGAAACGGAATCATACGTAAAACATAACATATATATAAAAAACGTCTCCTAAATCGTGCAAGAAATACGTATGAAAACGAGATGATCAGTGATTCAATACTTTTAGAAATTAAAATTTCATTGAACATCTTTATGGTCATATTTATCATTTGAACAATTAACAAACGTTATTTAACCTCATAAATACAACTTTAAAGAGTTTAAAAATGTATACATTACACATTGTACGCATACGTTATACACATTGTACACACACATTATTAGTATAATTTTTTAGGTTTTACACATTTTATACCAAATTTTGTACAATGTTGTACCAACAAGTTGTATCACACACGTTGAACCACTACAAAAAACAGGTCATTTCTAACGGACATATCCGTTAGAAATGGCTATATTTCGTTAGAAACGTCCATTTCCAATGGATTTCAACGAATTTAGAGTCGTTGGGAATTGATTGTTGAAAATCCATATCTGTTGTGATTTGCAACAGTAGTGCAAAGGATATCCATTGAGAACTATCAACGGATCCAACAGATATATCCATTGAAATATTGCAACGGATGTCCATTACAACAATGCAACAGATGCATGTTACAACAATGCAACATATGCATGTTACAACAATGCAACGAATGCTCGTTACACCTTTGTAATGGATGGTTGTTGACAGCGTGCAATGGATGTTCGTTAAACGACAGTTGGAAAACAAAATTTCGAGAATTTAAAACATTTCAATGCCAGAAAAATGACATGAGTTATCAACGGATAACCGTTGGAAAAAATGGTGGAAATTTAAAATAGTCCAACGGATGACCGTTGAAAATGTTGAAACTTTTCAACGAGCGTCCATTGAGAAACTTAAAAAAAAATAAAAAAATTAAAAAAGATTTAATATAAATAAAATTTATACATATTAAGAAACTAATTTACTACATATCATCTAAACCGATAGCGTCGACTTCATCCCCGTGCTTGCCAATGCCTCGTGAAGGGATTGCATCAGATTCGATGATTGGGTTTTGTCTTGACGTTGTTACCCCCGTCGGTGGTGGCTAATACGCTCGACTGGTCATCAACTCGATGATACTCTCCATGTGATGCATTTGTTCTCGAGTATCTCGAAGCTCATCTTGCGTTGCTCGAAGTGTAGTCTCGAGCTGTAAATCGACGATATCCTTTTGTAGCGAACCTAGACCGTATAGACACCCATTTTACAGTCTAATAGATTACAATGTAAATAAGTTGAAGTTAGTATATCGTTAGAAAATATTTCATGTATTTATAGAATTATAATAGCAATAATCTTATTATATACCTATAAATAAATTTTGTCATTTTGTAAAGGACTAAGATCGTCGGGAGTTGAACCGATGCCTTGTGATTGCTGTGTGATTTACTCCATCACAACATTCACGTTCCGTTCCGCCCGAGGATCAACCAACTCATATTCGTTGACCTCTTTCCCGATGATAGATTTCTTCTTGGCGTGGGTCTCTACAACCAGTTCAAGAAGATTCGATTTTCTTCCCATCCTCTATATCTGTAACATTATAGTAATATGATCAATTAACAGTTTTATATAACAATAAATTTAAATAACTAATTTAAATAACTTTTACCAATTATTTCTTTCATTTCAGGAATATCTTCGATCCCGAGGTATGCCGATATGGACAATCCCCGAGAACCTTCTCGTCGTATCAATATTTTTTCTTGCCTTTTTGCTTTTGGCCTTGAAGTCCTCTCACTCCAATGTTGGAAGAGTTGTTAAATACCTCGTCTGTTGTCCATGTCGATTTGACATTCTTCTTGTAATAGTTGCGCTTGACAATGTTCATTATCAAGCGCGACCGGGCTTGCATATCGTGCATCCAAACGGTATAGATGTGCGATGTATTCTTTTTCCGCCATCTATATACACGCTGCAAAACAAAATTTCAATAAATTTGTTTATAAATAAAAGTATATAATAATTTTAAAATTAAATTTTATATTAAAAATACTTACGATAAATGTACACCACCATCGATGGCGTATAACTTCTAGTGTCACATGCTAGGAGTAATAGAATCAATCTTGTAGCGAATCTTGGAAGATGTTATTTTTCGTGTGTTTTAGAACATCATCCACATCAAACCTGCACATGTACATCAAATAATTAGATAGTATTTATAATTAATTTCAATATCAAATTTTCTAACTAATATCTTACTATAACGTCCCGTCAGAATGTTCAGGATCAATAATAGGGACAGAAGGATGCTCGTCAAAACTATCGATCAATGCATCTATATCCACCATATCATCTTCTTCATCAAATATCGATGGTGTCAATATAGGTGAATGAGGCTGATATGATGGCGGTGCAGGCGGTGGCGGGGCTCCTGCAGAACCCGCCAACATTCCACTCTGACGATAAATCGTTGAGCTCTTATTATTTTTTAGTGTTTAGACATTACTTTTGAGAGAAATTGGTAATTTGGTTTTGAGATTTTATTGAAAAATGTAATTTTCAACGGTTTAAATACAGAGATTTCCAACGGGCATCCGTTGGAAATAACGTTAGCTCAACGAGCGCAATTAATTGACATGACTATTGGATTTTCAACGGGCATCTGTTGGAATTTCCAATAGATTCCCTTTGGTAAGGCATGTTCCCGATGAAAGTTGAATGCATGTTATGTAATATTAAATAGTCATAGGATCGAAGCGTAATTATTGAAAAGTTCAACAATATATATATACAGAGAAAAAAAGTTTTTCATGAACGATTTTATTTTCACGCAAATCGAAACCCTAAACCATTAGAGAAAACGAAGAACGAAAAATAGTTTATTCGTTCCCGACAAAAAAAATCCGCACCAACGGTTGATTGGAGAATCCGATCTCGGCGTGGATACGAGTAGAAGGCTTGTACGATCAAGTCTTACATCCGTTTATCGTCAAAATTCAACGAAACAGGTATCATCGAAATCGTTTCCAATTCTGTTCTTCGTTGAAACCAAAGAACCTAATCACGAATATGAATAGATCGTATATCTGGGATGTAAAACACACTTCTGCACCCGATTTAGCAATCCAATAGTGGTATCGTAGCGTCTATCGTCTGTTCTAGATTAGGTTTTATGATTTTTGATGAATTAATGGATCGAATTTCGTCTTGGAATTCGCAAAAACCGAGGCGACAGTTGGAAAATCGCATGACCGAACAGAAGCCCGGCGGTGGCTGCAACCTTAGCTGGCCGAGCGAGGGTCGCCGGGACTGGCGACGGAACAGCGCGTACCCTGGTCAACCGTAAGCGATGCTGCATAGGCACCTCGACACGACCGCGGGTGTCTAGGCATCTGATACGTGCGCACAAAAGCGAACGTCTGGGCATTCGACGCGACCCAGCGAGCATCGTGGGTCGATGGGGCGAGCGTCGGGTGCGAGCTGGAGGATCCGAACGAGCGGTGGCGCTGTGCAATGGTCTCAAACCCTAGCTCTAGCGTGCACCTGAGCGAGCGATTCCTCCGACCCCGAGCGGGCAGAAAACTAGGCGAACGGCGCTGCGAAAAAAGAGTGGAGCTCTAGCTCGGGCGAGCGAGCGCCCAAGCCCGAGCGGGCGATTGCCCAAGCCCGAGCAGGCGAGAATCCAAGCCCGAGCAGGCGTGTGTAGCAAGCCCGAGCGGGTGAATGCGCTAGCCCGAGCGGGCAAGTGCAGTGCCCTGAGCGGGCAACGTGCATGGCCCACACGGGCTTATCTTCTGTCTAATCCGAGTGGGTTCACGTCTAGCCTGAGTTGTGCAATAATTTCTGGAAATGCAACCCGCGCGGGCTAATCAGATAGCACGCGCTGGTCATGTAGTTTCGAAAAAAAATTAAAAATAATTGAGTTCTGAATGATAAATTGTTTATCATTAGGCTTTTCCTTCATTGTTGACATGTGAATAGGCTCTTGTTTCATGGTACGGCCTGACTACCAAGAGGCATGTAGTTCAAGGATTTGATTCATACGTCTATGACATTAGATGTTTAGTGGGAGAGAAAAATTAGTTCTTGTAGATGTCTGGACTACCTGGGAGACATGAACTTAATTGTTATCCGACCATGATTTGAAGGATGAACTCAACTATATCAATAGGGACGACCCGTCTACCAGGCGACTATGTGATATAGAGCCACACTGAATTCGCTACGAATTTTATGGGGATAAAATTTGTAAAGAATCTATTTTATATGGTTGGGAAACGTCTTGACTACCAAGGGGCTCAAGCATATAGTTATAGATTTATGCTAATGAGAAATAAGATTTCTGATGTTATTGTAGGATTAGTGATCATTTCATTTTCATATGTATTTCTTGCACGATTTTAGAGATGTTTACGATATAGATGCGATGTTTACGTATGATTTTGTATTCGTTTTACTCGTTTTCGTGTTTCCGTGTTCTTACAGGTTTTAATGAGTATTCGGTTCATTTTGGAGCTAAAGGACGTACACGAGACAAAGTACTAACCGGAGAAGAGAAATGGAAGCAATGGACACTTACAAAAAATGGAAACAATGGCCGCTTACAAAAATGGAAACTTTTAGTGGCTGGAACAAAAATGGAAAATTTTGGTTGCTAGAACAAAAGTAAGAAAAGCACAGTTGGAACATGAAAAGGAAACAAAGATAGAAAATGGCTGCTGGAACAATTAATGGAAATGAAAGAACAAGAAAGAATGCAGCAAAGCAAAGAGGAAAAGGAGGAAAAAGGAAAAGGAAATTGTTGCTGCACAAGAGGAAAAGGAAATACAAGCTGCTGAAGAAAATAGAAACCGAGAAAATGGAAACTAGCCAAAAAGGAAATTTAGAAAACAAGAAAAAGAACTTGCTGGCTGCTTAAACCAAAAGGAAATATGGTTAGAGAAGATGAAGGGGAGCTACATGGCTGGAAAATAAATAGGAAACATTGACAATTGCACAAGAATGGAAAAACAAGAGATGGAAAAACTTGGAAAAGAAACTGCATTGTTGTAAGAAACAAGAAATTCCAGTCTCTAGAGAGGAAAGAAAGAGGATAGCCAAAGAGGACAGATTAGAGGAAATTGCATTAGTATCCTAAGAAACTCGGGAAATGACATTCGTATCCTAAGAAACTCGAAAAGGGCATCTCTCGGCTCTAAAAATCCAACATATCGACCTAAATAAAATATTTTGAGCTAAAAAACGGGGCTAGGCTGCCTTCCGCATTCCGCGACATTGTTTATCTCGAAAAGAGGAATAAAATGTGAAAACTATCATGTAATTCGGAGCTTCGTACGCAAAGTTATGGTATTTCAAAGCCCGTCGTACAATTAATTGTTGTAGTCGTGTAATCACGTGAAAATAAAAACAAAAAGCGAAAAAGGGGTGCAACATGAGAGACAAACGCAAATAGTAAATAGGAAGCAAAAGGAATATCCGAGAGACAAAAGAAACGCAAGCAGCGTATTGACAAGAAATGACATTCGTATCCTATAAAACTCAAAAAGGGCATCTCCCGGCTCTAAAAATCCAACGTATCGACCTAAATAAAGGATTTTGAACTCGAAACTGGGGTCAGGCTGCCTTCAGCATCCCGCAGCATAGTTTAGCTCAAAAAGAGGATTAAAATGTGAAAAAATCATGTCATTCAGATCTTCGTACGTGAAGTTATGGTATTTCAAAGCCCGTTGTACAATTCGTTGTTGTACTCATCTAATCACGTGAAAACAAAAACAAAAAGCGGAAAAAGGGTGCAACACGAGAGACAAACACAAATAGGAAAGAGCAAGCAAAAGGAATATCCCGGAGACAAACGCATCGCAAGCAGCGTATTGACAAGAAATAATATTTTTATCCTAAGAAACTCGAAAAGGGCATCTCTCGGCTCTAAAAATCCAACGTATCGACCTAAATAAAAGATTTTGAGCTCGAAAACGTGGTCGGGCTACCTTCAGCATCCCATGACATCGTTTAGCTCGAAAAGAGGAATAAAATGTGAATAAAATCATGTAATTCGAAGATTCGTACGCAAAGTTATGGTATTTCAAATCCGGTCATACAATTCATTGTTGTAGTCATCTAATCACGTGAAAACAAAAACAAAAAGCGGAAAAGGGGTGCAACACGAGAGACAAACGCAAAAAAGAAATAGGAAGCAAAAGGAATATCCGAGAGACAAATACAACACAAACGGCGTATTTACAAGAAATGACATTCGTATCCTAAGAAACTCGAAATGAGCATCTCCCGGCTCTAAAAATCCAACGTATCGACCTAAATAAAAGATTTTCAGCTCAAAAACGGGGTTGGGCTGCCTTCAGCATCCCGCGGCATTGTTTATCTCGAATAGAGGAATAAAATGTGAAAATATCATGTAATTCGGAGCTTCGTACGCAAAGTTATGGTATTTTAAAGCCCGTCGTACCATTCATTGTTGTAGTCGTCTAATCACGTGAAAATAAAAACAAAAAGCGGAAAAGGGGTGCAACACGAGAGACAAACGCAAATAGGAAATAGGAAGCAAAAGAAATATCCGAGAGACAAATGCAATGCGAGTGCGTATTGACAAGAAATGACATTCGTATCCTAAGAAACTCGAAAAGGGCATCTCCCGGCTCTAAAAATCGAACATATCGATCTAAATAAAAGATTTTAAGCTCAAAAACGGGGTCGGGCTGCCTTCAGCATCCCGCGGCATTGTTTATCTCGAAAAGAGAAATAAAATGTGAAAAATATCATGTAATTTGGAGCTTCGTACGCAAAGTTATGGTATTTCAAAGCCCGTCGTACAATTCTTTGTTGTAGTCGTGTAATCACGTGAAAATAAAAACAAAAAGCGGAAAAGGGGTGCAACACGAGAGACAAACGTAAATAGTAAATAGGAAGCAAAAGAAATATCCGAGAGACAAAAGAAACGCAAGCGGCGTATTGACAAGAAATGACATTCGTATCCTAAGAAACTCAAAAAGGGTATCTCCCGACTCTAAAAATCCAACTTATCGACCTAAATAAAGCATTTTGAACTCGAAACTGGGGTCAAGCTACCTTCAGCATCCCGCGGCATAGTTTAGCTCAAAAAGAGGAATAAAATGTGAAAAAATCATGTAATTCGGATCTTCGTACGCGAAGTTATGGTATTTCAAAGCCCGTCATACAATTCATTGTTGTAGTCGTATAATCACGTGAAAACAAAAACAAAAAGCGGAAAAGGGGTGCAACACGAGAGAGAAATGCAAATAGGAAAGAGGAAGCAAAAGGAATATCCCGGAGGCAAACGCAACACAAGCAGCGTATTGACAAGAAATAATATTTTTATCCTAAGAAACTCGAAAAGGGCATCTCTCGGCTCTAAAAATCCAACGTATCGACCTAAATAAAAGATTTTGAGCTCGAAACTGGGGTTAGGCTGCCTTCAGTATCCCGCGTCATCGTTTAGCTCAAAGAGAGGAATAAAATGTGAAAAAAATATGTAATTCGAATCTTTTGTAAGCAAAGTTATGGTATTTCAAAGCCCGTTGTACAATTCATTGTTGTATCATCTAATCACGTGAAAACAAAAACAAAAAGCGGAAAAGGGGTGCAACACGAGAGACAAACGAAAATAGGAAATAGGAAGCAAAAGGAATAACCGAGAGAAAAACACAACGCAAGCGGCGTATTGACAAGAAATAACATTCGTAACCTAAGAAACTCGAAAAGGGCATCTCCCGTCTCTTAAAAGCCAACGTAACAACCTAAAAAATGGATTTTAGCTTCAAATCGGGGTCGGGCTGCCTTCAGCAGCACGTGGTATCATTTATCTCGAAAAGACAAAAAAAATGTGAATATAATCATGTAATTCGGAGCTTCGTACGCAAAGTTATGGTATTTCAAAGCCTGTCGTACAATTCATTGTTGTAGTCCTCTAATCATGTGAAAACAAATACAAAAAACCGAAAAGGGGTGCAACACGAGAGACAAACGCAAATAGGAAATAGGAAGCAAAAGGAATATCCGAGAGAAAAACGCAACGCAAGTGGCGTTTTGACAAGAAATGACATTCATATCCTAAGAAACTCGAAAAGGGCATCTCCCGACTCTAAAATTTCAAAGTGTTGACCTAAATAAAGGGTTTGAGCTCGAAAACGGGGTCGGACTGCCTTCAGAATCCCGCGGCATCTTTTATCTCGAAAAATTGAATAAAATGTGTAAAACATCATGTAATTCGGAGCTTCGTACGTAAAGTTATGGTATTTCAAAGGCCGTCCTACAATTCATTGTTGTAGTTGTATAATCTCGTAAAAACAAAAAAAAAAAAGCGGAAAAGGGGTGGAAGACGAGAGACAAACTCAAATAGGAAATAGGAAGCAAAAGGAATATTTGAGAGACAAATGCAATGCAAGCGGCGTATTGACAAGAAATGACATTCGTATCCTAAGAAACTCGAAAATGGCATCTCCTGGCTCTAAAAATCCAACCTATCGATCTAAATAAAGGGTTTGAGCTCGGAAACGGGGTCAGTGATGCGTATTCAAAGTTAATCAAATAATCTAAACTATCCGCAAGTGCAAGGCACGTGTGTAGTACTTTAGGTGTCGATCCCACAGGGACTACGCAACACAAACTAAATTCAAACTACGAATCAAACTTTCAAAGGAATGAATATTGTCTTTAAAATCGAAATACTAAAAACAAATAAACTACGAGTTCTTAACAGTGAGACAAACGTTCTAGAAATCCGGTTTCACCGCAGGACTACCGAAACCAACAATCAACCTATCTAATCATGCAATCCCGATCAACTTATCTAAGGCAGACGATTCTAATATGATTTCTACTCTCTCTCAATGCATATACACATAATCTAGTCAAGTTATCCCCTACTTTCGTGGCTGACACCTTAAGCTAAACCCATAAGTTCTATGATTCATCCGTTTTACCCTAAACCCTTGCTACCCTACTTTCGTGGCCTAAACTCGGTTGTTCTACACCTTCTCTTCTAGGACTAGAATTCTCCTTTCGGTCCTTCTCCGAATCCCTAACACAAGCATCTACTTGGCCTTCGTAGATACAAGTCATTCAAGCACTCAGGCAAAGAATAGATAAATGAAAACATGAAATTGCATTCAAAGATAAATCAAAAGCGGTTTCGGGATAGCCATGGGCTAATCCCTTCTCCTAGAACAAAACAACTACTCGCTCATGCGTCCAAAAGAAAACCATAATCAAAGTAGAAAGTCTAAAGAACATAAAAACCAAACGAAACTGAAGTACTAATTTGATTTTCAACGCCCCTTGAATGTCTCCTCCGCAAGAGTGTTCTTCTTCTCCGATTCTCTCTCTACTCTCTCTCCTCTCTCTCACGTATGATTTCTGAAAACTAACTAAATCTCCTCGACCCCTAGCTCCTCTCCTATCCTTTTCCTTCTTCTTTTCTTTCCTTTTCTCCTGGTTTTTCCTTTTGGCCGTTCACTCCTTTTCATTTTTCGCGGCAGCCACCGTTTTTCCTTTTTCGTGTGTTTTCCATTCTTGATTGCTGGGAATCAAGCCCCGCGTGGGCTAGGGTATTGCCCCGTGTGGGCTGTGTTATTCCTCGCCTATTCTCGTCCCGTTTGTTCCGTGATGATCCTCCATGTTTTTACTTTGTCTCGTGGATGTCCTTTAGCTCCAAAATGAACCAAATTTGCATTACAATCTGTAAGGACACGAAAACACGAAAACACGAAAACGAGTAAAATGGATACGAATCATACGTAATCATCGTATCTATATCATAAACATTTTTTAAATCATGCAAGAAATACATATAAAAACAATATAATCAACAGGCTGCCTTCAGCAGCTCACGGTATCGTTTATCTTGAAAAGAGGAATAAAATGTGATAAAAATCATGTAATTCAGAGCTTCGTACACAAAGTTATGGTATTTCAAAGCCCGTCGTACAATTCATTGTTGTAGTCGTCTAATCACATGAAAACAAAAACAAAAAGCGGAAAAGGGGTGAAACACGAGAGACAAATACAAATAGGAAATATGAAGCAAAAGGAATATCCGAGAGACAAACGCAACACAAGCGGCGTATTGACTAGAAATGACATTCGTATCCTAACAAACTCGAAAAGGGCATATTCCGGCTATAAAAATCAAACGTATCGACCTAAAAAAAGCATTTTGAGCTCGAAAATGGGGTCGGGCTGCCTTCAGCATCCCGCATCGTGGTTTATCTCGAAAACATGAATAAAATGTGAAAAAATCATGTAATTCGGAGCTTCGTACGCAAAGTTATGGTATTTCAAAGCCCGTCCTACAATTAATTGTTTTAGTCGTCTAATCACGTGAAAACAAAAAAAGAAAAAGCGGAAAAGGGTGCAACACGAGAGACAAACACAAATAGGAAATAGGAAGCAAAAGGAATATCCGAGAGACAAATGCAACGCAAGCGGCGTATTGACAAGAAATGACATTCATATCCTAACAAACTCGAAAAGGGCATCTCCTGGCTCTAAAAATCCATCTTATCGACCTAAATAAAGCATTTTGAGCTCGAAAACGGGGTTGAGCTGCCTTCAACAACCCGCAACATGGTTTACCTCGAAAAGAGGAATAAAATGTGAAAAATTCATGCAATTCGGAGCTTCGTATGCAAAGTTATGGTATTTCAACGTCCGTCGTACAACTCATTGTTTTAGTCGTCTAATCACGTGAAAACAAAAACAAAAATCGGAAAAGGGGTGCAACACGAGAAAAAACACAAAGGGGAAATAGGAAGCAAAAGGAATATCCAAGAGACAAATGCAACGCAATCGGCGTATTGACAATAAATGACATTCGTATCCTAACAAACTCGAAAAGAGAATTTTCCGGCTCTAAATATCAATCGTATCGACCTACATAAAGCATTTTGAGCTTGAATATGGGGTCGGGCTGCCTTCAGCAATACACGGCATAGTTTATCTCGAAAAGAGGAATAAAATGTGAAAAGAATCATGTAATTCGGAGCTTCGTACGCAAAGTTATGGTATTTCAAAGCCCGTCGTACAATTCATTATTTTAGTCATCTAATCACGTGATAACAAAAACAAAAAGCAGAAAAGGGGTGCAACACGAGAGACAAACGCAAATAGGAAATAGGAAGCAAAAGGAATATCCGAGAGAAAAATGCAACGCAAGTGGCGTTTCGACAATAAATGACATTCGTATCCTAACAAACTCGAAAAGGGCATTTTCCGGTTCTAAAAATCCATTGTATCGACCTAAATAAAACATTTTGAGCTCTAAATTGGGGTCGGGCTGCCTTTAGCAACCCGTGGCATGGTTTATCTCGAAAAGAGGAATAAAATGTGAAAAAAATCATGTAATTCGGAGCTTCGTACGCAAAGTTATGGTATTTTAAATCATGTAAGCTTCGTACGCAAAGTTATGGTATTTTAAAGCCCGTCTTACAATTCATTGTTTTGGTCGTCTAATCACGTGAAAACAAAAACAAAAAGCGGAAAAGGGGTGCAACACGAGAGAAAAACGTAAATAGCAAATAGGAAGCAAAAGGAATATCCAAGAGACAAATGCAACGCAAGCGGCGTATTGACAATAAATGACATTCGTATCCTAACAAACTCGAAAAGGGCACCTTCCGGCTCTAAAACTCCATCGTATCAACCTAAATAAAGAATTTTGAGCTTCAAAACGGGGTCGGGCTGCCCTAAGCTACCCGCAGCATGGTTTATCTCGAAAAGTTGAATAAAATGTGAAAAAAATCATGTAATTCGGAGCTTCGTACACAAAGTTATAGTATTTCAAAGCCTGTCGTACAATACATTGTTTTAGTCGTCTAATTACGTGAAAACAAAAATAGAAAGCGGAAAAGGGGTGCAACACGAGAGATAAACACAAATAGGAAATAGGAAGCAAATGGAATATCCGAGAGACAAACGCAACGCAAGCGGCGTATTGACAAGAATTGACATTTGTATCCTAACAAACTCGAAAAAGGCATCTTCCGGCTCTAAAAATCCAACGTATCGACCTTAATAAAGCATTTGGAGCTTGAAAATGGGGTCGGGCTACATTCAGCAACCCACAACATCGTTTATCTAGAAAAGAGGAATAAAATGTGAAAAAATCATGCAATTCGGAGCATCGTACGCAAAGTTATGGTATTTTAAAGCCCGTCGTACAATTCATTGTTTTAGTCATCGAATCACGTAAAAACAAAAACAAAAAGCGAAAAAGGGGTGCAACATGAGGGATAGACGCAAATAGGAAATAGGAAGCAAAAGGAATATCCGAGAGACAAATGCAACGCTAGCGGCATATTGACAAGAAATGACATTCGTATCCTAACAAACTCGAAAAGGGCATCTTCCGGCTCTAAAAATCAAACGTATCGACCTAAATAAAGCATTTTGAGCTCGAAAACTGGGCCGGGCTGCCTTCAGCAACCTGCAGCATGGTTTATCTCAAAAAGTAGAATAAAATGTGAAAAAAATCATGTCATTCAGAGCTTCGTACGCAAAGTTATGGTATTTCAAAGCCTGTCGTACAATTCATTGTTTTAGTCGTCTAATCACGTGGAACAAAAAGCGGAAAAGGGGTGCAACAAGAAAGACAAACGCACATAGGAAATAGGAAGCAAAAGGAATATCCGAGAGACAAACGCAACGCAAGCGGCGTATTGACAAGAAATGACATTCGTATCCTAACAAACACGAAAAGAGCATCTCCAGGCTCTAAAAATCCATCGTATCGACCTAAATAAAGAATTTTGAGCTCGACAACGGGGTCGGGCTGCCCTCAGCAACACGCAACATGGTTTATCTCCAAAAGAGAAATAAAATGTGAAAAAATCATGCAATTCGGAGCTTCATACGCAAAGTTATGGTATTTCAATGCCCGTCGTACAATTCATTGTTTTAGTCGTCTAATCACGTGAAAACAAAAACAAAAAGCGTAAAAGGGGTGCAACATGAGAGAAAAACACAAATAGGAAATAGGAAGCACAAGGAATATCCAAGAGACAAAGACAATGCAAGCGGCGTATTGACAAGAAATGACATTCGAAACATAACAAACTAGAAAAGGGCATCTTCCGGCTCTAAAAATCCATCGTATCGACCTAAATAAAGCATTTTGAGCTCGAAAACATGGTCGGGCTGCCTTCAGCAACCCGAGGCATGGTTTATCTCGAAAAAAGGAATAAAATGTGAAAAAAATCATGCAATTCGGAGCTTCGTACGCAAAGTTATGGTATTTCAAAG
>CM071868.1:31676103-31698875 GCA_036759665.1 Gynandropsis gynandra | reverse complement strand
GTTTGGGGAATAGAGTCCCTAGCCTCTGCCGTTCCATCGCCTTCCAGCTGATCTTGCGTTGGTTTGCTCGTTCTTCCCTCCTCTTGTCGAACCGGGACCACCCCAACACCCTTCGCTACTCCTTCCTTATTGATTGCCACGTTCATCCTCGGTTTCTTGCTTAGAATTTCCTTCTTTTCTTTGAATGAGCAGGTCTCATTCTCATGGCCGAAGCAGCAGCAATTCGAACAATATTTGGGTTCGTTTTCAATAAGAACCGAACAAAGAATCTCCTCCCCGTCATCGAACACAATCGGGATCTCTCTCGAGATAGGAGCAGCAAAATTTATCTCTACTAGGCATCGCGCGTATGAGCCTCGACGTCGCCCTTCTGTCACTGGATCGGTAAAGAGTGGATTCCCGATATGAGAGGCCAGCCTACCGAGTATATCCTGCGTCCAAAAATTGTGTGGAAGGCCAAATATACGGATCCATAGCGGTACCGTGGCTACATCACTTCGGTTGAAAGCAAACTTGTCGGGAATGTTCTTCAATATCATCGGTTTACCGTTAATGAAATAGGGGCCTCCCTTTAGCACTTTGTCCTTATCATCCTCCGAATCGAACTGAAAGAAATACCAGCCCTCCTCCACTCGATACTTAGTTCGAACGCCCCAAGACCTCATCATCGTGTTAATGAGAAAGTGTCCGGGAGGATATCCTACGTATTGGCCTAACAATGCCCATCCCCACACCTCTTGTTTCGTTAGTCCTTCACTAACCTTGATTGAGGCTCGGTTCGAGCTCGGTTTAGTAAAGCTTAGCCGGCCTCCCACTCCGGTGTTCATGAAAATTCGCTTCGAACCCGCTGCCCAAGCATTTGGACGCGGGGCATTGGATGGGTTTTCACTTCTCACCGTTGTGTCATTCCGTCGTGGTGCGGATTGTAGCTTAGATACATCTTTAGCAAGTGATACTACCCCTATTTCTGTCCTCCCGTCGACACCACGTCCACCAGCTCCTTTCCTTTCCACTCCGCTCCTAGGTAGCGGAGGGAAGTTCGTTTGGAGATCTAGGTCATCATCCGAAAGAACGTCCCCGTTCAAAACAGCAACTTCCTCTCTATCTTGCTCATTGGCCCGAGGGATGGTTGGTCTAATGTCGGCAACAACATTTTCCGTAGCCACACTTGCTACCACCGAGTTACCCACGCCTTCGAACACCTCGCCACTCACTTTTTCCGCCAAGCTGGAGTTTCTTTGGCTATCATCCAATCCTATGTTTTGTGTCTCGTTTTGAGCACCAATTGATGTTGAGGGTGCTGGTGCTGGTGGGCCTTCCCGAGCAACAAACCCACACACTGGAGCTCCAAGAATCCGAGCAACAAACCTGCAAGAGACTCACAGACCTTCGAACTGCAAGGTTTCGAACAGCAGACCCTAGACAGCCAAGGTTTCGAACAGCAAACCCAGACTTCGAAGTGCAAGATTCTTGAAACCACCCAGAATCGTGCTGCCCCAAGAATCGACACTATGCTTCAAGAATCTACTTCTAGGTCTGCCAAGAACCACAGTCGTCACCAGCAACCTTAAAGAACCCAGAATCCGGCCAAGAATCAGTGGATTCCGGCGGATGTCTAGGCTCCAATGAGCGCCCAAGGAGCCCTAGGAATGGGCGAAAACCAGCCCTTGTTAGCCTCCTTGACGAGCCTTGAACTTCTCCACAACTTGCCGTGAAATGTTACTGGAAAAGAAGAAAGAAAAATCTCGCCGGAAAAGTTCGCCGGAACCCTAGAAACGGCCGCCGGAAAACTCGCCGGAAATCACCCTAGGAAATCACCCTAGGAATCCTATTTCCTATCACCCTAGAGAGCATTTTTCCTATTTCCTATTTTTGCTATTTGCGTTTGTCTCTCGTGTTGCACCCCTTTTCCGCTTTTTGTTTTTGTTTTCACGTTATTAGACAACTACAACAATGAATTGTTCGACGGGCTTTGAAATACCATAACTTTGCATACGAAACTCCGAATTACATGATTTTTTTCACATTTTAGTCCTCTTTTCGAGATAAACGATGCCACGGGTTGCTGAAGGTGGCCTGACCCCTTTTTCAAGCTCAAAATCCTTTATTTAGGTCGATATGTTGGATGTTTAGAGCCGGGAGATGCCCTTTTTGAGTTTTTTAGGATACGAATGTCATTTCTTGTCAATCCGCCGCTTGCAATGCGTTTGTCTCTCGGATATTCCTTTTGCTTCCTATTTCCTATTTGCGTTTGTCTCTCGTTAGCACCCCTTTTCCACTTTTTGTTTTTGTTTTCACGTGATTAGACAACTACAACAATGAATTGTTCGACGACTTTGAAATACCATAACTTTCCGTACGAAACTCTGATTTACATGATTTTTTTCACATTTTATTCCTCTATTCGAGACAAACGATGCTACGGATTGCTGAAGGCAGCCCGACCCCATTTTTTAGCTCACAGTACTTTATTTAGGTCGATACGGTTGATTTTTATAGCCGGAAAATGGCCTTTTCGAGTTTTTTAGGATAAGAATGTCATTTCTTGTCAATACGCCGCTTGCATTGCGTTTGTCTCTCAGATATTCTTTTTGCTTCTTATTTCCTATTTGCGTTTGTCTCTCGTGTAGCACCCCTTTTCCACTTTTTGTTTTTGTTTTCACGTGATTAGATGACTACAACACTGAATTGTTTGACGAGCTTTGAAATACCATAAATTTGCGTACGGAATTCCGAATTACATGATTGTTTTCACATTTTATTCCTAGTTTCGAGATAAACGATGCCGCGGGTAGCTGAAGGCAGCCCGACCCCGTTATCGAGCTCAACATACTTTATTTAGGTCGATATGTTGGATTTTTAGAGCCGGGAGATGCCCTTTTTGAGTTTCTTAGGATACGAATGTCATTTCTTGTCAATAGGCCACTTGCGTTGCGTTTGTCTCTCGGATATTCCTTTTGCTTCCTATTTCCTATTTGCGTTTGTCTCTCGTGTTGCACCGCATTTCCGCTTTTTTGTTTTTGTTTTCACATGATTTGACGACTATAACAATGAATTGTTCGACGGGCTTTGAAATACCATAACTTTGCGTATGAAGCTCTAAATTACATGATGTTTTTCACATTTTGTTCCTCTTTTCAAGATAAACGATGCTACGGGTTGCTGAAGGTATCCCGACCCCGTTTTTGAGCTCAAAATACTTAATTTAGGTTGATACGGTTGATTTTTAGAGCCGGAAGACGGTCTTTTCGAGTTTTTTAGGATAAGAATGTCATTTCTTATCAATACATCGTGATAACATGTAATCCGTCGTAGTATTTACATGATTCGTAGGGTTAGTTTTGATTAGATTTCTTAGATTTTACCGATTTATCGAGTTTATTCGAGGACTTCATCTACCATTTCGTGTTTTGTATAAGAAACGAGGACATGAAGGAAAACACGAGTTATTACGGCAATTCAACCCCGAAGACGTGATGGAATGATAAAATACAACATGTGCAAGGCCACAGATCCAAATTGAACACTCAAGCATAGAGCCGAAGGAGTGAAAACAGAAATTGAAGTGTGCACGCTCGGGTTGAGATGTGTGCCCGCTCGGGCTACACTTGTACAATTAACACTGAAAATCGCCGAGAGCATGCCCGACTCGGGCTGGAAGACCACACGCACGGGCAAGCATGCCCACTCGGGCTGTCATTTGTGCACGCTCGTGCTGAGGTTGTGCACGACCGGGCTACACTTGTGCCAGTGCGGGCCCACCTTTTTCTCAACAACCTCTTTTTGAATTTTGAACGGGCAATTAATGAAATAAGAAGCCTTCTAGTGCTAGGGGACAAACGAGAAATCAGAGGAGACACTCAGAAACACAGAGAGAAGGAGAGAAAAACGGAACGAGGAATCCAGAGCATGGAGGAGCTATTGAAGACGTCGGTAATAGAATAGGGAGAGATCTCATTCTGTATCCATGTTGAATATAGTTATCTTTTGTGTTTCGTTTTCTGAGTTCATGTCTGAGTAAATCCACAACAATGGGTTAGAGAGTTTTGCCGATTTGTAATGAAGTCTTGTTCTTAATGCTTGGTGATCCTTAATGTTTTTGTTCTTGAACGCCACTTGAATGAATGATTTTGGTATTTGATCGTTTTCAGATTGATTGGTTGTTTTCAATGCTTTCATTCTTGTACGCCACTCAAATGAATGATCATAGAAGTCTAATGAATCTATGCCAGGGGATTAGACTTTGGAACTTAGCCATGATTTAGGATTAATCGGTTTAGAATCTACGCCAGGTCGATCGGTTGAATCTAGGGGTTATGATAGCGGTCTTAATGCATCTAGTAGGTGAGATACACAATTGGGAGATTGGTATACGCATGCTAGATAGTGGACAAGTCTACGCCAGCCAGTTCCTATACTAGAGCTTGAATTCCCTTAACTCGTGATAATATATGAGACCATGATCTTGTTAGAACTTCGTTGCATCATTGTGCATCTCTCGAAACCTATGGTGCTTAGTCATTGAGTTTATCCCATTAAGTAGTTTAGCTTAGTTGCATTCGCATTCCCATCACTCATCGATTTCACATGTCTTATTCATTAGTTTACTAGCTTTAGGGTTGCATCAATTCCTTGTGTTCGACCCTGGTACTATACAATCCGTATTCTTGCGGAAGCGTTAGTCTAGGTAAATTATTACTTGAGATTAACCACATCAAGGGCGCCGTTGCCGGGGAATTGATTACGACTTTAGAGTTAGGATACTTTTGAACTAGGATATAGTCCTTTCCGGAGTCTTTATTTGTTTTTCGTATTTTTTGTTTTTCTTTTCTTTCTTATTAGGTCAATTTTTTTTACCTCTTGGAGCTTAATCGAATTTTGTGTTCTTTATTTTGCGAGGTAACATGAACAACATCAACTCTTTGAATGCCGATATAGCTGAAATGAAAAATCAACTCTCCGAAATTCGTCATATGCTGTCTAACTCATACCATCTGCACAACTCGGAGCAATCATGGGAACAAGAAGTTTGGTGTATGAAGAAGAGATCTACGAGAGTTACAATCAGTCTTTCGGGAATATATACAATCACGGGTGGAGCGATCACTCAAACTTGCCGAATAGGAACACCGATGGAATGCTAAACGCACAACATCTATTGGGGAACTTTCAGCCATGGACACAACCCCAAACTCAAAACTATCAGTCATATGTGCCTCAGCCATAGCCAAACCAACCCGAAGCAGCCCTCGTCGTTGCCGCCATGTTCGCCTGCCTCCTTGAAGTATATGAGATTCAAAACAACTTGTTGATGGGAGTGAAAGCGGAACAAGAAAGTGCCAATGAGCTGATGGATGGGTTCCTTAGACAATTGGACACACAAACTGCAGAACTTGCACAAGAGGCACCACGACCACAAGAGGTTCTATCGGGAAGTTCAGAAACAAATCCTCGTGAGCATGTCAACGAAATTTGCCTAAGGGATTGTAAGACGATGGATCAGCCTACTCCACTGTCTGAAAGGGGTGAAGCATCTATCACAGTAGCGGAAACGGCTGTCAACAAGATTAAGGAGAAGCTCGAGGAGGAAGAGGAGCCAAAGTATGTAAAACCAGATCCGAGGCAACCTCCATTGCCATTCCCACAACGTCAACGCATGAAGACGGTAAATCAGCTAAATCCCTCGATATTTGAAAAAGGAGAAGAATCTAACACGGCAGCGGAAAAGGCTACGGACATTGATAAGTATATGAAGAAACCCGCGATGAAAGTAGAGTTCAGCTTAATGGACACACTTGAGCAACCGTGCACTATAGATTTTGTGTTCCCCGATGACATCTTCAACAATTTAGCTGAGGAAGTTTTTGAGGAATTTCGGAATACGGATTCCCTAGATAAGAATCTCATAGCAGCTGGAGAAGGATTATACAAGGTACCAAACGAGCTGCTTGACAACAAAAAGAAGAAGGGACCTCCTGACCGAGACTTCCGCACAACCCGAGCTAAATTCGGTGCAAATCAATACATAAACAATCCTGAGATGCCGAGAAGCTACACCAAACGTCCAGAACACAATTGGAGCATTGACAAGGCACCCAAGGTGAAGATGAAACCTTCACCCCAAAGGCTCACGCACCAAAAATCTCTGGAGACGTTGAAGGAAACAAGCGACGAACGCCTAACCGGTTTCATGGAGTACACAACCAGACTTATGGACAGCTCGACCAGAATTTTTGGACAACACGATCTAGCCCCAACTTAGAGAACATCATGACCAATCATAAGGAAGACATGACTGATCGTGCAAGGAACTCAACTGATCCGCGTGTTACGCCCCATCGAGAACACTATGCACGCGAGACGCTATGCACATGACGACGTCGAGGATGTCCACCTAATGAGTAGCACGTTTTGGTCAGGCTCGTGACCTTAAACAAGCGCTTCTCGGGAGGCAACCCGACTTTTGCATTTTCATTTCATTTATTTTCGGACCTATTCTTTTTCTTTTCACATTGATGTACTCGGTGGATTAGTATTCCTTCTTTTGGATTGTGTGATTCTTTTTCACAGGTTTTTCAATGTCGATATCATCCTTGAGGAGGAGACGCAAACAACGTCCATCCGCATCACAAACTCAAGATTGCAAAATACATAAGGTGCACACGTTCCAACCCTTATTTCCCGATTTTTTGGTATGCGAGATTCTCTTAGATCTTGAACACCAGGACGGTGTTTCATTCAAGTCTAGGGGAGTACTCGTCGAGTATCATGCATGTGATTAGGATTAGATGTTGATTTTTTGTTATTTTTAGGAATAAACAGATGGATACCTAGCATGAATTTTGAGCTTTAGTCATTATTGTGCGACTTTGTCGAATCGTAAACAATAGTCTAGGTTTGCTTAGAAGTCTTTTGGATACCGATTAGTTGAGTAGTTGTGCTTGAAACCATGATCTATAGTTGCATTCACCTCCTAGGTTTCAGTACCAAGTATCCATATCTCGGTGTATACCGATTGATCTTTGCTTTGTTTGATTTATTTTATCGTTCATTGATCATTAGATTCCACACGCTTATACTCCGTTGTCACCTGGGATAAGTTTCTAACTATTTCAGGTTTTCATTGACATGAGTATATCGATATCGATGGTTCGGGTCTAAGTGGTGGGTTGAGGCGCTATTCTACGTCCTAAGGGTTAGAGTGATGCGTATTATTCGAAAAAAAGAGAGAAAATTGTTCTTCGATGAAGCATCTCTTCACTCTGCTAAGGTTACAAGACCTTATGTGTGGGCCATAGGCAACCTGGGTCTAAGTAGAAAGCCATCCCTCTTCGACTTCGACGTTCTAGGAACCAAGCGTGGATCTATAAAAAATGAGAAAAAAAAGAAAAAAAAAGAGAATAAGAACGGGAATATGAGTTTAATGATATCTCAAGCTTAGGAGAATTGGTCTGGAGATCGGTTGGACGTTGTCTAGGGGTATGAAATAGACTTAGGTCATTGGTAGGATTGCATGGCTCGTGACTTTCGGTTGATAGAAGTTTGAACTAGGTACGCATAGGCTTATAACCTTTGCTCGTCCTCGAGCAAATCTATAGTCGAGTACAAGAAGAGAAAAACAACAATGGACATTAGCACGAAAACTTCGAAGAAATAGCCATCATGCAAGACAACGCGTCACATGTACGCAAGCCTAAGCGCACCTAGTTCAGACTTCTATCATTCGAAAGTCACGAGCCATGCAATCCTACCAGTGACCTAAGTCTAATCCATACTCCTAGACAACGTCCAAGCGATCTCCATACCAATTTCCTAAGCTCAAGATATCATTAAACTCGTATTCTCGTTCTTATTCTCTTTTTCTTTTCTTTTTGTTTTTTTTTCGTTTTTTATAGAGCCACGCTTGGTTCCTAGGACGTCGAAGTCGAGGAGGGATGGCTTTCTATGTAGATCCAGGCTGCTTATGGCACACTCATAAGGTCTTGTAACCTTAGCGGAGTGAAGAGTGGCGTCATTGAAGAACTTCTTTTTCTTTTTTTTTCTCTTATTATTTTTACCAAAGAATACACATCACTCTAACCCTTAGGACGTAGAATAGCGCCTCAACCCACCACTTAGACCCGAACCATCGATCTCGATGTACTCATGTCAATATAAACCTGAAATAGTTAGAAATTTTTTAAAGATGACAGCGGAGTATATGCGTGTGGAATCTAATGATCAATGAACGATAAAATATATCAAACAAGCAACGATCAATTGGTATACACGGAGATATGGATACTTGGTACTAAAACCTAGGAGGTGAATTCAGCTATAGATCATGGTTTCAAGCACAACTACTCGACTAATCGGTATCCAAAGGATTTCTAAGCAAACCTAGACTATTGTTCACGATTCGGCAAAGTCGCACAATAATGACTAAAGCTTGAAATTTTATACTAGGTATCCATCCGTCGTTTATTCTTAAAAATAAAAAAATTCAACATCTAATCCTAATCATCTAATCCTAATCACATAATACTCCACGAGTACTCCCCCAGACTTGAATGAAACACCATCTCGATGTTCAAGACCTAAGAGAATCTCGCATACCAAACTACGGGAAGTAAGGGTTGGAACGTGTTCACCTTGTGTATCTTGCTGTCCCGAGTTGGTGATGCGGCTGGATGTCGTATGCGTCTCCTCCTCAAGGATGATATCGACGTCGAAAAACCTGTGAAAAAGAATCACACAATCCAAAAAGAAGAAATACAAATCCACCGAGTACATCAATGTGAAAAGAAAAAGAATAAGTCCGAAAAATGAAAATGAATGCAAAAGTCGGGTTGCCTCCCGATAAGCGCTTGTTTAAGGTCGATAGCTTGACCGAATGCTCTCCTCATTACCGTCGAGGTCGATGTCCTCGCCTTCGTATGCGATGCCTTCTGCGTCGTGTCCTTCGTTCGGGTATGTCGCTCGTCATCCGCCTTGCTAGATCAGCTAGCTGTCCCATGCTCTTCTCTTGCCCGATCATGTTGCTGTTCAAGAGCAGCGTCTTGTCAAACTTGTCGTTCTGAACGGTTGGGCGTAGTTTGCTGGGTTTGGCATAAAATGTTGCATGATTGGGATTTAGCTTATGCTTGGTCGTGCTTTGCTTTCTGGTTTGTGCTGGCCGTTCGTGTACGTCTTTTCCTTGTGTTTCTTTCAAAGCTTTCGAGAGTTGTCCGTGCCCGTGGTCATCATCTTGATCCGTACCTCTAGTCGTGGGATCTTGCAATAGGTCACTCATGAAATCAACTGACCAAATGGACTCTAACCTAGGTACTTTCTTCAGATGCTTATTTAACCCAAACTCCACTGTTGCTTCCCCTATCTTCATCGTACATTTCCCCTCTCTCACGTCAATGACGGCGCCGGCGGTATTGAGAAATGGTCTCCCCAAGATAATGGGTATTCTTTCATCTTCTTTCATGTCCAAAACCACAAAATCAACGGGAACGTAGTAGTCGCCTACCTTAAGTGGCACATCCTCCACAATATCGACTGGAAGTTTCGGTGATCGATCAGCCATTTGTAACACGAACTTTGTGAATTTAATCTCCCTCAAATCAAGCTTCTCATACAACGACAGCGGCATGATGCTGACACTAGCCCCTAAGTCGCATAAGGCATTGTGAATGGTCACGTTTCCAAGCTTGCAAGGAATGACGAACGGACCTATATCGGGTAATTTCTGTGGCATCCCATGTTGAATAATGGCGTATGTTGCATCGCTGACCATCACTTTCACCTCCTCTTCAACTTTACGCTTTTTGCTGAGGATTTCCTTGAGGAACTTAGCGTAAAACGGAATTTGCATGATAGCTTCGTGGAAGGGCATAGAGATATCCAACTTCTTCAACCTCGCTGCAAACTTTTCAAATTGTGAATCTTCAACTCGTTTCCTTTGGCGTGAGGGAAATGGAAGTGGAGGGCGTATTGGTGGCGGTGCCACATACGGTTCTTCTTCATCCTCAACTTGTACTTCCTTGTGATGCTCTTGGTCGCTAGGATTCTTCGTCGAACTCTTTGAGCATTCTCCTCTCTCAATATTTTGGGGTGTGACGTCCAAAAGTTCTGTCCCGCTTCTCAACATGACGACGTTGCAATGCTCACGTGATTCGGCTCAGGCTTTCCCGGTAAAACTCCTTGTCGATTAGGAGTATTTTCTGTAATTTGTGCCACTTGGGTGTCTAGGATTTTTAAATGGTTCTGCATTTCCGCAATTTGCCTCTTCGCTTCCTCTTGATCTCGTCGTACAATATTCAGCTCAACACTTATATCTTTTTGTCCATGTAGAATCTGAGTGATTATAGACGTAATCTCGTTATTCCCCTCTTCTTGTTGCGGAATAGGCGCTGGAACTCCTCTCGGCTGAAACCCTTGATAGCCTTGCGTTCTAGGCTGAATATTGTGATGTTTTGGCTGGTAATTTCCTTGCAACGGATTTAAAACATTATCGGCATTCTTGTATGACAGATTCGGATGATTCTTCCAGCCCGGATTGTAGGTGTTGGAATATGGATTGTTGGAAACGTAGTTCACATCTGCAACATCCTTGAATCCGTGAGAATTGGGAGACGCTTGGTGCATGTTTACCATTTGTAACTTTAACTCGGCAAGCTCAGCTCGCAATGAAAGCACCTCGTTGTCCGCTCCCATGGCTAGACTGCGGCGATTGAATTCCCCCGACATGATATTTCTTCCCCCGGCCATCGTCTCAATCTTGGCCTCAATAGCGGTGAATGGGAGGTCATGTAGAGAACCTCCACAAGCAGCGTTCAACCAATCTCGAACTTCATCAGGAAGACCCTCAATGAAAGTAGCGATGAGGTATCTTTTATCCATCCCGTGGTGTGGGCATTCGCATTGATATCCTTTAAATCGCAGCCAGGCCTCTGGAAGACTCTCTTTATCCTCTTGTTCAAACGAATTAATCTTGTTCTTCCATAGCTGCGTCGTGTGGGGTGAGAAAAATCGCATCATGAAGCGTTCTTCAAGCTGGATACACATATGAATAGAATCTTGGGGTAGCGTGTAAAGCCGTTCGAGAATATGCTCCCTAACTGAAAACGAGAAGGCAAGTAACATAATCGCTTCATCATTTATCCCGGGGTAGGCTTTCATGTTCGAACACATCATCTTGAACTGAGTGAGATGCTGGTTTGGATCTTCCGTAGTTTGTCCCCTAAATGGCGATTGACTCAACATCTGAATGAAGGCCGGCTATAACTCAAATCTGTTCCGATCTATCTCGAGCCTTCGAATGCAGGAGAGAAGCTGCGTGTGTTTAGGCGCTGTATACGCCCCGTAGGTTTCCGGTGCTTCCTCCTGTGCCATCTCTTCATCAATAGACAAATCTGTTTCTCGCTTACTTGTCGTTTCCATTTTCGGGATCGGTACGCCTCGCTTTTTGCTGTTTCTTTAACGCTCACGTAGTCTTGTCAATATCGGGGTCGAAGAGAAGTTCTTAGCCCCTC
Source organism: Gynandropsis gynandra (assembly GCA_036759665.1). NCBI lineage: Eukaryota > Viridiplantae > Streptophyta > Magnoliopsida > Brassicales > Cleomaceae > Gynandropsis > Gynandropsis gynandra. The sequence continues at coordinate 31,687,374 of CM071868.1, read as the reverse complement.
GAACTCCTAGACATGTACTGAATAGTCTGCATGTGGGAAAGACAACAAACAATAGATCAGCTCGGAAGAGATGCAATGACTCAAAATAAAAGAAAAATGCAAAAAAAAAAAAACAAAAACAAACAAAAGACTCGGAAAGGACTGGATCTCGACTCAACGAAACCCTAATTCAAAAAACCGTGACTAAACAATAAGGAGTATCATGGGTGTCGGGAATACCAGAACATGCAATGGATGTTTCTAAGGATCATGAAATTCGGTTTGTATCAATCGCTGGGGAACTAATATCTAATCCTCTATCTAGGAAATCAACGTCGCTCACCTCCCGATGTAGCGCGGAACGTCTAGATGCATGAAGAACAGCAGGGAACTCTACCCCTAATGCTAGAAATGACTTGTCGTAAGCCTAAATCTCCTACCTTAGAAATCAACGTCACCCATATCCCTATGCGGTCAAGAACTTCTAGATGCATGATGAACGATGGGGAATTCAACCTCTAATGTCGGATGAAAACTCGACCTCTATAAACGGAAATGACTTGGCGTAAGCCTAAATCCTCTATCTAGGAAATCACTGTCGCTCATATCCCTATGTAGCGCGGAACTTCTAGATGCATTAAGAACAATGGGAATTCTACCTCGATTATTACCGTTCCTAAATAGATTAATCGACCGGTCTCATTAATCTAATTCATTCGAAGGTTCATTCACGAGACTCAAATCTGACTCTCCCAAGCCTAGACGAATCTCTAATCTCCATCAAACGTGCCTAATCTCAGTAGAATAGATATAGTCTTATCCAAACTTGAAATCAACAACTTATGAAGGCATTAAGCGCAAATCTATAACCTACCGAACCATTCAATTGAACAAAACCGAAAATCAAGCATTAATATATCAAAACATCCATTACAATGGCATCCCTAACCCATGACAACAGATCTACTCAGAAATCATAGAGAAACAAACAAAAACGAAGTAAGTGTTCGACTCCCCTATCATCCCGAGCGTTGGCTTCGGATGAATCCTTCGGATGCCCTAAGTCTTCAATCCGTGTTCTCTCCTCTTTCTCCTGTGTCTCTCGGTATCTCCTTAGGTCTGTGCTTCATCCCCTCGCCATAGAGGGCTTCAATTTCCTTTAATTGCTCGTTCAAACCTTCAAAAGAGGTTGTTCCGGATTAGGCGGCCCGCTTGGGCACAACCACCACCCGCTCGTGCGGAGCTCATGCCCGCTCGTGCACAACTTCCAGCCCGGTCGGGCTCCCTTGCCCGCGCGTGTCCACTACCAATCCGAGTCGGGCTAAGTTACGGCGTTTTTCTTGTTCAAATTGCAGCCCGATCGGGCACACATACACAGCCCGAGCGGGCACACATGCCCGACCATGTTGTCTTTGTGCTTGAGTCGTGCTTGCTCTCGGGGATTTTTGGCTCTAATTTTGAAACCTCAGCCCGAGCGGGCTCACTCCATGCCTGAGCGTGTACACATCCAATTGATGTCTCTGCTCCTTTCACTCGAGGTTTGAGTGTTCCGTTTGCTTCCATAGCCGTGCACATGAGGTATCTTGTCATTCAAACATGTTTTCGGGGTGGATTTGCCGTAATCTTTCGTGTTTGCTTCAAGTATTCGTTTCCTATGCAAAACACGAAATAGTAGATAAAAGCCGTGAATAAACTCAAATAATCGGTAAAGTCCAAGAAATCTAATCAAATCTAAATCTAAGAATGATGTAAATACTACGACGGATAACATGTTATCAGCTTACGTTCATGTGACGCGTTGTTTTGCATGATGGCTAATCCTTCGATGTATTTGTGCTAGTATCCATTGTTGTTTAGCTCTTCTTCTACTCAACTCTAGATTTGCTTGAGGATGAGCAAATGTTAAGTCTAGGGGAGTTTGATAACATGTAATCCGTCGTAGTATTTACATGATTCTTAGGGTTAGTTTTATTAGATTTCTTAGATTTTACCGATTTATCGAGTTTATTCGAGGACTTCATCGACCATTTCGTGTTTTGTATAGGAAATAAAGACATGAAGGAAAACACGAGTGATTACGGCAATTCAACCCCGAAAACGTGATCGAATGATGAGATATAACATGTGCAAGGCCACAGATCCAAAGCGAACACTCAAGCATCGAGCCGAAGGATCAAAAACAGAAATTTAAGTGTGCACGCTCGGGCTGAGAAGTGTGCCCGCTCGGGCTACACTAGTGCAATTACAACTGAAAATCTCCGAGAGCATTCCCGACTCGGGCTGGAAGACCACACGCACAGGCATGCATGCCCGCTCGGGCTGTCATTTGTGCACGCTCGGGCTAAAGTTGTGCACGACCGGGCTGCACTTGTGCCCGCACGGGTCCACCTTTTTCTCAACAAACTCTTTTGAAGTTTGAACGGATAATTAATGAAATAAGAAGCCTTCTAGGGCTAGGGGACGAACGAGACATCAGAGGAGACACTCAGAAACACAGAGAGAAGGAGAGAAAGATGGAACGAGGAATCCGGAGCATGGAGGAGCTATTGAAGACGTCGGTAATAGAATAGGGAGAGATCTCATTCTTTATCCATGTTGAATATAGTTATTTTTTGTGTTTCATTTTCTGAATTCATGTCTGAGTAGATCCATAGCCATGGGTTAGAGAGTTTGGCCGATTTGTAATGAAGTCTTGTTCTTAATGCTTGGTGATCCTTAATGCTTTTGTTCTTGAACGCCAATGGAATGAATGATTTTGGTATTTGATCGTTTTTTCAATTCTTTCATTCTTGTACGCCAGTCGAATGAATGATCATAGAAGTCTAATGATTCTACGCTAGGGGATTAGACTTTGGAACTTAGCCATGATTTAGGATTTAATAGGTTTACAATCTACGCTAGGTCGATCGATTGAATCTAGGGGTTATGATAGCGGTCTTAATGCGTCTAGTGGGTGAGATACACAATTGGGAGATTGGTATACGCATGCTAGATAGTGGACAAGTCTACGCCAGTCAGTTCCTACACTAGAGCTTGAATTCCCTGAACTCATGATAATATGTGAGACCATGATCTTGTTAGAACTTCGTTGCATCATTGTGCATCTCTCGAAACCTATGGTGCTTAGTCATTGAGTTTATCCCGTTAAGTAGTTTAGTTTAGTCGCATTCACATTCCCATCACTCATCGATTTCACACGTCTTATTCATTAGTTTACTAGCTTTAGAGTTGCATCAATTCCTTGTGTTCGACCCTGGTATTATACGATCCGTATTCTTGCGGAAGCGTTAGACTACGTAAATTATTACTTGAGATTAACCACATCACGCCGCTTGCATTGCGTTTTTCTCTCGGATATTCCTTTTGCTTCCTATTTTCTATTTGCATTTGTCTCTCACCCCTTTTCCACTTTTTGTTTTTTTTTTCACTCGATTAGACGACTACAACAATGAATTGTTCGACGGGCTTTGAAATACCATAACTTTGCGTATGAAACTTTAACAATAGATCCTTCAACCATTGCTTTGTTTTTTGTCTTTTTATTTAGATGAAAGAAAAGATTAGACGACTACAACAATGAATTGTTCGACGGGCTTTGAAATACCATAACTTTGCGTATGAAACTCCGAATTACATGATTTTTTTCAATTTTTTCCTCTTTTCAAGATAAACGATGCCAAAGGTTGCTGAAGGCAGCCCGACCCCGTTTTCAAGCTCAAAATCCTTTATTTAGGTCGATATGTTGAATTTTTAGAGCCGAGAGATGCCCTTTTTGAGTTTCTTAGGATACGAATATCATTTCTTGTGAATACGCCGCTTGCGTTGCGTTTGTCTCTCAGATATTCCTTTTGCTTCCTATTTCCTATTTGCGTTTGTCTCTCGTGATGCACCCCTTCTCCGCTTTTTCTTTTCGTTTTCACGTGATTTGACGACTATAACAATGAATTGTTCGACGGGCTTTGAAATTCCATAACTTTGCGTATGAAGCTCCGAATTACATGATTTTTTTCACATTTTATTCCGATTTCGAGAGAAACGATGCTACGGGGCGCTGAAGGCAGCCCGACCCCATTTTTGAGCTCAAAATACTTTTTTTAGGTCGATACGGTTGATTATTAGAGCCGGAAGATGGCCTTTTCGAGTTTTTAGGATAAGAATGTCATTTCTTGTCAATACGCCTCTTGCATCGCGTTTGTCTCTCGGATATTCCTTTTGCTTCCTATTTCCTATTTGCGTTGGTCTCTCGTGTAGCACCCTTTTTCCACTTTTTGTTTTTGATTTCACGTGATTAGATGACTACTACAATGAATTGTTCGACGGGCTTTGAAATACCATCACTTTGCGTACGAAACTCCGAATTACATGATTTGTTTCACATTTTATTTCTCTTTTCGAGATAAACGATGCCGCGGGATGCTGAAGGAAGCCCGACCCCGTTTTCAAGCTCAAAATCCTTTATTTAGGTCGATATGTTGGATTTTTAGAGCCGGGAGATGCCCTTTTGGAGTTTCTTAGGATACGAATGTCATTTCTTGTCAATACGCCGCTTGCGTTGTGTTTGTCTCTCGAATATTCCTTTTGCTTCCTATTTCCTATTTGCGTTTGTCTCTCGTCTTGCACCCCTTTTCCACTTTTTGTTTTTGTTTTCATGTGATTAGACGACTATACCAATGAATTGTTCGACGGGCTTTGAAATACCATAACTTTGCGTACGAAACTTCGAATTACATGATTTTTTTTCACATTTTATTCCTCTTTTCGAGATAAACGATGTCGCTGGTTGCTGAAGGCAGCCTGACCCTGATATGATCCCGGAGGACGTCGAGGATGCGACCAATAATGCAGAAGAGGATGCGATCTCCAATACGGAAGAAGACGTTGGTCCCGTGACCCAAGCTAAGGCTATGGAGGAAGAGGCGTTGATCCTACCAGCTGGTCCTGTAACCCGAGCCAAGGCTGCGAAGCTTAAGGACGCAATTATCGGAATTCTCGCGGCCGTCCATGTTCACAAAGATTATTCAAGTCCACGTGAAGTCACGACCCTAAGAAATGTTATCCAAGCTGAAGCCCGCCCCGCAACGGTTATTAATTAGGTAAGTGTCCCGCGTGTACTCTTTTCCCTTCGTCGGTTTTGTTCCACAGGGTTTTCCGACGACGGGTTTTTAACGAGGCCGTGTGTCACTTTTCCCGCGACTGAATTAATATCCCGAGGGTTCCAAGAAAAGTTCGCGTTCCAACATGCACGTTCTACAAGCTTGTCTTAATGTCATTTTTATGTTTTCTATGCATTTAATTGTTGCCTTGCATGGTGACTTACATTAAATGCTATAATTGTTTCCTTGCATGGTGACATGCATTAAATGCTACATTTATGTGTTGCATGGCCTTATTTTGTTTATTATGGTCATCCATGTTGTGCTTGTGTAGACAACTTCGAATTTGAAACTTTATCTTTGATTTTCCTTTGTGAAATCATTATTTGTTGGTGTGTAATATCCAGCAACCCGTTGGTGTGTCATATCCAACGTTCGTTCGTTCTTCGTTGGTGTGTAATATCCTTCGAAGATAAACCGATAAATCGAGAGCTTTCTGCAACTCTTGTGTGACCATCTGATCCACAATCCTTGTGCAACTCATTGCAGCAAGAAATTGGGATCGCGTCAAGTGGTATCGGAGCTCATTGTAGCGAAAAGGTTAGTTCAATTTGGTTTTGATCTTTTCGTTCATAGCTTGGTTGAACGTTAAAAAAAATTAATATATATATATATATATATGTATACATTTCGTACATTTAGGTGTCTATCTCGTGCTTATCTATCTCGTACGTGTCCTTGTGGAGGGTTTTCTTGCTTTCCGCTTGTGGCTGCTCCGTGTGTTCGTGTGCAGGAACTTGTGAGTAGGTACACGCAAGGAATCGTAGGAAGTCATGGGAGAAATAGGTGCCGAGAACAGTTGGGTGAACGAGAGGCTCATTGAGGCTCTCGCGGCACGTTCGGAGCAAAGCATCACCGAAAAGATGGAGGAGTTTTGGCAAGAGTTTTGGGCCGAACATCCAACCCAACCGAGAGACGCTCATGCGTTCCAGCATCGTGAGAGGAACCACCATGAGGAGGACAACAACTACTATGAACAAGACAGTTCATCCTCGTCCCGAAGTAGTTACTGGCGGCGGCGCTCGCCAAGGGAACGAAGAGACGACCCGAGGGATGACCTCGCTGCTCTCAAGCTGAAAATTCCAGTGTTCCATGGCATGGCCGACCCGGAAGCCTACCTAGAAAGGGAGAAAAAGGTGGAGCTCGTCTTTGGTTGTCAAACCTACCCCGAGGCCAAGAAGGTGAGGGCAGCGGCCACGGAGTTCTATGACTACGTGTTGAGTTGGTGGGATCAACTCACGATTTCTAGGCGGTGAAACGGAGAAGAACCAATAGCAACATGGCTGGAAATGAAAGCCATAGTGCGCAAGCGATATGCTCCGAATCACAATCTCCGAGAGTTACACAAGTCGATTCCAATCGATCAACAACTCCAGCGAAGAAGGAGCTCTCGTTCTAACTTTGGGCTGGAAAATACGTTCAACCATGAGAGGAAAAACCGAGCTATCCATGGAGAGACAAATCTGCTCCAGCAGCCTGAGACGCAATCAAAATGGTTCCATCGGTTCAACGAGACAAAGCAAAAACTGAGGTTATTACATCTAGGGCTCGGAAAGCGAAGTGCTACAAGTGTCACGGACGAGATCATTATGCGGATGAATGTCCAAACAAAAGATTTATGATATTTCGTGAGGATGGTGAGCGTGAATCCGAGGACAAAGAATCTGAATCGTTGACCAAGGATTATGAAGAAGAACTCGATATAAAGGTCAATAAGCACCCAATGTCTTCAAAACTACAATGGCTCCACGAGAATGACAAAGTGAATGTGACCAACCAAGTGGCCGTGCCTATCACCGTTGGCGAATACGAGGACGAGATCATATGTGACGTTCTTTCCATGGACGCAAGCCCTACCCTTCTCGGTAGTCTGTGGCAATCGGATCCTAAGGTAATACATGACGATTTTACTAACCACCATTCTTTCGAGCTTAATGACAGGAAAATGAGTCTTATTCCTAAGACAACAAAGGAAGTGCAGCAAGATAAAATGCACTTAAAACAGCAAGGACATCTCGAGCTTAAATCGTCAAATTTTTACGCGAGATCGGGTGAGATCAAGAAATCTCTTAATTCGAATCAGTCCGTATTGTTATTTGTTTATAAGGAAGCTCTCTCGAGCTTAACTAACCTTGCACCGGTGCTTCCGAGTGAGATTTCTAAATTATTGCAGGAATATGGAGATGTATTTCCCGAAGAGAACCCTATCGGATTACCACCAATACGTGGTATCAAACATCAAATTGATTTCTTTCCCAGAGCCACTTTACCAAATCGGTCACCCTACCGAACCAATCCCGTGGAGACTAAGGAGCTGGAAAGGCAAGTGAAGGAGCTCATGGCCAAGGGAAACATTCGCGAAAGTATGAGTCCTTGCGCCGTGCCCGTGCTGCTCGTGCCAAAGAAGGATGGTAGCTGGCGCATGTGTGTTGATTGCCGTGCAATCAACAACATTATGGTGAAGTATTGACATCCTATTCCTAGGCTAGATGACATGTTAGAGGAATTGCATGGAATTAGGATATTTTCAAAAATTGATCTTGAAAGTGGATGTCATCAAATTAGGATGAAGGAAGGTGACAAATGGAAAACGACACTTAAAACTAATCATGGATTATATGAGTGGTTAGGGATGCCTTTTTGGTTACCTAGTACTTTCATGCGTCTAGTGAACCAAGTTCTTAGAGATTTTATAGGTAGATTCGTAGTTGTTTGCTTTGATGATATGATGATCTATAGTAAAGACTTAGAAGCACACGTTGGACACCTAGAATTGGATCTAAGAGTACTTAGGAAAGAAGAACTATATGCTAACCTTAAGAAGTGTACCTATTGTACGGATAATGTTGGGTTTCTAGGTTTTGATATAAGTGCAGATGGAGTCAAGGTGGACGAAGAGAAGGTCAAAGCTATTCAGGAATGGCCTAGTCCAAAGACCGTCGGGGAAGTCCGAAGCATCCATGGACTCGCGGGGTTTTACCGTCGATTTGTGAAGGACTTCAGCACCTGGGCATCCCTTCTCACCGAAGTTATCAAGGACACCATTGGGTGGGAAGAAGCACAAGAAGAAGCATTCCAAACGCTAAACAAAAAGTGATGTGCGTTAACTCAAGTAATAAATTACCTAGACTAACACTTTCGCAAGAATACGGATCGTGTAGCACTAGGGTCGAACACAAGGAATTGATGCAACTCTAAAGCTAGTAACTAATGAATAAGACATGTGAAATCAATAAGTGGATGGAATGCAAATGCAAACTAAACTAAACTAATGAAAGGACTGACTCAACGACTAAACACCATAGGTATCGAGAGTCGCACAACGATGCAACGAAGTTCTAACAAGATCATTGGTCTTAGATACTATCATGAGTTTAGGGAATTCAAGCTCTCCTATAGGAACTGACTGGCGTAGACTTGTCCACTATCTAGAATGCGTATACCAATATATCTATTGCGCATCTCACATACATAGACACATTAAGACCGCTATCCTAATCCCTAGATTCAATCGATTGACCTGGCGTAGATTCTAAACCGATTAAACCCTAAATCATGGCTAGGTTCCAAAGTCTAATCCCCTGACGTAGATTCATTAGACTTCTAATATCATCCATTCCAGTGGCGTACAAGAATGGAAGCATTAAACATAACCAATCATTCTGAAAAACGATCAAGTACCGAATTCATTCATTTCAAGTGGCGTACAAGAATGAAAGCATTAAGATCCACCATTCATTAAGAACAAGACTTCGTTACATATTGGCAATACTCTCTAACCCATGGCTGTAGATCTACTCGGACATGAACTCAGAAAACGAAACACAAAAGAAAACTATATTCAACATTGATAAAGAAAGAGATTCCTCCCTATTCATATACCGACGTCTTCAATAGCTCCTCCATGCTCCGGATTCTTCGTTCCGTCCTTCTCCCTCCTTCTCTATGTCTCCAAGTGTGTCCTCTAATGTCTCCTTTCGTCCCCCTCCTCCCTTGATCTGGTTCGAATCCCCTCTTTTTAGATCTGATTTTTCATTAATGGGCCGTTCTAAAACCAAGGAGTTGGTTGAGAAAAATGGGGACCCGAGCGGGCACAGCCTCTACCCGCTCGTGCATGCCTTATGCCCGATCGTGTACCCTCATCCTGCCCGAGCGGGCACCCATGCCTGAGCGTGTGGCTCTTCAGCCCGAGTCGGGGAAACCTACGGCGAATTTGGCAACAATTAATGCCCGAGCGGGCACTCCTTTTCCACCCGAGCGGGCACACCTTCCAGATCGTGTTTCTCAAGTGCCCGAGTCGTGCAAAGCTACGGGGGTCTTTTGCCTCAATGCCCGAGCGGGCACACCTTCATGCCCGAGTGTGCAGGTCTTGATTTGTTGTTTCCGCTCCTTTCGCTCGGTGTTTGAGTGTTCACTTCAATCCATGGCCTTGCACAAGTTGAACCTTGTCATTCAACTACGTTTTCGGGGTTAAATTGTCGTAATCTCTCGTGTTTCTCCTCATGTCTTCGTTTCCTATACAAAACACGAAATGTAGATGAAGGTCCTCGAATAACTAAGTAAATCCGTGAAATCTAAGAAATCTAATCAAAACTAAACCTAAGAATGATGTAAATACTACAACGGATTACGTGTTATCAAAAAGCTTACTCAAGCCTTCCATTAATTTTACCGGATTTCCTTAAGACATTTGAAACTGATGCATCTGGTGTAGGAATTTGTTCAATTTTGATGCAGGAGCGAGAACCATCTGCTTATTTTAGCAAGAAGCTCGGAGGTGCGAATCTAAATTATGACACCTACGAAAAGGAGCTATACACGCTTATGAGAGCGTTGCAAACGTGGCATCATTACCTATGGCATATTCGAGCCCGAAAGCGAATGATTTTCAAACCCGGTGACCAAGTTTGGATTCACTTGCGAAAAGAACGATTCTGGAACGAGCGGAAGTCCAAATTGATGCCCCGGATCGACGGTCCATTCTCAGTGACCAAGAAGATCAGCAACAACACCTACCAACTCGACTTGCGAGGTAAGTACAATGTGAGTTCTAGTTTTAATGTTACTGACTTGATTCCTTTTGTCACAGATCAAGCGGATTTGAGGGCAAATCCTTTCCAAGATGGGGGCATGATATGATCCCGGAGGACGTCAAGGACGCGACCAACAATGATGAAGAGGAGGAAGAGGCTAAGGAGGAAGAGGCGTTGATCCTACCAACTGGTCCCGTGACCCGAGCCAAGGCTGCGAAGCTTAAAGATGCAATTATCGGAATTCTCGCGGCCGTCCATGTTCATGAAGATTATTCAAGTCCACGTGAAGTCACGACCCTAAGAAATGTTATCCAAGCTGAAGCCCGCCCCACAACGGTTATTAATTAGGTAAGTGATCCGCGTGTACTCTTTTTCCTTCGTCGGTTTTGTCCCACGGGGTTTCCGACGACGGGTTTTAAAGAGGCCGCGTTTCACTTTTCCCGTGACCTAATTAATATCCCGAGGGTTCCAAGAAAAGTTCGCGTTCCAACATGCACGTTCTACAAGCTTGTCTTAATGTCATTTTTATGTTTTCTATGCATTTAATTGTTGCCTTGCATGGTGACTTACATTAAATGCTACATTTATGTGTTGCATGGCCTTATTTTGTTTATTATGGTTGTCCATGTTGTGCTTGTGTAGACAACTTCGAATTTGAAATTTTATCTTTATTTTTCCTTTGTGAAATCATCATTTGTTGGTGTGTAATGATAACACTGAAAGTGTATCATTATTAGGATAGGTTTTTATATCATTTTCGCATGATTCCTACATCGATTCTTACTTATCCGATTCTATTTTGAGCTTCACACACCCGTTTTATTGGTTTTCAGGTTTCTAGGCGACAAGGCCTAAATGAGATCAATATGAAGGATTCCTGTCGAAAACCACAAGATTTGAAGGAAAATCTACTCAGAGCCGAGACCGAGCTCCAGAACCCAAAGGAACACCCGAGCAACGAGCGGAAAAGAGGAATATCAAGATCACAAGGGTGCCCGGTCGGGCACTATTCTCCACCCGCTCGGGTAAAACCTACGGGGTTTATCCATGCAAAAATACACGACCGGGCACATGAACAAGGAGATCGGGTGATCACTACCCGATCG
>CM071868.1:31589748-31637776 GCA_036759665.1 Gynandropsis gynandra | reverse complement strand
ATGCGACTCAAACGACCCTCGGACCCTCTACGACGCTCAACCGACTCACTGAGACTCATGCGACTCAACCGACCAATGTCGACTCAACCGACCCATGCGACTCAACCGACCCATGCGACTCAACCGACACATGCAACTCAAGTGACCATTGCGACCCAAATCGACTCATTGAGACAACCAACTCAAACGACCCTTAGACTCCCTTGCGACGCTCAAGCGACCATTGCGACCCAAACCGACTCACTAAGACAACCGACTCAAACGACCCTTAGACCCCCTATAACGCTCAAGCGACCATTGCGACCCAAATCGACTCACCGAGACAACCGACTCAAACGACCCTTAGACCCCCTGCGACGCTCAAGTGACCATTGCGACCCAAATCGAATCACTAAGACAACCGACTCAAACGACACTTAGAACCCCTGTGACGCTCAAGCGACCATTGCGACCCAAACCGACTCACTGAGACAACCGACTCTTGCGACTCAACCGACTCACTGAGACTCAACAGACTCACTGACACTCACACCATTTCAAATCAATAAACCATTTTACGACTCGACAACCTGCAAAACCCTAGAAATCGATCTACTTACACTTATTGATGCCATTGAAGATTGACTCGTGCTCTCTTCTTCACTGATGCGGCTGATTCTAGTCATTTCCTTCTTGCCAACTTCAAATCGATTCATCTCAACTTCGAAATCACTTATTTTTTCTTGCTTTTGACACGGTTTGACAGTTTTCCACATCGAAAAACTGTAGAACGTGGGTTTTTTCACATTCGAAATTTAAGGGCAAATTTGTCTTTTCTCTATTTTTTTCCCGATTAAATAATTATTTTAGAAAAGAATATTTTTGAATCGGTTTAGCCCTATGAGAATATATCTGATATTCCGCCTCTTTACACTTGGTCAATATTTTTTATTTGGGGAAGGAAAGAAAAGAAAACCAATATATTAATTCCAGTTTTCTACATTTAACCTATATTTGGTTTATATTTGGTTTCTGCTGAGATGAAAATCTATAAATTTAATATTATAGTAGTAATTTCGATATTACTTCCAACGATATAAGATTCCGGAGAGAGATTAGTGATAAATTTGTATAATCCATCCGTCGGATGCTCTTTCAATCTTATTCATAAGCATATGCAGTATTTTCCATACATATTATATCAATATATAATAATTGAGTTATTATAAGAGTGGAAACTAATTATACATAATGATCCATCATGGGATTGATGCATACTTTTTGTTGTTTAATTGTCACTTTCTTAAATCACACTTTAAACATTAATCTGAAATGTAATTATAACTAAACTATAAAATAAAATTAAAATTATATATCATCCGCTAGTTACCACAAATAATGTATTTTTTGGTTAAAAATAACTGGAACTAAAATAATTATCATAAATTATCTATCATAAAAATTGATATAAAATATTATCTAAAGAATTATCAGTTTATTTAATTTTAAAATGTTAATATATATATATATCTGAATATTTTCATTAAAATACAAAATATTATAATAGTTCTATAGATTAATAATATTAATATTTGTTTCCGATTTATATTTGATAATAAGCCATTAAAGACGTCGAGCAAAGGTAGTAGACGGACCAATTTGTTTTTTTTTTAAATAATTATGGTTTTCTGTTGAGAAATAATATTTGTCTGTAGTCGTCTATTAAATAGAAAAAGAGTAAAATGATATATAGTGTTTTGTAAGACAAATAAAAACGAAAATAAAATCGTTCGTGTCCGATAAAATCTTTATTTATTGTTATGTTTATTTATTGAATCCTTAATGGAAAACGCGTGGAGAGGAAGTTGCAGATGAACTTCCCTACGTATGGTCGGCGGTCTCCTTCATTATCTTTTTTGGTCCAACTTTTTTTTTCACTTATATATTTATATAATTTAACTTTTCTATTGATAAAATTGACATAAATTCGTAGGTATACGTAATTAATTAAACAGTTCACGCGATAATCATCCGGTTTACGAATGTTAACCAAAGAATATAGATGTCACCAAAAATGAATAACATTTTTCTGCATTAAAAAACAATAATGTTTAACGATTCTTAACGAGAGTTGGTTAATATAAATAAATGTAAAACATTAAGTTACACCATGAATACATTTGTCAATTTTGTTGCCTTTTTATATGTCAAATTGCAAAAAATATATTTATTGAAATCGAATTATCCCCTTAAAATTTATTTGTACAAAACTCGATAGGTGTATTTTGTATAGAAATCAATTGACCTAATATGTTCCTTTTGAATATAAACAAACTTTCACCTTAAAATTATGGTATTGTTGCATGAGATAATCTCTTTATCTTCAGACGTTTTCATCTTTTCAATTATTATCTATTTCCATTGTTTTTTTAATTTTTTGTTCTTATCATATCATAATTTTAGATTTTTTGTATACATTTATTGTGTAAATATTTGTGTTATCTGATATGTATATTTCATTTTTTATGTTTGATTATTGATACAAGTTAAAATTTTATTAAAAAAACACAAGGATGATTTTCATTAAAAAAACAAGAATTAAACAACTGCACTTTACACAATTGTCCAAATGAATTAGCTCTGTAGTTTTATTTTCAAAATACATATTTTTTAAAATAATAATAAATCCAACCGAAATAAATGAATTGGATTCGAAAAATGCATTATTCAGGAGTTTATTTTTTAAACGTGTTTTATTCAAATTTTTACATCACAAAATTAAAATTGAATTCAAATTAATATATTCATATTTTTGATAATTTAATCTAATTAAAATTATTGATATGGAAAACAATATTAGTTGATTTTTGTTTAAAAGAGCGATGGAAATATGCAATTTTATTAGGGCAAAAGGAATTTTGGTAACACTAAGTCCACATGGTGTTGGCCACTTGTTCCACAGTGCATGTGCACGCGTTGTTCCTCTCTTCTTCTGACACCTCATCTCCTATTTTGTTCTCTTTTTTTTTCCTGTTAAAAACTATTATATATATAAATAATTATATATTATGAATTCACAAAAAAGAGTGAAGTCCAAATCAAGAACAAATACTTTTGTATTATCGTGATACTATTTATTTTCTTTCTGTGTTTTACAATTTTGATAATTACATATATACACAGAGTGACACGTCATATATACGCAACCAGATAATAGATATGTACGTATGTATATATATATATACTAATACCAATATGGAACCCATTTCTGCCGCTGCTGCTACATAAGCATTTGCTGTCACTCGGCCATAGTTCGCCATTGATATCGCTATCTTTCTTTTTTTTCCTTCTCCATCCTCGATAGGATTTTCATTGAGATTTATTTATTATCCAATGAGATAAAAAAAAATTTTCATTTTGCCTTCCCTCCCGTCAAGTCACACTGACAGAGCCAAAAAAGGTAACTTTTTTGTTTGCGGACAAAAATGTTTTTTTTCTTTGGGATGATATCGTCCATCTATCCGTTTTTGTCACTACTTTTTAATTTTCCTTCAAGTTGGAGAAGAAGTGTGTAGAGAGAGAGAGAGAGAGGGAGAGAGAGAGAGTCAATCCTTAGGGGAAGAGAAGAAACTCCCTCCTATTTTAGTGTATCTGTTTCTGATCGGAAGGATTTCGAGATCTGATGCTTTTATGTTTCAGTAAGATACAAAGACAGTGCCAAACTTATTGCGAGTTCAATTGTACAGTGAGATCCCTTTGTCTTATTTGTTCTTATTCATTCTTAGGTCTGAATTCTCTTTCTTTCTGGGTTTTTAGGTGATGGGTTGATTCCTTTTTCGTTTCCTTTCTTTTCTAGAATTCGGGATTTAAGTCGAAATTTGGACTCTCTTTTTTTGTAACTTGGAAGTGTGAAAACCGTTGTAAGTTTTGATAGCTGTGGCTGAAAATTCTTCTTTTTCAGGTTCTGGAACTGTTGATGATGTGAATTGTTTTGAATTTTCTTTAGATTTGGATTCGTGGGTCGAATTTTCTCTTCAAAGTCTTGGCGTTTATTCTTTCGTTATCTCTGATCTGGGTTTGAACTCAACGCGTTAATCTCGGAGACAACGCTGAGTTCAAGTGGTTGGATTTTCGGCATAATAATCACATTGGTCAAACGTGATGGATCTATTTTTTTTATTTTGGCAGGATCTCTGTTCTGATTAGCTCTTAAACCCTAGTTTCGATTAATTAGCTCGTCTCGTTCATTTGTTGATCAGAAGGTGCTTGATTTGCTCTGCAGAACCGTGAGGGGGTTTTGGAGAGGTTTATAAGGCAATTGAAGGAACAGTGATTGGTGTTACTTGAATGAAGCATACTCGGAGAGGTTGGCCTTGCTGAAATGAGGGATGTTATCAAAGTTAATGAACTTCCTGAGGTCATGTTGGAGACCCTATTCGGCTCATTCGGGTTCAGAGGCTGCGGGACGCTTAGACGGGCTTCTGTGGTACAAAGATATTGGTCAGCATCTGGCTGGTGATTTCTCCATGGCTGTGGTTCAGGCTAATAATCTGCTGGAGGATCAGAGCCAGATCGAATCTGGTCCTTTGAGTTTCCTTGATGCTGGCCCTTGTGGTACCTTTGTTGGAGTATATGATGGCCATGGAGGACCCGAGACTTCCCGTTACATCAATGATCATCTTTTCCGCCATCTAAAGAGTAAGAAATTCATTGCATCCTGAAAGGAGAAGATGCATGCATATTGGAATTGGTTAGGTCCTATCAAAGATATGTTCTTTGTCGTTGAAATCTTAATCTCTGTCTAATTCCTGGGCGAAAAGGGGGTCTTTTTTTACTGTGTTTAAGCCTGCTTTCGGCTTTTTACTATCAAAGTGTAAACGTTGATTCAGGGTTTGCAACGGAGCAACAATCCATGTCTGTAGATGTGATAAAGAAAGCATATCAAGCAACAGAAGAAGGGTTTTTGTCTGTAGTTACAAAACAGTGGCCAATGAAGCCTCAGATTGCAGCTGTTGGATCTTGCTGTCTTGTCGGTGTCATGTGCAACGAAACCTTGTACATTGCTAACGTTGGAGATTCTCGTGCTGTTCTGGGTAGGCTTATGAAGGCTACGGGGGACGTTATTGCCGTTCAGCTCTCGTCTGAACATAATGTGGCCATAGAATCTGTGAGGCAGGAGATGCATTCTTTGCATCCTGATGATTCACATATTGTGGTTCTAAAGCATAATGTGTGGCGTGTGAAGGGCCTAATACAGGTAAAGCAGTTCTGACACAGATAAAACTAGGAATATCCTAAGATTTACATCGAGGTTTAATGATCAAACAGTCTTGTCTCTTTTTCACTTATTTGATACCTTGGTTTACTCAATCCTCTCATGTTTTCTCAAAGGACGAAAGATGGGTTTCTATGAATCTTGTCTGCAAAAGCTTGTAACGGGAAACTTTCTGTTTTTAAAATCTTCAGGTTTCAAGATCTATTGGTGATGTTTATCTCAAAAAGGCGGAGTTTAACAGGGAGCCCTTGTATGCAAAATTCCGCCTCCGGGAGCCTTTTAAGAGACCGATATTGAGCTCTGAGCCATCTATCTCTATTCATGAACTCCAGCCGCATGATCAGTTTGTTATATTTGCTTCAGATGGCCTTTGGGAGCACCTTACTAATCAAGACGCTGTGGATATCGTTCAGAATCATCCTCGCAACGTAAGATCTTTATTTATCATCTCTCTAGGAGAAGTGTGACTTTTGGTAAAAAAGAAACAAAAAACTTCCACTTTCATCTGTAAAATCGAACCTTCTATTTCGAGATAATGCCTTAACCTTAGAGTTGAAGGACGACAAATTCCCCATAATCTAAACTTGCATCTTTGTCCAAGGTTGGATCTTTGGGGTTTATCTAGCACCGATAAGTTAACTGGTTCTAACTTCTAAGGTCTGATAGTTGCTATCCATAGATCTGCGGTGTTATCGTAATCAAGAACCAGCTACCCATCTGTGATGGGTTTGATTAAATTCTTACATTCTCAAGCTTTGTCATTTCATTTCATCAGGGAATCGCTCAGAGGCTTGTGAAGGCGGCATTACATGAAGCAGCGAAGAAGAGAGAGATGAGATATTCGGATCTAAAGAAGATAGAACGGGGTGTGCGTCGCCACTTCCACGACGACATCACAGTGGTGGTTCTGTTCTTGGACTCGAATCTGGTGAGCAGAGGCAGTTCAGTGAAAAGCCCTTCTTCTTCTTTGTCTTTGAGAGGAGGTGGTGTTCACATACCTTCAAGAACCTTAGCTCCCACAGAGATCAGTGCTGACTAAGCCAAACCAAACCAAGCCAAAGTCTGTCTTTTGTATTGGTTTATATGCGAAAATGTATCATTTTTACGACATAGTCAAGTAGATAGCTGTAGATTCTTTCCTTTCTTTTCTTAACTAAAAAAGATTAAATTAAAAGAGAAATCTTAAAATATGAATGTCTTGATCATGTCCATTGAAGTTTCCTAACCATTACAAAATTTATTTAATTTTGTCCATAAATAAACTTGAGTGTAATAATATATTTTACATCCATAATCATGCCCTCAATTCGGCTAAGCGTTGGCACTTAAGTTCTTTTCTGCGTTTAAGTTAAAAGCCATTCTCTTTCAATTCATTTTTGGCATGTTCTTGTTTGGAACAGGCTGACCCTAGAAAGTCGTACCCGTCTTAAGATCTGAGCCGATGAATTGATTCATTTTGAGTTAAGCAGCCATGGCTCTAAGCTTGTTGCTTTCCTCGAGGACCAAACGCTTTTATTTTAGAAGGTTAGCAAAAGAAGAATCGAAAAGCCTCGGCTTCGCTTTCTATATTGGGTCTAATCCATAGAAATGATAAAAGTTGCGAAGTAAAATAAAATAAATGCTAAAATTACAGGATCTATTTGTAAATTCATGACAACGTTAATTGGAGGAGACGAAAGAAAACCCCCAAGCTTTCCTTTCCCTATGATAAGCCAATGGCAGTATATGTGAGGAAGAGGAGGAGTCGTATCAGATAGGTTCAATCACTGCAAACAGGGCATCACTGAGACAGAGAGAAGCAGAGTAATTGAGAAGAAGCGATAAAGGACTGTATGTGGTTTTTTAGAAGCTGAAACGGTACGTGGTTTATTTTGTTATAGTGTCAATGTTGTTTGCAATTGCAGGTCTATAAACCTTGTGTAGGGAGGAGATGTTTCACCTGTAATGAGGTATAAATAGAGGGGAATGGGGGTAATTCTGGTTATCGTATTATGATTTGAAATTGTATTGGGGAAGAGTGTGTGAAGTGGCTCACTCTCTAATCAAAAGCATCACAATCATGTTTCCATTCTTTAATTTTTCAATAAAATATGGTCAGTTCCTCTACTGATTCGTATCAAATTGGTATCAGAACATTCGATTACACAGGGATGACGAGAAATTCGACGCAGCTGGGAGATACGGTGGAGGCGATCAATGAGAGATTGTCGGAGCAACACGCATTCAACGAAATTCAGAGTAAAGAGATGAGCATGATGAAGAACACGACTGATGAATTGCAGAAATCGGTGAAGGAATTGGTGAAGATTATCGGAAAATTACCAGAACACGAGAGCCATTCGAATCCGGCCGATCCTCTCTGGCAACAAGAGGTAAACATTCCGCCTGCTTTCGCACAGTTGGGAAAAGAAACACACACAGAATTTCGACATTTACAGAGCATGGAAACTTACTGCAAGAAGTTAGAAATGCCGGTCTTTTACGGAAATGAGGTTCTCGACTGGACTTCCCGAGCAAAACAGTATTTTGAGGTAGGGAATTATTCCGAAGAAAAGAAACTGTTGTTAGCCACCATGAGCTTAGAAGGAGTTGGTTTACGATGGTACAATTGGAAGAAAACTCGTAAAACTTTTGCAGAATGGGATGATTTCAAGCTTTGCATCTTCAATCGTTTTGGTGGATTTAAAATCGGATCAACGAGTGATCGTTTGTTCGTGCTTACACAGAAAACTTCGGTGTACGAATATCTGCAAGAATTTCAAGACCTAGTCTCTCAGATTCCTCGTTTACCGGATAATGTTCTTATTAGCGCGTTCAAGACGGGATTGAAATCCCAAATTAAGAAAGTGTTGCAAGTTTTAAATCCGCAAGGGCTGGAAGATATCATTGACACAACTCTACGTTTAGATGATTATGAGATGGAATCGATGATTCTGGTTCCATTTGAGAGTGATGCGAAACTAGTGAGTTCTCTGAAGCACAGTTCGTTTCCGAGTGCTAGAGGTCTGGAAAATCAAATGGTCAGTCGATCGAAATTGCCAGGGCAATTAGTAATGAGTAACGCTGTGACAAAACCTAATGTTCACAATTCCATGACTCGGGATACAAATCAAGAAGGAAGGGGACCAATCGTAGACCTACCTACCGACGGTTGTCGGAATCTGAGACGGAGGATAGACGTAAAAAGGGACTCTATTTTCATTGTGATGAAAAATATTTCTATGGTCATAAATGCAAGCAACGAGAATTACAAGTTATTTTGTTAAATGAGGATGTGTCGGAGGAGTTGGAAGAGAGTTTGACGGATAATATCGTAAATGAAGCGGAAGAGAATACTGAATTAGCGAAACTGTCTCTGAATTATGTTGTAGGGATATCTACTCCATCAACATTGAAATTACGAGGACAGTTGGGTAACCAAGAGATAGTGGTCATGATAGACAGTGGCACAACTCACAATTTCATTGCGAAGAGTGTGGTTGAGAAGCTGGGATTAACACCGGAAAGTACTCGTGAGTATGGCGTATCTTTGGAAACGGGAATGAAGGTTAAATCCATGGGAATTTGTAAGGAAGTGAAGGTGGATATACAGGGAACAACTATATTGTGTGATTGTTTACCCTTACATTTGGGTAGTGCTGATCTTATTCTTGGAGTACAATGGCTCCAATCTCTAGAACAGATTTGGTTCGACTTTAACAAGCTAGAGATGTCTTACCATCTCGACGGAGTTGAAGTTACGTTACAGGGTGATCCAACCCTTCAAAACACACTGGTCTCTTTTAAAAGTTTAATCAAATCAATTGATAAGGAGGAGCAAGGATTTTTTGGTGGAGTTATTCAATATACAGTCTACACGGAACACTCTGAATGCTCTTCCTTCAGCAGTTGATGACCTGTTAAATAAATTCGCAGATGTTTTTGCAGAGCCGAATGGATTACCACAGCAAAGAGGGCATGGACACCGGATTCCATTGAAAGAGAGAGCTGGACCAATTAGTGTGCAACCGTACCGATATCCTCATGCTCATAAGGAGGAGATCGAGAAGCTTGTTAAAGAAATGTTGGCTGCAGGCATAATCCAACTGAGCCACAGTCCTTTCTCTAGCCCCGTCTCACTTGTCAAGAAGAAGGACGGTAGTTGGCGTTTCTGTGTCGACTACAGAGCCTTTAATCAAGTCACGATTCCAGATAAGTTTCCTATTCCTATGATCGACCAATTATTGGATGAATTACATGGTGCATAATGGTTTTCCAAACTGGATTTGAGGGCCGAATATCATCAAATTTTGATGAACAAAGAAGATGTGTCGAAAACTGCATTTAGAACTCATGATGGTCATTACGAGTTTTTAGTAATGCCATTTGGTTTAACTAACGCTCCTGCAACGTTTCAGGCGCTAATGAATGATATATTCGTTCATTTCTAAGGAAGTTCGTGCTGGTACTTTTTTATGACATTCTCATTAACAGCAAGAGCCTAACGAACACAGATAACATCTACAACAAGTGCTGGAGACGTTACAGAAACAACAGCTCTTCGCCAGCAGAAAAAATGTAATTTTTGTTCGACCACCGTTGAATACTTGGGCCATCTTATCTCTAAAGATGTAGTAGCCACTGATCCGTCAAAGACCGAGGCTATGAGGACGTGGCCTTCTCCCAATGCTCTCAGAGAACTCAGAGGATTTTTGGGTTTCACGGGTTACTATCGCATATTTGTTAGAAACTACGGGGTCATTGTGAAGCCCTTGACAGATTTATTGAAGAA
Organism: Gynandropsis gynandra; assembly: GCA_036759665.1. Classification (NCBI taxonomy): domain Eukaryota; kingdom Viridiplantae; phylum Streptophyta; class Magnoliopsida; order Brassicales; family Cleomaceae; genus Gynandropsis; species Gynandropsis gynandra. Next base: position 31,627,751 of record CM071868.1, on the reverse strand, counting down.
GGATGCTTTTTGTTGGTCCGAAAATGCTGAGAGAGCATTTCGAGTTTTAAAGGAAGCCATGATTACAACTCCTGTATTGATTCTGCCAGATTTCCAGGATGTCTTCACGGTCGAAACCGATGCTTCGGGCCAAGGGTTAGGGGCAGTGTTAATGCAAAAGAGACGTCCAATTGCTTATTTCAGTTGTGGAATGTCAGATCGTGAGAAGCTTAAACCTGTGTATGAGCGCGAGCGGATGGCAATTGTGTTGGCCTTACAGAAATGGTGACATTATCTCTTGGGTCGAAGATTTATTATATGTACCGATCAACGCAATTTGAAGTTTTTGCTAGAACAAAAGGAGGTGAACATTGAATACTAACGGTGGCTGATGAAGTTGTTGGGATTCATTTTTGATATCATATATAAACCGGGTCGAGACAATAAGGTAGCAGATGGTCTTTCGCGAAAACTGTGTGAGTTATCAGTCCCGAGTAACTTGAAATTACAGGATTTACAAGAGGACATACGACTTCATCCAGTTTACGGAAAAATTTGAGAGGATTTAGTGGAACGGCAAGTGACGCATGAGAGGTTTACAATTAATGAACCCTTTCTGTTATACAAACGCAGAATTGTGATACTAGAGGATTCGAAGTACATTTAGATGAGTTTTTCGAAGTTCCATGACAGTTTGATTGGAGGACATTCGGGTGTGCTAAAAACGGTGAAGCACATTTAAGAGTTGTTTTACTGGAAGGGTATGCGACGTCAAATTCAACAGTATGTTGCGCAATGCCCGATTTGTCAAGTGCAAAAATGCTCAACATTGTCACCGGCAGGACTACTGCAACCACTGCCAATTCTTAAAATAATTTGGGAAGATCTTTCGATGGATTTTATCGAAGGCCTTCCGAAATCGTCGGGATTTAATGTCATAATGGTTGTCGTCGATTGACTCAGCAAATACAGCCATTTTCTTCGATTGAAGCATCATTTCACGGTTGAGGAAGTAGCGAAGTTATTTTTCAAGGAAATTGTTCGACTTCACGGATTTCCCAAATCGATTGTCTTGGACAGGGATAAGATTTTTCAGAGTAAGTTTTAGAAGGAGCTGTTTCGTTTGTCAGGAACGAAGTTGCGTTTTAGTACAACGTTTCATCCTCAGTCTGATGGCCAAACTGAGGCCGTTAATCGCTGTCTCGAAACATATTTGCGGTGTTTCGTAGGTTCTCACCCTCGTAAATGGGAAAACTTTCTATCTTGGGCAGAATATTGGTTTAACACTACATATCATACTTCGTTGCAATCAACTCCTTTTCGAGTTGTTTATGGACGAGATCCTCCGAAGTTGATTCCATTTGAACAAGGTTCCACGATGAATTTTGTGCTTGAGCAGTCCCTCATGGAACGAGACTTAATGTTGACACAAATTAAGCAACATTTACAGTAAGCTCAGCACCGCATGAAGACAATAGTTGATACATCCAGGCGGGAGTTGACATTTGAGGTTGGGGACATGGTGTATCTCAAAATGAGACTGTATCGACAGCAGATCCTTGCTCGTCATCTGTTTCAGAAACTCGCCGCACGATTTTATGGACCATTTCGCATTCAGGCTCGGGTTGGGGAGGTAGCATATCAATTGGAACTTCCCATTGGTTGCAAGATCCATCCGGTTTTCCATATATCACAATTAAAGAAGGCGGTGGGAACATCAATGGAGGTACAACCTTTACCCGACAATATATCAAGTGATCTTGTGTTCGTGTTGGAGCCGGAGTCGTTGTGCGATGACAAGTACAATGCTGATGGTTATTTGGAAGTATTAATTCGTTGGAAAAATCAACCCGAACATGAAGCTAGTTGGGTGATAGCAAAGGAGTTTGTGCGAGAATTTCCTACTTTTAAGCTTGAGGACAAGCTTCGAGTTAAAGAAGGGGTATTGATAAGCCAATGACGATATATGTGAGGAAGATGAGTCGTATCAGATAGGTTCAACCACTGCAAACATGGAAACACTGAGACAGAGAGAAGTAGAATAATTGACGAGAAGCGATAAAGGGTTGCATGTGGTTTTTCAGAGGTTGAAACGGTACGTGGTTTATTTTGTTATAATGTTAACGTTGTTTGCAATTACAGGTCTGTAAGCTTTGTGCAGAGAAAAAATGTTCCACGTGTAATAAGATATAAATAAAAAAATAGAAGTAATTCTAATTATCGTATTATAATTTAAAATTATATTGAGAATAGTGTGTGAAGTGGCTCAGCGTCTAATCAAAAACATCCCAATCCTCTTCCCAAACCTTTTATTCTAGAAGGTTAGCAAACGAAGAATCGAAAAGCATGGGCTTCGCTTTCTATATTGGGTCTAATCCATAGAATTGATAAAAGTTGCGAAGTAAAATAAAATAAATGCTAAAATTACAGGACCTATTTGCAAATTCATGAAAAGGTTAATTGGAGGAGACGAAAGAAAACCCCCCAAGCTTTCCTTTCTCCTTGAGCTCTTCTTCTTCTTCTTCTCCTTCTTCTTCGATTTCGAACTCGTCGCACATCGTTGAGAGAGACTACTCTCTGGTAAGCTCTGTTGTCTTTGTCTCTATTTTCCAGTTGCATATTTTTTCTTTTCTTTGTTCGTTTACACCCTAAGTCGATTCCCTCCTGTGATTAATCTCTGTTTTTTTCTCGACGAGTAATTGGATCTTTGCGTTTTGCTGTTCTGTTTTTGGTCTCGTTTCTTACGCATCATCTTATATTGAATCAATTCACACCTCTAGTTTCTGATTGCTTATTGATGATTCAAGGGTGGTTGTTTGATGTTTGATTTGTTCATTATGCTGTTAGACTTGTCAGGTGAACAATGTCGTCTTCGTCCGTCGATGTTCCGTCAAAGGGTGGCTTTAGCTTTGATCTGTGTCGGAGGAACGACATGCTTGTGCAGAAGGGCCTCAAAGCTCCGTCCTTCTTGAAGACTGGAACCACCATTGTCGGTTTGATTTTCCAGGTCAGTTTTCCTCCCAGACACTCCAATTCAGTTACCGATTCTTGGATTTGGGTGATGGGTACTTTGAACTTTACTCAGATACAGTTTAGCTACATTTGCTCCCTTCACTTTTATATCAAAGCATGGTTCGGGGAGTTTATTAGAAGCTGGTTCTGTATTGTCTTGTGGAAAAAAATGCAAGGGCATTGAATTTTGTGTTAACTTTTCTGAATTTTTGTAAACCTATATATCGATGCAAAGTAGTTCGTCAAGAAGTTGTGGCCTACGGCCGAGCACTTCCCTCTTGAGTTAGGGGTGGTATGGTATTTCACAGGGAGAGGTTTCTTTGGCACCATTGTGACCCATGATAGTGAGATAGGCGAAAACCAAATATGGATCACCTGGTCGCTATTGCTGCTTCAGCACTGCCTTCTTTTGGTGTCTCACTCAACTTTGTCTTTTTGGGTGCAGATTCTTTTTTAATAGATTACTGTTTATACATAAGATTAGTATCTTCTGTTGTATGATTAACATATCCTGAATCAGAACTTTTCGATTGATTGGAATCTGATGGCAGTCTGTATTGCATTTCATTTTGTTTATCAAGATTTCGGAGCGTTTACCGTGCATTCGGTTATTTTGCCAGGATCTTGGGGTTTTCTAAGTGGCACTCTGTTGCTACTTTTGATTCTTCTCTTCCATTTTTATCCCAAACGATAGCTTGACATTTGACACTTGTGATTGGCTTTTGTGATCATGTGCTGTCACTTGCTACTCCCTCAGTAAATGGTTGGAAAGGATATGCAGTGTTGACTTCATTTTGTGGCTTGAATAGGATGGTGTGATACTTGGGGCCGATACTCGAGCAACAGAGGGGCCCATTGTTGCAGATAAGAACTGCGAGAAGATTCATTACATGGCGCCCAACATATACTGCTGTGGTGCTGGAACTGCTGCTGACACTGAAGCAGTAACTGGTATCTCCTCTAATTTTATGCCCCAGATGGCTGTCTGAGCTAGTAGTTGTTTCTCCTGGGCATTTGGTGGATCATTTGAAACCCTAACTAAACCTGAATCTCTGGACCTGATACTTTTTATTGGCTTGGTTTCTGTCTTGCGATGCAGATATGGTCAGTTCACAACTGCGCTTGCACCGTTACCGGACCGGCAGAGAGTCTAGGGTCATAACTGCTTTAACCCTTCTCAAGAGGCATCTGTTTAGGTATGTTAGTTTTATTTATCTTACATGGGAGAACTCTCTTAGGTCATTAGGTGTATGTGGGTCTGAATTGTTCCTACATGGGAGAATTTTATTCTTTCTCTTTGAACTTTTGTTATTACCCTTAGGACTTGTATGTGTCTAATCGTCGGATTATTGTTCAGCTACCAAGGTTATGTTTCAGCTGCTCTTGTACTCGGTGGAGTTGATATTACGGGACCTCATTTGCACACTGTGAGTTCTGATACACTTTGCTATGAAATGAAAATTTATTGCTCAAATGATGCCGTCTTCTTCATGTCTCATGTACGACTAATCTCGTAGATATACCCTCATGGATCAACTGACACTCTTCCATTTGCAACGATGGGTTCTGGTTCTCTTGCTGCGATGTCTGTGTTTGAGGCAAAATACAGAGAAGGTTTAACAGTAAGTCTCCCTAACATATATGAAAACGTTTTGTCCCTTGCAAATTCAGCAACTTTACACACTTATCTTTAAATGATCAAACATGTTCCGAATTTTTGTTGTTCTAATTCATCCTAATTGGCATATAACTCTCCAGAGGGATGAGGGAATTAAGTTGGTGGCTGAAGCGATATGCTCGGGTATATTCAACGATCTGGGCAGCGGAAGCAACGTGGATATCTGCGTGATCACAAAGGTTTGTCAGTGTTTGACACTAGCAAGAAACCCTCTAGATCCGATTGAATATCAAAAGGAATCCCTTAGATCACCTCTCTCTAATCAAAAGATTTAATATTTCTCAAAATGTTGCAACTGTGATGCAATGCAGGGGCATAAGGAATATCTCAGGAACTATATGCTGCCAAACCCGAGAACGTACATCAGCAGTAAAGGCTACTCCTTTACTAAGAAAACCGGTAAGCTCTTGGAAACATTTAATCTTACATGAAGGGTAAAAAATTCCCGTTTTGATCCACCGGAACATGGGAATTCTACATTGGAAGTTGTATAGAAAGATTAGGGCATTCGGTAACTCATTTTTCTGGGGGTGTCAAACAGAGGTTCTTCTCACAAAGATAACGCCATTAACGGAGCGAGTGGAGGTCATAGAAGTGGGTGGTGAGGCAATGGAGGAATGAAGAGTAATTGTTTCACCTTTTCGTCTTTTCATGTTTCAACAAAAGCTTCGGTCTTTCTCACCTCTAAATCATGAATTATTGAGACATAATAAACTCACATTTATCTTCTTCTACTATCCTAATCTTTATTATATTATATCTCTATATCAATTGAATTTAATCTTAAAAAGTGGCTTTTCCCGTATTAGTTTTTGAAAAAAGTCTAACCACAAAAAAAAACTAAATTATTTTTATTTTTCTCTTTTTTTTCTCAAGTTCTTATTGTTGTTTGATTTATAAGCGCGAACAATCTATTCTTTCAAAATTTTACATCGTATTATAATTATAATGAATTAGAATTATATAAAATTATAAATGTCTAATATTTTATGAACGATCATATTGAATTTATGATTTTTTTATAAAAAAGTTATAATGAATCTATGATTTTTAAAATTGAAGTGTCATTTATTTTTTGATTATCATTCATTTCAATATACAACTTACAAATTTTAATATACAACTTACAAATAATTTTATGAATGGTCATATTGAACTTACTCTTTTCAATCAAGTTCTAGGTAAATTTTCTATCTTTTTCCCATTAGATATATCATATTCATATATAAATATATTTATAATATGATATAATATATATCATATATTATATATATCATATATTATGCATATCATATATTATGTATATGCATATGATAGATATGTAATTTACATATACACACATATTTACATGCATATATATATATCATATATCCATATATTTTTACGATCATAACATTATTATTAATTAATTTTCAACACGTTATCAGCACGAACGCCTTTAACAAACTAAAAATAAAAACCATATATTTCACACCGTAAAAAAATTGCACTGTAAAAAAAATTACCGTAAAAAAATTCTTTAAATTTATTTATTTTATTTTCAATCAATTTTAGTTTTCATTTTGACTCGGTTTAGAAGATATATATATATATATATATATATGAACATCATGGAGTAAATATTGAAATATAGGACTGAATTGATACCGAATATTATGGACTGAATATCAGACATCATGGACTAAATACAATACATCATGAACTAAATATCAAATATTATGGACTAAATAAAACCAGGTAATATCTTAATACCTCTGTATTTATCTTTTATTTATTTTTTTAAAGGAGGTCATACCACCTAATTATTTATTTTATATCATTTATTGATGTCATTTAATTTTATCTATTAATTTAATTTTCAATTTATTGTTTTTATTAACATATTTATTTTTATATCATATTCTAAATATTATTATGATAATGAATAACTTGAATTTTATTTTTGAATCTAGTTACCATGTCGAATTTGGTGAATCTCAAAATTGCGACACTTGATGCCTTTGGAAGAAAATTACATGACATGGGCATTTGATGCGAAAATGCATCGAAAAGGAAAAAAGCTCATTGCCACTATTGATAAAGATAATAATTCCTCAGAGGAGGAAAAGGCAAAAGCCATGATATTTTTACGCCATCATTTTGTCAATGGGTTAAAGAATGAATATCGAACAAAAGAAGATCCCGCAGATTTGTGGGAATCTCTTAAAGATCGATTTGATCACAAAAAATATGTGATCCTCCCAAAGGAAAAGAATGACTGGTTGCATTTGAGATTCTAGGATTTTAAATCCGTGGATGAATATCATTCTGCAATGTTCGAAATAATCTCCAGAATGGAGCTGTGTGGAGAAAATAAAAGTGATTACGATAAGTTGGAGAAGACATTATCTACATTTCATGCGGATAATGTCATTTTACAACAACAATATCGCGCAAAGGATTTCAAAACCTATCGCGAGTTGTTGTAGCTTCTCCTCATTGCAGAATAATAAAAGGAGATATTAATGAAAAATCATCATGCTCGTCCTAGTGGTTCTGCACCGTTTTATGAAACGAACGCGACTTCATCGAATTATAACCACTGGCAAGGTCGTGGACGTGGATATATACATGGTTATGACTGAGGCCATGGACGTGGTCGAGGTCGTGGTCATGGATACGGTAGAGGAAGAGACCGAAGGATTCCACCAAACAATTTCCATCATGGAGATAATAAAAGGAAGGATCATCGAATTTATGAAAATGAAAATATGACTAAAGAGAAAATATACAATATGTTATCGGTGCGGTATGAGTAGACATTGGTCTCAAGTGTGTCGTACACCGAGGCATTTTGTTGATTTGTACCAACAATCACAAAAAGATAAAAGAAAAAATGTTCAAACGAACTTTGTCTCTGATGATCTCGATGATTTCCTTAATGATGATAAGGGTGGAATGCATTTTGACATCACAGATTTCGTGGATCACAATGATAATGAATGATATCGACATGGATTCTTTCTTTTTGTATTTTTAAGCTTTAGCTTGTTATTTTAATTTCCAATATAATTTTCTTTTGATGTTTAATTTAAGTTTATTTTGTTAAATTTTTGTACATTATATGCAACTATAATTTTCATATATTTCAGGTTCATCACTATATTTATTGGATCAAAGTAACATAAAAATGTTACGATCAAATATCAACGATGGAGATATATATCTAGTGGATTGTGCTACAACACACATAATTTTGAAAGATAAAAAGTATTTCTAAAAAATGAGAATACATGAATCCAGTGTCAATACGATATCTGGAAGTGCAAAAATAATTGAGGGATATGGAGAAACAAATTTTATAATGTCCAGAGGGACAAAGTTTATTATACAAGATGCATTATTTTCTCCACAATCCCAACAAAACTTATTGAGTTTCAAAGAGATTCGTCAAAATGGATATCACGTTGAAACAATGAATGATGAAAATCGTGAATATATTTAAATCACGATAATGGTTTCTAGAAAGAAACATATTGTGAAAAAATTACTAGCTTTATCCCTTGGATTATATTTCACAAGGATAAGAGTGGTCGAATCATATATCACCTTTAATCTAAAGTATAAAAATGTGTTTAAGATTTGGCATGATCGACTGGCATCCTGGTTCAATAATGATGTGGAGAATCATTGGAAACTCAAACGGTCATCCATTAAAAAATGAGAAGATATTTCAATCTCATGAGATCATATGTATTGCTTGTTCTCAAGGAAAATTGATATAAGACCATCATCGGTCAAAGTTGGGAATGAATCACCATCGTTTTTAGAACAAATACATGGGGATATATGTGGACCAATTCATCCATAAAGTGAACTATTTCAATACTTTATGGTATTGATCGATGCTTCAAGCAGATGGTCACACGTTTGTCTATTATCAACCCGCAATGTTGCATTTCCGAGGTTTCTTGCTCAAATAACAAAATTACGAGCTCAATTCACGATACCCTATTAAGAAAATGAAGCTTGATAACGCTGGTGAATTCACTTTCCAAGCTTTCAATGATTATTGTATATCGATTGGTATTGAGATTGAACATCCCGTACCACATATTCATACACAAAATGGTATGACTGATTCGTTAATTAAACGTCTCTAACTTATTGCTCAACCATTATTAATGAGAACAAAACTCCAGTTTCTGCTTGGGGACACGCCATTTTACATGTTTCAGCACTAATTCAAATAAGACCAAGTGTTTATCATAAATATTCTCCAATGCAATTAGCAAATGGTCAGGAACCAAATATATATCATCTTCGAGTATTTGATTGTGCGATATATGTTCCGATTGCTCCTCCGTAATGGACAAAAATGGGCCTACAACGAAGATTGGAAATTTGTGTTGGATATAATTCACCATCCATCAATAGATATCTTGAACCACAAACGGGTGACATGTTCACAGCTCGTTTTGTTGATTGTCATTTTAATGAGAATGAATTTCCAGCGTTAGGAGGAGGAATGAAACAAGCCTCACAAGATTTAACATGGAAACACAATCATTTTTATATCTTGGTTTTCCTACAAAACAATGCAACATGGAAGTTTGATTCGTTCGTTAGCAAGTTTGATTCATAGTTCGAGTTTAGATAGTGTTGCGTAGTCTCTGTGGGATTGACATTAGAAGACACCTTTCATTCAGTTCGTGATTGGAGAAGAATTCTTGCGAGGAGGCAAGCAAAGAGCATTGGAGATCAACCCGACACTTCGGTTTTGCTTGGTTTTCATGTTCCTTAGACTTTCTACTTTGTTTATGTTTGTTTACAGACGCATGAGCGAGTAGTTTGTTTGTTCTAGGAGAAGGGATTAGCCCTTGGCTATCCCGGAACCACTTTCTATTTATCTTTGAATGCATTTTCCCGTTTTCGTTTATCTATTCTCTATCTGAGCGCTTAATTGACTTGTGTTTACAAAGGCCACGTAGATGCATGTGTTAGGGATTAGGAGAAGGACCGAAAGGAGAATTCTAGTCCTAGAAGATCAGGTTTAGAACAACCGAGATTAGGCCACGAAAGTAGAGTAGCAACGGTTGAGGGTGAACGGATGAATCATAGAGCCTATGGGTTTAGTTCAAGGTGTCAGCCACGAAAGTAGGGGGCAACTTGTCTAGATCACGTGTCTATGCCTCGAGAGAGGGTAGATATCATATTAGGATCATCTGCCTTAGAAAGCTTAAACTGGGATTGCATGATAGATATATTGATCGTTGGTTTCGGTAGTCTTGTGGTGAAACTGGATTCCTAGAACGTTTGTCTTATCGTTAGAACCCAAGTCGTTTATTTACTTTCAGTATTTCATTCTTCATCCATATTCGTTCGTTAGCAAGTTTGATTCATAGTTCGAGTTGAGATAGTGTTGCGTAGTCTCTGTGGGATCGACACCTAAAATACTACACACGTGCCGTGCACGTGCGGGTAGTTTAGGTTATTTTATTTAACTGTCATACGCATCAATATTTCTAGTCCAGTATGCGAAAGAGGTATAGTCATGAAAGACAATATCTTACTAGCCAAATTCCATTTTTTATCAACATAATGTGTTGTTACACATATGTATCCCTCATGGCTAATTGCGGTCCAAAGATCCGTAGTTAAACAAATTCTACTACGAACCATTCCTAATTCAGTCTTCAGCAACTGTTTCTCACGCTCATAACATTGCAAACAATCAGCCATCAGAGTATTTCTACATATAAATTTCGCATCCGGGTTTAGATAATGAACCAACTCACTAAACATCGGGTACTCAATTAATGAGAATGGAAGCTCATGAGCAATTATACACCTAGCGAGTTTTTTTCTAAAAGTGAGCTGATCTAGTTTCTTTGCCCTCAACTTTCCATCATGATCAATCAATATTTCCAATGGATTATTGGTCCTATGTCTACACTTGCAAATATCCACATGACGTTTCAAATGAGATGTACCCGTACTTGATATTGCGGATAACACTTTATCGCAATATTTGCATTTTGCTTGACTAGGATTTATACTAATCAAATGTGCCCAAACATCAGACCTTTTCCTTTTGTTAGAACCACTTACTTGAGGAGTGGGTTGATCGTCGTCATCGTCATGATCTTCTACCGTTTGTTGAGCATGATCATCTACTGTTTGTTCATCTACCGTTTGCTCAACCGTTTGCTCAGCATGATGAAAATTATCATCCATTTGAAATCTGCAATAAAAATATCATCAAATACTAATTTTACAGATGATCAAATGGCGACCAAACTAACTTATAAAAATGTCATACGCATACCAACTCCGAAGAAACAATCAACAATCACTCAATAAACATCACCAAACAATGAAGAAACGGAGACAAACATTAAACACAGACAAACGCAACATAAACAACTCACTCCGTCTAAAATGGACAAAGAACTGATCACAACATGTCAACATAAACTAGAAGAAGAAAGCAAAAGGGTAATCTCAAATATGCGGCAAGTAATCTCAACGCTATCGCAACGTCTACGTCTAATTATCAATGTTTCGTTCTTGTTCGAGCCGGATTTTACGAATTTTAGATCAAAACAGAGGAATCATCAAGTTGAGACCGACGCAGAATCTTTACCGTTGTGAAATAGCTTCTGACGAGGAACGACGGAGGCAAAAGCTGAGACCGATGCGACGACAAATTCGAACTTCAACGGAAAAACTAATTGCTGGAGGAGGGAGACCGACGACAAAGTCGCTAGAGGAGGGACGGAGACCGACGACAAAGTCGCTAGAGGAGGGACAGAGACCGACGACAAAGTTTCTGGAGGAGGGAGGGAGATCGACACGACGACAAAGTTTTTGGAGGAGGAGGGAGGTGGAACGAACGAACAGTTGGAACATGGAAGAGGCTGGACATGAGGGAAGAGGCTGGAACAGGGAAAGAACGACGGGTTAGAAAAAAACCCTAAAGCAATTCGGGCGGCTCGAAGCCCGGCCTGAAGCCCGACGGGCCGGGCTGTAAAATAGCGGGCTTTTGATTAGGCCCGAGCCCGAAGGCCCGATTCGTTCGGGCCACCCATTTAACGGCCCGAGCCCGCTTATTTTCGGGTGGGCTTCGTGTGGGCCTGTGAGCTCGGGCCATTTTTGACACTCCTACTTATATGTGACCATGCGACCCATGCGACCCTCATTTGGCATTAATTAGTTTGACGCTGTAAATGTATTGTTTTGATTGGTTTTTGACATTTTATCATTGTTAACCCATAAATCGGTCGATTTTGCATATATGTGACCTATGCGACCCGCCGAAAATTCCATCACCCAAATTCCCGCCGAACTTTTCATCATATTTGAAAAAATTTGAAAAAAATAACATATGCGATCCTTGACCTTCTGCAGTCATGTCTTTTCGAATTCCATCTGACGAAGATTCGATATCCAAGTCATGTCTGTTCGAATTACAGTCGTTTCCTTTTTACAATAACGAGACACTCTCACTCTCTCTCTCTCTAACTCTCATCATCTTCCATCAATTTTTTTCCAAAAATTCCACATTTCCTTTCTTTTTTCAGAGAGATTTTTCCATGCTGTCTGGATAATTACATTGTAATCTTCTTCATCTGTCTCTCTATCGGTATGTTACATGTAAAGAATGTATAGATTTGACTTTGTTTTTCGTTTTTTGTTACAGGACATCCCTAAGATATTCTTCGATGATTATACTTACAGGAAAACGAGGGACAACAACACGGCAACACTTAATCGAATGGGTCTAACAGAAGATGGGAAGTCAAGTTGGATGACTCCAGATTCACTGATGGGTGGAAAGATTTCTCCAACGACCTACACTTAAGTATTGGGGATTACTTACTTTTCATTCATGAAGGTGACATGATCTTTCACGTCAACTTCGCCACTCCTGCTCAGAGGATTTTACCACTCAGAGTCGTACCAGTCACTCGTTTGAATCTGGCCGTAGATTCATTGGTAAGTGACTTCAATACTGACTTGGGTGATGTCACGACTTGGGTAAGGATTTTCACGATTTTTTTCCTTTCTACGGATGTCGCAGACACTTCCAATAGGGTTTGTGAGGTTGAGAGGTCTTTGCCATAGGCGATGTAAGATATATCTAATGATAGGATACAGATTGTCGTGGAAAGCATATCTAAGGCCCATGGCACGTGGTGGTGCTTCCATCGGAAGGGGTTGGAGAAAGTTTTGTCTCGACCATCGATTGACCGATGGTTGTACCCTCTCAGTCGAAATATATGTGAGTATACCAACACCTCTGCTTCAGTTTTTCCTCAAACAGGGCCTCATAATAACAGTTTTTGATTTTCAGTTGTATTTTGATTGCTCTAAATCTCCTTTGAACAAGAACATTAATTTGAACTTGAACTACATGTTTGTGTTCGGATGGTTTTTTACAATGATTCAATAGTAAGTATTATTGTTAGTATCGTTGTTTTTGTGGATTTACTATTATTGTAACAAGGGTCGCGAGGAACAAGGGTGGCAGATGGACAAGGGTCGCAGGGGTCCAAGGGTTGCAGAGGGACAAGGGTCGAAAGAAGGACAAGGGTTGCAGAGATAAAAGGGTCGCAGAGGGACAAGGGTCGCACGGGTCCAAAAGGGTCGCAGATGGACAAGGGTCAGAGAGATTCGAGTCAATTATTTGTAAATAATTGTATTCGTAAATAAGAAATAGTAAATTATTCATATTATTTGTAAATAATTGTATTTGTAAGGGGTCCGAGGGTCGCAGAGATACAAGGGTCGTAGAGGTACAAGGTCGCAGAGATATAAGGGTCACAGAGATAAAAGGGTCGCAGGGTCAAGGGTTAAACGAATAAAATCGTCGAACGACCCTTGTACTTCTGCGACCCTTGAGCCTCTGCGACCCTTGTACCTCTACGACCCTCGGATCCCCTCGACCCTTGACCCTACGACCTTTTACCCCTACGACTCCTTTTATTATTATGAAGAAATTATAAAAAAAATAACAATGTACCAAATATTTAAAAATAACAATGTACCAAATATTAAAAAATAACAATGTACCACATATTTAAAAAGTAACAATGTACCAAATATTTAAAAAATAACAATGTACCAAATATCAAGTTAATCTCAGGATTGAGGGATACATTTTCCATTACTAAATACCTCAGCCGCAATCTTCTCACGCATGGAAAGAACATTTTCATCGCAAATGCAGTGCAAATCATTACCAGCTTTCATTACCGAGGCTTCTATGAATTTGTAGTAGTAAAAACCACAGTCATTCCCGCTTTTGTTATGTGTCAGACCTTCATAATACTCATATTTCCATTCATCTTCTCCAGAAGCCAAAGAAGGAAACCCTCCGAGAATGAACATCTTGGGAATAGCTTTTCTTAGATTCTCAATTACCGGATCGATATGCGTTTTCTTAAGCCTTCACTGGTAGTCGTATACCGTGATGCATCGGGTTTTGAAATCCGCTTTGATGGCTACCCAATGACATCCTACATATATACTCTTGAGCGATGGAATGTTTAGAACCGAGACAAAGCCTTCGAAATCACTCATTGGTTCCGTACTTCTGAATGAATACTTGCCATTCAAACAAGCACTAAGAAATTCTGGCAAAGTGTCCATATTCTCGTACGACCACAGCTTGAGGATCTGCATGAAAACAACAGGTAAAACGTAAATTTTCTTAAATATCGCGGGGAATGTCTTCATGCGATACTATTGCATCAACAACGCCTCCTCCAGTTGCTACAAAAAATAAAAAAAAATTAATACACATGAATACATATGACACAAAATGACCTCTCTGACTTCGGGTTTAAAAAAACTTACTTCATCTTCAAGCCATACGTCGGGCTTTAATATAATCTCCCAAAATCCTGGCCCCCGGGGAGTACCTAGATCAGATTTTTACCAACTCTCATGTCCAGGTTTCGTCAGGAACATATATAGAGCAATCAACCTTTCACCGCTTGCTTCAATGAACGAAGGTTCTTGGGTTATCGAGCCCTTTTCTAATCCTTCGGGCTTCCACAAGAACGAAGATTCTTCATCCACCTTTTTATCGGTTTTTGAACTACCTTTTTTTCGGGTTCTTGAACAACCTTCTTTTTGGGTTCTTGGACTCCACCATCATCTTTCCCTCGCCCTCTCCCTCGCACTGTTCTTGCTCTTTTCGCCGGTGGAGGTTCAACATATGCCTTCCGTGGTCTTAAAACTCGTTTAGGTACCGGTGGAGGTTCAACATATACCGCAGACTCCTTCGATAAAGGTTCAGCACCTGCATAAAATTTACTTCATTAAACATATGGCGACCAATGCGACCCTATGACCTATGCGACCTATGCAGACCTACGACCTATGTGACCTTTTGTGACCCATTCCACCCATACGACCCATTCGACCTTTTGTGACCCATTCGACCCATACAAGCAATGCAACCTTTGCGACTCAAAAGACCGTACTTACTTGGTGGAACCTCATTATCCTTAGAGGAGACCTCATCGAGAGGATCCACTGTAGTATCCTCGGAAGGAACCTCCTTATCCTTAGAGGGGGCCTCTTCGACAAGATCCACTGTAGTTTCCTCGAAAGGAACCTCCTTATCCTTAGAGGGGGCCTCTTCGACAGGATCCATTGTAGTTTCCTCGGAAGGAACCTCCTTATCCTTAGAGGGGGCCTCTTCGACAGGATCGACTGTAGTTTCCTCGGCAGGAACCTCTTTATCCTTAGAGGCAGCCTCTTTGACAGGACCGACTGTAGTTTCCTCGGAAGGAACCTCCTTATCGTTAGGGCCGACCTCTTCGACTAGACCGAATATAGTTTCCTCATCGGCGAATTCATCGACAGTAACAACTAGAGAATCTACATAAAATTACTTCATTGATTAGATGCGACCCTTGCGACCCATGGGGCTTATATGACCATGCGACTTATGCGTCTTTTGCGACCCATGCCGACTCTCGATGGAAATTGACTCAAATGAACTTTTTTCACTATTTATTACTTACTTGGTGGAACTTCAATAGAAGCAACGACTGCAATAACCTCCCTGGAAATGTATTCAATTAGAGGAATGGTGGCGGCAGATGCGATATTTTCAACTAATCTTGAAATGTTTGCCAAATCCTCTTCTGAGCCATCTCCAGAGCCATTTTCAAACTCTGAATCAACTAACTCTTCGCTTGACTCTTTTCTTGACATTGGATATTGATAACATGTAATCTGTCATAGAATTTTCATGATTTTTAGGTTTAGTTTTGATTAGATTTCTCGGAATTTACCGAGTTATTGAGTATATTCAAGGACTTCTTCTACGATTTCGCGTTTTGTGTAGGAAACGAAGACATTCGAAGCACACGAGTGAATACGGAAAATATACCCGAAAACGTGACCAAGTGATAAGATACAATATGTGCACGGCCACGGAACCAAACAGAACACCCTAGCGTCGAGCGAATGGAGCGAAAACCACAAGATAACACAGCCCACTCGGGCTTGGAAGAGGCCCCGCACGGGCTGCAACTCCAGCAAAGTTTACACGACTCGGGGAGGCTTGGAGCACGCACCGATTTGGCTGAAGAACCCTTGCCCGTGCGGGGTGGCTAAGGTGCCCGCACGGGCTGCACATGACCATCAAGAAGAGCCTAGGTCGGGCTGGTGAAGAGCCCGCTCGGGCTGGAGATCACTCACCCCGCGCAGGTAGAGCTTGTGCCCGTGCGAGCCCCCTTTTTTCTCAACAAATTTGTTAAATTTTGAAGGGGCTGAATTAAAAAGGGAACAGAAGGGGGAAGCCAAGGACAGACTGGAAAAGGGAAAAGAACAAGGACACGAACCAGGCCAAAGGAGAAGAGAGAGAGAGCATGGCAGAAGAAGGAGACTTCGGGGAACCGAAGGATTCGTCAGAGGTCACGCTCGGAGGATAGGGAAGATGAATACCTTACTGCGTTTGTATTTGTTTCTCTATGATTTCTGAGTAGTTCTCGTTGCCATGGGTTAGGGATGCCATTGTAAAGGATAGTTTGATTCGTTAATGCTTGATTTCAGTTTTGTTCAATCGTATGGTTCGATAGGTTATAGATATGTGCGTAATGCATTCTTACTTTGTTGATTTTATGTTTGAATGAGACTAGATCCGTTCGGGTGATATTAGACATGTTTGAATGAGATTAGAGATTCGTCTAGGCTTGGAAGAGTCAGACTTGAGTCTCCGGAATCAACCTTCGAATGAATTAGATTAATGAGAATTTGACCGATCGGTTAATCTAATTAGGAATGGTAATAATCAAGGTAGAATTCCCATTGTTCGTCATGCATCTAAGTTGTAGATTTTCTGCATCGGAAGGTGAGTATGTTTATATCTTAGATAGAAGATTTAGGCTCGAAAGAGTCATTTCCGTTTATAGAGGTTGAGTTCCCATCCGACATTAGAGGTCGAATTCCCTATTGTTCTTCCTGCATCTAGATGTTTCGCGCTACATCGGAAGATGAGTGACGTTGATTCCCGAGGTAGAGGATTTAGGCTTGGAAGAGTCATTTCCAACATTAGAGGTCGAATTCCCTATTGTTCTTCATGCATCTAGACGTTCCGCGCTACATCGGAAGATGAGTGACATTGATTCCCTAGGTAGAGGACTAGATTTTGGTTCCCCATCGATTGATATAAAATGATTTCATGATCCATAGAAACATCTATTGCATGTTCCGGTATTCCCGAAGCCCATGGTACTCTATCTTGTTGAGTCTAGCTTCGTCATCCTTTATTATCTTTACTTTCCTGTTTCATAATCTTATATTGATTGATCTTTTTCTCGTGAATTCTTAGTTCTAACGCTGCTCTCAGACCCCTGAGTTCGACCCTGGTACTACACGAACCGTATACTTGCGGTAGAATGGTCTAGGAAATATAAAACTCAGATTTCCGCACATCATATATGAATGTTGAAGGAATTCATCAATCGACTCTTCGCTTGGCTCTTTTCTTGACACTGGATATGGATGTCGAAGGAATTCAAAATCATCATCTCTAACAGTGTCGAAAGATTGGTTTGTGGTGCTCGCATCTTTCTCGACAAATTTTTATTTTTCCTTTTTTCAGCACCTTTGGGATTTGGCGCCTGTGCTTTTGGATTAGGCAAATGAAACCGACATCCCTTAGAAGATCTCTTATGGTGTTGATGATTCTTTTCTCTGACTCCTTTATTTCCTTCATTAATTTCTGCTCCAGTGTCAGATGGACTGCAGCTTCTTCTCCTTCCGCTTCATCCTCACCTTCTCTTTCAGCTTCAGCTTCAGCATCACCATCTCTTTCTTCATAAGCTTCAGCAACACCTACCCTTCCTTCATCTTCTGAGTCTTCAATCTCTATCATTTTTTCGCCACGCTCTTTGTGATAACACGTAATCCGTCGTAGTATTTACATGTTTCTTAGGTTTAGTTTGTTTTAAATTTCTTGGACTTTACCGATTATTGAGTTTATTCGATGATTTCATCTACCATTTCATGTTTTGTGTAGGAAATGAAGATATGAAGGAAAACACGAGTGATTGCGGCAATTCCACCCCGAAAATGTGTTTGAATGACAAGATACCTCATGTGCACGACTACGGATCCAAAACGAACACTCAAGCCTCGAGCGAAAGGAGCGGAAACAACATTTGAAGTGTGCACGCTCGGGATGAGAAGTGTGCCCGGTCGGGCTCAGGTTGCTCAAATAGAACCAAAAATCACCGAGAGCAAGCCCGACTCGGGCTGATAGACTGCACGCATGGGCAAGAGAACCCGCTCGGGCTGAGAAGTGTGCCCGCTCGGGCTGTGTATGTGCACCCGATCGGACTGCAATTAAGTCCAGAAATTCGCCGTATTCATGCCCGACTCGGGCTTATAGGTTGCACGCTTGGGCAGGCCAGCCCGACCAGGATGAGAGTCATGCACGCACGGGCTGATAGGCTGCACGAGCGGGTGGAGGGTGTGCCCGCGCGGGTCCACCTTTTTCTCAACAACTTTCCTTGAATTTTGAATGGCTTGCATTTAAAAGGAACAGAAAGGGAAAGCCAATATGAGACTGGAAAAGGCAAGAGAACAAGGGGGACGAATTACGCAAAGGAGAAGAGAGAGAGCACGTCCGAAGAAGGAGACTTCGGGGAACCGAAAGATTCGTCGGAGGTTACACTCGGGATGATAGGGGAGTCGAACACTTACTTCGTTTTTGTTTGCTTCTCTATGTATTCTGAGTAGTTCTCGTTTCCATGGGTTATGGATGCCATTGTATTGGATCGTTTAAGTTATTAATGCTTGATTTTGGTTTTGTTCAATTGAATGATTCGATTTGTGCGTAATGCCTTCATACATTGTTGATTTCAAGTTTGGATAAGACTAGATCTATTCTACTAACATTAAGCATGTTTGAGGGAGATTAGAGATTCGTCTAGGCTTGAGAGAGTCAGATTTGAGTCTCGTGAATGAACTTTTGAATGAATTAGGTTAACGAGAATTTGGCCAATCGGTTAATCTATTTAGGAACGGTAATAATCGAGGTAGAATTCCCATTGTTCTTAATGCATCTAGAAGTTCCGCGCTACATAGGGATATGAGTGTCGTTGATTTCCTAGATAGAGGATTTAGGCTTACGCCAAGTCATTTTCGTTTATAGAGGTCAAGTTCCCATCCGACATTAGAGGTTGAATTCCCTATCGTCCTTCATGCATCTAGAAGTTCCGCACTACATAGGGATATGGGTGTCGTTGATTTCCTAGGTAGGAGATTTAGGCTTACGCCAAGTCATTTCTAGCATTAGGGGTAGAGTTCCCTACTGTTCTTCATGCATCTAGACGTTCTGCCCTATATCGGGAGATGAGTGACGTTGATTTCCTAGGTAGAGGATTAGATATTAGTTTCCCGTCGATTGATACAAACCAACTTCATGATCCTTAGAAACATCCATTGCATGTTTCGATATTCCCAAAGCCCATGGCACTCTATCTTGTTGAGTCTAGCTTCATCATCCTTTATTATCTTTACTTTCCCGTTTCATAATCTTATATTGATCGATCATCTGCTCGTGAATTCTTAGTTCTTACGCTGCACTCAGTCCCCAGAGTTCGACCCTTGTACTACACGAACCGTATACTTGCGGTAGAGTGGTCTTGGAAAAATATAAAACACTGATTCCACACATCAATTTTTTTGGCACCGTTGCTGGGGACTAGTTACGGTATTGGACTTAGGATTTCATTGAGTCGAGATCCAGTCAAGCTCAGGACGTTAAACAAGCGCTTATCGGGAGGCAACCCGACTTTTGCATTTTTTTATTTCATTTCCAGAACTTATTCTTATTCTTTTTGCATTGATGTACTCGGTGAGCTATTACGTTGTGTTTTCTTGGATTGTGCGATTCTTTCTCGTAGGTTTTTCGACTTCTATATCATCACTAAGGAGGAGACGCATACAACGTCCAGCTGCATCGCCAACTCGGGACAACAAAACACGCAAGGTGCACACGTTCCAACCCTTATTTTCCCGTAGTTTTCGTATACGAGATTCTCTTAGGTCTTGAACACTAGACGATGTTTCATTCAAGTTTGGGGGAGTACTCGTCGAGTAACATGCATGTGATTAGGATTTTGCTTTTTATGAATAAACGGATGGACACCTAGTATGAAATTACGAGCTTTAGTTATTGTGCGAACTTTGTCGAATCGTGAACAATAGTCTAGGTTTGCTTAGAAGTCTTTTGGATACTGTTTAGTTGAGTAGTTGTGCTTGAAACCATGATTTTTAGTTGCATTCACCTCCTAGGTTTCAGTACCAAGTATCCATATATCCGTGTATACCAATTGATTTTTGCTTTATTTGATATATTTTATCGTTCGTTGATTATTAGATTCCACACGCTTATACTCCGCTGTCGCCTTGGATAAGTTTCAAACTATTTCAGGTTTTCATTGACATGAGTACATCGAGATCGATGGTTCGGGTCTAAGTGGTGGGTTGAGGCGCTATTCTACGTCATAAGGGTTAGAGCGATGCGTACTCTTTGGTAAAAAAAAGTTCTTCAATGACGCCACTCTTCACTCCGCTAAGGTTACAAGACCTTATGAGTGTGCCATAGGCAGCCTGGGTCTAAGTAGAAAGCCATCCCTCTTCGACTTCGACGTCCTAGAAATCAAGCGTGGATCTATAAAAAAAAGAAAGAAAAGAGAATAAGAACGAGTATAAGAGTTTAATGATATCTCAAGCTTAGGGAATTGGTATGGAGATCGCTTGGACATTGTCTAGGGGTATGGATTAGACTTAGGTCATTGGTAGGACTGCATGGCTCGTGACTTTCGGTTGATAGAAGTCTGAACTAGGTACGCTTAGGCTTGCGTTCATGTGACGTGTTGTTTTGCATGATGGCTAATCCTTCGAAGTTTTCGTGCTAGTGTCCATTGTTGTTTTACTCTTCTTGTACTCGACTATAGATTTGCTCGAGGACGAGCAAAGGTTAAGTCTGGGGAAGTTTGATAACATGTAATCCGTCGTAGTATTTACATGTTTCTTAGGTTTAGTTTTTATTAAATTTCTTGGACTTTACCGATTATTGAGTTTATTCGATGATTTCATCTACCATTTCGTATTTTGTGTAGGAAATGAAGATATGAAGGAAAACACGAGTGACTGCGGCAATTCCACCCCGAAAACGTGTTTGAATGACAAGATACCTCATGTGCACGGCCACGGATCCAAAGCGAACACTCAAGCCTCGAGCGAAAGGAGCGGAAACAGCATTTGAAGTGTGCACGCTCGGGTTGAGAAGTGTGCACGATCGGGCTCAGGTTGCTCAAATAGAACCAAAAATCGCCGAGAGCAAGCCCGACTCAGGCTGCTATAATGCACGCACGGGCAAGAGAGCCCGCTCGGGCTGTGTATGTGCACCCGATCGGGCTGCAATTAAAAAAAGTAAACCTTCCTCTTTGTGTTCAGCACGAAGAATACTTCGAATATCCTGAAAAACAAAAAATAACCATTATTATACTATGTGACCCCTTTTTTTCCTTGTGACCCTTGTGTAATTGTTACCTTAGAATCTCCGATTAGCCTTATCACATCTACATACTTCAGGTTAATACTGGATTTAATCATCTTCTTGCACATTCTTGGGCATGATGGATCTGCATCCATAACATCAACATACCATCCCTTTCCGTCCAAACTAAGGATGGTTTCGAATGGAAGTAACTGAAACATTAAAACAAAATGATAAGAATGCAAAAGGTACGAAAATATTCAAGTTATTCGATAATATATAAAACTTACCATTAGTGGGATCATGAAACTGCCACAATACCATTTTGGTTTCGGTGATTCCCCGCTAACGTGCTTGTGGCAAGTATCCACAATCTTCTCGAATGTATAACGACCCCATGGAATGTCTTCACAAAATTTCATGTAATCAACCATGTCAATGAGATCATGGTTGATAGAGTTGTTTAATGAAGGCTTGTGAGCCATAACTTGCGCTTACAACATCAAAGTTGCCAACCTCGTCCGGTCCTCGACATTCTTTACCTTCACAAGCTTTCCAATGATTTGTGCGGGGGTCATTTTCGGCAGTTTTTTACGTCGGAAAATTGCCGAACTTCCATTTTTCCACGTTCGAACATTAAAGTCAAGTTTGTCTTTTCTTCAGTTTTTTTCGGATTTAATAATTATTTTAGGAATGATATTTTTGAAGGATATTCCGCCTATATGATACTCGAGATGAATTTTCTTGCTGACTTATATTAAGAGTTTCCATTTTAAAAAAGAAATCATTTGGATTGATAAATCGGTTAAAGATGGCTTTCTCCACTGAAGAAACCCGAACCCAAAAGGCGTCGGTGTCTTATTCGTCTCCGTCCCTTCTTCTGTTCACCCTCTTCTCTTCTCTTCTCTCGAAGGAAAACAGTCATCATGTCGTACGATTACCTTTTCAAGTACATCATCATCGGAGACACAGGTGACGTTGACGACCACCACCCCTGATTAATTCCTTTTTTTCTCTTTCTCGGGTTCTCTGTCCGAATCTGAATTTTCATGTTCCTGGGTCGATCAAGCTCTGGGCGAATTTTCATGGGTTTTCGATCTATGTGCTTTTGCAGGTGTTGGCAAATCGTGCCTGCTTCTGCAATTCACTGACAAGAGATTTCAACCTGTCCACGATCTCACCATTGGTGTCGAGTTCGGTGCTCGCATGGTCACCGTCGATGGTCGTCCCATCAAGCTTCAGATTTGGGACACCGTACGATTTAGTTTCTCTCGCCTTCCTCCTTGTTTTCTGAGACTCCGATTAGAGTTCTGAGGAATTTTCCTGAGGTTTCATCATATTAGCTGATTATCTTTTGCTTAAAATACAAATTGTGAGAGTGGTGATCGTGCGTACTGTGTTGATCAGATATGATTTGGAAGTTTACTGGGACCAAATTAGATTAACAGGGTCTACTGGTGCGTTGGTTTGATTTGCATAATTTTCTTGTGTTCAGTTTCTTTTGGGTTTCATTCCCTAGATAAGAAGGCATTGCTTTATCCCTCATTAGTGATCATCTTGTCCATATTTCTGATTCAATACAAGATATGCTTAAAAGAAAGTTCTTGCTTCTTGATATATGGGTTCCAGCTCAATCTCACACTCCACATGTTTTCATGGTACCATCATGTTTTTAAGATCTGACAAATTTCACGTGTTTTAGGCTGGACAAGAGTCTTTTAGATCCATCACGAGATCATACTACAGAGGAGCTGCTGGGGCATTGCTGGTTTACGACATCACTAGGTCAGTACTACAAGTATCCTTCCACTACTGGTGTGTCCTGGCTCCTGGTATTCGTGCTCAAATGATCAGGGAACTGATTCTGAGATAAATAATTACCTTATGCCTTAGTAAGAGTTTTTATTTTCACTCCCAACCCATATTTTCAGTGGGTTTATATTGAATTTCCAGGATATGTCGTGGGAGATTAGTACATGAATACTCATGTGGTTCATTCTGCACTTGTTCCTGTGAAATTATCTTCTTCTCTGAACACGTTTCTGTTTCTTTGCAATCCATAGATATAGAATGCAGTTTGGGGTTGTTGTTGTCCTCATGTTCTGCCATCTACTTAGAATATGAATCTCAACATGAATTGGTACTGCAGGATGTCTGACTGGGGTTTTCAGTGTAAGCATATGTATGTAGATCATGTACGCTTACACACGAGGTTTGCATTCTATATATGAAAAAAGTCTTTATGTGGCTGTCCTGAGATACTGACATAGTCTGGTACATGTAGCATTCTGTTTTTTTCTTTGGAAATTCTGTTACTTTTGGTTATTTTTTCTTGTATAAAATTATGTTTGGGTTATCTACTTTTTTGTACCAATTTTGAGCAAGGATTGTGATATTGTTTTCGGTATTGATCAATACTATGGTAATCTAATATGAAAGGGTTTCGGTTTTGCCAAATGAATGGTTTGATAGGTATTCTGACAACTGTTATGAAAGTTGATTGTACGGCCGTCAAAATCTCTCTGCATCAAACTTAAAATCAACATTCTTTGGCAGGAGAGAAACGTTTAACCATCTTGCAAGCTGGTTGGAGGATGCACGTCAGCACGCAAATCCTAACATGAGTATTATGCTGGTTGGGAACAAATGCGATCTCGCTCATAAGAGGGCTGTAAGCAAAGAGGAAGGCGAACAGTTTGCAAAAGAACATGGGCTGCTGTTCTTGGAAGCATCTGCAAGAACAGCTCAAAATGTTGAGGAGGTGATGTCTCCTGATTACTAATTCTTATCATCCTCTTACGTGTGAAATTGTTGACTTGTGCTGAATTGAGAGAATTGATTTCACATATCTTAGGCCTTCATAAAGACTGCCTCAAAGATCCTCCAGAATATTCAAGATGGTGTCTTTGATGTATCCAACGAGGTATGGTTATTACTAAACCACATTCTTGAATTCAATATGCCATCGTTCCATGATCTTCCTGGTGTCCACACCCCGGGTTTTGTAAAACTCTGGTCTTGGGTTCACAAATGTGATCTTAGAGAGTACTTTATAAATCTTATCCTAGGACTGATGCTTTATAAGACCCTAAATCTAAGTGATTAACTTGTAAGTTGCACCGTATTAGGTCTTTTCTAGGCATGTGAAAATAAGATCTTTGCGGTCATCACCTAGTTGAAATCTAGCAGATGTATCTAGGGGTAGGGGTGGGCGTTTCAGATTAGTTGGACCAAACCGATCTGAATACCCAATCCATATTCAATATGGGTTACCCGAAAAACCGGTTTGAGTCCAAAATCCAATACCCATTTGATTCGGTTCGGGAAAATCTGAACAATCCAAAATTTTTTTTAATCATTACCCAAATTAATCAAATAACCCAAACCAAATTAGAACCCAAATGACTATCAAAGCTAGAAATCAAATCAGATTTGAAATCCCGAATAACGTGATCCTAATTATCCGAACAATCTTACGTGAATTACCTGAACTTCGCGAATAAGCCGATCCAGATTACTTGAACTACCCGAATAGAATTCATGTTTTATGGGTCTCGTTACTGAGCAAAAATACATTTGAATCCAATTCGGATCCAATTTTCCAAAACCCAAACAAACCGGACCGAACTAAAACTTGAAAAACTTTGACTGAAACCCCGAAACGCGCACCCTAGTTGTAGTTTGGATAAGATACCTAGTTAATGAATTATTCACCATAAACCGTCTCTTGAGGGACTAATTGCAGTCAACGCTTAAGAAACGATTCAACAAACCATATAGACCTATATTCCTGAGCCTGAACAAATGCTTGTGATTCACAAGGAAGAAACATTATGGAGTCCACATTATTAGTTCATCATATTTGGCTTTTGTTTGCCATATGGGAATCATGAAGACTATTCAAAACCCAGAATCATTAACTTAACCGTTTGATTAGAGTGTGATTTGAATGATAACTTGCTCGATCTCTAATGTTTGCAGTCATCGGGCATCAAGGTAGGTTATGGGCGTCCACAAGGTCAGGCCGGAGGAAGAGACGGCACAGTCGCCCAGAGAAATGGGTGTTGTGGTTAAAGTCAACTCCGACACACTTGATGATGTACTTTGAATGAACCTTGTGTGCAAAACTTATTATGTTCCGTGTTACAGAAACTGTCAAACGCTTCAAAGATCAGCATTGGGATGTATAGTTTCATGTTCGGGCTAGGATTTGGCTTAACGTATTTTTTAATATCTACACCAGACTTTATTAACATTATAAAAAATTTATCATATTTTTGGATATTCACGAATATCTTTTTACTAATAAATCAGAATTAGATTCAAGTCGGATTTTGCATCACGGGTCCGAATCCAAAATCCAGACATCAGAGATTTGTGGCCAACGCTCACTTCATAACTCTAATTCAGCAGAAACAAGTAATCTCAAAACAAGTACAAATCTGGGATCTGGTTATACTGAGTGTTTTTCCGGCTAAAGAGAGTAACATACCCAGATTTGTTGCAGAGATCTTCAACACATCCAGAAACAAAGCCTTATAAATCTGAGAACCTTGTAATAACCTACGCAACCCATTTCGTGACCGCTATCATATCTTGTCTGGTTTTGGCGGTGCTATGATCGTGGACGCGGTGCCGAACCAATCCTCAACCGCAATTCATTGTAAATACGCGTCACTAACATCAGCCTTGGGTCATCCTGCGGTATTTCTCGTTCCTAAATATTGCATATAAAACGTAAAAATTAGGACGACTCTAAACGTAAAAGGACATGTGTCAAACACTCAGAAGCAGTGCCCGTTAAAACTACCGTGTGCAAGCTTTTGGCATCTGCAACTAAACAAGTGATTGAGAAGGGCTTACCTTCAATCCCTTGTAATAAGCTTCGACAGCAGGCAGAGTAGGAGTGATCCCTCGAGCCTGCATCAGGTCCCAAATGTAATTCGCAGTCGTGTACCCGCCTGTCTGCAAACACGAAGTGTTGCTCCCGCTTAAGACAACAATTCTAGAATCAAACAGAAACGTTACGAATAGAACAAGTCCCGTTCTTACCTTTTCACCAGCAGCTTTGATCAGCAGATCACATCCATACCTTATATCCAAGAAAAAGTTGGAGTTATTCATCTGAACCTGCAGTTGGATGCTAATCATCATCAATAATCGAAGAAGTAGGAGGCAACATTATAAGCCAACATGTGTAAAACTAGAATATTCTTTTGATGTTTCAATATGTTATAAGATTTCGATGGGAGATAAGACAATGGAACATGCCAGAGTATCTTGAGCAAGCTGCATTCCCCTCGGGGTGTATCCTGTCATAGCCCCTTCAACAAAAGTCTGAAAGCACAAAGAAAAATGAATATCGTCTGTAGTGAGGTACTTAATCAAAGTATCACAGAAATTACAAAAAAGCAAATCTTCTGCAACAGAATAGTTATCATAAATTCTGATAAGTATCAGCACAAGTTTTACTATATCCGGGGCTTATCAATGGTTTCATATGGGAAATAACTAAAATGGGAAACTCCAATGGGCTCTGCCGCTGCATAAGCGTGAGTTGAGGCTATATTGCTTTGAGATAGGATCACAGTATGTAAAGATAAATGATAACCTTTTCACTTTGACTAATATGCCTAAACAAAGTTATACAAAAGAAAATTTTCAATCAGTTTAGTTCAGATTAACGTAACCACTAATGGTTTCAATTATAGAATACAGATATTTTGAAGGATATGGTTATAATGTATTGAAAGCATTAGATTATTTTCGAGTTTTAATAGGCATATGTATATAGAGGACACGTGACTAATTTTAACCACTCTTATAGCTGTGTCATGGAAGGTCATCGATTCCCACACAAACCATGGAACTGTGCAAGCTCTCTTCTACACACAGATAGAAAACTATGTTGCGGAGATAAGATGACAATTACCGTATATATTTCAAAGACGGGGGTTCTGCCTGAGTTCATGTAATCTTCAAAGCATTTGAGACCGTTATCAAGGTCACCAGAGTGTAGATAGCACCTGATCATCAATACAAAATGATGCAGATTAAGATATTCATGATTTTAGGGAAACTTAAGTTTTTAACCTAATGTTAGTCACCCATAAAAAATATGTCAGCTTTACTTAACCCATGAAAAAGAAAAGGGCAGAGTAAAACATCTAAATGCATCTTTTTACCATATATATTAAATACCAAGGCAATTCAGCAGACAAAACTACCGCTTTATTCACAAAATGTACACATCTGGAGTCTAATATCTCCACATATTTATTCACCAAATCTGTTGGATATTTACATTCCTTTAAAGAGTCATACTGGATTTAGTTTACCCATGAATGTATATCTCAATGCAAATGTTGTGACTGTAAATATACATGTCCTAAACATATGAGCATGAAAAGAGCGGTGTTTAATATTTCAATTCAACATTTTTTTCCCTAAATGTAATAGTTACCCATTATAGTTCAGTGGCTAGAGATACATGCTTTAGTCCATCTACATGAAACTGTTATGCAGTGGTTCATCTTGACACTAGACAAATCACAGAGTAGTCACAATCGTACCTCATAATTTTTGTAACAATAAACGTATCAGTGTCATGACCATCCTTCTTAAGCATCTCTAGAAGAGCTTCCATTGCCTGATATGGTAGAAAAAATGATCACATGACAAAAACAACTTGGAAAATCCACTCAATGTGAAATGATTTTGAAATTTCGATATAAATTACTTACTTTTACATCTTTGAGATCAGCAAGGGCGCTGAATGCTGCGTGATACACAGTTAGATTCCTCTGAAAAAAACGAGGCCTGTGGGTGTATTCAGCAGTTGGACTGTTGTATAACTCCTCTTCAGTAACACCATACATCGTATCTTCAGCACTCTTTTTTGATTCCTCGACAGATGACCAGCCTTTTGATTGCTCAACAAGCTCCAGAATCTTTTGGAATGACCAATATCAGAAGAAGAAAAAAATATCAATGAGTTGAGATAAAATGATGGTACCCATAGGATAGTTCACATCTTACCTTGGTCGACAGGTCATCTGGTCTAGGCATATTATTTAGGTGTGCCAATATAAGGCCTGCATAGCAGAACCTGTTCAAACCAGCACCAGCGGCAGTCATGTCACGGACTATGGCATACCTGTTCAATATGTGAAGAAAGATATAAAAAAATATTAGATCAATCAAATTTGCTTGCAAGGGTTAACCACTTAAAATGGGTAGAAACAGCACAAAAAACTAATTGGAGGGAATTCGTTTAAGCTCTGTGAGCCTTATACAGGTGATAGAAGCAGAAACTTACACCCGATCTAATCGGCCAGCTTCAGCACAAGCATTAAGAAGGCAGACAAAGGTCTGACCATTTGCTTTTACTGCATATCTCTTCATCTCTTCGAATATCTTAGAAACAGAAGAGAAAAGATTGAAGGTACCCAAGAAATTTGAAAAAAGAAGGGTAAGGAACATAACTTCAGTAAAGGAAAGAAGATGAAACTGTATTTTACAAGAAAATGGAAAAACCAATACCCGGATCGCTTCATTTGAATTCTTGCATTTACCACACGTAGAAATCAAAAAGTTGTACAGGTTCACCTACACATTGAACAAATTACCCAATCAATATAAAACCACCCACAAACAAACTTGTCAACTAATTCTACAAAGCTATAGTTATTGGACCACTCATTGCTGAATTTATGCTACCAAATCCTCAAAATCCAGACCACTCGATCACAGTCACATCATATCACTTACTCGTCTAGAAAGAGCAAAACTTCATTTTCGTAAAAGCGACAAAGCATGTTCAAGATTCAAAAAACAAATAACAGCACATACATCTGGAGAAATTCCCATGGCTTTCATTTCTTCGTGGAAGAACAAAGCATCCTGCAGCCGAGCCGATTTCATCACTCCGATAACCAGTGAATGGAATGTATCTGTTGATGGCTGCACCCCATCTAACAGCATATCATCATACACATCCCTCAGCAGAAAGTTCCTAAACAAAAGAAACGAAATTATCATGTATACATTAATGGAATCCATTGAACCCAATGCATGATTGAATATTTTCAAAAGAAACTGAAACAGAATTGGTTTCTCTACATCATCTTTTGCGGATGAATGAAACACCATAATATACAAAACAAGAATTAAGCATCCATAGCATTGGTACCCAAATGAGTACGGCCAAAAGCAAATTAATCATACCAATATAAACAAAAAAAGCTCTTCCTAACGTAGTTTGCACCCTATAGCCTCAAGGGGTCTCTACTCTCAGCTTCAGTACAAGCGAGCCAAAGCTCATTCGTACAGAATCTTTCATCAACATGAACACGCGGAACCAAATACATATAGATAATAGAAGCGATCCAAACCTTCGCTGCGCTGTGACAGAATTGATAACTGTGTTGTATTCCGACAGATTGTTGGCGTAGTTCCTCCTTTCATATTCCGCCGTGGATGCCGCGAAATTCCGGCGACCGAAAGCTCGGATCAGACACCGATTCTGCCCTGTTATCGTCGAACGAACAAAACCAAACGCAAACAGTTAGAAATCTCAGGTTCCGAACCATATGAATACTCATTTTGTGCGCATTGAACACACGACAGCGTACACGCTGAAGCGAAAGAATCTACAGCCAAAAAAAATCGACTGTTTCTCTGAATATGCGCACTCCCATTAACGCATACAGACACGCGCGTATAGATTAACAAAGCGAGAATACCATAAATAGATTGGAGGAGGAACTTCATAGCCCTGAAGAATTAGGTTAAGACCGCAAGTTTCTTGCTTCCGCCAGGAAACTAGCCAGAAAACGGAGGGAAAAAGAGAATCGAGGATTTCCCGGCGAAAGCACCGTCAGATACGGCGAGAGTGAGAAACACGGAAAAAGTTCAGAGGGCGGCCGACGGAGAGCAGCAGTAGAAGCTCAGGGTTTAGGCGTTGCATCGAAAATAGACAAAAATAATAATAAAAAAAAAGATCGAGAGAAACATCACCAAACCGAACCAAGTCGAACCGGGGGATGCGATCCGGTTTAACTCACGATTACCTATATGGACCTATAAAACAACATACTATAGGTGGGCCTCGCATAGTTATAGGGCAGAAATTTGTATGCCCGCTATTGAAATGGAGCCTCGGAGGACATTATATAATCTATATTTTATGCTATTTATGTGTTTTTTTACCTCTACACTTTGTAGTATTTGTTAGGGGACAAAATATCAGATATATCTTCGTAGGGTTAAACCGTTTCAAAAATATATTTCTTTAAAATAATTATTAAATCGAAAAAAATTGAAAAAAGACAAATTTATCCTTAATTTTCGAACGTGAAAAAACTCACGTTCTTTACTTTTTCGACGTGAAAAACTGTCAAATCGTGTCAAAAGCAAGAAAGCCAACAGTTTTTCGACGTGAAATCTATTTCAAAGTTTAGAGCAAGAAAGAATAAGTGATGTCGAACTTGGGAAGGATCGATTTGAAGTTGGCAAGGAGGAAAATGGCTAGAATCAGCAGCAGTAGTGAAGAAGAGAGCACGAGTCAATCTTCAATGGCGTCAATAAGTGTAAGTAGATCGATTTCTAGGATTTTGCAAGCTATCGAGTCACAAAATGGTTTATTGATTTGAAATGGGTGAGTGTCAGTGAGTCGGTTGAATCGCAAGGGTCGCAGGAATTGCATGACCATCTCCGACTCAGTGAGTCGGTTGTCTCAGTGAGTGGGTTGAGTCGCAATGGTCATTTGAGCGTCGCATGTGGTCCAAGGGTCGTTTGAGTCGCATGGATAGCTTGCATCGCATGGGTCGCTTATGTCATTGAGTCGCAAGGGTCGTTTGAGTCGCAAGGGTTGTTTGAGTCGCATGGGTCGCTTGATATTATGCCTGTGGGTCGCTTGAGTCGCATGGGTCAATTGAGTCGCATGGGTTGCTTGAGTCTCAGTGAGTCGGTTGAGTGTTGTAGAGTGTTTGAGGGTCGTTTGAGTCGCATGGGTCGCACGGGTCGGCTGAGTCGCACGGGTCGCTTAAATCGGTAGAAGTATAATGTATTCTTAATTGATCATTTTGCAGGTGGCGCCAAATTCGAAGTTTGTGTATGAATTCAAGCACATGGACAGAATGTTAAAGATCACCACCAAGTGTTATCCTCACGAGACAATAACGATGCTGAGAGGAATTTTAGATGAATACGAGTTGCATTACTTCGAGAAGGAGTCACAATTTAGGCATTTATTCCATTTCCAATGTGACTCCACATTGATGAAGGTTCAAATGTCTATCCTACTAAATCACTCCGTGATTATACGGGACAAGAAGGAGTTGTGGTTCGTCTTAAATGGTATTCCCATCCGGTACTCTATAGTAGAGCACGCACTAATTTCTGGATTGAAATGCGGACCAAATCCCAAAGGATGAGAGTCCAAAAGATGTGACATATTCAGGTTGAAGAATTTCGGCCGTGGAAAGGTGACCCCCGCACAAGTCAGTGAAAAGCTTGTGAAGGCGAAGAATTCCGACGACCGGAAGAGGTTGGCAACTTTGATGTTGTTGGCGCAAGTTATGGCTCACAAGCCTTCAGTAGAAAACTCTATCAACCATGATCTCATTAACATGGTTGATGACTTGGAATTTTGTGAAGGCTTTCCATGGGGGCGTTACACATTCGAGAAGATTGTGGATACTTGCCGCAAGCACTTTAGCGAGGAATCACCGAAACCAAAATGGTATTGTGGCGGTTTCATGATCCCACTAATAGTAAGTTTTATATATTATTCGAATAACTTGAATGTTTTTGTACTTTTTGCATTCGTATCATTTTGTTTTAATGTTTCAGTTACTTCCATTCTAAACCATCCTTAGTTTGGACAGAAAGGGATGGTATGTTGAGGTTGTGGATGCGTATCCATCATGCCCAAGAATGTGCAAGAAGATGGTTAAATCCAGTTTTAACCCGAGGTATGTAGATGTGATAAGGCAGATCGAAGATTCTAAGGTTATTACACAAGGGTCACAAGAGAAACAAGGGTCAGGGTAATAATGATTATTTTTTGTTTTTCAGGATATTCTAAGTATTCTTCGTGCTGAACACGAAAAGGAAGCTTTACTTTCTGATCTGGATAATTACGAGGGATGTTACAATCCCGATGTTCAGATATAGATGAAACATCTTCGTAGAAATCCCAAGGGTATTTGTTGGGAGGATATCCGTAAGCAAGAACTGCTGACACGAAAAGTAGCTCTTGGTGATCAAAAAAAGGGGAAAGAAAAGGGGACTAAAAGGAAGGAGAGAGTGAGTGAAAAAATAATAGAGGTCTAAGATGACAAAGATGAAGGATGGGTAGGTGTTGCTGATTCTGATGCTGCAGTCCCTCGGACACAGGAGCAGAAATTAATAGTGGAAATAAAGAAGTTGGAGAAAAGAATCATCAACGCCATAAGAGACCTTCTAAGGGATGTCGAGATTCATTTACCTAATCCAAAATCAAATGCTGTCGAGAGAAAGTTGCGAGCACCGGAAACCAATCTTCTAGCACTGTTAGTGATTTGAATTCCTTCGACGTCTAAATCCAGTGTCAAGAAAGGAGCCAAGCGAAGAGCCGGTAGACTCTAGAGATGGCTCAGAAGAGGATTTGACAAACATTGCTCCTGATGAAGTTCCACCAACTAAGTAATATTTTAGTGAAAAAGGTCATTTGAGAGTCAATTTCCATCGAGAGTCGGCATGGGTCGCAAGAGTCGGATCGGTCGCAGGGCAAGAGTCGCATGGGTCGCATGGGTTTCATATGTCCCATGGGTCACTGGGTCGCTAAAGTCGCATGGGTAGCATGTGTTACATAATCAATGTAACGAATGATGAGTCTAATGAATGAAGTAATTTTATGCAGATGCTCCAGTGGGTCATGTCGAAGAGGTGCACACTAAAGATACTTTAGTGGGTCTTGTCGATGACGTCGCCGACGAGGTTCCTGCCAAGGATACTCCAGCAGAGGGTCCTATCCAAGAGGTCGCCGCTATTATCGAAGTACAACCAAGTAAGTACGATCATTTGAGTCACAGAGGTCACATTGGTTGCATAGGCCACATAGGGTTTCATATGTCCCATGGGTCATTGGGTCGCTAAAGTCGCATGGGTTGCATATGTTACATAATCAATGTACCGAAACATGCCACTGAAAGACTCTACTGAGACAAAGATGGGCTGTCAAGAACGTAGAGGAGGTAGGGTGGTCAGTTGGTCAGATCTAGTATGGATCGTACATGGACGGTAGTTAGAGTCGGCGGCTCCCAGTGAGAGTCATATTCAAGAGCATAAAGCGACTCACTTTCCTGGCGGATTAGCTGTAAATAGCTCTATGAACTAATGGATCGGATCGAATTGCAAAATGAAATCTAGAGCGGGTAGCGGGAATCGAACCCGCATCGTTAGCTTGGAAGGCTAGGGGTTTTAGTCGATCTATCAAATATGTAAAAAAAATTCAATTTTCCACGATCGGAGATGAAAACGAAGATCCGAGATTTTGTGAGCTCAGAATTGTGGATGTATTTAATACTCCCAAAAATACAAAAAAATTTATTCATTCCGAATTCAAGAATTCAAAATGTCAGAATGAACGGGTTCGCTTTGACCGTTAAGAGTAGGAGTTTCGTGGTTCAAAAATGCCGAATCTCGTCTGAATCATCATTTGTCAGGACTATTTGGGGTAAGTTCAGAAAGAAAAGAACTTAAATCAAAATACTTAATAGCATGGCGATACATTTATACAAAACTTCTACCCCGAGCACACGTCAGGATATGGATCAAATAATAAATATTCTTTTTTAGGTGGTCTACGAGCTGCTGCCCAATCAATTAGTTATGAAATACCATTAACTATCTAATCTAATATTGATTGAATGTCTGAGCATTCCGAGACTTTCAGGAGTCTGTATACAAAGTATCGCCAATTTAGAATTTTCAGATGTAGTAACAAGTGCATCTTTGCCCGGCTGGGGACTGACCAGGCCAGGCTGTGGAAATAAAAAAGACCTTTTTACTCGTATTTGGACGAGACAAAATAAATAAAAATTATTCAATACCCCGTTTTCACGAATTACTACATATATTCGAGTGATCCACAAACGACGAAAATCTCTTTTTCTCCTACCTCTAGCCCGATGAGCCGAAATTATAAATGTAACTTTCATTATAATTGTTACTATCGCTTAAAAAGTGACTATCAAAATAATTGTTACTATCGCTTAAAAAGAACGAAAATAAGAGCCAATGGGTGAATTCGTTCCCGGGCCTTGTACACACCGCTCGTCACACTATGGGAGCTGCAAATGCTCCAGTGGGTCCTGTCGAAGAGGTGCACACTAAAGATACTTTAGTGGGTCCTATCGATGAAGTTGCCGACGAGGTTTCTGCCAAGGATACTCCAGCAGTGGATCCTATCCAAGAGGTCACCGCTATTGTCGAAGTACCACCAAATAAGTACGGTCATTTAAGTTATAGAGATCGCATTGGTCGCATGGGTCGCATAGGTCACAAAAGGTCGTATTAGTCGCATAGGTCGCATGGTCACATAGGTCGCATTGGTCGCCATATGTTTAATGAAGTAAATTTAATGCAGGTGCTAGACCTTTATCGAAGGAGTTTGCGCCATATGTTGAACCTCCATCGGTGAAAAGAGCAAGAACAGTGCGAGGGAGAGGGCGAGCGAAAGATGTTGATGGAGAATCCGCAGAAAATGTAGTTCAAGAACCCGTAAAGAAGGTGGTTCAAGAACCTGAAGGGGAAGGGGAGTTTGTGTGGAAGCTCAAGGGATTAGTAAATGGCAAGATAACCCGATTTCTTTCGTTCGTTGACGCTACCGGTGAAAAATTAACTAATCTATATGTGTTCCTGAATACACCTCGACATGAGCGGTGGTGGAAATCTAAGCTAGATATTCCTCGAGGGCCAAAGTTTTGGGAGATTATATTAATGGCCAACGTATGGCTTGAAAATGATGTAAGTTTTTTAAAACCCTTAGTCTCACAGAGTTTTGTGTCATATGTATTCATGTGAGTTAATTTTTTCTTTGCAGCAATTGGATGAGGCGTTGATGGTGCTGTCTTTTCAAACGACATTCATGCCCACTGTGTATCATAATTATTACGTTTGTTATGTTGCTTTCATGCAGATGCTCTCGCTGTGGATGTACGAGGATATGAAAACTTTGCCGAAAATTCTTAGTGATTTTTTGAATGCCAAGTATCCATTTCAGAAGTACGAAAACACTAATGAGTGATTTCGAAGGTTTTTCCTCGTTCTAAACATTCCTTGGAGAAAAGTCGATGGATAGGATGTCATTGGGTAGCCATCAAAGCGGATTTCAAAACCCGATGCATCACGTTATATGACTGCCAGAGCAAATTAAGAAAATGCATATCGATCCGGTGATTGAGAAGATAAGAAAAGTTATCCCCAAGATGTTTATTCCGGAGGATTTCCTTCTTTGGCTTCTGGAGAAGATGAATGGAAGTATGAGTATTATGAAGGTCTGTCACATAACAAATGCATGAATGACTGTGGTGTTTTCGCCTACAAATTAGTAGAAGCCTTGTTAATGAGAAGGAATGATACTTTTCACTTAATTTGCGACGACAATGTTACTTCCATGCGTGAGAAGATGGCGGCTGCTATATTTAGTAATGAAAAATGTATCCATCCACCACGAGACTAACTTGATATTTTGATACATTGTTTTTTTTAATGGAAGATGTAAATATTTGGTACATTGTTATTTTTTAAATATTTGATACATTGCCCCTGGGTCAAAGGGTCGCAGAGGTACAAGGGTCGCACTGGGTCACAGAGCCTCATGCGACCCTTGCGACCCATGTGGAAATTGTGATCATTGTGACCCTTGTGACCCATTTGTCCATTTCGACCCTCTCGACTAGTCTTTTCAATGTCAGACTACTGGCTTTTCAGTGCTAACTATGCTTTTTATTTTACCAATGTCACATTCAAGACCATTGTGACACGTCTCTGTTACCACTATATTAAAAGGTTCATCAAATTTTCTAAGTCTCACCATAACACCCATTTGAGATGAGAATGAATCGAGGAAATCCCATCTCTCTCCTATCTTCGTCTAAGTCTCTAACCCTAAATTCTCTGAAAAATCCTTGTTACCTTTATGACCGTTTTGACCTTCGTCACGAAGGTCACATGATGGACGCATGGCATCGTGTTGTCTATTTGTTACTCAAGGTCTTGGTAATCTCCGGACTCAATCTCTATGTAGATACACACAAGTACTTACAACGTGGATGGAGGAATTTGTGTTGTATCTGCACTACATAAGGTTCTTGGTAATCGGCAGACTCAGACATCAAGCTGTATTCGTGTTACCTAAGGTAACAGTTAGAGGTCAACTTGGAGAAGGAGTTGAGTCACACACGACTCTCTTTACGGGGGAGGGCTCCAATACGTCTCTAAAGTCGTCAAATTTGAACTTTGTGACCTTTGAGACTGATGTGTTGGAAACACGAGTTATAAATATTCCTAGACCACTTCACCGTAAGTATACGGATCGTGTAGTAGCAGGGTCGATCTCTAGGGACTAAAGCAGCCAAACTAAGAATAAAACTAAACTAAGACAATTAGAGATAGAAGGGGTGTGATCCTAAATTCCTAAAACTAATCTAAATGGTGACAACGATACTAGGTTGGGGATAAAGTCGGATATGACAAACACTATGGGTGTACGGGATACCGAGAATGGCATGGATGAAACAACTAAGGATCATAGATCTACTAACTATTCTTGACAATGGGAAATTCAAGCCTTAAGGTGAGCTAAGCATTAACGCAAATCATTGTTCATCCAATACAAATCCGATATCCCTACCCGCAGTAGGGACTCTACTCACTCATGGAGAAAATAAAAGATGAAGATAACATAATCCTATACATGATAGACTCTAAGGAATTCGATGCCTCGACCTTCCCTATCGTGTTACCGGTGTAAGGATTGATGCTTCTCTTCTTCTCCGATGCCTCCCGAGCCTTTCCAGATGTTTTTCCAGCCTTTCCTTTCCCTGTACGTCGTCCCCTTGCTCTAGATCTATTCTGTTCTTTAAATTAGGTCATTTGAATGTTAGATCTAGGTTGTTGCGAATTACACGGCCCGCTCGGGCACCACTATTTCCCGGTCGTGCAGAGGCTCACCCGGTCGTGTTCCTTCATATTTCCCGATCGGGTATACATCACCCGATCGCGTGGTTGAGCGGCCCGAGTCGTGCAAACTCTCGGGGCAAGGATGAATTA
>CM071868.1:31566472-31579275 GCA_036759665.1 Gynandropsis gynandra | reverse complement strand
AGGGAAAGAATGACGGGTTAGAAAAAAACCTCTAAAGCAATTCGGGCTGCCCGAAGGCCGCTCGAAGCCCGACGGGCCGGGCCGTGGGCCGCATTATTTCAGCCCGTTTGAATTCGAGCCGGCCCGGGCCCGAACCTAAATGCACCGGGCCAAAACGGGCTCGGGCCGGGCCGGCCCGAATTACACCCCTATCTGGCATTAATTAGTTTGACATTGTAAATGTATTGTTTTGATTGGTTTTTGTCATTTTATCATTATAAACCTGTAAATTCTCGATTTCGCATGTATGCGTCCCATGCGACCCATGCCACCCTAAATTTTGATTGGTTTTGACATTTTATCATTTTCACCAAAATTCCCGCCGAACTTTTCACCAAAATTTGAAAAAACATATCGAATTCCATCTGACGGCGATTCGATGTCAGGGTCATGCATTTTTGTATTCTAGCCGTTTCCTTTTTCGAATAACAACACACTCTCTCTAACTCTGATAATCTTCCATCCATTTTTTTTTACCGAAAATGCAACATTTCCCTACTTTTTTCCAAATCATTCTTTTGAGCTTTCTGGAGAACTACCTCGTAATGTCCTTCATCTCTCTCATTCGGTATGTTAATGTAGAGAATATAAAGATTTGACTTTTTCTTTCGAATTTTGTTACAGGAGATTCCGACGAAATGCTTCGATGATCATATTTACGGGAAAAATAGGGACGACATCATGACAACGCTTAAATCGGATATTTCTAATAAAACATGGGAAGTCAAGTTGGATGGCTCAAGATTCACTGATGGATGGAAAGATTTCTCCAAGGACCATGACTTTCGTATTCGGGATTTCTTAGTTTTCCGTCACGAAGGTGACATGGTTTTCACGTCACTGGTTTCGGAGATGATATGTGTAATCTACAATATGCATCATCTATATCATCACCATTCGTAGAAGTAGGGTCATCTTCTTCTAGTCAGAGGATTTTCATGGTACCAGTCACGCGTTCAAATCTGGCCGTAGATGCAGTGGTAAGTGAACTCAAACCGACTTATTCGATTCATCAAATCTGGTCGTATATGCATTAGTTTGGCGTCGTTGTAAATTTATTCGGTTATCGTAGATACTTTCGATAGAGTTTGCGAGGTCGAGTGGTCTTTATGGTAAAGGAAGTAAGATTGATCTGATAATCAATTACGGACAGATTTGGGAGGCACATCTAAGATCCGTGAAACGCGGTGGCGCTAGCATCACCAAGGGTTGGATAAAGTTTTGTAACGATCATGGACTTAACGTGGGTTGTACCCTCAAAGTCAAACTGCACGCCGTTCATGATTTATCTTTTCTACGGTTTTCCCCTCTATCAAGCCTACAATCAACATAGATTGAATTCCGTTGTTTTTGATTGCTTTGAACCTCATTTGAACAACAAAATTCATGTTTGTATTTGGTTGGTTTTTTTACTATTATTCAATTGAATGTATTATTTTTAGTATCGATATTTTTGTGAATTTACTATTATTGTAACAAGAGTCGCAGAAGGTCCAAGGATGTAGGGGACAAAGGGTCGCAGAGGTACAAGGGTCGTAGAGGTCCAAGTGGTCGCATAGGTACAAGGGTCGAATGGAGACAAGGGTTGAAGGGAGACAAGGGTCGGAGGGGGACAAGGGTCGCACGGTTCAAAGGTTTACTATTTGATTATGGAAGATGTAATTTGGTATATTGTTCTTTTTTTAACAGTTTATTCATATTATTTGTAAATATTTTTTTTTGGGAATGGATAATTCAACTTTGTATATTGTTATTTTTTTAAATTATTCATATTATTTGTAAAAACAATTTTAATAATAAAGTGTAAAGGGTCGCATGGGTCCAATGGTCGCAGAGGTACAAGGGTCACACCATTTGTCCCTTGCAAACCTTTTACCTAGGGGTGTAAAATGAGCTATCGGCTCACGAGCCAGCTCTAGCTCGGACCATATTTAAGCGAGCCGAGCTGGGTATTTTCTAGATCGTTTAAAAAACGAGCTGACGAGCTGAGCCCAAAACGAGTCCGAGCTTAGACGAGCTGGCTCGCGAGCTGAATAAAAAATCATGTACAAAAATAAAATATTATCCTTTTTTGTATATCATATATAATGTTGTATATAATAAAACATAATATATTGTTTAAACATAGTATACTATTATAATGTATTTTTCCTTTTTCTAATAATTGATATAACAAAATAAAGAAACAATTTAGTAAAGTTACGAATGGTCGAATTTAGTACAATGATATTTTATACTTTTTATTCGAGAAGGTTATATTTTATTTAGTACAATGATATTTTATAACATTATGTTTGGATTAATGTTTTCATGTTTTCGATATTTTATTTGGTTCGTTTGATATTTTTATCATATATGATATTACAACTAATTCAAAATAATTAAACAGTCTGGCTCGCGAGCCAGCTCGTTTTTTGGCGAGCTAGAGACGAGCCGAGCTGAGCTGGGATTTTCCAGCTCGTTTAAAAAACGCGAGCTGAGCCGAGTTGAGCCGAGTCAGCTCATTTTACACCCTTACTTTTACCCGTTCGACCCTTGACCCTGCGACCCTTTTACCCGTTCGACCCTTTTACCCCTGTGACCCATGTGACCGTGTTGTCATGCCTTTTCGAATTCCATCTAACATCGATTCGATGTCATGTATTTTCGAATTCTAGTCGTTTCCTTTTTTCCAATCCATTTTCTCCTCTCATCATCTTCCATCCATTCTTTCCGAAAATGCCACATTTCCCTCATTTCTTCCGAGAGATTCTTGTGCAGCATCTATACTACCTTGTAATCTTCTTTTAAACACTCTGTCGGTATGTTACATGTAGAGAATGTAAAGATTTGACTTTGGTTTTCGTTTTTTGTTACAGGACATTCCGAAGATCATCTTTGATAAGTATATTTGCGGGAATACGAGGGACATCAACATGGCAATGATTAAATCAAATGCGTCTAACAGAACATGGGAAGTCAAGTTGGATGGCTCCAAATTCACTGATGGATGGATAGATTTCTACAACGACCAAAATATTCGTATTGAGGATGTCGTATTTTTCCGTCAAAAAGGTGACATGGTCTTTAACGTCACCAGGGCCACTCCTGATGAGAGGGTTTTCATTATACTAGTCTCGCGTTCAAATCTGGCCCTAGATTCATTGGTAAGTGACCTCAAATCGATTCATCATATATAATTTGGTTATTTATTCGACTTTTATTCATTTATACTAATGTAACTTGGTGATGTCGCAGACACTTCCGATAGGGTTTGCGAGGGAGAACGATCTTTGTCGTAGACGATGTCAGATAATGATGTACCTCGATTGCAGAATGTTTGATTATGAAACGTTCGATTTTTGGCTAGCAGCTTTAAGGCCCGTGAGTCGTGGTGGCGCTTGCATCAGAGGGGGGTGGAGACACTTTTGTGAAGAAAATGATTGAACGTGGGTTGTTCCCTCATAGTAGAAAAGTTCTCCATCGGAGGAGAATCTGTGTTTCGATTTATCAATAACTTCTTTTGATTTGAGTTGTATTTTGATTTCTTTTAACCTCCTTTTAACTTGAACTTCATTTGATCTTATGGATTTACTATTATTCAATTGTTAGTATCGTTGTTTTGTGGATTTACTATTATTGTAACAAGGGTACCAGATGGACAAGAGTCGAAGGGGGACTAGGGTCGCAAGAGTCTAAGGGTCGCTAGGGACAAGGGTCGCACAGGTCCAAGGGTCGCAAGCGACAAAGGTCGCACGGGCCAAGGGTCACGAGGGACAAGGGTTGCACGGGTCCAAGGGTCGCGAGGGCTCTCTGTGACACTTGTACCTCTGCGACCCTTTTACCTCTTTGACCCTTGGACCCCCGCGACCCTTTTACCCTCTTCGACCCTTGGACCCCTACGACCCTATCCTAAACCCTGCGACCCTTTGACCCCTTTGCGACCCATGTGACCCAGTGCAACAGTTTTTCTGCGGAACATGCTTAATTGCAAGCTTCTTTGTTGACAACAAACGATTTCAACCTATTGGCAGCAAATCTGATGCCGATTTCAAGCTACTCTCGCCGAATCTATCGTGATGTGGGAGAACAATTATTTTCACGTTCACGTCACAGTAGAGAGAGAAATCGAGGTGCTCTGGAGGAGAGAGAAAAATTGTCGATAAGGGTAATATGGAATTATCAGTATTATAAGTTTAGATTTGAAGTTGAAACTTTTTTTTTCAGGGAAGGATATTTTTGAAGTACTTTAGCGTTACGCGGGTATTTTTGAAATTCCCTCTGTTACCGGTGGTGGGTAATCCGAAAAATATGAAAATTTAAGTATTTCACATATTCTG
The DNA here is from genome assembly GCA_036759665.1 of Gynandropsis gynandra. Lineage (NCBI taxonomy): Eukaryota > Viridiplantae > Streptophyta > Magnoliopsida > Brassicales > Cleomaceae > Gynandropsis > Gynandropsis gynandra. The sequence goes on along the minus strand of CM071868.1, from coordinate 31,574,917 downwards.
AATCATTTTATCAAGTAAATATATATTTATAGATATTCGAAAAAATTTAAAATAATCTTTTTACTCTTCATCTTTTAATGCAAACGAAAAATCTTAAAACACTTGTCAATTTTAATCTTTGCCATTCTTTATCTCCTTTCATACGATACCTCTCTGCTCTCGGCCCTCCTTCCCACGGCTCCCTTTTATTGTCTTCTTTAATCTCCCCCCCCCCAAATCGTGTCGTGGCCTTTGGTCTCGTTGTCCTCCAATCCTCACGTCATCATCGCCTCTTTTTTTTTTTTAATTTATTAAAAAAATGCTTTCCCACATTGGAAAATAGAAAGTATTGATTACACTATATAAATGCTTTCCCAACTTAGCCATTTGAATTATGACATGGGCTTGGTGAGGGGTTTTGGAATGGGAATGAAAAAGGCTTATGGATATTTAACATAAATTAAATGTCAAAGATAGGGCCTTGGGGCTCTTGGAGTCTTTGATTAAATCCGAATTTACTTTTTAATCTTAAGTTTAATTTTTTCGGATTATGAACAGACGCAACTATTAAACGAAGAGACACAACCCTTCGGATTTGAATCGAAGAGACACAACCCTTCGGATTTGAACTGAAGAGACACAACCCTTCCATCAAACAATCACAACCTTATGAACAGTCATGACTGTTCAAGGTTAACCGAATTTTGGCTCCTAAGTGCTCTATAAATAGAGACTTGCCGTTGAAGAAACAATTAATCCGTTCTGTTCCCTTCTAATAAAAAAACAAAGTAGATTCGGCAGAATATAATTCTGTGATCATTGAATCCTCTAGGCGGAAACAAATTCTGTCTTAGGACACTGCTAGCAGGCCTCGATCAAACTTTCGGTATTTATATTTATTTTTTTCTGTTTCTAAGTTCATTGTATATTATATTATATTGATACTGTATAAAGGATTGTTCCTACAATCTAAGACAGAAATTTTTGTCTCGTCTTACTTCAGTAACTATGGAACAATCTATGTCGAAAAACAACCATGTTGAGAAACTTGAGAAGTTTCAGGGGAAAGATTTCAGGCGTTGGCAACAAAAAATGTTGTTATACCTGTCAAACCTTCGAGTCGCTTATGTACTCAATGCGATGGCTCCTGAACCTTTCACAGAAAGTGAAGGAGCGAGTCCTGAACAGAAGGCCGAAAGAGAAAAATCCATTCAAGGATGGAATGAGAATGAGTTTAACTGTAAAAACTACATTCTGAATGCTCTTGATGATTCACTGTACGATATATACGCTAAGTATAATACTGCACGTGAATTGTGGATGGCCTTAGACAAACAATATAAGACATAAGTGGCATCTTCAAAAAGATTCGTGACTGGTAAATTCCTAAACTTCAAAATGATCGATGGAAAATCGGTTGTCAAGCAAGTGGAGGAATTACAAGTCATTATTCACGAGTTAGATGAGGAAGGTATGACTTTACCATCTGCTTTCATAGTAAGTACTTTCATTGAGAAGTTACCTCCTTCATGGAAAGATTTTAAAACTTATCTCAAGCATATAACCGTGGATATGAGTCTTGAAGAGTTGGTTCTCAAACTCCGTGTTGAAGAGAACAATCGCATTGGTGACAAGGCAGACATGGCCGCCATGGAAGCAAACGCTAACATGGCTGAGATGAAGTCGAAGAGGAAAAAGTTTGGAAAGAAACGAGATACACATGTTGGAAATCTCGCCCCAAGGAAACAAGATTTCAAGAAAACTCTGAAAATAAGGGCTACTCTGAATTGTTGGGTGTGTGGAAAAGGTGGACAAAAAGCAAAGGATTGCTACCACAAGAAGACTCGGGCTGAAGGTAGTGGTTTTGCAAAAACCAACAATCAAGCAAATGTAGTCGAAAATCAATTCATTGCGGTTGTTGAAGCGAACATGGTCACCAACACAACATATTGGTGGATAGACACTGGTGCTACCATGCATGTATGTTCGGCTAGAGAATTGTTCTCCACATATCAAAAAATCGAAGATGGTGAAAATCTATACATGGGAAATGAAGCAATAGCAAAGGTCGAAGGCAAAGGAAAAGTCATCCTGAAATTTACTTCGGGAAAAGAACTTGTGTTAGGAAATATCTATCATGTTCCTTCTATTCGTAAGAACCTTGTTTCTGGTCCTGTTCTCAGTAACAAAGGTTTCAAATTAGTGTTTGAGTCGGACAAGTTTGTAATCTCCAAGGGAGGAATATTTGTGGGTAAGGGTTACCTAAATGAGGGACTCTTCAAGTTGAATGTTGTACCGAATGCTATTAATAAAAACACAGCCACAAGCGCTGCTTCTATGTATATGACCGAGTCATCATCTTCTTTATGGCATTGTAGACTAGGACATGTAAATTTCCGTTCCTTGCAAAAAATGGTAAATTTAGGTCTTTTACCAAAATGTTCAATGAATATAAAAGGGAAATGTGAGATTTTTGTGGAATCAAAGTACACAAATCATCCACATAAATCTGTAGAAAAATCAAATGAAATACTTGGTTTAATTCATTCAGATTTATGTGATTTCCAAGCAACTCCGAGTAGAGGAGGGAAAAATTATTATATAACATTCATTGATGATTGTAGTAAGTATTGTTATGTTTATTTGATAGTACCAAAGATGATTTGAGTATGTTCAAACAATACAAAGCGGAAGTTGAAAATCAACTTGACAAAAGAATAAAAATCTTAAGGTCAGATAGAGGTGGAGAATATCTATCCAAAGACTTTGCAGAATTTTGTTCTTCGCAAGGAATAATGCATCAAACAACTGCACCATATACTCCACAACAAAATGGAGTCGCTGAACGAAAAAATAGAACATTGAAGAATATGATAAACTCAATGTTGATAAGTTCCGGAGCACCAACAAATTTATGGGGTGAGGCAGTACTTACTGCGAATGATGTTCTAAATAGAATTCCTCATAAGACAAGCGATAAATCTCCATATGAGTTATTGAAAGGTCGATTACCAACGTATAAGACTATGAAAGTGTGGGGTTGTCTTGCGAAAGTCCAAATACCGTTACCAAAGAGAACAAAACTCGGACCAAAGACTGTAGATTGCATCTATATTGGTCCAGCAAAGAATAGTGCCGCTTATAGGTTTTTGGTTCACAACTCCGAAATTGAAGGCATAACTAGAAATTCGGTTATGGAATCTGCAGAAGCAGAATTTTTTGAAGGAGTTTTTCCTCTAAAGGATAAAACCTCATTCAAAAGAGTGCATGGACATTTGTCACAAGATGTTACTTCTTCAACATTTCAACAAGAAATGTTAGATATTAGAAGAAGTAAACGTGTGAGAACTGCCAAAGATTTTGGACATGACTTTGTGACTTATGTGTTAGAAGGAGAACCTCAAACATATAAGGCTGCTATGGAATCGACGGAAGCACCATATTGGAAAGAGGCAATCCAGGGGGAAATGGAATCCATTATGCACAACAATACGTGGAAATTGGTAGACTTACCTCCGGGTAACAAAACAATTGGGCATAAATGGATATTCAAAAGAAAAATGAAACCAGACGGAACTATAGAGAAGTACAAAGCTCGATTAGTAGCCAAAGGTTATCGACGAAAGGAAGGAATGGATTTCTTTGACACATATTCACCAGTGTCTAGAATTACCTCAATAAGAGCATTAATTGCAATAGCAGCAATTCACAATCTAGAAATCCACCAAATGGATGTGAAAACGATATTTTTGAATGGTGAATTAGATGAAGAGATCTACATGGATCAACCCGAAGGGTTCATTGTCAAAGGTCAAGAAAATAAGGTGTGTAGATTAATTAAGTCTCTACGGACTTAAACAAGCACCAAAACAATGGCATGAGAAATTTGATAATACATTATTATCAAATGGTTTCAAAATAAACGAATGTGACAAATGTGTTCAGCAGGTTTAAAATGGATATTATCCACTGAAATCTTCCAACGGAATCGTAACGACAAACTCTGTTGGTAGGTTTTAACGAATGACCATTACAATGTTTGCAATGGACATACGGATTGCACTACACGACATATCCTCCTGTGTTAGAAGGATATTGTGATGCAAATTGGATTTCGAACAACACGGATAGTAAGTCCACAAGTGGATATGTATTTACACTTGGTGGTGCAGCCGTGTCTTGGAAATCACCAAAACAAACCGTAACAACAAGATCTACGATGGAAGCAAAATTTATCGCTTTAGATAAAGCCGCTGAAGAAGCAGAATGGCTTAAGAACTTTTTGGAAGGAATAACGATATGGCAAAAACCTGTTACTGCCATTTGCATACATTGTGATAGTATGGCCGTCCTAACGAGAGCCAAAAACCAAATATACAATTGCAAATCTAGGCATATAAGGTGACGTCATAATACAATACGAGACTTGCTCAAGAATGGAATGATTTTCATTGATTATATAAAATCAAAAGAAAACTTAGCGGATCCGTTTACCAAAGGTCTTAATAGAGAGCAAGTTTTGTATACAGCGAGGGGAATGGGATTAAAGCCAATAGAATGAGTCATTACTTGGCGGAAACCTAACCTGGCAACATTGGAAATCCCATGGTCTAGGTTCAATAGGCAAACTAGTTAGGGAAGACTCAATAGTGACACACGCTACTATAACTATTCCTATGCTGAAGTGTGTATCCGTTGATGATTTAAGGGATGAATCTTTCGATTCTTAATGATGTTAGCGTCGTGGTAACAGATGATAGAAACAGACTATATCTAATTAGCATCACCTATACGAGACTGATGTGGGGTCGCCTCTATGATAACTGAAATGGCTAAGTTATCTAGAAGTCTCAGGAATGACGGATTTGTTCAGGACCAAAATGAACACAACCGTAAGAATTGAAATGTGTCGGGATGGTATATGTGACACTTGTTGACTTGATTTACTATGAAATGTAAGTAGTTCAAGACTTGAGTTCACTATCTTACTAAGTATATCCGACAAGTGTTCACAACGAAAGGTTCAAGTCCAAAAGAAAACTTTTCGTATTTATACCAAACCTGTGAGAAATAATACCTTATTTTCTAATCAAATGTGGGGTATTATTATAGTTTGATTAGAAAATGTGGGGTATTATTAGAAAAATTAAGAGGGCATGTGAAGGGACATAGTCCCACATTGGAAAATGGAAAGTATTTATTACACTATATAAATGCTTTCCCATCTTAGCCATTTGAATTATGACATGGGCTTGGTGAGGGGTTTTGAATGGGAATGAAAAAGGCTTGTGGACATTTAACATAAATTAAATGTCAAAGATAGGGCCTTGGGCCTTGGGTCTCTTGGAGTCTTTGATTAAATCCGAATTTACTTTTTAATCTTAAGTTTAATTTTTTCGGATTATGAACAGACGCAACTATTAAACGAAGAGACACAACCCTTCGGATTTAAATCGAAGAGACACAACCCTTCGGATTTGAATCAAAGAGACACAACCCTTCGGATTTGAACTGAAGAGACACAACCCTTCCATCAAACAGTTACAAAGAGACACAACCCTTTGAATTTGAACCGAAGAGACACAACCCTTCGAATTTGAACCGAAGAGACACAACCCTTCCATCAACAGTCACAACCTTATGAACAATCATGACTGTTCAAGGTTAACCGAATTTTGGCTCCTAAGTGCTCTATAAATAGAGACTTGCCATTGAAGAAACAATTAATCCGTTCTGTTCTCTTCTAATAAAAAAAACAAAGTAGATTTGGCAGAATATAATTCTGTGATCGTTGAATCCTCTAGGTGGAAACAGATTTTGTCTTAGGACACTGCTAGCAGGCCTCGATCAAACGTTCGATATTTATATTTATTTGTTTTTGTTTCTAAGTTCATTGTTTATTATATTATATTGATATTGTATAAAGGATTGTTCCTACAGTCCTTAGTTCCTATTCATCTTGTTGTCTCAGTGTATATAATTTTATTTTAACCATTTGTTTTGTTAAATACATATATGAGCGAAAGACAATATTGTTAGAAATTTTATTCTAACGTTGATTCATATAAATATAAGTATTTGATAATTGTTATTGAGGTACACACGGTGATGATCAGTGTCGTATTGAAGAGACAATTATCGGGTGAAAATCCCTCCGTGCCATTCCGCAATTATAGAAATCTAATGATGGTTTTGTGATTAATTAAAACTTGAGGATTTATTGTAATTAATGAGAATTTAAAGGGTATGTAACAAAAGACATGTCTTTCAGGACATGTCTTTTCATTATTACAAAAATGTCTTAATACCCTTTGAATTTAATGCTTATGGTAACAATAATCACAGAACAAAACACAAAAAAACAAAAGAAACTCTCTTATATCATCAAAGAGAAATTGGAGGAGATTTCGGAGGAATAGACATTGGAGAAAAGAAAAGAAAAGATCCACCGAATACAAATCATGGAAAATTCAAGTAAGTATAATTTATTAATTATTATTTGGTTGATTTAATTTCCTATTAGAATGTCGATAATTAATTCCGCATTTAGGATTATCGAATTTTTCTTACAATTGGTATCAGAGCCTACTAATAGGATTAAGTCACCAGGTTAAAATTTATTGATGAAATCTAATTTTAACAAAATACAGAATTAAATATTTTAGATTTTACGTATGGTTTTGTTAACATGAGATCAATGAATATTTTTTGTGTTCAATTAAATTCAAGGTCACTTTACGGGTTTGAAATAATAATTAAAAAAAAAGAAGGATTGTTTCACTGTAACAATCCAAAAACCACCGACCATTGAAACCTCTAACTAGGGGTGTAAAATGAGCCGTCGGCTCGCGAGTCAGCTCTAGCTCGGACCATATTTAAGCGGAGCTGGGTAGGTATTTTCTAGCTCATTTAAAAAACGAGCTCACGAGCCGAGCCCAAAACGAGTCCGAGCTTAGACGAGCTGGCTCGCGAGCTGACGAGCCGGCCCCCCGGGCGAAAAAAAAACCGCTCGTTTTTTGGCGAGCTAGAGGCGAGCCGAGCTGAATTAGGATTTTCCAGCTCGTTTAAAAAACGAGCCGAGCTGAACCAACTCGTTTTTTGGCAAGCTGAAGGCGAGTTGAGCGAAGCTGAGCCGAGCCAGCTCATTTTACACCCCTGCCTCTAACTTTAAGCCTTTCAACAGAGCATTAAAACCATGGTTTCTTGCTCAAACCATCGACACAAAAAAAAACCACCGATTTGCTGTTGGTTTGCGGCGAATCGCTTGCCGTTTGTTGATTTGCGGCGAATCAATTTTGCGTTTTCTCGGTGGGTTTATCGGTGAGTTTCGAACCGATTCGTCGTACCGTTTCCTATCACCGCCGTGTGGGGTTTATGGTGGATCGGTCCTCCGAATTTGGCATCTCGGGGTAAACAGACGGAAACGCGAAAACGCGATTTGGGTTATTTCGGGTTTTGGTATTTCGAAGCAAATCGACGAAGTGTTCGGAAATCAGTCGCACGACGGTTGTTTTCTCGAAATTTCGGTGGTTCCGAATCAAACACGAACGGGTAGAATAGTGTTCGTCACTGTTTAAATTTCTTAAGGTTGAGGGTGATACATACATGTGTATGTATCTATATAAAAAAAATAATAATAATAATAAAATGAAGGGGTGGATTCGAACCGTCCCCAAGGAGGAGCATGTCTCTACCACTAGGCTACGTACAAATTTGTTACATATACGACATATTTAATATATGGATAAGATATACGGAAATAAGACAATAAATGAAATAACGGTTAGGCAAGATTCGAACCCGGGTTAAATGCAATGTTGGTATGGCATAGCCACTGGGCCATGTTCATATTTCATTAAATAAACGATAAGGTCCTAAATATATTCACATACGGAATTCTAAGTATGTCGATCTTTAAGGTCATGTAATTTAATTCATTAATTTTAAGTGAGTGCGTTAGTCACCAAAGTGGCCCACTCGAGTTAATTAATGATTTAAATTATTTATATAAATGTTTAACTTCATAATGACATTTAAGAATGATGATAAACATTTATAGTTATTAACATGTAGTTATATGGTTACCCAAAGGTAGATCTTACTCATGTTAAATAACAATTGAAGTAGATTATGAACTTTGTTTAATTAACATATGATGTACATCCAAAGATGACTTATATGTTAATGTAACTTTGTGATTAATCTTATATAAGTTGTTTGATGATTGTGTTTAGATTCTGCCCAAAGGTGAATTTAAATACAATATTTTAGTATAAGTAATATAGTCTGAATAATTTTCTGAATTCAAAGCAAATTAAATGTGAGATGTGATCATTTTTTAGTGGTCTCCACTATGTTAAGTATGACTGCCAATGGTATAAAATTTAATGGACATAATTATGACGACTGGATTGAATATGTGAAGCTAAATGCTGGCCTTTTGGAACTCGATTCAGCTCTCATTAT
>CM071868.1:31548111-31565947 GCA_036759665.1 Gynandropsis gynandra | reverse complement strand
TCAAAAATTTGGATATTGATCTTGGTGAGTGTGTGTTAGTTGAGTTCATGTTGAAATCGTGAAAAGGTGATGATTTCAAGTAATTTTGGAGAACTTACAACCAACTCAAAGAAAAATGGTCTCTTTCAGATACCAAGGTCATGCACATGCAACAGGAGGCAAGGCAAAAGAAATACCTTAATTTCAAGTTTCCTCAAGCCAATTTTGCTTATCGTGGTCATACAAATGTTGGTTCAAGTAGCGTTAAAACTCCAAGTAAGAAATGAAAGAATAAAGGTAAACAACCAATCCGATAAAGAAAGAAGATGTCGGAAAGATTCTAAAATGTTTCGTTTGTAACAAACCTGGGCACAAAAAGACTTATTGTCTAAAACTGAAGGCTTTACTTGAAAAACGAGCTATACATTTCGTTTCAGTATGCTTCGAATCAAATCTGATTGAAGTACCTTCTAATACTTGGTGGCTTGATACTGGTGCGACCACTCATGTGTCTAATATTATACAGGGTTACCTAAATCTCCAACGAATGCCGGAAAGTGAAAGCTTTCTATTTATGGGAAACCGGATGAAAGCTAGAGTTGAAGGTGTCGGGACATATAGAATCGTGTTAGATACGGGCTATTGTCTGGATCTAGAAAACTGTTTATATGTTCCCGATTGTTCTAGAAATCTTGTTTCCGCTTCAAGGTTGGATGTATTAGGTTTTGAATTTAAGATTGGACATGGTTGTTTTTCATTGTATCGTGGTAAAAACCTATGTGGTACTGGTTTATTATCAGATACTTTGTATTGTTTCAATCTAAGTTCTAAATTTATTAATTCCCTGTTTCATATTTTGACTGAACATGATGTTGGTATGAAGAGGAATGCACTTAACGAGTCTTCCGCTGACTTGTGGCATAAAAGACTCGGTCATATATCCAAGGAGAGGATTATGAGACTAATTAAAACTAATGTTTTGTCTCAATTGGATTTTACCGATTGGAATGATACTTGTGTGGATTGCATTAAGGGTAAGCAAACCAAACATGTGTCTAAACATACTGCCACAAGGAGTAGCGGATTACTCGATTTAATACATACAGATATTTGTGGTCCTTTTGATGTACCGTCTTGGGGTGGTGAAAAGTATTTCATCACCTTCATTGATGATTACTCTAGGTACTGTTACCTTTATCTACTGCATGAAAAGTCTCAATTTGTTGATGTCCTTGAGACATTCATTATGGAGGTTGAGAGACAGCTAAATAGAAAGGTTAAGGTAATACGTTCCGACAGAGGTGGTGAATATTATGGAAAGACATCAGAAGTTGGACAAATTCCAGGTCCATTTAAGAAACTTCTTGAGTCTAAGGGCATTTGTGCGCAGTATACAATGCCCGGCACGCCACAACAAAATGGCGTTGCAGAAAGGCGTAATCGTACATTGATGGAAATGGTTAGGAGTATGATGAGTAATAGTTTTGTACCTATTTCATTGTGGATGTATGCATTGAGGACAGCTGCATACATATTGAATAGGTTACCTAGTAAAGCAGTTCCTAAGACACCTTACGAATTGTGGACATCTAGGAAACCTAGTTTAAGACATCTTCACGTATGGGGCTGTCAAGCCGAAGTGAGGATATATAATCCACATGAAAAGAAATTGGATTCCAGAACCATTAGTGGTTATTTTATTGGATATCCAGAAAGGTCAAAAGGTTATAGATTCTATTGTCCTAACCATAGTACGAGAATTGTAGAGTCTGGGAATGCTCGCTTCATTGAAAATGGCGAAATCAGTGGGAGTGTGGGAGTACGTGATATCGAGATAAGAGAGTCATTGATGGACCAAAATCCATCAAGTGATTCATCTTATGTTGATGTTCCTATTATTGTAGTACAGCCAAAGGGCGTGAATATGGAACAACAACAAATGGATACTCCACACCTAGTTACCGACGCCATTGTTCAGGAAGAGCAAGAAAATGTTCAAGCAAATGAACAAGTGCAACCTCAAGAAGGAATAGCTTTGAGGAGGTCTACTAGAGATAGAAGACCAGCTATTTCAAATGATTATATGTGTTATGCACTTGAACATGAAAATGACTTGAGCATGAATGATGACCCGATCTCTTTTGACCAAGCCATGGGTAGTAGAAATTCTGACAAATGGTTGATGGCCATGAAGGAAGAGTTGAAATCTATGGATGACAACAATGTTTGGGAACTGACGGAATTGCCGAAGGATTCTAAAAGAGTTGGTTGTAAATGGGTCTTTAAGACCAAACGAGACTCTAAGGGCAACGTCGAGAGGTATAAAGCCAGACTTGTCGCCAAAGGTTACACTCAAAAGAATGGTATTGACTACAAAGAGACTCCGGTTCCGGTTTCTAGAAAGGACTCTTTAAGGATTGTCATGGCTTTGGTGGCTCATTTTGATCTTGAGCTTCACCAAATGGATGCAGCCTTTCTCTTTCTCAATGGAGATTTAGAAGAAGAGGTATATATGGATCAACCTCAAGGTTTTGAGACCACAAGTAGAAGCAATCTGGTATGTAAGTTGAAGAAATCTATCTATGGATTAAAACAAGCTTCTCGACAATGGTACTTGAAGTTCAATGATACTGTATTGTCATATGGGTTTGTAGAAATGACCGTTGATCGGTGTATCTACATAAAGATTGTAGGAAGCAAGTTTATAATCCTAGTATTGTATGTAGATGATATTCTTCTTGCCGCCAATGATCGTGGATTATTACATGATGTTAAGGATTATCTTTCTAGTAACTTTGAGATGAAAGATATGGATGAGGCTTCCTATGTGATCGTAATAGAAATATTTCGAGACAGATCACAAGGAATTTTGGGATTGTCTCAAAAGGCTTATATCGACAAAGTTTTAGAAAGATTTAAAATTGAATCATGTTCACCAAGTCCGGTTCCCATACAGAAAGGGGATCGTTTCAGTCTATCCCAATGTCCTAAGAATGACTTAGAGCGTAAGGAAATGGATGACATTCCTTATGCCTCTTTAGTCGGAAGTTTGATATATGCTCAGACTTGTACTAGACCGGATATCAGTTTTTCGGTTGGTATGTTGGGTCGTTACCAATCAAATCCCGGACAATTTCACTGGAGAGCTGCAAAGAAAGTTTTAAGATATCTACAAGGCACCAAGGATCACATGCTCACATATAGAAGAACTAGCAATCTTGAGATTGTTGGTTATTCAGACTCAGACTATGCCGGATGCTCGGATACTCGTAAATCGACATTCGGTTATTTGTTCCTTCTAGCTAGGGGAGCTATTTCATGGAAGAGTGGTAAGCAGTCTGTCATTGCTACTTCCACTATGGAGGCCGAATTTGTAGCGTGCTTTGAAGCTACAGTTCAATCGTTGTGGTTGCGCAATTTTGTTCATGGTTTAGGCATCGTCGGTACCATAGCTAAACCGATGAACATATATTGTGATAATGCGGCAGCTGTATTCTTCTCGAAGAACGATAGATACTCCAAGGGTGCCAAACATATGGATTTAAAATATCTATCGGTTAAAGAAGAAGTGCAAAATCAAAGAGTTCAAATTGTGCATATTGGCACCAATGATATGATCGCGGATCCGTTGACTAAAGGACTAGCTCCAAAGATCTTTCTTGGCCATGTTAGTGAAATGGGAGTAGTCGCGAAGTCCTTGTATTGCTGACGATTATACATGTATGAATATAAGTCTTGCACATTGAAGTTTATTTGAACTCTAGATATCAATATAAGTTTTGATTTTGCTTATCTATGAATCATATTTCAGTTATGCATATTTGTTATGATTATAGATACTTAGTCTTTGTTTAAAGACATTGTGGGATAAGATAATTTTGGATATCAATCTTATCAAATTACAGTTAATTGAATTATATTGATTTGTGATACATGGAAGGAATCGGGACGTTTTGCCAGGCCCGTGACCGCCATGATTCGGTCAATTAATTCTTATAAAGTTGTGACTCGTATATAAGATCATTTAAGTGAGCTCAACGATTTTATATACTTGTCATATATGAATCAAGTGGGAGAATGTTAGAAATTTTATTCTAACGTTGATTCATATAAATATAAGTATTTGATAATTGTTATTGAGGTACACACGGTGATGATTAGTGTCGTATTGAAGAGACAATTATCGGGTGAAAATCCCTCCGTGCCATTCCGCAATTATAGAAATCTAATGATGGTTTTGTGATTAATTACAAATTGAGGATTTATCGTAATTAATGAGAATTTAAAGGGTATGTAACAAAAGACATGTCTTTTAGGACATGTCTTTTCATTATTACAAAAATGTCTTAGTACCCTTTGAATTTAATGCTTACGGTAACAACAATCACAGAACAAAACACAAAAAACAAAAGAAACTCTCTTATATCATCAAAGAGAAATTGGAGGAGATTTCGGAGGAATAGACATTGGAGAAAAGAAAAGAAAAGATCCACCGAATACAAATCATGGAAAATTCAAGTAAGTATAATTTATTAATTATTATTTGGTTGATTTAATTTCCTATTAGAATGTCGATAATTAATTCCCCATTTAGGATTATCGAATTTTGCTTACACTCCATCGTAGAAACTTTGAACCGTTTTTTGTATGTTAGTATTTTTATATTTTTTATAGATATGAGTATTCACGAGTATTAAAATTTATAGAGATATGTAATCGAATTTTGAGTATACACGTTTTGCAAGTTTGAGTTCGAATAGTACATTATATTACTCTGGCGAGAGCATGATTAATCCAGATTCAGATACCTATTAGCTCGCGGGAATTCACGAGTGTTCAACCCTACAAAATCATTAAATTATTATAAAAAATAAAAAAAATTAAAAAATAAAAAAATCTTATAACTAATTATTTGGAGGAAATAAAGAGTTATAATTTTATTAGCATAATGTGCAATCAACATTCAGTTATATTATATAATTCATTACGGTATTGTAAAAGCTTTTGTGAGAAAATAACATTTTAATTAGATTGGTTAATATAAATAAATCTATATATAAATACCTGAATAATTGGTGGCTTCTGGTGGTGAAGCCTGGGGCTGGGCACGGGTCGGGTACCCGGATTTTTGATGGTACCCGAACCCGAATCCGAACCTGGATGGGTAAGCGTATTATTACCCGAACCCGAGGGGTTCGGGTACCCGGGGTTCGGGTACTCGCCAAAAACACCGGGTACCCGCGGGTATCCGAATCCGTGCCCAGTTTAGGGGGCGTCGCACGGCCGTCCGTTTCCGTCCAGTCACCGAGGGGAGACGATGCCAACACGTCGCTCGTAGCTCGTCGCCTTGGCCGTCAGCTCGTCTCTCATCACCCGTCGCCTTGGCCGTCAGCTCGTCTCTCATCACCCGTCGCCTTGGCCGTCAGCTCGTCTCTCATCACCCGTCGCCTTGGCCGTCAGCTCGTCTCTCATCACCCGTCGCCTTGGCCGTCAGCTCGTCTCTCATCACCCGTCGCCTCTTCTGCTTAGCCATCCACGTCGTTTGTTCACAGTGTTTTGTCAGTATTGCTGCTGTTTATTTCCAGGATTTTATTAGTATTGCAATCTTTGTTTGAGGCACCATGGAATTCGATAAAGAAGAAAATGATTCATTGACTTCGGTCATCTCAGCTTCTGTTCCAGTTACTCAAATCACACCTCTTGCTTTACAGTCAACTCAGCTGACTTCGGTCATCTCAGCTTCTGTTCCAGTTACTCAAATCGCACCTCTTGCTCTACAGGGTGCTTCAACTCAGCCAGGTGATGGATTGGTGTTGTAATTGTTAGGTCTAACTCCTGTGAACCCAAGTGCTTCTCCCAGAGAGGAGAGGGAGGGAGAAGAGATCTGCGGCGTGGAGCAGAGAAGAGAGGGAGGGAGAAGAGGTCTGCGGCATGGAGCAGAGAGGAGAGGGAGGGAGAAGACAGGGAGGCGCCGTAAGTTAGGGATGAAAAATTTTAGGTCAGATGGCATTTTTGTAAATACTTCAATATATATGACTAAATATATATATATTTATATACATATATTCGGGTACCCGCGGGTACCCGTTTTAGTTATTTTGAAACCCGAATCCGAACCCGAACCCGCGGGTAATGAGATTTCATTACCCGAACCCGAACCCGAACCCGCGGGTTCGAATAATTTTACGCGGGTTCGGGTCGAGTTTCGGGTCGGGTCGTTTTCGGGTAATTTGCCCACCCCTAGTGAAGCCACCAAACCAATGTATCTGGTTAAGTAAATCTAAGTATTGAATTTTTATTTTTTTTTTTTTGTATCAAAAGAAATGCGTGTTTATAAGACTACACAATATTAGTAAATTAGTAAATCTAGTAGCAGATAGTTCATAGCTTAGTTTCAAACATAATAACCAATTAAACAAATAAAGAATCTAATAAATGATACCTTATCTCTTACATTTCAATAAGTAGAATCTTTTCACCGGCATAATACCTTGTTGGAATGACATTCAAGACATTGAACCTCATTATCTTGATAAAGACCTGAATTTTTATTGATGTGTCAAGTTAATGAAATTTTCTTCTATATATTTGACACTGAACTCCATATTTTACATATGGATGTCTGGTTTTCTATCTAAATCTTATAGTGAACTTCAACATTTATCAGACATGGATAGAAAACTAATAGAGAGTAATCAATGGGTTGCAATAACATTCGTTACCATTCGTTTTAACAATCTCATATAGGTAATAAGTACCCTAAAGATAAATGTTGGTTCGAAGCAATAACTAACCCATATATATATATATATATATATATATATATCTTAATAACTCACCTAGATAAACATTTGTTACAATCTTATAACCTGCAACTATAAACCCAAATGAGACGATTTGTATTTTTCTAAATACAAGAGTTAGTACTTTGTGCAACATCAGACTCCTTCATACTTTTTTACTAATGTTCAATTTGCATCGTGCTTTGATTCAGGGGTCAGTAAGTGAAATACTAGTCAATCGTTTCAAAAGTTTTTTCCAAAGAGGGCGATGTCGTTCAATTTGAAGGGTTTGATATTTTTTCCACCGAAGCCAATTTCAAATTAACAGATTTGAAAAATATTATGTTTAACAATTTCGACTAAGCTAACCAAAGTATGCGAAAAATCCATAACAATCACGAAAAAAATATTTTGACGCTAAACATATAACGAATTATATGCTTTGGTCAACCAAAATGTTTATTTTCCAAGTTATATATTTTTGTTAATTTGCACAAGAAGAATATGCTTTTATAAAAATTATTTAATAGTAATCTGGCATTGAAAGGTAATATTTTTTTAAATTGTTTGTTTATATATATTTAAATATGTATAATAGAATGTATTTTTTTTCATTTATCCATGTTATGTTAATGTGTTATCAACAAATTGTTTTTGTTTCCTGTGTGTATATCTACATTATATATATATATATATAACAAAATGAAAATTATGCAGCATACATGTCTATAGCTATATATATGGAAAATAAAATGCATATTATACTTATACATTTTTATAGAAAAGTTTGCAAAAACAGTAATACTTATATATATATTGTATTGTTAATTTTTCTAACAGTGTTAAAGATAGTTTTTACGATGATGTTAACAACATTAATACAGTCAACAATATTGTAAAGTTAGTTTTTTTATTTATTTTGGAGTTTTATGACTATATAACAAAGTCAGATCATAAGATAAATTTAGAAATGGTAAAATTCAATAATTTTGTGTTTTGTTGATTGTAACATTTTTTAACCAAATAGGAAGCTGAATTTTTTTTAATTGCACGAAATTATTGATGTGCTTACCAACAATGATTGGAGTTGTATAGCGTGTGCAAAATCCCAAAGAATATGAAGAGAACAACAAATTTCCTATTTTGTAGCTATTTCCATGACCTAACACCATTAGGGTTACGAGGTTTTAATTGAATTAATTTTTTTATGCATAACTTGAGTTTGGTAGTAACAAATTTAGGTGTAATTTTTACACTATAGATTTGATGGTAATATTTTTCAAGTTTATATTGGAATTGGTCATTGATGATGGAAATGAAATTACACAATTTGTTGTTTTTGTTGTGAAATCTCAAAGTTTACTTCAGACTTTATTGATAAAGAAGAATGATTTACTCATCCTTTTATGTAAAAGAATGATTTTTATTTCTTTCTATATTATAAGTCTAACGATAATTTCTATTAAGGACGAAGGCGAAGTTTAGTTGTTCCTTAATGCTTCAAACATTGTAGGGATGAGTTTTACCTTTCAAATTAAAATGATATCATACAATTTTACATTCAATCACAAAATTTAATGGGTTCATGTATGTTTGCCGAGAAAACAATAGGTGGGGAAGGTGTATATGTGCCTAAGATATGTTCACTAATTTTTTATGCTATCTTGGTATGAATTTCTGTCATATTAAAAAATGTGGATTTGTTGTCTCCTACAATTGATGATAAAACAAATGAAACAAAATCATTGGACATGATGTTAATTCAATAAGGAAGAAAGCGGATCATGGAAAGAGAATTGGAATAATGTGATTACAAGGATTATAAGTTTATATTTGTGTTTAATTTTTTATAATAACTTTTTGAAGTTTTTTTTGTGTGATTATCTTTAATTATTTAGTTTATTTTTGTAAAAGTTTATTTTTTAAAATGGCATCGTTTTTCTTATTTTGCATCCTTTTTAAGTACAAAAGTTTATCAGAAATAACTACCTAAATAATATACAACAACACAAAACAAAAGAACAAAAATAAGAAATATTGCGAAATATCAGTGTGGTGCTTGAAGTTGGAAACTTTTCTGCAATAGTCTAACATTACATAAGTGATATGATCATGAACAGTATCGAGGATCTCGAGCGTGAGGAGGACGAATTAACATTACAAGAAGGTCTCATGACCCGTGCTAAGGCAAAAAAAGAGGACGCGACCCGTGCTGAGGCGAGAGAAGAGGACGTGACTCATCCTAAGGAGAGAAAGGCGGACGCGACCCATCCTAAGGAGAGAACGGATGATGCTAGTCCGTGACTCGTGCTAAAGCTAGAGAGGAGAATGCCTTAACCATACCAGTAGGTCCCGTGACCTAAGCTAAAACTAGGATGTTCAAGGAAGTTATCGTCGGATTACTCGCGGCCGTGCGGCTTCAAGACGCGTGCTCGAGTCCACTAGGAAGCTCCAACATCCGAGTCATACTACATGTCGAACCTCAACTTGTAACGATAAAAAATTAGGGCAAGTGTGTCGTGTGTGCTCTTTTCCCACCGTTGGTTTTGTCCACGTTGTTTTCCAACGGTGGGTTTTTAACGACGCCACGACTCACTTCCGCCCCCCTAATTGTTGACTCGAAACTTCATACGTCAATCGTATCGAAGTACTTTATCATTACATTTATTTTGAATTTTAAATTTCTGTTCATTTAATTTACAAGCCTTGAATGGCTTGCATGCATTTATGGTGGCATTGAAGTCTTGCATGATTTCTTTCTTCTTATGGCCGACCATCCCCCTTGTAGAACTCAATCTTCCATCTATTCGAATTTTGAATTTTCTCTTTGAGAAATCTCCATTGTTGGTGTGTAAGATCCAGCACCGTTGGTGAGTAATATCCAACACAAGTTCGTTCTTCTTGGTGCGTAATATCCTCGATGACGATCTTCGGTAAATTGAGGGCTTTCCGCAAGTCTCGTGCGACCTATCATTCCACACGCCTTGTGTAGAGAAGTCTTCCGGCTCGGCTGCAACAAGGATTATCCGTCACTACCTTCGTTTTAGAGTGTCGATTCAACGAGGATTGCATCTACTGGTATCAGAGCTCGCTCTAGAAAATGTTGGTTCATCTTTTCAGCTGTTTGGTTGTTTATAGACCGGTAGCTAATTGATTGAACCGTATGCATTTTCTGTTCGTTTATTACGTATCGTTTGTCGTTTATGCGTTTGTGCTACAAGTATTGGCTACTCGTGTGCTACGTGTACTGCTTGTGGGCTGCTCTCGTATGTTACGTGTGTAGGTTATCCGTTGTGGTTGTTGTGCATATATTCATCGAAGCGCAATAGAAGAAAGTGGTGTAGAAACCAGTTGAGTAAAAATTTAGGCCCGACCAAGAGTAAATCCTACTTTTAATCAATGATAAAGGATTCAGCAAGAAGAAGACAATAACTATTATGAACGAGCCAGTTAATCTTCTTCTCGAAGTAGTCAAAGACGACGCCGAACGGTGCGGGAACAAGGGACAATCCGAGGCACGACCTTGCTGGTCTTAAACTCAAGATCCCTCCGTTCCATGGCAAAAGCTGGTCCGGATGCTTATTTGGAATGGGAGAAGAAAATTGAACTCGTATTTGGTTGCCAACACTACACCGAGACCAAGAAGGGTAGGGTCGTTGTAACGGAGTTCTACGATTATGCTTTGATTTGGTGAGATCAATTTAGTGACTTCTAGGCGACATAATGGAGAGAAACCGATAGAGACATGGCTGGAAATGAAAGCTATAATGCTTAAGCGGTTTGTTCTGAATCACTGTCATCGAGAGCTACATAAAGCAATTCTAATCGAGCAACAACTCAAAAGGAAAAGAATCTCTCGTTCTAACTTTGGGGCTGAAAAACTCAGTTTTTAACGGGATGAAAAGCCGACTTATCTTAGGAATGACAAGTCTCCCCCAACAGCAGAAGACGAGGTAAACATGGTTCCAATGGTTCAAGGAGACAAAGGACAAGTCGATGCCACTACATTGAGAGCTCGGGACATGAAGTGCTTTGAGTATCAAGGAAAGGGTCATCATGCGAATGAATGTACAAACAAGAGATCTATGATTATTCGTGAAGATGGCAAGATTGAATTCGAGGCCGAAGAATCTGAATCTTCGACCGAGAAGTATGAAGAAGAACGCGTACTAAAGGCATCGAACTTCTACGCTAAATTGGGTGAGATAAAAAATCTCTTAACTCTAGTCAATTGACTTCATTATTCGTGTTAAAGGAAGCTCTTCGAGCTTGACTAACCTTACACCGGTGCTGCCAAGTAAGATCACATTTTTAGTGCAGAATTATGAAGAAGTTTTTCTCGAAAACAATCCTGCGGGATTACCTCCTATACGCGGCATCGAACATAAAATCGACTTCATCCCCGGAATCCCACTTCCAAATTGGCTAGCTTACCGCACCAACCCGGTAGAGACCAAGGAGTTGTATGCGCTTGTGAGAGCATTGCAAACATGGCAGCATTACCCGTTGCCGAAAAAGTTTGTTATATATACCGTCACAAATCGATCAAATACTTAAAGGGTTAGAATAAACTCAGCAAACGATGCGCGAGGTGGGTCAAATTCATCGAAACATTTCCTTACGTCATCAAGTACAAGCAAGGTAATGAAAATGACGTATCGGACTCACTATCCTGAAGGTACGCTTTGCTAACTACTTTAGATGCTAAGCTTCTAGGATTTGAACAACTTAAAAAAATATATGCATGATTTGGAGTTCGGAGAAGTGTACAAAACGAGTGAAAATTTTGCATCAGGGCGTTACTTTTAACAAGATAACTTTCTGTTTTATGATAATCGATTGTGCGTGCCTATCTGCTCTATGCGAGAATTGTTTATTAGAGAAGCCCATGGGTGTGGTCTTATGGATCATTTTGGGATTGCGAAAACACTTAAGATATTACAGGATAACTTCTACTGGTCGAACATGAAGAGGGACGTTGAGCGAATTTGCGAAAGATGCATCACGTGCAAACAAGCTAAGTCTAAAGTTCAACCTCACGGTTTGTATACCACTTTACCTATCCCGACTCACCCTTGGACTGATATATCTATGGATTTTGTGATTGGGTTGCCTAGGACTAAGACTGGAAATGCTTCAATCTTTGTGGTTGTAGACAGATTTTCTAAAATGTCACATTTTATAGCATGCCACAAAACGAATGATGCAATGCACATAGCCGATCTTTTCTTTAAGGAAGTAGTCAGGTTGCATGGGATACCTAGGACGGTAGTTTCTGATCGGGATACAAAGTTCCTTAGTCATTTCTAGAAAACTCTATGGTCTAAGCTAGGAATTAAGTTATTGTCTTCCACGACGTGTCATCCCCAAACTGATAGTCAAACCGAGGTAGTTAATCGAACCTTAGAAACTCTTTTGCGTGCAATTTTTAAAAAGAACTTGAGAACGTGGGAAGAATGTTTACCGCATGTTGAATTTGCATATAATCATATTGTACATTCTGCTTCCAAATATTCATCATTTGAAATCGTTTATGGGTTCAACCCTGCCTCACCTTTGGATCTAATGTTGTTACCTTTGAGTGAACAAGTTAGTTTAGACGGAGAAAAGAAAGCTACAATGGTACAACAGATCCACGAGAAGGCTAGGAAGAACATAGAGGAGAAAACAAAACTCTATGCGAAACAAGCAAACAAAGGACGAAGGCGAATGATTTTTGAACCCGGTGACCAAGTGTGGGTTCATTTGTGAAAGGAGAGTTTCCCGAACAAGAGAAAACCAAAGTTGATACCTCGAATCGATGGACCCTTCACAGTGACCAAGAGAATCAGCAACAACGCTTATCAACTCGATTTGCAAGGTAAGTATAATGTGAGTTCCAATTTTAATGTTATTGATTTAGTGCCTTTTGCCACAGATCAAACAGATTTGAGGACAAATCCTTTTCAACAGGGAGGGGATGATATTATCATGGACAACGTCAAGGATCCCGAGCGTGAGGAGCACGCCTTAACATTACAAGAAGGTCCCATGACTCGTGCTAAGGAAAGAAAGGAGGACGTGACACGTGCTGAAGCGAGAAAGAAGGATGCGACCCGTGCTGAGGCGAGAGAAGAGGACACGACCCGTCCTAAGGAGAGAAAGGCGGACGTGACCCATCCTAAGGAGAGAACGGAGGACACCAATCTCGTGACTCATGCTAAAGCTAGAGAGGAGGATGCCTTAACCATACCAGCAGGTCCCGTGACGCGAGCTAAAGCTAGGACGTTCTGGAAGCTATCGTCTGATTACTCGCGGCCGTGCAGGTTCTAGATGAGTGCTCGAGTCCACTAGGAATCTCCAACATCCGAGTCATACTACATGCCGATGCTCAACTTGCAACGATCAACAATTAGGGCAAGTGTGTCGTGTGTGCTCTTTTCCCACCGTTAGTTTGGTCCAACGTGGTTTTCCAATGGCAGGTATTTAACGAGGCCTCGCCTCATTTCCCTCCCCCTAATTGTTGACTCGAGACTTCATACGTCAATTATATCGAAGTACTTTGTCATTACGTTAATTTTGAATTTTAAATTTCTGTTCATATAATTTATAAGCCTTGCATGGCTTGCATGCATTTATTGCGCATTGAAGTCTTGCATGACTTCTTTCTTCCTATGGCTGACCATCCCTTTGTAGAACTCAATCTTCCATCAATTTGAATTTTGTATCTTCTCTTTGATAAATATCCATTGTTAGTGTGTAATATCCAACATGGTTGGTGTGTAATATCCAACACAAATTCGTTCTTCTTGGTGCGTAATATCTTCGAAGACGATCTTCGATAAATCAAGAGCCTTCTGGAACTCTCGTGTGACCTATCATTCCACACGCTTTGTGTAGAGGAGTCTTTTAGCTCGGCTGTAAGAAGGATTATCCATCCCTACCTTCGTTCTAGAGTGTCGATTCAGCGAGGACCGCATCAAGCAGTTTGTGAAAATTCGTCAGATTACTGTCTTCCTATGAAATATATAAAATTTAATGTAAACTTTATGTTAAAAAAAGGTATATTTTCAGTGGAAACATAACATGAAAGACATGAATCGACTAGTAGATAACTTAGAACTTTCCCGACTAATTAAAACTGATATCATATCACTTGTGACAATACGAAGCATACCTCCAAAGTGTAACAATATATCCAAACATGTAAAACAACAATTGATTAGTACTTTAGTTATAAAAAAACAAAATAATTCATGGTTACTAATAGTCGTAGAAAAGGAAACTAGTTTGGTGGAAATAGATTCTAAATAATGGAAACGATGCTAACAATTAAGGAAATAGGCACTTTCATATGACACACAAACTTTATAAGAACTACGTTGCCCAGAAATCAAATCACGCGAATACAAACAAAAGGTGATCAAAAACCCTAATTTTACCGAATTTATAACCACTTTAAATAATCCCATAAGACAAAAGACCACACAACCCTATATGCACATATTAAAGGTTATTGTGTTCTTTGTATGACTGTTATATACAAGGACAATGCTGAGGCGTAACAAGAATCTTTGGTGTTGATCAAGATACGAGCTACAAATTTTTCTAACAACTCAACCAAAACTACGACTGATGTTACGTACGCAAGTCGTTTTCATGACTGGAAAACAAAAAAAATCTAAGACGCAAGAATTCGAAGAACCCCGCGAAACGTACCTCTTCGTACGAAGGTACTCCTCCTTGTTTGACCGTGGCTACTAATCGATAATTTTTTGGTTGGTCGTCATGGATTTCGCTAGCATTCACAGATATCATCGGGCAAGATGCCAATCATCCAGACGCATCTCTTAGAGTTTCGACCAAACCTTATTTTGTCAATTTGGAGAAGATTTTATCATCTTTTTATTAAATTTAATATTATTTAAAGTCATACGTTAGAATAAATATATTATTCAGTTTTAAATTTTATGTATTCCTAAGATAACACAAAATTTTGAATTTAAAAGAAATCATTCATCAAATATAATATATATGACTTTGGATAGTAATTTATAAATAATATTTACTAGATATAATATATTGTGTTCAACATGCATTGCATCAATAATATACACGATTGTTTTACATCACTGTAGATTTTATATAGTTTTTTTCTCATGGCAAAGGTGATTGTCTAATTTTCAAATAATATTTATGGATAATATATGAATAATTGAAGAAAGCACTTACGCATCAATACTCAAATATGAGGACGCTTAAACGTCAAGGCTTAGCCAAAAATAATACTTTAGGGGAAAGTTATAATAATACGGCAATCGGTGGCGGAATATCAGAAATACCTTTATAGGGATAAACCACTTCAAAAATACCCTTCCCTAAAATAATTATTAAATCCGAAAAAAACTGAAGAAAAGACAAACTTGCTCTTAATGTTCGAACGTGAAAAAACCCATATTCGGCAGTTTTTCGACGTGAAAAACTGCCAAAAACGAGAAAGCCGAACAGTTTTTCACCGTAAAACCTGTTTAAAAGTTTATAGCAAGAAAGAAATAAGTGATGTCGAACTTGAGAGGGATCGATTTGAAGTTGGCGAAAAGGAAAATGACTAGAATCAGCAGCAGCACTAACGAAGAGAGCACGAGTCAATCTTCAATGGCGTCAATAAGTGTAAGTAGTTCGATTTCTAGTATTTTGCAAGCTTTCGAGTCACAAAATGGTTTATTGATTTTGAAATGGGTGAGTGTCAGTGTTAGTGAGTCGGTTAGGTCGCAGGAGTTGCATGAACATCTTCGACTCAGTGAGTCGGTTGAGTAGCAAGGGTCGCAGTAGTTGCATGACCATCTTCGACTCAGTTTATTGATTTGAAATGGGTGAGTGTCAGTGTCAGTGAGTCGGTTAGGTCGCAAGGGTTTCAGAAGTTGTATGAACATCTTCGAATCAATGAGTCGGTTGAGTAGCAAAGGGTCGCAGGAGTTGCATGACCATATTCGACTCAGTGAGTCGGTTGTCTCAGTGAGTGAGATGGGTCGCAATGGTCATTTGAAGGGCGTGGGTCGGTTGAGTCTCAGTGAGTCGATTGAGTGTCGCACAGTGTCTGAGGGTCGTTTGAGTCGCATGGGTCGCACGGGTCGTTTGAGTCGCATGGGTCACACGGGTCGGTTGAGTCGCACGGGTCGGCAGAGTCGCATGGGTCGCTTAAGTCGGTAGAAGAATAATGTATTCGTAATTGGTCATTTTGCAGGTGGCGCCAAAGCCGAAATTTTTGTATGAATTCAAGCACATGGACAGAATTCCAAAGATCACCACGAAGTGTTATCCTCACGAGACAATAAGGATGCTGAGAGGAATCTTAAATGAACACGAGTTGCATTACTTCGAGAAGGAGTCACAATTTAGGCATCTATTCCACTTACAATGTGACTCCACATTGACGAAGGTTCAAATGTCTGTACTACTAAATCACTCTGTGATTATACGGGACAATACATAGTTGTGGTTCGTCATAAACGTCATTCCCATCCGGTACTCTATAGTGGAGCACGCACTAATTTTCGGATTGAAACGTGGACCATATCCCATAAGATGAGAGTCCATGATGGGTGTCACATTCAGGCTGAAGAAATTCGGCCGTGGAAAGGTGACCCCGAACAAGTCAGTGAAAAGCTTGTGAAGGCGAAGAATTCCGACGACCGGAAGAGGTTCGCAACTTTGATGTTGTTGGCGCAAGTTATGGCTCACAAGCCTTCAACAGAAAACTCTATCAGCCATGATCTCATCGACATGGTTGATGACTTGAAATTTTGTGAAGACTTTCCATGGGGTCATTACACATTCGAGATGATTGTGGATACTTGCCGCAAGCACGTTAGCGGGGAATCACAGAAACCAAAATGGTATTGTGGCGGTTTCATGACCCCACTAATGGTAAGTTGTATATATTATTCGAATAACTTGAATGTTTTCGTACTTTTTGCATTCTTATCATTTTGTTTTAATGTTTCAGTTACTTCCATTTGAAACCATCCTTAGTTTGGGCGGAAATGGATGGTATGTTGAGGTTGTGGATACGCATCGATCTTTACAAGGGAAACAAGGGTCACAGAGGGTAATAATGGTTATTTTTGTTTTTCAGGATATTCTAAGTATTCTTCGTGTTGAACACGAAGAGGAAGTTTTACTTTCTTGTCTGGAGGATTACGAGGGATGTGACGATCCCGATGTTCAGATATGGATGAAACATCTTCGTAGAAATCCGAAGGGTATTTGTTGGGAGGATATCCGTAAGCAAGAACTGCTGACACGAAAAGCAGCTCTTGGTGATCAAAAAAGGAGAAGGAAAAAGGGACTAAGAGGAAGGAGAGCGTGAGTGATGCTAATGCTGCAGTCCCTCTGACACTGGAGAAGAAATTAATAGGGGAAATAAGGAAGTCGGAGAAGAGAATCATCAACGCCGTAAGAGACCTTCTAAGGAATATCGGGATTTATATGCCTAATCTAAAATCAAAGGCTGCCGAGAAAGTTGCGATCACCGAAACCCAATCTTCCGACAATTGGTGATTTTGCTTTTGAATTCCTTCGACGTCCAAATCCAGTGTCAAGAAAAGAGCCAAGCGGAGATGGCTCAGAAGAGGACTTGGGAAACATTGCTCCTAATGGAGTTCCACCAAGTAAGTAATATTTAGTGAAAAGGTCATTTGAGTGTCAATTTCCATCGAGGCATATAAATCGTAGGGTCGCATAAGCCGTAGGGTTGTTAGAATCGTAGGGTCACATAAGCCGCTTGGTCGTTAGAGTCGCATGGGTCCCATGGGTTTCATATGTCGCATGTGTCACTGGGTCGCTAAAGTCGAATGGGTCGAATGGGTCGCATGTGTTACATAATCAATGTAACGAACCAAGTAAGTACGGTCATTTTAGGTCGCATAGGGTGCATGGGTCGCATGGGTCGCATGGGTCGCATTGGTCGCCATATGTTTAATAAGGTAAATTTTATGCAGGTGTTGGACCTTTATCGAAGGAGTCTGCGCCATATGTTGAACCTCCGCCGGCGAAAAGAGCAAGAACAGTGCGAGGGAGAGGGCGAAAGAAAGATG
>CM071868.1:31526831-31542533 GCA_036759665.1 Gynandropsis gynandra | reverse complement strand
AACAATAGATGCAAAATAAGACATTTTCAACGTTTAAATATTGATTACATAAGGTCTCAAAGTTTACAAAGGTCACAAAAGTTATATAAGGTTACATAAGTCTCAAAGGTCACAACGGTTAAAAAAAGGAAAGAAAAAGGTTGAAGAAGAAGAAAAAGGCAAAGAAGTTCGAAAAAAAAAGGAAAGAAAAAAAGGTAAAATTTGCCGAGTTTAAAGACACATCGCAGCCCTTTCCCGCAAGAAGAGTCGTGTGTGACTCAACGCCTTCTCCAATTTGACCTCCAACCGTGACCTTAGATAACGCGGATACAGCTTGATGTCTGAGTCCGCCGATTACCAAGACCTTATGTAGTGCAAATACATCACAAAGTCGTCCATCCACGTTGTAAGTACTTGTGTGTATCTGCATACACACTGAGTCCGATGATTACCAAGACATTGAGTAACAAATAGACAGCACGATGTCCTGGGTCGACCATGTCACAAAGGTAATAAGGATTTTTTAGAGAATTTAGGGTTAGATGTTAGAAATCGCCCTTTTGAGAGAATGAAAGACTCGAAACAAGAGATGATTTGGTGCCTGTTGTAGCTTTTCGGTTTTTCCTCCTCTATTTATAACGAAAAATAAATAGACTCCTAAAATTCTAGAAAGACAATAAATACAAAGAATGACCAAGGTGCATGTATTGACCACATTAAAGAACCTTTAATATAGGTCTTGAATGTGGCATTGGTAAAATAAAAAGCATAGCTAGCACCTGAAAAAAGCAGTAGTCTGACATTGAAAAGACTAGTCGAAAGGGTCGAAATGGTCGGAAGGGTCGCAATGGTCGGAAGGGTCGCAATGGTCGAAAGGGTTGCAATGGTCAGAAGGGTCGCACAGGTCCAAGGGTCGCGAGGGACAAAGGTCGCACGGGTCCAACCGATTTTGATTTGATCTGTATTTTCAAAATTTTATTCATATTATTTGTAAATAATTTGTAAATAATTAATTAGTATCGCATGGGTCGAAGGGTCGCAGAGGAACAAGGGTCGCAGGGGTCCAAGGGTCGTGGAGGAGCAAGGATCGTAGAGGGACAAGGGTCGCAGGGGTCCCAGGGTCGCAGAGGAACAAGAGTCGCAGAGGGACAAGGGTCGCAGGGTCCAATGTTCGCAGAGGAACAAGGGTCTCAGGGTCGAACTGGATCGCTAGATCGAATTGAGTCGTAAGGTCGCTGGATCGAATTGGGTCGTAAAGTCGCAGGAGTATTTTGGGAATATCAACATTTATAAGGGTATTTTTGAAGTTAAAAATTTTTTCTCTTTCGAAAATGGTATTTTTGAAGTGTTTTAGCCCTACGAGGATATTTTTGAAGTTAGCCCCAATCGATGAGTGGATTTAGATTTAACAAAATGTATAATTAGAATTTTTTTCCTTTTATATGTTTCGAACTAATAATATTAATGCCGATATTTAACAATAGGGATGGATAAATTACCAAAAAAATCCGTTATAACCCTAAATATGTTTCGAACCCGTGAGAAATTATTCAAAACCCACAGATTCGACTAATGAGATTTCATTATCTATAGGTTTGGATTATCTATAGGTTTGGATTCAGATTTGGGTTCTATAATTTTTAAAAAGTATCCGCACGTACCAAAGATAAATACAAAATTATCAAAATATCTATATATGTTATATTATTTACAGAAATTCTATTAGGGTTATTATTCTTTCCTTTCTATTTTCTATCTCACGACGACACAGACATAGCCTCCCCCCCTCCTCGTAGCTCTCCGCTTCTGCATAATTCCGAATCCTTCCAACTCTATTGAAGCTCACCGGAGAACAATGAGAAATTCTATCTCCGGCAAGGTTTCTCTCTCTCCCTCTCTCTCCCTCTCTCTCTCTCTCTCCCTCCCTCTCTCACTCATTCGCCCCATCGCCATACTCACGATCATTCATCGTCGGTCAACATGTGTTTGCCCACCGTCCTTGTGTTTGTCGGTCGTGTTTGCATTCGCCGGCTGTCCCTCCTCTTTCTCGCATCCATCATCGATAAGGCTCGATTCACTCTGTTGTGATGCCATCGAATCTGGTTGTGTTCCATTTTGTTCCGTCGAATCTAGACTGGTTGTCTTCCGTTCCATCAAGATTACCTTTCGTTTTGTCGGTCTGGTTGTTTGGTCTGTCGGTCTAGTTGGTCCCTCGATCTGGTTATGGACAATTTATAATATTGGATAAGTTCAACGATGGATAGAGATGGATAGAAACTCTAGTCGGAACGCTATTACGAAAGAAATCTAGCATTATTTAATAGTTTTTGTTTGATTTACTGGTTTATAGACTAGATTGAATTTTCCCGGGAAACGTTGAGAAGAGATAATGGAACCCCATTGATTAGGATTTTGTTGATTTTTATTTTTTACATGTTAGTTGGTCTCTAAGTGATCGATGCAAGTTATTTTCTATATTGTTTCCATGTTTGGCCTCGATAGTTTGATAACATGTCCTGAATTTTCTGGGTTTAAGTCTGTTTGATTGCCGAGGAAGTTGGGAAATAGACAAAAAATCATAGTTGGGTGTCTTCTTGGTATTGGCTTTGAATTTCAGTTGACTTTATATGCTCATCTATGAGTTCATATCACTTTTGCATCAACATTACTTGGAGATATAGATTTTTTGAGCAAAAAGCTAATGGGACGAACTTTGTTGTGCATTTCTGGTTCTTTAAGTAGACATTTCATGATTGAACTTCATTGAAACTAGATATAGGAAGTAGTTTGTTGCATAATAAAAGAGGTTCAACATCGATTGATGGATGATATTTGTTGAATGAAAATCAATTATCGTCGTAAGTTTCATTTGATTTTTTTATCGTTTTAACATTTATTTATTCAAATTGCTTGTTTATTTTATTGTTTTTCTTTATGTGTAGGTATTATTATTGAATATTAATGAAGATTTAATTTTAAGTGTGTATTTTTTATTTTAACTGGTTTTTAAAATTGATTAAAGATTGATTTCTTTTTTCTTTTGTAAGATTAAGGATTTTATGATTGATTATGTGTTTTTTTTATTATCATTTCAAATATTTAGTAATATTATATCATTTTAATATTAAATTAGGGATCGAGTCCGAATATTCGTGGGTACTCGGGTGCTTATAATGTCATTTATATACATATATTATTTATTAGATCATCAATTTTAAATACAAGTACTTATAAATTTACAAAAATAACATGACCATTTTGTAATTATATACACTATTGAGTTCTAAAAATGTGGATTATCGCATGCTAATATTTTGATATGACTACAAAATTATATATATAATAATACTTGCGAGGTTGCTTCTGGTGAAGCCATCTCAACAAGGATTATTAAATATTAAAAAAATAAGTTTTTTTCTTGGAATACCAAAGGTTGCTTCTTCTCTATTTCATTTACAATTTTAAAATTATTCATATATATTGGATTATATTTTTTTATCCATAAAAGCTCAGATTTAAAATATATACATATTTTTTAAATATATATATTTATATATATTAGATATATATATTTTTTCATATCCATATTAAAAACCTATTTATGTATACATAAATTTTAAAATATATACATATTTTTTAACATATATTCATATATATTGGATATATATATACTTTTACATCCATATTTTATTACATTATTTGAAATAAATATTAAATATTAAAAAATAAGTTTTTTTTCTTGGAATAACAAAGGTTGTTTATTCTCTATTTCATTTAAAATTTTAAAATTATTCATATATATTCGATTATATTTTTGTATCCATAAAAAGCTATTTATTTATATATAGATGTATACAATGGCCTCAAAACATTCAACTTCATCCAAAGGTAAAGAAAAAGTATCGGATTACGAGCTCCGACATCAAATATCCGAAAGGTTCCAAGAATCCTAGGCGGGCTAGGCGGTCTAGGCGGACGCCTAGGCGGACAATTAGGCGGGCTAGGCGGACGCCTAGGCGGACGATTAGGTGGGCTAGGCGGCCGCCTAGGCGATATTCTAGTATGTTCAATAATCCTACAACTGAAAAAATTGATAACTTCATCCAAGAAATTCTTGATAAAGAAATCGATGGTGAAGGATTCAAATTGACTGAACAACATATGATGCATGAGCCATGTAATTTAGATAGACCTTGTTCTCCGCTTATGGACAACGGTGTTTGCATAAAGAAATCTTTGAGGACATACATCGATAGCACATGAAATGTAATATAAAATTGGACAATCGCTATGTTGTTCCCCATAACTTACATATCCTAAAAAAATATAAGGCATATATCAACAATGAACGGTTCATCACATCTATTGCAATCAAGTATATGTTTAAATATATCACAAAAGGAGTGTACAAAGCATATTTATTGAATGAAACAGGGATAAATGACAATTGCACTTCAAGCTTGGAGAAGGAATTTGTTATAGAAATAAATCAAATAACAAACTAACTTGAATGTTGTTACTTATCTTCATGCGACTAAGAAATATTACCATTCCCATACATCACCAGAAGGCCCTAGTGATGAGGTTATTATTGCATCTAGAAAATGACTGCTCTCAAAACCGTGTGTGGAAGAGAATATGTTTACAGAATGGATGAGTATAAATAAATTGTGCGAAAATGTAATAGAATTAACATGCATTTGTTTCCAATTATGTATGGATGGAACAATACAAATAAGTTTTGTTCTCTCGAAAAAAACTTAACACTCGGTAGAATAGTAAACATCCATAAAGGGAAGTGTATTATCTTAGGATGTTATTAAATATTTTCTAAGGGTGAACCAGTTATGATGATATTAAAACAATTGATAATGTCACGTATAATAGCTTTAAAGAGACGCACATAACGAGATGTTTGCTTGATGGAGATAACGAATGGTGTCAAGCGATGAACGAGACTTCTACCAAACATA
Organism: Gynandropsis gynandra; assembly: GCA_036759665.1. Classification (NCBI taxonomy): domain Eukaryota; kingdom Viridiplantae; phylum Streptophyta; class Magnoliopsida; order Brassicales; family Cleomaceae; genus Gynandropsis; species Gynandropsis gynandra. The sequence continues at coordinate 31,537,581 of CM071868.1, read as the reverse complement.
GTTCCGACAATTGTTGGTTATATTATTGATATATTATGAGGTGAACACGCCATTAGACCTTTGGAATGATTATTGGAAATTCCTTGCATATGATATACTTATTAAAAATAAGAAAGAGTTCATATTTAATGATCTATAGTTGTGCAATACATCTCTTATATAATTAGAATAACCTTTGAGCGAAAGTGAGAAGTCACTGTCTCACTATTGTAGCATGCTAGCACGAGATAAAAGCATTTATATGAAATCATGAATACAATATTAGAACAAGAATTTCAGTTCAATGCAAAATTAGAGAATGAAAAATATAGGAAATTACTAGGGACCATTAATGTGGAACAATTGCAAATTAATGTATCAGTTAATAGATTCAGTCAAAATCAAGAAAGGAAACTTTCTTTTCGTGTATGGAACGGGTTGAATGAGGAAAACATATTTCTATAGAACCATTATTTCGAAAATAAATTTGAAAAGAAGAGTTTTAAATAGGGATGGATAAAATATTCGAAAAATTCACGTATATATGTATATATTAATTTACAAAAAATACTCTTAATTTTATGATAATTATGAAAATGTCATTATTGGTAGGTTTGGTATGGGTTGGGTATTCGAACTTGAATCCGAATTTGACCCTAACCCGAACCAATATACACTCTAATATTACAAATAAAATTGGGTTGATGTACTCCTGGTACTCAGCTCATTGTCCAGGTATTCGAGTCTTAGATACCCACGTCTCACAGTTTCGAGTTTGGGTACAAAATTGACTATACATTTAGATTCAGATTCAAATTTGGGTACCCTAAAAAATCCAGGTATCAGACTCGTGCCCATCCCTAGTTGTAAGACTAGTGCATCGTTGGGCATAACAACACTACTTCTCCCAAAGGGAAGAATTATGCGAAATCAAACAAAGAATCATTTTAAAACATTTACAAAAATAGATTAAATTATATGGGTTGAAGCATCAATGGCACACTGCCACACATTTGAAGCGCTCAATCAAATATTAAAAGATATTATGTCTATGAATGATGTAGAAGCTGCCGAAAAACCTTTCGGTTGAAAAACAATTCTCATTGGCGATGATTTTCAAAAAATCTTACCAGTGATTCGAGGGGGCAACATTGACCTTGTGCTAGCATCCACTAGTCGTTCTCATCTATAGTAACCATGTCACGTCTTTACATTCACACTAAATATCCATCTACAACAACAGGAGCTTGAGTTCGCAAAATGGTTATTAGATGTTGGGAATGACACAAAACGCAAAAGGAATATGAAAGCAGACAAGTGCAATGGTGGCGAAACAAACTTCATCAATAATAAAAAATTATTGTTGAATTTCAGAAACGACACATTGCAAGCACTTATGGATGCAACATATCCAAATTCATTGAATCGTTCATGGATCCTGTTTATCTTCCAAAAACATGAAAATGTGGATAAAATAAATTGAATTCTTCTTATCGAAGCTTCTCGATAATGTTCCAACTACATATTGTCATTCATTCTACCCTATCGAGTACATCAATTCTCTTGAATCTTTTAGTTTCCCAAAATATGGAATTTCTTTAAAAGTTGATGCCCCAATAATGATGCTCACAAAATATCAACGAAAATTTCCTCTGCAATGGAAAACAATTAGGTGTTGCTTGTTAGTAACAAGAGTTTTGGAAATAGAGGTTATCACTAACATGCATACTGGAAATAGATTTTTATACCCAGAATTAATTTATCACTAAATGATTGAGATATTTGTTTACTCTACGAAGATATTTTTCTATGCGATTATGCTGTGCAATGACTATAATTAAAAATTAATGGAAAAGTTTGAATAAGAATGGTTTGTACGTACCAAAACCGATGTTTACGACCAGTTGTATATTGTTGTGTCAAGAGTCACTTCAACCAATGAATTGAGAATATTGGATATAAATGAATAATACACATCACAATCACTCACTACAAAACGTTGTTTAAGAAGAAATATGCAATGGCCTACTAAATACATAAAGAAGTACATGTACAGTTGTCTCGTGTTTTTTATTTTTATTTACATTTATAATGCATGTGTAATTAACGTAATAACTATTAGTGATTTTTTTCAGATTAAGGTGTCATTAGGAGCAAGCTATATTCAAGTTTGTAGAAAAAAAAACAAATCAAATTTATATAATTAGTGGTAAGACTACATTTGTTAAAGGTAATTCTATATATTAAAAGGAGCAACTTTCTTGACTCCTCGTACTGCCACCTCATCAATTTTTTATTTTTTTATTTTTTCTACAAAATTAATAATATTTATTTTGTATCTTTAATGGCATTTTAAAACCTTTTCTTCAATTAATGTGCAGCATTCTAAAAATCTTATATAAAAAGAAGGATTATTTCTTGGCTTCTCATTAAGCCACGTCAGCATCAACTTTTTTTTTAATTGCATCCATTTTTATTATCGTTTCTTTTTCTTCATTATTTCTGATTTTTGACCGGTTTTTTTCTATATTTTTTTTTTGCATTTATGCCTCCTTTACTGTTCAATTTATTTCTTTTAATTTCATTCTTGCTGCCATTTCTTCTCCTTCACTATTTCTTCTTCTAATTCTTATTCAGATGACTTTTGATTTTACCCTATGTTTTCAATCCTGCAATTACTCTTTTTTGCCCATGTTCTCACTCCCCAGGATAACTCACAAGACCATTATTTACAAACCTACAGTAGTTCTCCTTCTTAGCCTCCTAACCGTCATAGCTTCTTCCCCGTCGCTCATGGTAGTGAGTTCTTCCCCTTCTCTACCATAACTTCTTCGCTTCGCCGGCAGCTCTCGCAGGTATGGTCTCGAGACCCTTCCTCTCATCATCCTCCTTCTATCTCTCTCCTTCTTTAGCTAGAGGATCCACATGAACCCTGGATAGATGGGGAAGTGAAATGCTTTAGCTTCCTCTCCTACAATCTTATTGCAATATTGAAGGACTGTTTTCTTCAGGAATCTGCCGCTGAAACTCAAGAAAAAGGCAATATTGAAGGAATTCAGCATATTTGGCGAAATCGAATCTGTGAGGATACGGTCTGTGCCTATTGCAGATGTGAGTTGGGGTTCTGTAATAGTACACTGAGAGCAATTAGATTAATTGGTTTTTATTTGATCGTATGAATGATGTTTAGTTTTGGATCTATTAAACAAAGAAAGCGAGAAATGGAGCTATAATGCAGAAGCAAATCAATGAAAATGCGTCAAGGTATAAACTTTAACCCTAGCTCAGATTCTGATACTTGAATCTTCCACTACAAAAAAACTCGCTATTTCCAACGGACGGGGCAACGGATCCGTCCGTAGGATGAAAACAGCAACGGATTGCAACAGATATGTTAATGCTTTCAAAGGGAGCATATCCGTTGCAATCCGTTACAAATTCCAACGGATTGCAACAGAATATCTCCGTTGCCAAATCCATTACAAATCCGTTGACAATTTGCGATGGATTGTAATGGATAAGTTCCGTTGGCCTTCTCTGTTGGAAGACCGTTAGAATCCGGGGAAAATATTCCGACGGTCATCCGTTGACAATTGTAACGGTCATCCATTACCATTTGCAACGGATGGCCGTTTATATTGTTAATTTCGAGGTTCACCCGTCGAAATAAATTCTTGAGATCTTGCAACGGTCATCCATTGCAATTGCCAACGGATGTCCGTTGGAACTTTAACTATATATATCGGAACCAAAGATTGCATCAAACAAACCACCAAAATCAAGTATCTTTATTATATAAATAGTATATTTATCTCCATTTTTGAATCTAAAATAACTTTGATAAACTTTCTCACCATCTGGATCCGGAAAAGGATTACCGGTGGTGAGCAAGTTTATTAGGGTTGTTTTGGATTTGATAATGGAAGTAAAGATACTGGTTTTGGTGATGGAGGTAGCCGTCAGATAGGATTTGAGGCAGCGAGACCGTTATCGTCTCTTAGTTAAAGTTATTTTTTATGTAAATTATTATTGTTATCCTATGTTAATTATGTAATTGGAAAGAGATATAAATGAAATTTTAGACTCTATATTTCGTGTTATTCGGTTTTTGCATACCGATTGAGTTCGATATGAAATCAGTTCCACTTACATCATCAATATTATAATTATCAAAACTTAAACTATTGTAATATGACAAAAATAACGGATTATAAAGAATTTGCAAGCATTTACAACGGGAAAGGATATTGTTCGTGGCCATTTCCGTTCGAAGGTAAATGTTATCCGTTGAAGATCCGTTAGAAACCGAGAAAAAGCGTTCTAACGGGCATCCGTTGAAATTATTAACGGGCAGCCGTTAGAAATAGCAACGGATGACCGTTGATATTGTGAATTTCGAGGTTCACGGGTCGAAATAAGTACACGTGAATTTGCAACGGGCATTCGTTGCAAAATCCAACGGATGTCCGTTGGAACATTAACTATTTAGATCTTACCAACGAGTGCATCAAACCATCAATAACAAAAAAATTTTCGAAAAAATGTCGTCGTCTTCGAATCGAAATATATATAGATCAAGGGAGTGGATGTATAGAAGAAAAGATCCTGTAACCGAAGAGATTACGCAAGAATTCTTACACGGATTAGAGCAATTCATGAGTTTTGCATCGATGCAGCCTTTGTGTCAAGAACGTGGGACAATGTTATGTCCATGCAAAAGATGCAAAAACATGAAGTATCGAAGTCAAGAAGTTGTTTGCAAACATCCTGTATAAGGAGGGTTTCGTTGAAAATTACGAAATTTGGTTTTTTCACGGTGAAGATTGCGGTGTTAGAGGTAGTGTGCAAGATGCATAGTTGCATGTTGTTTTGGGGAAATGATAAAGACTTGTTGGAATGCAAGTTTTGTGGTGCAAGTAGATTTCGGCCTAAAAAACCATCTTCACAGAAATACGTACCATACAAGAAAATGTTTTTTATGCCTGTAGCAAACAGGTTGAGAAGGTTATATGAATAAAAAAAACCGCTGCAGCAATGAGATGGCACGCAGAACACTCCACGGCCGAAGGTGTAATGCAACATCCATCGGATGGTCAGGCTTGGAAAGATTTCAATGTAATATTTCCCGAGTTTACGCGTGAAACGAGAAATGTTTATCTTTGCCTGTGCACAGATGGTTTTAGTCCCTATGGACAATCGGGAAGTCAATATTCCCTCTGGCCGGTGATTTTGTCTCCTTATAACTTACCTCCTGAGATGTGTTTGAAAAGAGAGGTAATGTTTCTGACGTTGCTTATTCCAGGACCAGAACATCCGAAGAAAAGTTTCGATGTATTTTTGCAGCCCTTAATCCATGAATTACGACAGTTATGGAATGAAGGAATCATTGCTTATGACGTCAGTACTAAGCAAAATTGCAGATTGAAAGCGGTCTTGTTGTGGACAATTACCGATTTTCCTGCGTATGGAATGTTATCAGGATGGAGCACGCACGAAAGATTAGCATGTCCTTATTGTATGGAGGATACAGATTCATTTCGACTAGTACATGGTAAGAAACCATGTTGGTTTGATTGTCATAGAAGATTTCTTCCTCGTGGTCATGCTTTCAGGAGAGATAAAAAACATTTTCGGAAGAACGTGGTTCAAAAAAAAGAGGCACCGTGCATGCAAACCGGAACACAAATCCTTTACGAAAGATTGAACACAATGGAGGATTTACAAGAATCAGTAGAATGCGGTGGAGATCGTGGGCATCGTAAACCAAAAGGTCAAGGTGAATGGCATAACTGGTATAAACGTAGTATCTTTTGGGAACTACCATACTGGAAATCATTGATATTACGTCATAATTTAGATGTTATGCATATCGAGAAGAACTTTTTCGATAACATCATAAATACTATTTTGAATGTGACGGGTAAAACGAAAGATAATATACAATCGAGGAAAGATTTGAAGTCAATATGCCGACGACCAGAGTTGGAATTACGGGATGGAAGGTCACCTATCCCAGTATTCAGATTGTCTAGTCCGGCCAAAACAGCATTATTAAAGTGGTTAAAAGAGGACGTTAAGTTTCCCGATGGATATGCATCGAACATTGCTCGGTGTGTGGATATTGTCGGTTCGAGGCTGATCGGTTTAAAAAGTCACGATTGTCACGTTTTCATGCAGCGGCTCATTCCAATCGCATTTGCTGAGCTCTTACCACGTAATGTTCACGATGTGTTATGCGGAATCAGCATATTTTTCAGAGATATATGTTCGAGAAATTTAAAAGGTGATGACTTGGAAGTAATGAAAAACAATATCTCTGAAGTATTATGTGCATTGGAAAAGGTTTTTCCGCCTTCATTCTTCGATGTCATGGAACATTTGCCAATACATTTACCAGATGAGGCAATACTCGGTGGGCCAGTTCAATTCAGATGGATGTATCCTTTCGAAAGGTTCTTCTTTCATTTAAAGAAAAAAGCAAAAAACAAAGCAGCGGTCGAAGGCTCTATTGTTAAACAATACTTGCTGGAAGAAATCACATATTTCAGCACATTTTATTTCGAGTCGCATATTCAGACGAAAGAGCGACGTGCAGCGGATGATCACACAAATTATCTGTATCAATATAATCCGCACTTTGGCACAATTCCTGACATGTTTACACCGATTGGACGTACAGGAGGAAAATCCGATGAATATTGGTTAACACCAGAGGAGTATAATCATGTCCACACATATATACTACTTAATTGTCAAGAGTTATTACCGTTCGAAAGGTACGTAGGTACATATTATAATTTCAATCTTTATATATATATATATATTAAAATGTAAAGTAATTTCATTATTCAGGATATTTGACGAAGAAGTGCTAGGTACATATCCTCATCTAAATGCAAATGAACTCACAGACATGAAAGTTCAACATTATGGATCGTGGTTTCGAGACTACGTAAGTACTCGTATACACATTTATACATACAGGTCAAACGTTCTGATGTTACGTGCAATATCCAACAACATTGAAACGTCGAAGAGAGGAGTGGTGGGCCGTAGTAAATATCAAGCCACGAGGGATCATAAGCTCTGATGATAAAGAAGATCCATTGCAACCCGATCATCCGCAGCCGATTCGTTTAATTGATACAGATCGCGAGGAGATTCTTGTGAGGAATGACATAGAAGGAGAACTTGAACCGGAAGATGTTGAAGATGAAAACGGCGATGAATTCAATGAACAAGCGAAGGACGACTCGCCCATCGATGAATCTACTGAAGAAGAAATGTAAATACAATAATGTTTACTATGTGTAATACATGTAGATGATGTGTAATGTAAATGACGTATACCGTCAATGAACGATGTTTCACGTTTGATGTATGATGTGTAATCGAATAATCGAAATGTTAATACAATCGAACATGTTATATAAACGATGTTTGATGTATAATAAATTAAAATAATCTAATACCAATGTTGACGGTTGCCCGTTGAAAATATTAACGGTTGTCGAACCACGAATTCGCACCCGACACTTTGAAAAAATTTATGAATTTTCAACTATCCCAACGGACATCCGTTGGAACGAGCAACGGATGACCGTTGGAATGTTATAAGGGTAAATTCAAACCCGACACTTAGAAAAAATTTCTGGATTTTCAACTATCTCAACGGACATCCGTTGGAATTCTAACGGATGACCGTTGGAAAGTGATAAGGGTAAATTAACGCCACGTGTTGACGCTTGACGCCACGTGCTGATGCCACGTGTTCATTTCCAACGGTCATCCGTTAGAATTCCAACGGATGTCCGTTGGAAAATGTAATGATGACTGCAGAATTTGCAGCTTTTCCCAACCGTTTTTCAGGTTTCCAACGGTCGTCCGTTGCAAATTGCGACGGACGACCGTTGGAAGGGCAGACGAGCCGCCATTTAGCCATCCGTCTCATCGGGAATACGGATTTCCAACGGCCATCCGTTAGAAATTCCAACGGATGGCCGTTGGGAATTCGAAAGGTCACGTCAATTTAATCACTCCGTTGCGATGACGTCTTTTCCAACGGCTATCCGTTAGAAATTCGAACGGATAGCCGTTGGAAAATCCGATATATATATGTTGCTACGGAATTGTTCTTATTTTAACATCAAAACAAATCCAGAATTCAAAAAAATTACAAAAACTTAGAAAAAGATCGGACTAGACGATTTATAGGATCGAGGGGAATGTTGGCTGGTTCTGCGGGAGCGCCTCCCCCGCCGCCACCACCACCATATCGTCCTCCATCTCTAGTATCGGCACCGCCGATATTTGTTGACGAGGACGATATGGTTGATATCGATGCTTTGATCGATGATTTCGATGGGCGTCCAACCCTTCCGATCTTCGATCCCGAACGTTCTCCTGGAACGTTATGGTAAATATATAATATATAATTGTTATGAATTTTATTTAAATTTCGTAAATATTATCTAACTGTGTATTTTTCTATGCAGGTTTGATGAGGATGATGTGTTAAGACACACCAACAATAACATCATCCAAGGGTCGTTACAGGACGATCTATACTATTCCTGGCAAGTTACGCCAGAAGTTGTGCGCCAACGATGGTGGTGCACTTTTGTTGTAAGTTTTTAATTATATTTCAATTTATAATTACATATATATATATATATTTGAAAACTAATAATTGTATAAATTTGTTTGCAGCGTTCATACAGATGACGCCTGATGCGTTCTCAAAGTTAAATAAAATAACCTAAACTACCCGCAAGTGCACGGCACGTGTGTAGTATTTTAGGTGTCGATCCCACAGAGACTATGCAACACTACCTAAACTCGAACTATGAATCACTTGCTAACGCGAACAAATATGGATGAAGAATGAAATACTGAAAGTAAATAAATGAGTTGGTTCTTAACGATAGGACAAACGTTCTAGGAATCCAGTTTCACCACAAGACTACCGAAACCGACAATCAATCTATCTATCATGCAATCCCTGTTAAAGCTATCTAAGGCAGCCGATCCTAATATGATATCTACCCTCTCTCAAGGCATAGACACGTGATCTAGACAAGTTGCCCCCTACTTTCGTGACTGACACCTTGAAGTAAACCCATAAGAACTGTGATTCATCCGTTTTACCCTCAACCGTTGCTACCCTACTTCGTGGTCTAACCTCAGTTGTTCTAAACCTGATCTTCTAGGACTAGAATTCTCCTTTCGGTCTTTCTCTTAATCCCTAACACATGCATCTACGTGGCCATTGCAAACACAAGTAAATTTAAGCGCTCAGATAGAGAATAGATAAACTAAAACGGGAAGATGCATTCAAAGATAAATAGAAAGTGGTTCCGGGATAGCCAAGGGCTAATCCCTTCTCCTAGAACAAACAAACTACTCGCTCATGCGTCTGTAAACAAACATAAACAAAGTAGAAAGTCTAAGGAACATGAAAACCAAGCGAAACCGAAGTGTCGGGTTGATCTCCAATGCTCCTTGCTTGCCTCCTCGCAAGAGTTTCTTCTCCTCAATCACGAACTGAATGAATGGTTCCCTTCTAATGTCGTCTTCTGGCCTCTTTTATGCCTCCTAAGTCGGTCTAAGTGTTGCCTTAATTCCCCCCACGAGTTCCCTTTTATTTTAAGTTAATTTTACTTAACTTAACTAGTAACCCGGGTCGCAACCCGCTCGGGCGCTGAATGTGCCCGCTCGGGTGCGGCTAGGTCAAGTCGCGCAAGTTGTGGCCTGCAAGGGATGCCCGATCGGGCATGATGTCTGCCTGCTCGGGTATAAGGCAGCTGGTTGGGCATTTCCTTGCCCGAGTCGTACGTGAATGCGCACTAGAATTCGCCGTAGCCTTTGCCCAATCGTGCATGAGTTGTGCCCGACCGGGTGGAGGCTCCTCTTGCTAGATCTCGTCCCGTTTGTCCTGTTATGATCCCCGAAGTTGCTCCTTAGCTCCGTGCATGTCCTTTTAGCTCCGAAATGATCCAAATACGCGTAAAAACCTGTAAGAACATGAAAACACGAAAACAAGTAAAACAGATACGGAATCATACGTAAAGCAACACATATATATCAAAAACGTCTCTTAAATCGTGCAAGAAATACGTATGAAAACGAGATGATCAGCGCCGAACTCATACAACGCGCATCTTCACTGCATGGATGCGCGACATGCAGATTCGGTTTCGCATAATGATGAACGGTGCAAAGCGCAACTACTACGCCAACAACAGTAGATCGAAATGGGCAACCGAAGCGGTCTTCAACAAATTGATTGAGCATTGGGAGTCTGCGGCATTCAAGGCCAAGAGCGAGAAGGCCAAACAAAATTGCTACGGTGAGAAGGTTCCTGGAGATGGTCCGCATCGCCATACTTCGGGATCAAAATCCTTCACGAAAAGAAAAAAAGAATTGGTAAATTTTAAATTATTTAGATTTTTTGTTTATTTAAATATTTATCTAACAAAATTTCTTTTATATTGTAGATGCAATGGATGGGAAGAGAACTGACTCTTCTTGAAGTGGTATTAGAAACCCACGCAAAGAAGAAGTCGGTTGTCGGGGAAGAGGTCGACGAACCGAAACTCGTCGATCCTCGAGCGGCCCAAACCATGAGAGGTGTGACGGAGAAGATCACACAGCAATCTCAAGCTTGCGGTTCAAGCCCCGACGACCTCAGTCCTTTACAAAAGGACCAAATTTATTTAGAGGTAAAAAGTTATTATTTTGTTTCTAAATTATTAATCAAAGAATTTGTTAA
>CM071868.1:31514247-31526826 GCA_036759665.1 Gynandropsis gynandra | reverse complement strand
GCCAAAGTGCAGCACCTTGAGAGCGTCATCGAGTTGATGTCGGGGCAAGGGAGGGGATCAACGTCGCAGCAAGAACAGGTTCCCGATTCAGATGCAACGCCCTCTAGACGTGATGGCGATCAGAGAGACGATATCGAGCCCGCCGATTTAAACGATATGTAATAGGGTAGAGTAACGTAGTTTTAGTTTTAGTTTTTTATGAATAATTTAATATTTTAGTTAAAAACTTTTTATTTAGTTTTAAAAATATTTTTACATAGTTTTAGTTTTAGTTTTTTATGAATAATTTAATATTTTAGTTAAAAACTTTTTATTTAGTTTTAAATTTTTTTTTATTTTTTTTTAATTTTCCAATGGGCACCCGTTGGTAATGCTAACGGTCATCCGTTGCGCGGTGTTTCCCGCCAAATCGTTTCCCACCAGTTTGCAATGGACATCCGTTGGACTAGCTAACGGTCTTCCGTTGGAAACCTTTTCCCGCCAAATCTTTCCCGCCAGTTTGCAATGGTCGTCCGTTGCAGTCTCCCGTTAGATGGCAACGGATATCCGTTGCAAAAAATGATTTTCCCCGCCTAATTTTGCAACGGACAGTCGTTGCCTTCCAACGGCCATCCGTTGAAAGTCTGCAACGGTGATCCGTCACAACGTCTGCCAACGGGCGGCCGTTACTTACATTCCAACGGCTTCATTCGTTGCCCTTCCGTTGCAAATTTGTAACGGATTTTATCCGTTGACACGCCGTCGCGAATTGCAACGGATCGGCATTTGCAACGAACATTTCGCAACGGAACGAAATCCATTGGCGTCCGTTGGAAACAGCGCTTCCAACGGATATGTCCGTTGGAAAGCTACTGTTTTTTTGTAGTGTTCCTTTAGGGTACTTGTAGTTCGTGTTTTTGTTTTAAGGTTGATGATATTAAGATGTCGAATGGTTTGGTATTGCAGTTTCCATGCTTATGTAGTGTTCAAATCAGAGTAGTCTTCTGAAGCTTCTTTGGCCTATAACATGTCGCTGGTACGATTTTTTTCCTGTTTGCCATGATTGAGCTCATAAGTAAGTATCAATTAGTTCATATGTGATGTATGCTTAGATTGGCGACAATCATATTTGGGTTGATAGGGTATGCCCACCTCGAAATAAGCTGAAAGGTCAGGATGCACTGCTGTATGACCCTAAGAGGACGATCTTTGTCGGTAACCTCCCGTTTGGTGTAAATGTTAGTCTTGGGGGTTCTCTAAGTGACAATCACAATGATTTTACATCCTCACAATTCACTATCGTTTGGCTACAGCTAAGGCTATTGGAGATGCGAGGAGAGGGAGGCGAGTGTATTGGTGTCGGCATATGTATTGCAGCGATATACCTCTAGGATTTTTGTTTCTCCATGGGTTTTCTCCGATTGGAAAGACACACGGCGGCGAAATTTGGTTGTTCGAGAAGGCTGTTGGAGATGCGAGGAGAGGGAGGCGAGCATATTGGTGTTGTCGTGTCGGCATATGTATTGCAGCGATATACCTCTATTATTTTTGTTTCTTCATGGGTTTGCTCTGATTGGAATGACATACGACGACAGAATCTGGTGGTTCGAGAAGGCTGTTGGAGATGCGAGGAGAGGGAGGCGAGCATATTGGTGTTGTCGTGTCGGTATATGTATTGCATCGATATCGGGATTCCATCGACAAATGGAGCGACGAGAAGAATGCCAGAGGATTTGGGTTTGTTATTGGGATCGACCCAATGGAAAACTATTGAACAATCAATAATATACATAGCAAGTACGATACCAGAACATAGGAGGATACACGATGGCGACACAGAAGATGACGATTCACTAATAGAAGGCACTGTGGCGACTATGGTGAAAGGCGACATGAAGACGATGGTGAAAGGAGGAGAGGTCGTAGAGATGCCAGTGAAGGAGATGGGAGCTTGGTGATACCAGTGAAAGGAGAAGAAATGAAGATGGTTAAAGGAGGAGGCAAGAACCGTTGTGGTTGACCATTTGCAATCAGGGTCCCCATGACAAAAACCGTGGATATGTATGCAAAGTGTGGGATGATGGACGATGCAAACAAGGTGTTCTCAAACATCATAGAAAAGGCATTTTTATGTCTTGGAATTCCATGGTTGCCAGGTATTCACAGATTGGGAGGTTCAATGAAGTTTTCAGGTTGTTTGACAAGATGCGAGAGTAGAAGATGAAATGGATGTTGTTACATGGATTGTTGTGATTTCAGGATGCTCGAAGGGAACTCAGATATGAAGCATTGGCTGTGTTTAGGAAGATGTTCTTATGTGGGTCAGAACCAAACATTCTTAATTTATACTTTGATTAAAATGAGTATAATGATGATAATATGGTTATCAATATACTAATTGATATGTAAGATAAGTGCAAAAGGAATGAGGTTGCATGTGCTATGTTTGATTAGCTTGCTCCCATAGATAGGAATGTTATGACTTCAAGCAATGATTTGTGAATACGCCCGTCATGGAGAAGAAAAAAAGCTCTCGAGCTCTTCTTAAAGATGTTCGAATTGGGAGCTGCAAGTATGAGCATCCATCAATTGACATTTTTAAAATTATCCAGTGTAGCTTAATAGTTGATTCATTGATATTTTATTAATTTCATAATTTTTTAAATATCATAATTTTGAATCTATTGAACACTATTTAATAAATGATATATATACTATTTTATGAGCAATTTTTTTCTCTAATATGGTTATATATTTATGATAAATTAATTTAAGTTTACGTGCAGTATCATTCCATAACGGTCGGATCAAATGCATTATGAACGTCATTCATACATTTATTTCATGTGTTTGCTAACGTGTTATAACCATTTCATGTTTTGTTTTCATCTTTATTCATCTTTTGACAAGTATTTATCTTAGTTATAAACCTTTTATAAAGATTACACGATATTTAAAAATTTTTTACAAATTAATCATATCCCGCACAACGCGCGGGTCCTTCCCTAGTCTATATATAAAAAGTAACAAAATCTTTGGCTTTCCATGCTGCCACCTAAGCATTATTTTTTTATTTTATTTTATTTTGTCAACAAATCTATATATAAAAAGGAGCAAAATCTTTGGCTCATCATGCTACCACCTCATCATTTTTTATTTTATTTTCATTTTTTCTACAAAAATTAATAATATTTATTTTGTATATTTAATGACATTTTAAAATCTCTTTCTTCAATTAATGTGCAGTATTCTAAAAATTAAAAGGAATATAATATATTTCAATAAATTAATTTATAAATTCGATTTTAAATATAAATAAATTAAATGGTTCAAAGTTTGGTTATAAAAATATGGAAATTATTAAAATATATAAGTAACAACAATATTTATTTTTATGATGTCACTAAATTTTCAAATAAATGAAAAATATATCTTATTAACAATAAATTATGAATTAACTTATTAACAATACAAATATATATATATATATATATTTTTACGAATATTTATTACATATAATACATTATTAATTTACAATTATGATTCATTTACAATTAATTTAAATTTATTTGGTCTTATTCTATATTAATATGCATTAACAATATATTAAAATTGTTTTTTCTTATGTGTAAATCCACAATATATATATATATATATAAATAAAATAACTTTATATATAATTACCAATATATATATAATATGAATATAACATTGCATAATATTAACAATTTACCAATTTAAGCATTTTTTTAATTAATTTGTGTATATATATACCAATAAAATTAGACATGTATTAAAAATATATCATCATATAATATTAACAATTTAATATGTATTTTATTTATATAATATATATAATTTATTTTTAATTTACAATTAACTGATCTTATCACTACTTAATACATTTATAATTATGATTCATTTACAATTAATTGAATTAATTTGGTCTTATCTCAATTAAATATGCATTAACAATGTATTAAAGTGGTTTTTTTTTTGTAGCTCCACAATATATATATATATAATAACTTTATATTAATAGAATTTATGATATAAAAAACATTAAAATATATTTATTTTATTTTTAAAATTCATTATTTATATAATTATAATTAATAAAAATATTTTATTTTTATGATACCATTATATTTTCAAATAAATGTAAAAGACATCTATTATTCTTAATTCTATAACTAAATATTAACAATTTAACCTTTTTATAATCCTTTAATTTTAATATTAACAATTTAACAATTTAACCTTTTTTATAATCCTTTACTTTTTATAATTATTAGTTTAATTTTAATTGTAATTATTAATTTTTTATAACTATTGTTATAAATAAAAATTTGTTATAATTGTCTAACTTTTATGTTTATTGACCAATATACATTAAAAGTATATTTATGTCATGTATTTAATATCAATACTATTCTTATTGACCAATTAAAGTACATATTGACCAAATTAATAAGTAAAAAACTCTTTACATTCCTTATAAATTATATATATTATATTTTTATTTATCAATAACTATTTTTTTATATATATTCACAAATATTATATTTAGTTGTGATATAATTTTATAAATATGTTGGAATTGTTCCAACTCATTCGTTTTTGCATAAATAACTATATTAATTCTAAAATATACATAATAATATAATAAATATGCACTTTCAAATATATAATAATATTAGATCCTATTTATAAAATTAATTAAATTTTATTATATTTATGATAATAAATATATCACTTTATTTGCTTATTATTACACCATTACTACACTAATAACTCACCCCATAATACTAACCTTTAGTATAAATATTACATCTTATATTCTCAATCTTACATCTAACATTTTTCCTTCTCAATCTTTTAAACAAGAAAAAAGTTTAAAAAATTTTATTTTAGCTTTCCAGTGGATACATCTAACTACAAATTAACCGTTCTACGGTCACTAACATTGGTTTCAATGACCTATTAATTGACAGTAGTAAACTGATAACTGTAGCAAGATTATTCTGCTTTTGAGAGGCTCGAAATTTTAAAAAAGGAGGTCAACTTATTGGTTTATATATGCTTCGTACCGATGAAAATGTGTGTAATTTACATGCGTTGTCGATCTTGTAGTTCATTTTTAGATCATATTTATATATTTGTCTTATTTTAATTTGCTATTTTTTTGTTTATATATTTTGTATTGATAAAAAATTATTTTATTTGAGTTTATATTCATATCTTTATTGTTTTGATTATTCATTTTATGTATTATGCGTCATATTTTGTTGTATATAACATGTGTTAACATTTGTTTCTCAAATATTATTTTCAAACTGTTTTTCATTATCTTCTTATACTTTAAACATGTGATCATCTATGTTAATACATATTGTAATGTGCAACCCCATTATTATATTCGAATTGTATAATCAAATTTTGTTATTTAAATTTATGAAATTATTACTAATTTTATGCATTCCATGGTAACAATAAGTATAAAAACAGGTTTAATATAATCTCATTACATGCTTCTTATTGACAATCTACTCTTTTATTTTTATTTATTTAATAAGATATTTAATCTAATTTTATGAACCTAATTGTTGTTTTAATTTTTAATGAAATGTTTTAATATAACTTATAATTTGTATAACAAATCTAAATTTCATTAAATGTATTCCGGAATCAGAATGCGGAACCCTCAGATCTAATGGAGAAGAAAGAAGGAGGATGAGGAATATGCAGAAAAAAGGAACGAAAGATAAGGAAGAAAAAAGAATTCAGGAAAGATAAATGGGAAGGAAAATGTCGTGGGTGATGAGTAATTTTTTAGAGTTATTATTATTATTATTATTAAATAAAAATAAATATAATTTCAAAATAAATTTATTATTTTAAAATGGGAATATATATAAAATATTTATATTATGAACTAAATATTGATATATATATTTTTGTATTAAATAATATTATATCTCATCATTGATATAAATTCTAAATTAATTAGATTAGATCTAAAAACAGTTATATGTTAACATTGTTATTTTTAATTCATGAAACAATTAAAATTGTTAATTTATTTTATTTTTCTTTTTATTTTCACATGAATATTTTTCTAACTCCATAAACTTTTTATGCGACATGATATATATATATATATAGAAAATTTAAATAATAAAATAATTATATAAATCAGCCCGCACGTAGTGCGGGTATAATCTAGTTATATAAAAAGTAGCAAATCCTTGGGTTATCATGCTGCCACCTAAGCATTATTTTTTATTTTATTTTATTTTTTCAACAAAAGTTAATATATTTATTTTGTATATTTAATGACATTTTTAAAACATCTTTCTTCAATTAATGTAGAGTAATCTAAAACTTAAAAATACTTTAATATATTTCAATAAATTAATTTATAAATTCAATTTTAAATAGAAATAGAATTATATAGTTTAATGTTTACAAAAGTTTGAATATAAATTAAAATAAAAATTAAATTATAATTAAATATTTCAAAATTACAATTACAATTAAATAAAATATTTATTTATTTATATGAATAAAAAATATATAGTATATTTACATGAATGTTTAGTTATAAAAATATTGAAAACATGTTAGAAACTGATGAAAAGAGATATAAATATAATATAAATAAATAACTATATAAATTTTTTATACAAATTTATATAAATTTTTTTATTCATTAGCTCTACAAAATATTTCAAAATATAAATTTTATATATAATTATATAACAAATTTATGTATTTATATGAATAAATAAATAAATTTAGCATATGTTTACATGAAAATTTTTTATAAAAATAACAAATATTAGAAACTAATTAAATGAGAAAAATAAATAAATTATAGACAAATAATCATAAAATTTGTTATATAAATCCATATAAAGTTTTTTATATGGATTTGAATTTGATTTTACATATAAATAAAATTAAATAGTTCAATGTTTACAGTTTGAATACAAATGAAAATAAAAATTAGATTATAATTAAATAATTCAAAATTTAAGTTAAATAAAATATTTATATGAATAAAATTAGATTATAATTAAATAATTCAAAATTTAAGTTAAATAAAATATTTATGTATTTATATGAATAAAAATATATAGTATATTTACATGAATGTTTAGTTATAAAAATATTGAAAACATGTTAGAAACTAATGAAAAGAGATATAAATATAATATAAATAAATAATCATATAAATTTGTTATATAAATTTTTTTATTGATGAGCTCTACAAAATATTTCAAAATTTAAATTTCATGTATAATTATATAACAAGTTTATGTATTTATATGAATAACTAAATAAATATAGCATATGTTTACATAAAAATTTGTTATAAACGATAACAAATATTAGAAAATAATGAAATGATAAATAAACAATATTAGAAAATAATGAAATGAGAAAAATAAATAAACTATAGACAAATAATCATAAAATTTGTTATATAAATCCATATCAAGTTATTTTATATGGATTTAATTTGATTTTAAATAAAATTAAATAGTTCAATGTTTACAAAAGTTTGAACACAAATCCATTGTTTATATAAATTCACTAACATATTCAGTCAAATATTCATAACATATCATAGCAATAGACTAATAAGGCACTGTATTTTCTAATAGATCCATTGAAAATACCCCAAACAGATATATTACCACAACATATCATTTTCGATGAATTAACCGTTGGACGTTATTTTCAACCCATTATCGCAAGAGTTTTTCGCGTTTGGGAAGTCTGTAACATGAAAAAAATGGACAACTAATGTAGATGGACAGCTGTATGTTGCATTTTCACGAGTAACTTCATCCAACGGACCTAGAATTTTGGATTTAAATGGAGAAGGGACAAGAGATTCATCCATGTCAAATGTTGTTTATAAGAAAATATTTAATGACCTACAAGATCTTCCGGACGACATTGGAAATATGTAGGTAATTATTGATGTTCTTATAATCTATGCATAGTTAATTTACTAATATTTGCTAAATTTTTAAGGTCGACGTTATATTGACATCAATTTTCTCAGAAATTTATATCAACAATTGGATCATGTACATCATTAACGTAAACGATAAATTTGCTAAGGGTATTTCATATTGCATTCCAATTACTTTAACTTTATATATTATAGATTTTTATAATATTTTTACAATAAAACTACAAAATAAATATATACCGCGCAACGCGCGGGTACCATCCTAGTCTATATATAAAAAGGAGCAAAATATCTGGTTCCTCATGCTGTCACCTCAGCATTGTTTTGTTATTTTATTTTATTTTTTCTACAAAAATTAATTATATTTATTTTGTATATTTATTGGCATTTTAAAACCTCTTTCTTCAATTAATGTGCAATATTCTAAAAATTAAAAGAAGTTAATATATTGCACTAAATAAATTTATAAATTCGATTTTAAATATAAATAAAATTAAATGGTTCAATGTTTACAAAAATTTGAATACAAATTAAAATAAAAAATAAATTACAATTAAATATTTGAAAATTACAATTAAATATTTCAAAATTTAAATTACAATTAAATAAAACATTTACATATTTATATGAATATAACTATATAGTATATTTACATGACTGTTTAGTTATAAAAATATTGAAAATATTTTAAAAACTAATGAAAAAAGACATAAATATAATATTAACAAATAATCATAGAAATTTTTATATAAATTTATATAAGTTTTTTTTATTCATGAACTCTAAAAAATATTTCAAAATTAAAATTTCATGCCTAACTATATAACAAATTTATGTATTTATATGAATCTATATATAAAAAGAAGCAATTTTCTTGGTTTCTCATGGTGCCACCTCATCATTGTTTTGTTATTTTATTTTATTTTTTCTACAAATTAATTATATTTATTTTGTATATTTATTGACATTTTAAAACTACTTTTTTTCAATAATATGCAGTATTCTAAAAATCTATATAAAAAAAGAAGGATAAAATAGTGCATTCTCCTTGCGCCACCTCATCATCATAATTTTTTTTATTTTTAGATATTTTTTATAATTCAATAAAACATTTAAAAAATTAATATCCAATACAATTATTTCTTAATATCCATTAACCTAAAAATTAATATTCCTTATAATTATTTATATATAGATTAAAAATACACATATATTTATGTAATGTGTATATATATTTATATATATTAAATATATATTTTTTGTGGTGCAAACCTCAACATCGTGAATTTTTTTATTTCTATATATTTTATTATATTAAAATAATATAACTCAGAAAACCCATGCGATGAAAAAAATTAAATGTATAATTATATGAAATCATATGTATAACAGAAGGATAATTCTTTGATTTCTTATGAAGCCACGTCAGCGGTTTAAAAAAATTATTCATTTTTTTATTTCCTTTTCTATTTCATTGTTTTCCTTAATAATATCTTGACCACATTTATTCTATTTAATTTTTAACATTAATTAAAAAATTATTCATTTTTTTATTTCCTTTTCAGTTTCATTTTTTTTCCTTCAATGCCATCTTTCAATGACCACATTTATTCTATTTAATGTTTACCATTAAATTCAAAATACTAATCTTTCAGTTTCCATCTTTGGTTTTTCCGTTTCCAGCACCATTACCATCTCTTTTAAATCCGATGACTGCTCGATTTCGTTCTCCCACATACCAAGTTGATGCCATCTCGATTCGCCGGAGGAGTTCGCTACAACGGTGGGTCGCTGCTCTTCACGCCAGTGCGAATGTCTCACCATCCTCATGTCATCCACCATCCAAACTCGTATGTTCACCCTTCCTTTATTTATTTATTATCATCCATGTTTTGTTTATATAATGAAGTCCACCTCTCATTAAGCAGTCATAAGCTGTAGCGGGAGGAAGAGCATGCTAAAGCTGGCTCAGAGGATGACTGACAACTTCTGTGGGGGCGTCTGCGCGTCCTCCGTCCAGGAATGAAGCAAACTGAACGTTGGGGGAACATCGATGAGGACGTGAGGATAATGACGAGGAGGAGCGTCGATAACCCTGGTGAGCCTCCGGGTATAATCCTCAACACTGCAACCTCTGTGTACAAAAGCTGTCCTTGCGCCACCTCATCATCATAATTTTTTTTTATTTTTAGATATTTTTTATAATTCAATAAAACATTTCAAAAATTAATATCCAATACAATTATTTCTTAATATCCATTAACCAGAAATTAATATTCCTTATAATTATTTATATATAGATTAAAAATACACATATATTTATGTAATGTGTATATATATTTATATATATTAAATATATATTTTTTATGGTGCAAACCTCAACATCGTGAATTTTTTTATTTCTAAATATTTTATTATATTAAAATAATATAACTCAGAAAACCCATGCGATGAAAAAAATTAAATGTATAATTATATGAAATCATATGTATAACAGAAGGATAATTCTTTGATTTCTTATGAAGCCACGTCAGCGGTTTAAAAAAATTATTCATTTTTTTATTTCCTTTTCTATTTCATTGTTTTCCTTAATAATATCTTGACCACATTTATTCTATTTAATTTTTAACATTAATTAAAAAATTATTCATTTTTTTATTTCCTTTTCAGTTTCATTTTTTTTCCTTCAATGCCATCTTTCAATGACCACATTTATTCTATTTAATGTTTACCATTAAATTCAAAATACTAATCTTTCAGTTTCCATCTTTGGTTTTTCTGTTTCCTGCACCATTACCATCTCTTTTAAATCCGATGACTGCTCGATTTCGTTCTCCCACATACCAAGTTGATGCCATCTCGATTCGCCTGAGGAGTTCGCTACAACGGTGGGTCGCTGCTCTTCAACGTCAGTGTGAATGTCTCACCATCCTCATGTCATCCACCATCCAAACTCGTATGTTCACCCTTCCTTTATTTATTTATTATCATCCATGTTTTGTTTATATAATAAATTCCACCTCTCATTAAGCAGCCATAAGCTGTAGCGGGAGGAAGAGCATGCTAAAGCTGGATCAGAGGATGACTGACAATTTCTGTGGTGGCATCTGCGCGTCCTCCGTCCAGGAATGAAGCAAACTGAACGTTGGGGGAACATCGATGAGGACGTGAGGATAATGACGAGGAGGAGCGTCGATAACCCTGGTGAGCCTCCGGGTATAATCCTCAACACTGCAACCTCCGTGTACAAAAGCTGTCTCTACCGGAGAAAAGGATGAAGAAGAAGAAAGCAAGAAGAAAGAAAGAAAATAAAAGAGGCGCACGGTGGAAGGAGAAATGAGTAAAAAGAATTAGGGTTTTATTTTTATTTTTATTATAATATAATTAATTAATCAAATATTGTTAATTAGGGCTTTATTTTATTTTTATTTTTATTATTATATTATATGATCACGATAAGAATGTATTCATTTGTATTTGTATATTTTAAAATTTTTTCAAAATAAAAAATATTTAATGAAATATTATATATATATATGCGTAAATATGGAACTATACGGATGTGATATTTCCAAATGTTTAAAAGGAAACTCTGATGAAATAATAAAGCCAGGCTATAAAATAGATCTAAATATTAAAAACTTGCCATCATTATATACGAGAAAATTATATCGAATTTCTGGAATTAAATAAATTTTCTATTTTATTTAAAAATTATATATTTCCGTTAAAGATTAGACACACAAAATTAATTTTTGTAAATAAATATGTGAATTTTAAATATATATATATATATTTATTATGAGTTTTATTCTTTTTGTCTAATATTTATATATCCTTTGTTTTTTAAGGTGTTGAAATTTTTAAAAAATTAAAATAAAATGGATTGACAAAAAGTAAATAATAAAATTATTTGGTAAGTTGTTGAAAACCCTAATTTATATAAGACAATTATCTGTAAATGTAATTTCTAAAGATATAAATGCGTAAAAAATTTCAAATATCCAACAACTTTCGGCATTCATATTTCAAAATTTATTCAGAATGAAAATACAATTTGAAATATTTATTGTATACAATAATAACATTCAGCCAATAAGTATTAAGGAGTGATAGATGAATTGATTGTCGTAACGTACGAACGACAAATTTTCATTTATTTTTTAATAACTAAATAGTAAATACGTTCACTTCCTTTTTTAATTGGAAATAAATAATATGAAAACTAAAATAAATTGCATCTTTATATGATAAATTAATATGAAATTAAATATCGTAATTAATATGCATACAAAACGGTTTAATTTAAAGTGAAACGAATTTCAAAAAATAGAGAGGTATCACAAATGTTTTAGGATTTATGAAATACGCATTCAAACTTTGACTTCGCAGATAATGACATATATTGTATTTATTTCTCGAATATAAAAAATTGTTTGTTGTGGATGAGGATATAAAAATGATTAAAATCTTAAAGAATTTTGTGATGACCAAACTATATATAGGATGTTCCATTAATATTATTGGATTGAATATGAAGATTAATAAAAACCAAAACGAAAATTATATATATGATTAATTTATATATGTAATTAATCATATAAATTAATCCA
>CM071868.1:31499153-31514163 GCA_036759665.1 Gynandropsis gynandra | reverse complement strand
ATTTTAATTTTAATTTTAATTTTTATTATTATATTATATGATCACAGTAAGATTGTATTCATTTGTATGTTTTAAATTTTTTCAAAATAAAAAATATTATAATGAAATGTTTATATTTTGTTTATATGTTATAATTTTTTTTAATAGGTATCCAATAAACCAATTCATTGTATTGATCAATAATTTTATATTTCTTCATTTCTTTGATTATAAAACTACCAAAAATTTATATCCCGCGCAACACGCGGGTACTATACTAGTCTATATATAAAAAGAAGCAATTTTCTTGGCTTCTCATGGTGCAACCTCATCATTGTTTTATTATTTTATTTTATTTTTTTCTACAAAAATTAATTATATTTATTTTGTATATTTAATGACATTTTAAAACGTCTTCTTCAATTAATGTGCAGTATTCTAAAAATTAAAAAGAAATTAATATATTGCACTAAATTAATTTATAAATTTGATTTTAAATATAAATAAAATCAAATGGTTCAGTATATATAAGCATTATATATATACATATATACATAGAGATTGATATGAAAGTAAGAATTTTTTGTTCCTAGATATATGAAAAACTAACAAATCTTATTTTTAAATATAAAGAAATTATATATATATATATATATATTACATTACTATTTAGTTATAAAAATGGGTAAAACTCCTATTTCCCCCTCATGTTTACCTACTTTGCATATTCTCCCCTCATGTTTCGCACTCATCCTATTCCCCCGTCATATTTCGACCAATATTCTATTCCCCCCTCATGTTTAAAAATTCTACCTATATCCCCCTTCGTTTACTTTGCGAAGGAGACAATTTTCAGTTCACTTATGTTATGCAATGACGATAAATAAAAGTCAAGGCCAAAAGTCTTAAACAAATTGGACTTTACCTTCCAAGACCGGTTTTCAGCCACGACCAATTGTATATTGCATTATCAAGAGTTACTTCTGCTAATGGTGTGCGAATTTTAGATCTCAATGAAGAATGCATACAACAATCATCCATTACAAACGTTGTTTACGAAGAAATATTCAATGGACTACCCACTACATGAGACAGGTATAGAAATAGTAACCTCATTTTTGAATTGGCATTCTCCTATTTTCTAAATATTTTTAAAAGCTACGTTACATGTGTTTCCATGTCTTAGGTCTTCTTAATATCAGCATCTTTCAAAATTTATATGAAAAATGGATCGTGAACGTTATCAGTGTTCACTCAGTGGTCTTCAAAGGTATTATTATATTTATAAGATAATTTTTATTTCATGCTCTTAATATATTTATCTTTCAACTATAAATTCATTTACAAATCGTTGATTTTTCAACAGGTTCTTTCAAGAAACTAATATAATCACCGACCAAATATTATTTTGTCTTAAAATAATCACTTTGACATTCCATATGGTATTTCATTCTTCCTCTTGGTTTTTTATTAATTTCCTAATTCTGTCATTTCTCTAATGGGTTATAATAGGGTTACAACGCCAAATTTCATTTCTTTGTCTTATTCTTTATTAACTCACGTTGTTTTCAATACATTATTATTTTATCACATTTATATTAAAAATATCGCATAACTGTTATTTGAAAAATATTTCTCATTACAATATTCAGTTGCATAAAACATCAAAATTTGAATTTTTTATTGTATATTTAATGGCATTTTAAAACCTCTTTAATCAATTAATGTGCAGTATTATAAAAATTAAAAGAAGTTAATATATTTTAATAAATTAATTTATAAATTCGATTTTAAATATAAATAAATTAAATGGTTGAAAGTTTGGTTAAAAAATATGAAAAATATTAGAGACTAATGAAATGAAACAAATGATAAATCTATATATAAAAAGGAGCAACTTTCTTGGCTTCTCATGCAGCCACCTCACCAAAATTATTTTTTTAAATTTAATTTTAAAATTATTTTTTAACTAAATTTATCTCATTCAATCAATAATTTCTACCATTTCAGTAATAAATAAATTAAAAATTGAATTAAATTAATTATTTCATTATTTTGAGGAAGAGAGAGTAATATAGAAACATTTTTCAGTCGGTTTCAATAATAAATGACTTAAAAATAAAAATTGAAGTAATTATTTTATTATTTTGAGGAAGAGGGAGAGCTAACAGACAAACGTTTTTAGCCAAACGAAGAGACAAGCGTCTTTTG
Organism: Gynandropsis gynandra; assembly: GCA_036759665.1. Classification (NCBI taxonomy): domain Eukaryota; kingdom Viridiplantae; phylum Streptophyta; class Magnoliopsida; order Brassicales; family Cleomaceae; genus Gynandropsis; species Gynandropsis gynandra. The sequence continues at coordinate 31,511,973 of CM071868.1, read as the reverse complement.
AAAAGCAACGAGAAGAAATAATGGATTACGTGCGACAAAAAATATACTATAAAGGAGAAACAAAAGATTGGGGAAAACCAGAGGCCATTGCAGGAGAATAGAAATTGAATCACTTAATCTGCGATGGAGCATACGGAAGCGATGGAGTATATGATCCTATGTTTCATCGGAACTCTTACAGGGTAAGCTTCCTCTTCTTCTTCTTTATGATGGGTATATCGGGATCTATTCATGGAAAAGACCAAATGGTTCTTGGAACCGGATTTGACTTCGCCCGTGACCTTCTCTCTGATGATGATTTCAGAGAAGTATTGCAGGGAAGGTACCATGACCTGTACAATTTAGCCTAAGACTTGCAAGTTCCCCCCTGAAAACAGCCCTGATGCTGCAGAGAGTATTGTAACAATGACCAATGAACGGGAAAAGGTCGATCTAAGCTTCAGTGGAATCGCTAAGAGCGTGGAGGCCATATTTCAGAGGCTAAATATCATAGAGCAAGAGATACGAGATCTGAAGCAGGAGACCCAAGGGCTGAGATATTATCCAAGTTCACCACAAAACCATCAGGGGCAGAAAACCACCACGGCTCCTCCGTTGTCAATGAACTTGGAAGCTGCACCAACCCTTCTCGCCACCTCCACCATTTCTATGTTGAGGGCCCACAAGCATTCTTCGCCAAACATGCTCCTGGAGAATATTTCAAAATGGGTATTATATATATATATATATATACATACATCACTACTCTACTCATCTGGAGAATTACTCTTATTACCTTCAAAGGTCAAAGTTACGGTTGATAAGTTTGAAGAGTGAAATACTTCCAAGCTCTTTCTCTGCGTTAAGGATAAGGTTGGATGTACTTCCACTTTTATTAATCGCCTGACATTGTAGAAGTCAAGAAGGCAACTAAGAGAACCGCATACGATGGCACTAGACCCTGGAAAAATATATTTTGGATTCAAGTTATAATATAATAATATAAAGAAAAAAATTAGTAAAAGGAAAAAAGTAGAAGAAAAATATAGACACAAAAATAAACTCATTATAATTTTATTTACTATGTTTATGTATCTCTATTAATAATTTAACTTTAACAAAACATATTTAGAATTAAAAAATCATATATATTAAAATACAAAAATATGTGAATGTTGCCCATTATTTTTAGAGGAAGAATATTGATCGCTTTTTCACATTAATATTTTTAAATACATTAAATTTTTCATTTGAAAAATCATATATATTAAAATATAAATTTTAAAATTCAAGTATATATTGGTATAAGAATATATCGTACATATTAAACCTCGAAAACTTATTTGTAGAAACTTTATTTATTATTTGTTGTAATTTTGTTTTATTGTATTACTCATATTACTCATAGCACATCAGTTAATATAGTCAAATATTGTATTAGGATTTAGTGTCATACCAATGCAGCAAAAAAGATGCCACAACGATGCAATGGATATAGTTCGACGATGATGCAATGCCCGTTGCAGGAAAGGAGAAAGAAATAAAATGAAAGAGGAGGGTAGGAACACGGAATACGACTAAGAGATGAGAAAGGAAGAAAAAAAAAATAGAAGTAGTATCTATTATTATGATTGGATGAATTTGTATTATATATAATTATTAATTATTATTTTTTGTAGAAATAATTATATTATTTTAACTATTATATTCATTAACATGTATAGTCTTTATAATTTCTAAAATATTTACTACTATTATATTCATTAACATGTATAGTCTTTATAATTTCTAAAGTATATTTACTATTAATTATATAAAAATTTATATTAAAAATTTTATATATCTAATATATTAATTTTTTAGTTTATTCAATATTAATAAGTTAGATAATTGATCTTATTATTAATATTTGTATTTACTGAATATTCAATTTCACAAATTAATATATATAATATGATTTAGCTATCCATAAATCATTTTAATAACAAAAAAATAGTGTATGTTATGATTAGTCTAAATTTAAAAATCAAATACATTTGTCATAAAATTAGATTCAAACAAAATTTTGAAAATAACTATAACCATAATCAAAAAATATGAAAATAAAAATATATTAATATTCATGTATTTATATATTTTTTAATCATGTTCACCGTTCAATATAATATTATTTTTTAAGAAATAAATAAAATCATGTAACTCTAATTTTAATATCCCGCGCATCATACGAGTTGATTTTCTAATCTATATATAAAAAGAAACTACTTTCTTGACTCCTCGTGCTTTCACCTCATCAATTATTTATTTTATTTTTATTTTTTCTACAAAATTAATAATATTTACTTTTTATATTTAATGACATTTAAAACCTATGTGTAATATTCTAAAAATTAAAAAAAATATAAAAAAAGGAGGATTTTTGCTCCTCCTGGTGTTGCACGTCAGCGGGAGGAAGAAAAATCCCCCTTCTTTCTTTCACACGGTTAGGTTTTATTCCAGTGACTCTTTATCTTCGTCTCTCATTCATCCCCTCTTGCCGCATTCATCCCCTCTTGCCGCATTCTTCATTTTAATAAATAATACAAAATACGTCATTATCGTCATCTGATACAAAATATGTCTCTGCAATCCTGCAATCCGCCGGTCGACTCCAATCTCTGCGCTCCGGTGAGTTTTTTCCTTCCTCTCTTCTTCCGGTTTCTCTCTTCTTTCGGTTGCTCTCTTCTTCGCTTGAATTCATTTGTTGTCGGCGACCATTCTACTTGAAATATGCTTTACAGAGGCTATTCTTCAAGCGATTCCCCTGGAGAATCGATTCGGGTTTGATGTGAGATTAAGAGAAGAGGAATCAGCCCGAACAAGCTCGCTTTCCCGTTTCTTCTCAAGGTTTGCGGTCCATTTTTTTCTCTCACTGCAGGAACACAGATTCAGGTTGAGCATTCGAACCATGGTTTTGATTGTGATGTCTATGTTGGAAACAATTTGATTCATTTTTATGGTTCTTGACTTCTAACGCAAGGAAAGTGTTCGATGAAATTCCTGAGAGAAACGTTTTTGCATGGAACTCTGTGATGACTGCTCTCATTGAGAACACTGTTCGATTTAGGAACTCGATATTTTTTCGAACTCGATTTAGGAACTCTGACTTTCGATTTAGGAACTCGATTTAGGAACTCGATATTTTTTCGAAATGATGGAATTTGGGTCTCATCCAGATGAGACGACAATGGTGGTGATGCTCTCTGCCTCTGCCACTAACTTGAGTTTGGGGAAGTTAATACATTCCCAAATTGAGATATACTTAGGAATTGGCCATGACCCAATAACTTCCCGATCGTGGAAATCCTTTGCGAAATCGGTACTTTTGCCGTAAGGAAATGTGCTATTGATCGTTAGGAAGGAACAAAATGTTGATTTCTTAAACATATCAAATTAGGAATCGGTTACAGGAATCTGTAACAGGAACAAAATGTGCTATTGCTCAAACTTACAGGAAACTTCGGTACGTTTGCCATAAGGAAATGTGCTATTGATCTGTTACAGGAACAAAATGTTCAATAACATTTTAGTTCCTTCCTTTCTTGTGCTATTGATTGGTTAGGAAGGAACAAAATGTTGAGTCCTCATACATCTGCATCAATGCCACAGAGCACACATCCATTCTATCAGCTTTTCGTTCCATGAATCTATTGTTTAATTCAAGCCTTCTTTCACAAACCAGTCTGCAGCTCCATCACCAAGCCAGGCTGCAGCTGTACCAGCTTCAAATCCTACTCCTGTTCAGGAACAATCACCGTAGGCTTTGCATTGGAAAAGTATGAGTTTCTCTTTTCTTCTGCTGTTGGCTACTGTATCTTTCATAGTTTTTGGAGATCTCTCCAAGTTCCACCTTTTGCTTATGTTTTCTTTAGTGTAATATTCGATACAGTATAATCTCCACACTGTTGAATACCATGTTACAGGGCTCAAACTGACAACTATGATCAAGCTGCTTCAACTTTAGTTGTTGGTAATAATCTAGAAGCAAATGGTTCAGCGAATAATGGAAATGGGCGGTGGTAGCTGGGATAAAGAGACAGTTACCCGTGCACTTCGTGCTGCTTACAACAACCCTGGGAGAGCAGTCGATTATCTGTACACTGTATGCCTCCTTTCTGTATTGTTGCCCCCCTAAGCTTTTTTCATTAAATGAAGCTTTTTAGCTTTGTTTACTTTCAGGGAATTCCTGAAACGGCTGAGGGAGCTGTTCCAGTGACTGGATCAGGTGCAGCTCCTCCCTGTGGAGGACCCAATGCATCCCCTTTGAATATGTTTTCTCAGGTAAGATCTTGGTGCTTTATCCTTACTTTGTTTCGTATGATAATGTTACTCTCTCTCTCCATAATCATGGGTTTAACTTGATGAATTAGGTTCTATATAGATGGCATCTAAATCAATTAGAATTTTGTTTTAGGGGTTTCATGGTGGTGTTTTTTTGGATCGAGCTGTTCCTTGAAGGTGATTAATAGTTAGATATGTTACCATATTGGATCTTAGTAAGTTGCTTTATATATTCCACGTATTTCATTTCATCTCTATACTCATCTTTTGTACTTCTTTTGGCGGTGTTCCAGATCGTTCAACATCAGACAACCCAATTTTCAAATTTTAGTTTTTCCATTTTCTCTGTGTTGTTGTTGATTGATTTTTCTTTATAAGTTTTAAGTATGGGGTCCAATTTGTTAGGCGCCTTAAAATTTGTTGTGATTCTCTGAGATGATGCAAGTCTTTTTCCTCACTTGTACTTCCATCTGTTTGTAGCTTGTGTTGCTTTCGTGGATTATTATATCTTTTTTATATTTGACTACTTTTCTGTGCACAGATGTAACCTTGACAAGTCATGATCCTACTGAGGTTAGATGAGCTACTATTTGGCTTTAGTTTGAGTCTAAGATGTTGCCTTTCACATGTTTCTTGTGGGAGGTACTGTTTTGTCCTCTCTCCAGCATCTTACAATCCTTAAGTCTCATCCATCTTTCAGGCTAAGAATTTGACTGAATCACCGGATATTGTTTCATCAACTCTGTCAAAGCCGTCTGTCTCAACTTCTCCTCTGTCTACTTGAATCTGTGATCTTTCAAAGGCTCACACACGTTTGCTTCCTCCCGAAACAACTCCATCAAGACGGGCAGGACGATCACCTGGGCATCAGTTGCAGGTTTCTGAAAGTCAAATTCGGGGATTGAAAACCCCAAATAATTACCCACAGGCGGCGGTAATGTATTTGATATTTAATGAATAAACCCAAGGTAAAGGTGAGAAATTCTTCAGTGATTGTTAGGGTTAAAGCCTATGTGAGCAAGAACGCAATGGAGAAAAGCGAATATGAGCATCCATCCACAGCAATGCCCAGTACTTCATTGATGCCTTAGAGTACATGTTGGTATCTTCATAATTGAGAATTCATTTAATCTGCTTCATATTTCTAGATAATTGGCAGAAAAACGCCGACGCAAGTTCCATTTTTACGCTCTGAAAATGATCTCTGGAAAAGGGTTACTTAGGTCTGGATTCTAACATATGACAATAAAGGTCTGGATTCCAACGTATTGCAGATTAGGTCTGAAACACATGGTGGAGCAACACACCGAGCGGGGCAACCACATCGACGGCCAAAAGGTTTCTTGCGCCGATGATGGAAACCCAGCATGCGGAACGACAGAGGGATGTAAAAGAAAACCGATCGTCCCTCTCATGGAAAGGTGAATCGCTCGAGCTATTGTACTTTTGCGCCATCATTTTTCAATATCCAAACAAACAACCAAATCATTCATCTTCGGTCTTTATTGTAACAGATTTTGGAGCTTAAGCTCAGTCACGGTGTCATGGCGGGTTTTCGAGCGATATAGAGGAGGGGCGAGCTACTAATGTTAGAGAAAACTCAAAGGCGGCGGTAATGTATTTGATATTTATTTAATTAATCCAAGGTAAAGGTGAGAAATTCTTCGGTGATTGTCAGGGTTAAAGCGTATGTGAGCAAGAACGCAACGGAGAAAAGGGAATATTGGCATCCATCGACAGCAATGCCCAGTTCTTCGTTGATGGCTTAGAGTACATGTTGGTATCTTCATAATTGAGAATTCTTTTAATCTGTTATTGATTTCCAGATGGTGATACAGGTATATAATTGTTACAACAGTTAATCGTGTATATGTTCGGATATATTACATTTGTACTCCCAAATAAATTGTCATTTCACTTTCATCCAAACCTTTTGGTACATCTCGGTTGATATCCTTTTCTAGCATATTTCACTTTCTGTTTATAAATTATACCTATACTTAAGCTATATCTAAATGAAACCTCCTGTTTTCGGTCACTTTTGGTCGATTAGATCCAGAAGGGAAGTTAATTATGAGCATTCATAAAGGCTTCAGTTGCTCAATCATCTGATCATGGTTAAACTTCCTTAATTAACTAAATACCTCATTATTTATGTAGGTACAAATAAGAAAAACATTCATGAAAAATTTACGGCTCAAATCATGCGATCGCTTTTTCCGACACTTTATATTCTACAATTTTAAAAACATTATAAATAAATTGTATTATTAGTTTACATTACAACTTATAAATCTAATGTTCAAATTTATATATTGAAAATTTTATTGTGTGTCTTTGTATTGGAGAAGTTAGGAAGCACGTATATAATGCTTTAAAGTAGATAATGCACATTGTTTCTTTTTTTATATAGTTCTTTGACTGTGCTTTTCTATCACAACTTGGAAATGTTGTATTTTACAATCAATGATAAATTTGTTGGCATAATGCTGGTTTTGTATTATATATGTGTGACTTATATTTTTATGATGGCTTTTAGAAATATCCTTCAACTGTTGTTATTTTGTAATTTATGATGGACAATCTTATCTTCTTTTGCAATTTATTTGATTATGTATTAGGGATTCAACGGATATTTCCATATTATAAACCATTTACAAGGAATGCAAGCAAATAGAAAGCAAAGCACGAAAGTAGAACATTGAAGGCACGAAAGCAAAGCACGAAGTGAGACATTTACCAACATTGAAGGAGAACATGGAGAGAGTAATATTTTATGGTTAACAAAAATCATCATAATATTGCATCAGCAATTATAGTAGCAACAACATCTTTTCATTTTCTTTCTTTAGTGGTGGCATTAGTTTACTCTTCGTTGAACTCATTTCTATTTTACATTTTTTATATTTCTAATATCTAATAAAATCTATTTTCTAATATAAATATATTTATCAAATATCATGGCACTTCTTGCATTACTTAAATCTTTATAACGTAAAAGAAAATTAAAATGATCAATTTGCTAATACCTACCTCTAATACATGCAAATAAAAATCAGTTGTTATTAACTAAGTAAGAATTTAATATTTTTCCTCCATTAAACTATTATGTTATTCTTCCGCAATAATTTACTCACATTGCTTGAACCATTCGAAATACTTAAAATATGTCGTCACAACATCGATATAGGATGAACTTGCTATGTATTTTTTTTTTCAAATATTACTCGAATGATTATTAAAAAAAAAAGTTATGATCGTAATAGACATTATTCCTATGATGGTCAACGATATTAAAAATAAACAAAAAATCACATTAATTAATATTTTTTTGCTCATGTCATTGCGTAATTATCCTTTGTAAATATATCAATCACATTTTTTAACACTTCAACCATCCTGCTCCGTAAACATCTAGACCAATCAAAATCAAAAGACAATAAAAAAATTCTAACAAGCAAATTTTACAAATTTTGGAATTATGTCTATATCTCAATAAATGTTTTTAATCATGTTTTACATTAAATTTAGTCCTAAAACATTATGGAGATACCGATCATATTCATACGATTCCCAAATACAAATTCAGACCGCCTTCATATCGAGCATTGGTTGGATTAGTTGACCACAAAGGACTTTTATCGGGTAAATAGTTTTCCAATGAATCAATAATTTCTTTTTGCTACTAAGCTTATACAATTAATTTTTTCAAATAAAAAAATGTCTTTAACAATATCGATATGGGATGGACTTGCTATGCATTGTTTTTTCAAAAAAGTTAATTTGATTGTCAAGAATATAGTCATAATCGTAACATACGTTATTCCCATGATGATCACAGGTAATTAAAAATACAAATTAACACTTATATTAATTAATATTTTTGGTTCATGTCATTGCGTAAGTCCCATGATGATCAACGATATTTTTTGTTAACGTTTCGTCCGTTCTGTTCCACAAACATCTACATCAATCAAAATCTAATACAATCAAGAAATTCAAACATAAATAAATTTTAAGATTCCCAGACTATGTTTATACCTTAATAATTGTTTTTTAACCATGTTATAAATTCAATTTAGTCCTAAAAATATTATGTAGGTAAAGATAAGAAAAAGATTAATATGATAAAACTCATGGCCAAATCATACAATCATTTCCTCCGACATATTACTTTTTAAAATTTCAAAGATATTATAAATACATCACAATGTTAGTTTACGTTACATTTATCAATATATTGTTTAAACTCTTACATTAAAAAATTAGAATTTATGTGTTCGTATTGTGCGATACATATATCAATACCATGACAATGTTTTAATTAATAAATTATGTACAACAATTAAAAAATACAATTTGATTATCACAAAACCGCGCAACGTGCGAGTATCATCTAGTCTATATATAAAAAGGAGAAAAATTCTTGGATTCCCATGCTGCCACCCCATCATTTTTTATTTTATTTTTATTTTTTATACAAAAAATAATAATATTTATTTTGTATATTCAATGGAATTTTAAAACCTCTTTCTTCAATTAATGTTCAGTATTCTAAAAATTAAAAGGAATATAATATTTTTCAATAAATTAATTTATAAATTCGATTTTAAATATAAATAAATTAAATGGTTCAAAGTTTGGTTATAAAAATATGAAAAATATTAGAGACTAATGAAATGAAACAAATGATAAAATTGATAATCGCCTATTATATTATATCTAAAAAATTCGTTTTAAAATCGCATGTTTTTTATATAACATTGATATCACTATCATATATTATTGAGTTATAATAATTAGATCCTACCAATTTTTTGATGATTTTAAACAAAAATGTAAATATATTATCTATTTTTTCGTAAAATGATATAGAAAATATATCATCACATTTAATTTTTTGTATTTCTAAAGAATGATGCATTTGTGATACATAAATTCCAATTGTATGATGACAAATTGATAAAACTCTGTGCATCACGCGGGTTCTATTACTATATAAATACAATCTAAATAGATGGTGTATGTTCAATTTAAAAGGATCAAGACCGCACTACAACTATTTTCATATGTTATTTGGTTGATATTGTGATTCCTCCATGGTATCAAAGGATGTTTTATCATGGAACAACATCATTATATCTTATGCAAATCATGGTTTGGAAAAATTTTCATTCGTTTATTATCCGAAATGATTGAATGTGGTATAAATCCGAACATGTTTTACCATGGAACAACAACCCTTGAAATTTCTTTGTCATATCTCATACAAAAAACATGATGCAGTTTTGAATTCATTTTTTATTATATTTTATATTGTTCTATTAACATGAATAATAAAAGAAAATGTAGAGAAAATTTGAAAAAAATTGGAAAAAAATAAAGATTGCAAACTTAATTAAAATTTCAATCAATAAACACCAAATATAATGTATCATAATAATATATTATTTATGTTATATTATATATGTTAAAAATTTTGGTTCATGACATTGCGTATATATTATTTTATCAATTATTTTGTTTTTTCATATGATTTTTAGATATAGAAAAAATATTATAACAATCATATATATTTAAGACAAAAATATTCACATTCATAGTTCAATGCAATATATTTTCACCCCATTGATATTCTATTAGCTTCATATTTTTTAAACTATCATGTGTTATTAAAAGATCATTTAAAAATATATCTTTTCGCTTAATTTTATTATTAAACTAGATTAATTTTATGTTATAACATTCCGATATTATTTATTAGCATTTATTAACTATTATTTGATAAAATAATATATACTCAATGCCATGATCCAAAATTTTTAATATTTCCAAAATATCGATTTATTTTTAGTAGATTAGTTTTTGTTATATATATGCAAATCTTTAACATACCGCGCATTGTGCGGGTTCTTTTTCTAGTCTATATATAAAAAGTTGCAACTTTATTGGCTCTTTCACTACAAAAAAAGGCATTTTCCAACGGACATATCCGTTGGAAAATGTCTAAAATCCGTTGGAAATCGCTCTTTCCAACGGATGCCAACGGATCCCCGTCCGTTGCGAATAGCTCGTTGGAAATGCGGATCTGTTGCAATTCGCAACGGTCATCCAACGGATAATATCCGTTGCAAAGGTTCAACGGACATTGCAATGGATATCTCCGTTGGAAAAGTGGTAACGGACGGCCGTTGGAAATATTTATAACGGATCGCCGTTGCAACAGTGCAACGGACGGTCGTTGAATCACAAAAAACTAAAACTAAAACTACGTTAATCTACCCTATTACATTTCGTTTAAATCGGCAGGGTCGATATCGTCTCTGTGATCGCCATCACCTCTAGATGGCGTTGCATCTGAATCGGGACCCGATTCTTGCTGCGACGTTGATCCCCTCCCTTGCCCCGACATCAACTCGATGACGTTCTCCAAGTGCTGCACTTTGGCTCGAGTTTCTCGAAGTTGTGATTCGAGATCTTCGATCCGCCGTTGTTGCGTAAAACTCTCTTGCACCGTGGGAGGTACCGTCGTGGGGTCCTCGACGATATCCTTTTGAAGCGCCGCAAGACCGTATAGACGTCCCTTATACGGTCTCACCGACAACAAGACAAACAAAATTAACGTTAGATTTTCACAAATTATTTTATTAATACTTGAGAAATAAAATAATAACCTTTTACCTCTAAATAAAATTTGTCCTTTTCTAAAGGACTGAGGTCGTCGGGACTTGAACCGCAAGTTTGAGATTGTTGTGTGATCTTCTCCATCACAGATCTCACGGTTCGCTCCACTCGAGGATCGACGAGTTCGGGTTCGTCGGCCTCTTCCCCGACAACCGACTTCTTCTTTGCATGGGTTTCTAATACCAGCTCAAGAAGAGTCGGTTCTCTTCCCATCCGTTGCATCTATAATATAAAATAAATGTTGTTAGATAAATATTTAAATAAATAAAAAATTTAAATAATTAAAATTTTATCAATTCTTTTTTCTTTTCGTGAAGGATTTTGATCCCGAAGTATGGCGATGCGGACCATCTCCGGGAACCTTCTCACCGTAGCGACATTATTTGACCTTGAATTCCACGGACTCCCAATGCTCAATCATTTTACTGAAGACCGCTTACGTTGCCCATCTCGGTTTGTTATTGTTGGCGTAGAAGTTACGTTTTGCACCGTTCATCATCAGGCACATCCGAACCTGCATGTCGCGCATCCATGTTGTGTAGATGCGCGTTGTATGAATTCTCCGCCATCTGTATGAGAGCTGCAAACAAAGTTATAAAATTTTTAGTTTTCTAATATATATATATATATATATAATTAAAAAGTTGAAATATAATTAAAAAAACTTACAATAAAAGTGCGCCACCATCGCTGGCGCATAACTTCTGGTGTAACTTGCCAGGAATAGTATAGTTCGTCCTGTAATGACCCTTGGATAATGAGGTTGTTGGTGTGTTTTAGTACATCATCCTCATCAAACCTGCATATCAAAAATAAAAAGAGATAATATTTATAAAATATAATTATACAAATCAAAATAGTAATTTTTTTACCATAACGTCCCAGGAGAACGTTCTGGATCGATCATCAGAAGGGTTGGACGCCCATCAAAATCATCGATCAACGAATCGATATCTATCATATCGTCCTCGTCAACAAATATCGGCGATACTGGAGACAGAGGACGATATGGTGGTGGTGGCGGCGGGGGAGGAGCTCCCGCAGAACCAGCCAGTAAACCACCCGATCCTATGAAATGTCTCGGTCTCATTTTTTCTATGGATTCGAATTGTTTGTGTGTGAAATGTGAATTTTAAAGAAGTTTTTTCTTTGGATTTGTGTTGAAATAAGAACTGTTCGGCGGTTTATATATATCGAACTTCCCAACGGGCATCCGTTGGGAATTCCAACGGATGCCCGTTGAAAAACACGTCATCGCAATGGAAGGAGTAAATTGACGTGACGTTCTGCATTCCCAACGGTCATCGGTTGGAAATGCGTGTTCCCGAGGCAACGGACGGCTAAATGGCGGCTCGTCTGCCTTTGTAACGGTCATCCGTTAGGATTTCCAACGGATGACCGTTGGAAAGTCTGTAAAAACGGTTGGGAAAGCTGCATTTACTACAGTCATCATTACACTTTCTAACGGGCATCCGTTGGAAATTCTCAACGGATGCCCGTTGGAATATTTGTAACGGGTTTCCGTTACGTTTCCAACGGATGCCCGTTAGAAATGTGGAAAACTTAGACATTTTTTCTAAGTGACATTCCATCTCGTAATTCCAACTCAAGTTGTTGGCATATTAACTTCAAATCTTTTCTTGATTGTATATTATCCTTGGTTTTACCCGTCACATTCAAAACAGTATTTATGATGTTATCGAAAAAGTTCTTCTCAATATGCATAACATCTAAATTATGACGTAATATCAATGATTTCCAGTATGGTAGTTCCCAAAAGATACTATGTTATACCAGTTATGCCGTTCACCTTGACCTTTTGGTTTACGATGCCCAC
>CM071868.1:31482741-31497828 GCA_036759665.1 Gynandropsis gynandra | reverse complement strand
TATATATATTTCGATTTGAAGACGACGACATTTTTTCGAAAATGTTTTTGTTATTGATGGTTTGATGCACTCTTTGGTATGATCTAAATAGTGACATTTCCAACGGTCATCCGTTGGAAATTGCAACGGATGCCCGTTGTAGATTCACGTGCACTTATTTCGACCCTTGAACCTCGAAATTCATAACATCAACGGGCATCCATTGCGATTGCTAACGGGCATCCGTTAGACGTTGCAACGGACGACCGTTGGAATACATTTGTCCGGTTTCTAACGGATCTTCCAACGGACATGGCCAACGGAAGATCTCCGTTGCAATCCGTTAAAATTTGCGACAGATTCCAACGGACATTCCAACGGATTTTTTTCATTACAAATCCGTTGAAATTTGTAACGGATTGCAACGGCTTTTTGCCCGTTGCAATTTTCACCAAATCCGTTGCAATCCGTTGGTACGTTATTCCAACGGACGGATCCGTTGCCCCGTCCGTTGGAAACTACGTGTTTTTTTGTAGTGTTTATGTTGTCACCTCATCATTATTTTGTTATTTTATTTTATTTTTCTACAAAAATTAATAACATTTATTTTGTATATTTAATGATATTTTCAAAACTTCTTTCTTCAATTAATGTGTAGTATTCTAAAAATTAAAAATACTTTAATATATTTCAATTCAATTTACATATAAATAAAATTAAATGGTTCAATGTTTACAAAATTTTGAATACAAATTAAATTACAATTAGATATTTCAAAAATTAAATTACAATAAACATTTATGTATTTATATGAATAAAAATATATAGTATATTTACATGAATATTTAGTTATAAAAATATTGAAAACATGTTAGAAACTAATGAAAAGAGATATAAATATAATATAAACAAATAATCATATAAATTTTTTATAACAAAAAGTTAATACATTTCAGTTATAACAAAAAAATTAATAATAAATAATATGTTAGTTACTTTCAACCTAGAAGTAATCAAAACGTTATAATGCGGTAAAAGACTCACCACTAATCCATAAATTAAAAATAACTTCACACTCATTCTACATGTAACAAATTAACTTTTTTCTATGCCAAAGCTTATCTCTTGGCTTACCTCTCGACTTTTTCAATACCTAAGCCACCGTGTCTCAACCACTTACCTCTCGATCAGTATTGTCTCATCGCCAATTCAGTTTTCGTTTTGGTAGAGGCTTCTCCACGTCAAGGCCAGACATTTTTCAGAGACGTCGTGACAAAATTGCATTTCAACTCTCAGCCAGGTCACTTCTCTACCTTCGTCGTTCCAGAGACGTCGCTGATATCGTGATTGGATTAATCCCTGTCGTAGTATGGCCAGAGATGACTCCTGCGTCGCACCGTACGAGACGTCACGACAAAATCATGTCGTACGAGATCTCACGACTTTTAAAATGGTTAAAAGTCGACAATCGAGAAGCATGCATGGATGGGGTCAAAAACTCGCTTGGAACAACTACAACGTGATTTTTTTTACAAGAATTATCTAAAGATGCATGTTGTAGTCTACGTTGGTCTTAGCAATGTAATTTTGTCATTCCTTACATCTTGCAAATGTTTTTCAAATCAACATCTTCATCTCATTATCATCTTACTCATATAACCAGTTGCATCTGCTTTGGCTTCTTTTTTCTTCCTCCCTTAATGAGGTGGTCGAATGAGGAACAAAGGATTTTGTTCATTTTTATAGAATAAATATTATTAATTTTGGTATATATTAACATTGCTATTTTTAATCTATAGATTTTATATTGATATAGCGATAAAGATATTAGTATTTGTGAACTTTTTTCCTTTTTTATGGTTGTAAAGTTTTCTATTTTCAAACGCCTTTATGAATTAATAATATTTATTCAATCAATGGGTTATCCAATATATCAAACATGTATATAAATAGTAATCTTACCTTTTAATTGCCATTTTTCTATTTTTCAAATATTTTTTTAAAAGTTATGTTACATATGTTTCTATGTCTTAAATCTCTTTAATATCACATTCTTTCAAACTTTATATGGAAAATGGATCGTGGACGTTATCAGTGTTCACTCAGTGGTCTTTAAAGATAATACTATACCTATACGATAGTTTTCATTTCATACTTTTAATACATTTATCTTTCAATTATAAATTCATTTACAAATCATTGGTTTTTCAACAGATTGTTTTAACATATAATTACCGATCGAAGATTATTTTGTCTTAAAACAATCACATTGCCATTCCATATGGTATTCATTCTTTCTAATGGTTTTTTTATTAATTTCATAATTCTATCAACTCTCTCATGGGCTATAACCGGCTTATAACACCAAATTTCATTCGTGAATCTTATTTTTAATTATTTCACGTTGTTTTCAATACATTATTATTTCACCACATTTATATTAAAAAATCGCATAATTATTATTTGAAACATATTTCTCATTACAATCCTCAACTGTATACAACATCATAAATTTGAATGTTATCAATCACGCGCATCGCGCGGGTTGATTTCCTAGTTATATAAATATATCAAATATTACGCATTAATATATAGTAACACATTTTACATGTTACATTGTTGTTCATTTTCCATCATTATACTTATGATTCATGGATTTAATATAATCATTTAAAAAATTTCTTGTTTAACTTTAAAATGCCAAAACAAATTAGTTAGAGGAAATTAAACTAAAACAACGTTCTTTAAGCGGTAATAGATGTGTATATATATATTAATAAAGAACGAAGTTAATACATGGTCTGAAAATTGACATCGGCTGAAGATAATTTGTCGGTTTTCTGAATTGAACGGATAGAATTGGAGTTAGCACGCAATGTATTTAGTATTTTTGTACATAAAACTTAAAAGGTCGTTAGTGTTGGTCCTTTGTTTTTATAATGGCGGGAACTATCACTCGGGCTGCATACTAAATAAATAAACCTTTGGACCTGTATAAGTTGTACACATACTTCACATTATATGCAAATCTTGGTACTTATAAACGCCAACATGTACTTTATAGTGAAATGGCTTGGATTCGAAATTGTTAAAATCTCTTACATCTGTCTTCTGTCTATTGTTCGTTTCCATCGTTTGATGATTCTGGTTATCTTTGTTTGTCATAGTAATGTTTAGCCTTTTTTTTACAGATACAAATCAGTACACAAGGAATTTTCAATTCTGGAATATTTTCAAAGCTTCTCTCCTTATTCTTTCGCAAAAATCTATGTGATTTTGTTATATAAAGTCGGAAGAAACGAAAGGGTGTACAACGTTGTTGATAGAATCGGTGGTGTTTATAGCTTCAGATCTTAAAAGTAAAAAAGGAGTATGTTTGAAAGCTATGTGAAGCAAAAAGCACAACACTGTGGCCAAAGACAGTACAGATACAAAAATTGAATGCCATCATTTATTGGACACCATTTTAGTAACCAAACCCCTAAAGACCATCACCATCTTGGAGACCCAAAAATCAAAATTTGTGTTCTTTTTATACATACGAGTCATAAAAGAACAATGTTTTGGTGTGATTTACATGAAAGAGACGGAGATGGACGTCACAGATCCCGTCGACACATTGGACAAGATCCGTGCCTGAGAAGCCAATTATCTATGCAAGGAAGATGAAACAAGTGATGGCAATGGGGCAAACTCCTCACGGTTTCACCCATCTGAAAATCCTGCAAACATGAGGAACCCTAATAGTTTTCAGAATCCACGATTCGTGATTAGGGTACGAGGCAGGACAAGCCGAAGAACAAAGACTGTTTAAAAACCTGAAGGCAGACAGAACAAGAGACTTTGTTGCCAGAAGCATCTATGTTGTTTTTGCACGTGATTTTGATCCTTGGGATCTTCTCAACAAGGTCTCTTGCCAATCCCTTCGACCCTCCAGTATCAAAGATGCTCGGGAGCTCATCAAAAGTGGTATCCACGGCTCCCATCTGGATCAAAGTGTCAAGAAATTGGGAAGCCATTGGAGGAAATGCATCGAAATGGTGCAATTTGCATATAAAAGTACCTGACTTTGTACAGCACTTAGCATCGCTGGCCCTATGCGCTCTCGTACGAGTCTCCCACTTAGAAGACTGACAATAACATCAACCTGAACAAATTTACATGGAACGTGAATCAATTGCAATATCAATTGAAGCTTCAAATTCTTAATGAATTTGAAGCTTGTTCTTTGTGTAAGTGATTACCAACGCAAGAATTACCAAGTANGAGAGAGGATTCGAAGACCTCGATCGAGAAAACAGCACCTGAAATGGCTCCAACTGCAGCTCCTCTAATGAAACCACTCTCTGTCTCTTGCCCTATCAAAGCTCCTGTAAGTGCCCCCAACAATGTACCCACTGTACGGAAATTAAACATCTTTCTCAGTCCCAATAACCAAAGTTGCAATCTCTCTGTCACACAATTTCAAAAACGTAAAAGAGTAATAATATACGAACACCTAAGATGATCAAACCAACCCCAAAAAGGGAAAGCCTCTAAATTCTTTTCACAAAGCTTAGATTTTTGCATATGGGTAGCCATAAACAAAGACATAGAACGATTAAAATTGAGATTATTGCAGAAAACGGCATCCGAACACGAGAAGACAGAGAGCCATATGCGAGTCAAGTAATCTAGAAATACAAACCAGAGATAATAGGAAACTAAGAACCCAACCTAAGGCGAACAAGAAGGTTAAGATCGCGGAGAGAATTGTGCCAAGAACAGCGGAGACAGCGAAATGGTAGGCGTCCTTTATCCGCTCGACGAAATAACCGAAAGAAGGACACGACGAGAGAGGACAAACCCCAGATTGGTACGATGTATAAGACGACATTTTCGAGTGAGAAAGAGAAGCAAAAACGAAATGAGATTGAAGCAGAATTCGGAGAGGAGCTGATATACGAACAAGAGAGGGAGAGAGAGAGAGAGAGAGAGAGAGAGAGAGAGAGAGAAACGGGTAATCTATGCTTAGCCACGAAGCGAAGACATGCGACGTCGCTCGACTAGCATTTAAAGCTCGCCTCTTGGCTTTCACGGCCAAAATTTTCCTCTTGTGGGTGAAGGAAAATCTAGGGTTACTGTCTCTCGTATGATCACTGTTGAAATCAGGACTTAGATTTCATTGTCAAAGCACGAGAGAGAAAGAGAGAGACGCAGCACAAGCTCACGGGACAAGAACTTTCCTTTTTTTCCAATTTCATTTGCAGTGTTTTAAAAGAAAAATCCTTTGCTATATTCTTTTAGTTATAAAAAAACTAAAAAATATTTTCTATATCTTTAAATGTTGCAATAAATATACGTAGACGTAGACGTAGACGTATACGTATACGTATATGTATGCATATATACGTATGTGTATGACAAAACCGGTGAAGTCGTATTTGTACGTATAGAATTTTGCAGCAAATAAAACGTTAATTTCAAAATTGTGTTGTATATTTTGATGTAATAAAAAAGATTGTGTGTATCTAATCATTGATTTTTTCGGATTATAGCCGTAATTTAAACGTGGAAAACAAAGGTTATGTGTTTATTTTTTAGAAGAAATATACGAATCAATTGTTGCATTATATATATATATACATTCTAGATTGAAGAAAAAATATCGTACCATAATATAGTTGTTTGAAATTGTTTGTTCGTATTTAGTACCATCTCAATATTAATTATAAGTACAGTATTGGAAATTTTGTACCCTCATTTAATACATATTCAATTTTTTAAAATATATATATATATATATATATATTCTAAAATCTCAACTATATATTTTTATGTCAGATATATATATATATATATTTTTTGTCTTACAACAATTACATGACTTTTAGTCATTGGTTATCAAGTGATTAAAAGGAAATAACAATATTAAATTAAAAGAGCTCACATTAAAGGATCAATTAATGTGTGTATATATAGCTCATGAAATTTTATTTTACAATTTCGTTCTTTTATAGGTGGGAGGGTTAATCAATCCTAATACTTTAAATAATTTGGGTTTGGGGATTTATGGCCATACTTTTATTGTTTGTATTTGTTCCTCCAACTAAAACAAATTCTTAACACATCGTTTGTGTTTTTATATATTATATAAAGCACAAAGTAATTCCATTGGATTGAATATTATATAAAAAATATTCATATAAAAAATGTTGAGAGGGAGGTTATCCAAGGATTAAAATATTATTAATATATACATCTATAAATGATAACTTAATATAAACTGAGAATAAAACTTACGATTTAACCAACATCTGAATAAATTCATATCTTGACATTTATAATTCGTTGAAATTATGAATTTATTATTTCTGATAAATTTAAAAAAATCTGATATAAATTATTTTTAATATTGAACGTAATCTACAAAATATATTTTACATATTCAAACTTTTATATTAAATAAATATTTATATTCACTATTCAATATTTTGATAGAAAAAGATATTTTGAGATCCGAATTCAAATTAGAATCCATGAATTTATATTAAATTTTGAAAATCCACATTTAATTCATATGTTCAAAATGAACTTGAGTTACTATTAAAATTTAAAAAAATCTTTTTAAATTTTACAATCATAGATAATTTATCGTTCATGCATGTTATACCATCTTTATATATTTATAATGAATAATCTTGTATACCCATATTTATATATTTATAATGAATGCTGGGGTAGGTAAAACAATATTGCCAAAGCTTATGGTGGTGTATCCTGTTGGGATCCATCCTTAATTGGAGAGTTGTTTTCTAAAGATTTCTAAAAAAATATAGAAGTCTCTAAAATGTTACAGAGAATTCTAGAGAATTGTAGAACTCTCTAGAAATATGTAGAAAAATGTGAAACCCTCTAGAATATCCTAGAGATGTGTGGAAGCTTATGGAAGAGTATGGAATGATGATGAAGGTGGTGGAAGAGTGTAGAGATTCCTAAAGTGTGTGGAGCATTCTAGAGAATCAATCTCCATCATTGGATGCAAGAAATCTCCACCATCTATTTGGAGGTGGAGTAGTATAAATAGGGGTAGTGGCATCCATTTCCAATCATCCAAAACTCAAGGATTAAGAGAGAAGCCACCTAGAGTGAGGAAACTTAAGAGAGCCTCTTTTTAGAGAAGAATCTTGGAAGAGTCAACCCTCAAGTTTGAGTGAGCCACCGAGTGTGAGACCAGGGGCGGTTATCGCCATGTTCCATAGGAGCTGTGGAACGGGGCCCTCAGTTCATTGAGGGCCCATTATTAAAAAAAATTAATAAAATTTAATAGTTACCCTTAAAAATATAGAAACCTTTTTCTACGATTCCAGAAAATTTTTATCCAAAAAATATAAAAACTCTTTCCACGGTTTCCAGAAAACCCTTATCCCTAAAAAAATATAGAAACTTTTTCCACGTTTTCCAGAAAACCCTTCCTAGAAATCCAGAAATTCTCTTTTTTACTCTCTTCCAAGGGTTTTTACTTGAGGATTCAAGCGATTCCTAGAAATCCAGAAATTCTCTTTTTTACTCTCTTCCAAGGGTTTTTACTTGAGGATTCAAGCGATTCCTAGAAATCCAGAAATTCTCTTTTTTACTCTCTTCCAAGGGTTTTTACTTGAGGATTCAAGCGATTCCTAGAAATCCAGAAATTCTCTTTTTTACTCTCTTCCAAGGGTTTTTACTCTCTTCCAGAAATCCACAAAATTACTTGAGTATATGTTTCTGGTCTCTCGTCGTCTTTCTTTTTTATTTTGTTGCTTAATCAGATGGATCAGCTTTTTTGTTTGATCTTTGTGGTTAGTTTGTGATATGATATCTATAGAAATAGAAAAAGAATGACTGGCAATGGATATGAGCGTTTTGTTGAATTAAAGTTACTTGGAGAATTTTTACCAAAATGAAAAGATAGGAACAATTGCTTTAATAGTATTATTGAAACGGTATAATTGTTTTCCAAATGCAATAATTGCGTATAGAATCTTATTGACTATTCCAATTACCGTTGCTTCTACATAAAGAAGATTTTCGAAGCTCAAATTATCGAAGTCGTACTTGCGAACCACCTTGTCACAAGAAATGTTGAATGGATTAGCTTTAATGACAATTGAAAGTAGTCTCCTAGAGAATTTAGATGTGAAAAGCTTGATCGAATATTTCATTTCAAAACATGCAAATAGAATAGCTCTTTTCAAATGAATGTTGTAAATATTTATTCTATATAAAAGAAATTCTTTTGTATCCAATATTTCGTTTCGAAAGGCCTATTTTAATTTTATGGCACAGGGCCTCTTCTCTGGTTGAGCCGGCCCTGTGTGAGACAATTTTGTAATCCTACTATTATTCTATATAGTAGAAGAATCTTCACTTTGAGAATTGTACTCTTGTGCTCTCATTTCTTGTTTCAATCCTAAGTGCCCATCTTAACTTCACGAAGCGGAAAAGTCGAGATTTTCACAACATATCCCACCTCCATGGGATGGTCTACACTGTTCACGGATGAGCAAATAAACCTCCTATGAGGAAAATGAAGTGGTTTCAGCCCTGAAGCAGATGCATCCATGTAAAGTGCCCGGACCAGATGGCATGCCTGCATTTTTTTTTTCAACTCTTTACATGAAATATTTTATTGCTCATCATTTTCAAAATACTTGTAATATGGAGGTCACAAGTCATAATATTGTTTTATAAACTAAGTGATTAATAAAATTTTAATATACAAATATTTACAATCTTATTAACAAAATTAATACAATTTATAAATAGATACAAACCAATCTAAAAACAAATATTTTTATGGAATTTTCATTGGGACTATTTTAAGTTGTAATATTTATGTTTTTAGGGTTAAAATCCATTATTTTAGGGTTTTTAGATTGAGATTTTATTATGATTTAATGGTTTTTAATATGTTGAATTAACATATTAGATTTTTTAAAGAAAATGAATAATTTGGAAAGCCAATTGCACGAAAACCAAATTTTGAGGGGTATCGAATGATTGTCAAAGTCTAGAGAGAATCAAATTAAGTAGAAAGATGATTAACCCAAAACAAACATAAAAACTAGTTCCTAGATGTAAGGGGAAGAAAGTGATACGGTGTAAATGGGGTTTCAAGAGAAAACTTAAGATTTCTAGTGTTGAACAGTCTAGATACAAAGTAAGAGTTGTAATAAACACACATCTCTTTGAATATTTCTATCTTTGGTTGCTTCAAAGTATCTAGAACTTGAACAAATAGAATTAAAGGCTGTCGTTTTACATGGAATATAGAGGACTACATTCTACTAGATCAACCAAAAGCGTATGAGGAAAGTCTGAAGAAAGACCACGTTTGTTTTCTGCAAAAGACTTTGTATAATCTTAAACAATCAACGAGACAATGAAATCTAAGTTTTAATACTTTCATGCTACAAATAGGATTCAAGACGAGTAAATATGTTGTATATCTATATTTAAAAGAAGTCGCAAAAGGTATATTACTTACTGATATATGTTGATGATATACTTGTATGATTTGATCATGTTAAAGAAATTGATTAGTGATGAATTTTGAGATGAAAGACATGAGAACAATTAATAGGATTTTGTGATGCTAATTATGCATCAGATTTTGACAAGAGGAGATCAGTTTTAGGGTATATTTTCACAATGAGGGAACATTTTTAGGTGCAAATAAAAAATCTAGCATGTTGTGACCTTATTGACAATAGAATTAGAGTACATAACACTTACAAATGCAATGAAATAAGCCATATGGATGAAAGAGTTGTTGAAGAAACTTGGTTGTAAACAAGATTCAGTGTGTGTTATTAGATATATAATCGTAGAAAGTTTAATCAACGCAATGAAGATACTGATTGAGGTGAATTCAGTTGATATTCTTACTAAAGTCTTACATGTATAGAAGCTTCAACAACTTCAATGTTGCTGAAGGTTATTGATTCTTGGGTCAGTAAGGATTTTGAAAGAAACTCAAAGGTTATCATATGTATTAGATGATGTTTAATATGTTAAAAAATGATTGCAAATGTGGAGAATTACGAGAAATGTTGCAAACATTTAAGGTATATGTTTCTGGCCATCACAATTGGAGAAGGTTGGTTCATCAAACCAAGAATTAATTATCAATTATTAGTCAATTAAGGAAAATGTTAATTGAATCAGGTTTAACCTTCTCGATTTATGTGATTGTTTGTTGTAACATATTATTGACCAACTTTTTGTATAAAACAAGATGAGCTTGTATCGATAGGAATGGGAGAGAATCATTGAATTAGAGAGAGAAGTAAAGAAATTTTGTTGTCGTAATCTTGGTGTACTCTTCATAATAAAGTTTTTGAGCGTCTTCCCAAAATATAGAATGATCAAAACGATATTATGAACTCGTTAAATGGTTATGTTCTTATTCTTCTTTATAGATATGTTGTTGTTTCAAATTTTAAATTCATTAGACATAAAAAAACGAGATAAAACTTTTTTTGATCTGTCGAAGAAGTATTAATCAATCGAACTTTAATGACAACATTACACTTTTTATGATTTGATATTTGATATTCGATATAACATTTTTGTTTATGATAATCTAATGCTACTCTTCTTGGATTTTTATCATTTTTGTTTATTTTTCTTTATTACATTTACTATAATTTTTTATTTGTATAGATTTTACATTAAAAAAAATAATACAGGCAACCATTTATTTATTTCTATAAAATTTATTTTAATTATGTATCCTTCTGAAACATTGATATTTTTCGTACGAGAACTATAAAATTGAAAACAAATAAGAGAGTAATATAAGTAATCTCGTAATAACACAATGTATTTTCATTATAATTTGCACGCACGTATAATTATGCTCATTGTACACATAAATGCATAAAAGTTTTATTAAATTAATAGTTTAGGTCAAATTTGTGTAACGTGATAACTAATTAACAACTCTAGAAACATGATTAGGTAATAATGATATATCAGTTTAACGAAATATATATTTAATTTTTGTAGATTCACAAAGATTTTAGAACATCTTTAAAAAATATATAAATTTTATTATCTAGTAAATCATTCGTTAACCTGAACTCTACTTAATATAATTCCCAAAATAATGATTCAAAATTGAAATAAAATATATAATTTGTTTCTATCTCACCAATTAAATTAATATAATTTAACTTTTATTTTCATTTTCTTTTTAAATTTATTAAACTTATATATCACAAGATTGATTAAAAAAATCCCAATAATAGTGTCAAAGTTATCAAGATACACAAACTACATGAAATTAATTCGAGCTCATTTTTTCTTTTTTAGTTTTCGAATTAGCTTGCCTATGTTTAATTTAAAATGTTTTGAATATGATAAAAGTGTCTATTTTTTTTACTAATCACATCTTTTTCACTCTATATAATTTGCATGTTTATATTGCATTTTAGATACTTTTAGTTTTTCTAATTCATTATTGTATCTTCCTTGCTTATTTCGTGATACTTCATGCTACATGGATTAAAGAGCACATTTTGGTGAAACAACGCTAGATTACATCACAAAATGACCATCAAGGAAGAAAGTAGACAAAACGCTACCTCGAGGTTCCTTATCACTCAGTCGAGCGTTACAACATGAAATGCATAAAAGCACCCGAGAAATCGCTCAGGCAAAATAATAAACCATTCGACTGGAAAGAATAAGTGCAAATCACCGTAAAAAAATGCTCGACCCGAGAATTTATCAACTTGGGCCAGGGACAAGCACATAACAAAATACTTTTTAACCTACAACACTACAAAAAACACGACATTATCAACGGATTGATCAACACATCCATCTGTTGATAGAAGTTTCCAATGGATTGCAAGAGATTCTATAGAATGATCAACGATCACATATTCGTTGCAACCCTTGCAATTATCAATGGACGAGAAACAAACGCAATCCATTGTTAAGATTCATTGAAAGACTGTTAGAAAACCAAAAAATTGGCCAACAGATGTTTGTTGCAGTTTGCAGCTAATTTTCGTTGACAATAGCAACAAGTGACTGTTGAAATTGTAAATTTTGACATTGTCGTTGGAATATTTCAACGTGATGTTTCAACGGGCATCCGTTGAAAAAATCACTATTTATTGATCGGGATCAAGGCTTCTACCATCAAGCCATAAACAACAAATATGTTTTCAAAAAAAATGTTGTATTCTTCATATATATATATATATATATATATATCAAGAGGGTGCATGTATAAAAGAAAAGATCCCGTAACCAAGGAAGTTACTCAAGAATTCTTACATGGATTGGAACAGTTCATGAGTTTTGTGTCGATGCAACGTTTGTGTCAAGAACGTAGGGCAATGTTATGTTCCTGCAAAAGATGCAAAAACATGAAGTATCGAAGTCAAGAAATTCTTTGCAAACATCTTTACAAGGTGGGTTTCGTAGAGAATTATGAAATTTGGTTATTTACGAGGTAAATTGTGGCGTTAGAGATATTGTGCAAGACACACAATAACTAAAAAGAAATGAAGAAGTTGTTTATGAAGCATCGACGACCAATCCATATGTGGAAATGGTGTCACATGCTTATTCTGGAGTTATTAAATAAACACATGAAGAGATGCTGAACAATGAGGTACACCGATTTTTCAACCTATTGGATTTGGCAAAACAATCTATATATGAAGGTTGTCGTGAAGGTCAGTCTCGCTTATCTTTGTCCTCAAGATTGATGAGTATAAAAACATACTACAATGTTGCTGAAAATTATGTGGATTCATTTTGTAAAACCATGCGTGAATATTTACTGGAAAATAATCAAGCTCCCGAAACAACTACGAAAAAAAGAATGTTTTAAAAGATCTAGGAATGCCACATGAGAAAGTTTATATTTGTAAAAACAGTTGCATGTTGTTTTGGGGAAATGATAAAGACTTGTTGAAATGTAAATTTTGCGGTGCAAACAGATTTCGTCCAAAGAAACCATCTCACGTAAATATGTATCATACAAAACATTGTTCTATATACGTGTAGCAAACATGTTGATGGTGGACATAGACGCATTGATCGATAATTTTGATGAGCGTCCTTCCGTCCCAATTATTGACCCTGAATGCCTTGACGGGACGTTATGATAAGATTTTAATTACATAATTCATATTGTATTTAATTATAAATATTATCTAATTATTTTATTTTTATGTGCAAGTTTGATGTGGATGATGTTCTAAAACATAGAAACAATAACATCATCTAGGGATCGTTACAAAATCGACTATACTATTCCTGACAGGAGGCGCTAAAAGTATACGCCGCCAATGATGGTGTACATTCATCGTAAGTAATTTTAATATAAAATTTAACTTTTAATTATTATTTACTTTTATTTATAAACTAATTTATTTTAATTTAATTTTGCAGCGCGCATATAGATGGCGAAAAAAGGAAACATCGCGCATCTACACAACTTGGATGCACGACATGCAAGCTCGATTGCGCTTGATGATGAATAACGCCAAGCAAAACTATTACAAGAATAATTCCAAACCGACATGGGAAACGGACGAGGTATTCAACCAACTCGTGCAACATTGAGAGTTAGAAATATCGATACGACGAGAAGGTTCCTGGGATTGTTCGCATCGCCATACTTCAGGATCGAAATTATTCCCGAAATGAAAGAAAGAATTGGTAAATTTTTTATCAATTATTTAATTTTTATTGTTATATAAATTTTTTATCTAATTATATTACTATAATGTAACAGATGTAGAGAATGAGAAGAGAACCTATTCTTCTTGAGTTGGTTGTAGAAACTCATGCCAAGAAAAAGTCTGTCGTTGGGGAAGTGAACGACAAACCTGAACTCATCGAACCTCGAACAGAATGGACCTTGAAAACTATGACAGAGAAGATCACATAGTAATCACGAGCATGCGGTTCAACTTCCGACAATCTCAGTCCTTTACAAAAGGACAAAATTTATTTAGAGGTAAATAATAAGATTATTGTTTGTAATTTTTTAATGAAATAAAATATTTTCTAATAATGTTATCTTTAACGTGTTTTATTTTTTTAGTCAGGGACATCTATATCGTCGACGACACTATGATGGTACCCATTGTGGTTCAAGAGAGTTACACGCAAAAATGACGTATTAAGCATCTCGAAACCACACTTCGAACAACGCAAGATGCTCTTCATGAAACGCAACATCCTCTTCAGGTAATACAATCGAAGCTTCGAAAAACACGTACAAAGATACATCACATGGAGAGTATTATCGAATTGCTAACCGGTCGAGGGTATAAACCACCAGACCGACGGGGGAAACAACGCCAAGACAAGACCCGATAATCGATTCTGATGCAACCCCTTCACGAGGTGTTGGCGATCAGGGGGATGAAAACGACACTACTAATTTAGTGATTTGCAATAAATTATGTTTTTAATTTGTATAAAACTTTTTAATTATTTTTAAAAATTTTTGTTTATCATTTTTTAATTTTTTTATTTTTCATAATCATCTCGGTTTCATACGTATTTCTTGCACGATTTTAGAGATATTTACGATATAGATGTGATGTTTATATATGATTTTGTATCTGTTTTACTTGTTTTCGTGTTTTCATGTTCTTACACGTTTTAATGCGTATTCGGTTCATTTTGGAGCTAAAGGACGTGCACGAGACAAAGTACCAACATCGAGGATCATCACGGAACAAACGGGACGAGAATCGGCAAGGAATGGCATCAGCCCGCGCGGGTAACTCCCTAGCCCGAGCGGGCGTTAGTCGACAAGTTTGTCCAGCAACTTGAGCCCGACCCGGGCAAGCAAGCAGCACTGTCAGGGCATCAGCCCGAGTGGGCCACAACCCAGCCCGACCGGTGCACTATCTAGCCCGAGCGGGCCACCTAGTTTTCCATCGCGATCATGCGCGATCATGCGTGCCGTATAAGTGAAAGGGACATAAATGTAATTTTGATTTATTAGGGTTTTCATATCTTTTGTATATTGTTATATAACTGATGTAATTATTCATTCGATCAATATACGAAAACCTTTCCACATGGTATCAGAGCTTTAGGTCTAAC
>CM071868.1:31450082-31466540 GCA_036759665.1 Gynandropsis gynandra | reverse complement strand
ATCTGAATCGTTTTGCTCGGAGGAAAGAAGCATGATATGAACACTGTGCAGAGCTGAACCCAAGTGGTGATAGATCTGTCGGGGAGCGATTGCATCCAAGTTTTCTCTCTTCCCCCAATTTAGAAGGGGAAAAGACGCAACAAGATTGCATCCTCTGAGACTCCGTGTATTTTGAACGTACCTGAAAGCTCAAGGAAGTCTCTGAGGTGCTGATGGGGATCCTCATGGTTTCCACCCATGAATTGCTTCTGATAAAGCATGTTGATCATCGCTGACTTAATCTCAAACTGTTCTCTTGCAACAGCAGGCATCCTTATGGCTGTTTGCACGTTGTTCATGTTTGGTACCACGTAATCCCTTAGACGACATGGTGGAGGAGCCTGTAGTTGCATCTGTCCATTGCCGTTCTGATTGTCCATCTCTCGTTGATCTGAAGGCTCTGCAAAGGACAAACAAAGAACAATTTACGTAGAAGGAATGAAAGAAAAGAAAACAAAAACAAAAACAAAGTAAGAAAGACTCTAGGTTCGAACCTAAGATGCGTTGACAATAGTCCCCGGCAACAGCGTCAAAAACTTGATGTGTTCGTTAAATAAAATAACCTAAACTACCCGCAAGAGCACGACACATGTGTAGTATTTTAGGTGTCGATCCCTCAGAGACTACGCAACACAATCTAAACTCGAACTATGAATCAAACTTGATAACGAACAAATATGATTGAAGAATGAAATACTGAAAGTAAATAAATGAGTTGGTTCTTAACGATAGGACAAACGTTCTAGGAATCCAGTTTCACCACAAGACTACCAAAACCGACAATCGATCCATCTATCATGCAATCCCAGTTTAAGCTATCTAAGGCAGACGATCCTAATATGATATCTACCCTCTCTCAAGGCATAGACACATGATCTAGACAAGTTGCTCCCTACTTTCGTGGCTGACACCTTGAACTAAACACATAAGAATTGTGATTCATCCGTTTTACCCTCAACCGTTGCTACCCTACTTTTGTGGCCTGACCTCGGTTGTTCTAAACCTGATCTTCTAGGACTAGAATTCTCCTTTCGGTCCTTCTCGTAATCCCTAACACATGCATCTACGTGGCCTTTGTAAACACAAGTCAATTAAGCGCTCAGATAGAGAATAGATAAACGAAAACGGGAAGATGCATTCAAAGATAAATAGAAAGTGGTTCCGGGATAGCCAAGGGCTAATCCCTTCTCCTAGAACAAACAAACTACTCGCTCATGCATCTGTAAACAAACATAAACGAAATAGAAATTCTAAGGAACATGAAAACCAAGCGAAACCGAAGTGTCGGGTTGATCTCCAATGCTCCTCGCTTGCCTCCTCGCAAGAATTCTTCTCCAATCACGAACTGAAAGAATGTTGTCTTCTAATATCGTCCTCTGGCCTCTTTTATGCCTCCTAAGTCGGTCTAAGTGTTGCCTTAATTCCCCCCACGAGTTCCCTTTTATTTTAAGTTAATTTTACTTACTTAGCTGGTTACTCGGGTCGCGACCCGCTCGGGCACTCAATGTGCCCGCTCGGGTGCGGCTAGGTCAGGTCGCCTTGTTCATGGTCTGCAAGGGATGCCCGATCGAGCATGATGTACACCCGCTCGGGTATAAGGCATCTGGTCGGGCATTTCCTTGCCCGAGTCGTGCGTGAACGCACACCAAAATTCGTTGTAACCTTTGCCCGATCGTGCATGAGTTGTGCCCGACCGGGTGGAGGCTCCTCTTGCTAGATCTTGCCCGTTTGTCCCTGTGATGATCCTCGAAGTTGCTCCTTAGCTCCGTGCATGTCATTTAGCTCCGAAATGATCCAAATACACAGTAAAAACCTGTAAGAACATGAAAACACGAAACCAAGTAAAACAGATACGGAATCATACGTAAAGCAACGCATATATATAAAAAACGTCTCTTAAATCGTGCAAGAAATACGTATGAAAATGAGATGATCAGTAACATATGATAGAAACAGAATATCTCTAATTAGCATCACCTATATGATATTGATGTGGGGTCGCATCTATGATAACTAAAATGGCTAAGTTATCTAGAAGTCTCATGAACGAAGGATATGTTCAAGACCAAAATGAACACAACCGTAAGAATTGAAATATTCAGGATGGCATATGTGACACTTGTTGATTTGATTTACTGTGACACTAAGTAGTTCAAGACTTGAGTTCACTATTTTTGAAATATCAAACAATCCAGATTATTTTTGAAGTATCGAATAACCCTCACTATAATATCCCAATGTACTTGTTGAGGTTCATGCATAAATTGAGATAAGATATGAATTAAGTAAAACAATTATGGTGGTGTGATAGCCAAGTATATGAGTCTACTAACAATTCATCGATAAGAAAAAAAGGATTGGTGATAATGTCTTCATCAACTAGTTACAATCAATGATTTTGGTCAAAAGAAAATCCAGTCAATTTCAACCGAGTAAGTCCACCTCAAAAATTATGTCCAATGCGTATTTGCATTGACACAGTTAGATTCCCTTTGGGCTTCTAGTAACTTCAATTTCGAGAAAATATTTGAGGAGACTAAGGTCTTTCATAGAAGTGTAATTTGAAATATTGCTTCAATGGTTTGATTGCCTCAAATGAATTACCTTTGATAATCAAATCATCAACGTAGATCAAAATATACGGCAAACAACCCAAAGAGAATGTGAAGAGCGAATGGTCTAAATGGGGGAGAAAAAAACCATAGTCCTTTAGTTCATGTATGAGCTTCGAAACCAACGCAATGAAACATGTATCTGATAGATGGAGTTCATGTAGTTATTTCATGTATACATTTTCAAGTAGATTGCCATGAAGAAACACATTGTGTAAATCCATTTGATGTACTTCCAATGATTGAAAAACAAAAATGGCGAGAAACACACTCATTGTTACAACTTTTGCTATAGGAAAATAAGTTTCTTCGTAATCAATCACATCAATTTCATGATTCCCAAGGACAACCATTCTGAGTTTATATCTTTTAATTGATCCATCAGAATATTACTGAATTTTATGAACTCATTTTCTACCAATTGCTTTCGTCCATGTTTTATTATCCTCAAGTGCACAAATCTCAACCCTCATAGCGTCAACCTAATGCGGAACTTAGGATGATTTTTTTTATATGAATAGAGCTCATTGCCTGTTGTTAAAACAACAACAACAATACGAAAGTGCAGTGGCATGGTGATAACTTGTAAAAAGACACATAATTTGCAAGTAGATAAACTAACGAAGACGGAGTCTGAACTGGAAAATCCTGAAATGTAATAATGATAATTTCACGCAATCTTATTGATGGAAACTTTGCTCGATGGCCACAACCAGGAACCAATGATAGATCAATTGCGAGAGCTATAGAGTCAAATGTATCAATCAACTGTGGAGAGTAAGCATCAACCGTTGAGTCCATAATACCCTCTTGTTCTCCATTGTATCAGATCGCGTAACGGGTTGTGACGAGTGAGTTTCCACAACAGAATAAGATAAATTTGAATGGGATTTGACAATAAGATCCTTTGAAGAAATCAATGTCTAGTACGAGAGAGATGGAAGGCTAACATTCTTGATGGTGTTAGAAGTCGTAACAAAGTACGGAAATATTTCTTCGTGGAACAAAATAACCAATGAAATGAAGAAGACCCTACAATCCAAATAGTATAATCAACATCCCTTCTTTCATTGAGGATAACCATATAAAAGAAACATCCCTACTATATTCTGATTATGTGCATAGCACAGAGACCCAAAAACTCGAATATGCACATAATTCGGTGCAGTTCTGTATAACATATAAACCGAAGTTTTACCATAAAATAAAGGATTTGGCGTGAAATTTATAAGATGAGCCGCTGTCAACAGTGATTAACCCCAAAAAAACCATTGGAAGGTTGGCCTGACATAACATATTCGAGCGACATTAAGAATATGTTTATGCATACGCTCAACTTTGCCATATTGCTATTGAGTCCCTACACACGAATTTGATTCCTTTTTCTAAAAACAATTGTTGTAGACATATAAATTATGTCCCATTGTTGGAGCGCATTCACTTTATCATTGTACCAAATTGTGTAGCAACCATTACAATAAAGTGTTGGATAAGTGTAGAGACCTCTACTTTGTTGGTCATTAGAAAATTTCAAAGTGCATGAGAATGATCTCGACCAATTGTCAAAATAAATATATTTTTCTACAGTAAATGAAGGCGTGCGATAAGGATCTCATACTTCACAATGTATCATATTGAAATTGGAATAATTTGTATTCATACTAGTAGAAAAGTTGTCTTTCGTTTGTTTGGCATGAATACAAACGTCGCACACTTTATTCGAAGAATGTGAACTGTGATCAATACTCAAATCAGAAACTAACTCTAATATCTTAAAATATGGATGGCCAAACCATCGATACCAAGTATCCACTGAGCATGAATATCAAAATCTTACAACCCTTAACTTTCTCCAAAATTCTAAAATATTAAAGTCTCCCTCGTTGTTCACCCACTCTGATCAGTGTCTTGGTATATCGGTCCAAAATCACGCAGAACTTGTTAGAGAATTGAATAATACAATCTCATTTTCCAAGCATCTGAGATATCGATATCAGGTTATAGGTAAGCCCTTCTACGAAATGAACATTACTCATACACAAGTTAGAGCTTATTATAACATCCTCTTGTTGTACAAACAAACTCTCATGATCATCCGGAAGATTAATGGATCAAGGTTTCATTGCAGTGATATTAAAAGATAACTCAAATTTCTTATAATATGGTGAGAGCATCGTGAATCTGGGAGTCAACAAGCGCAGGTTCGTCTACCTCTTCCCCGACGACAAACTTTTTCTTGGTGTGAGTCTTGACGACCAGCTCAAGAAAAGTTGGTTCTCTTTCCATCCTCTACACATGTAACATTATAATAATATGATTAGTTAACAATTTTACATAGGAAAAAATTTAAATTATAAAAATTTCTTACCAATTGTTTTTTTCTTTTTATAAACGACTTCAATCTCAAGGTATGGTGATGCAAATCATCCCCGAGAACTTTCTCATTGTATCGATATTTTTTTGCCTTTACGCTTTTGGCCATGAAGTTATTTGACTCCTAATGTTGGACGATTTGATTGAATACCTCATTCGTTGCCATGTCGGTTTGGAGTTCTTGTTATAATAGTTACACTTGGCATTGTTTCTCATCAAGCGCAACCGAGCTTGCATATCGCACATCCAATCGGAATAGATGTGCGATGTGTCCTTCTTCTGCCATCTATATTTGCGCTACAAAATTAAATTTAAATAATTAATTTATTAACCAAATTCGATAATAATATTAAATTAAATATTATATTAAACACTTACGATAAATGTACACCACCATGAGTGACGTATAACCTCTAGCGTCACTTGCTAGGAATAAAATAGTCGATCTTGTAAAGAACTTGAGATGATGTTGTTGTTCGTGTGTTTAAGAACATCATCCACATCTAACATACACATGTAAACAAAATCATTAGACAATTTTTAAAATTAATTAAAATATATATGATAAATAAATAGTATCTTACCATAACGTCTCGTCAAAACATTCGGGATCAGTGATGGGAATAGTTGGGTACTCGTCGAAGGTATCAATCAAAGCTTCAATATCCATCATATCGTCTTCCTCATCAAATATCGGCGGTACCGATATAGATGAAGGAGGTCGATATGGTGGTGGGGCTCCTACGAAACCTTTCAACAAACCATCTGACCAATAAATCGTTGAGGTCTTATTATGTTTTAGTGTTTAGGATTTGTATTTGAAAGAATTTGAAGTTTTGGTTTTGAGATTATGTTGAAAATGAACTGCTCAACGAATTAAATACATAATTTTCTAATAGACATTCGTTGAAATGCGAACGAATGCCCGTTGGAAAATATGTCGAATCAATGGAAGTCGTTAAGTGATGTGACTGTTGAGTTTTCAATGGATTCCCGTTAGAAATTGTGTTCCCGAGGCAACGGACAACATAAATGGTTGTACATTTACTTTTCAATAGGCATTCATTGTCATTTCTAATAGATGTCCGTTGGAAACTATCGGCTCGGTGCAACAAGGTAACTAGGCGGAGCATAGTAATCATGCCATATTCCAGCAGATGTCCGTTAAAAATTTCTAATGGGAATTGGTTCGCAACTTGTATGCGTTCTAGCGAGCATTCGTTTGCTGGTTGTATGCAATTCAGTGGTCATCCGTTGGAATTGCCAATGGATGCCCGTTGTAAAATGAAAAACTGTAAACTTTTTCGAATTTTTGAATATAATTAAACGTTTTAATGGGTGTTTATTGCATTTGCCAATGGATGCCCGTTGAAAATGGAAAACATGATGTAAAAAATTTAAATTACAAAAGATTGATAGAATAATTACACAATTCACATATGTTCTTCAGTTGATTCGTCAATTGGCGAGTCTTCCTTCAATTGGGTACGGAATTCATTGCAATATTCATCTTCATCATCTTCCAGTTCAACGTATTCATATTGTGTGTGTATTCACCATCTATGTCGGTTCTTATGAGAATCTTTTCCCGTTTGTTTGTATCAATTAACTGTATGGACAGGGTGATCGGTTTGCGATGAATTTTATTTTCTTCCATGTTTATAATGCCCCGCGGTTTATTCATAACTACAATGCACCACTCCTCTCTTCAAAGTTTCAATTTTGTTGGATAGTGCATGTAACATACCTAATCTACTTGATCTGTTGTGATGAATATCCACGGGGAAGAAATCTTTTCAGAATGTATGTCCATAGGGAAAAAATCTTTTATGATAATCAAACCAACATGGTTTCTTCCCATGTACTAGACGAAATGAATCTGTATCCTCCATATAATATGGACATGTCAGTCTCTCGTGTGTACTCCATCCATATAACATTTCATAGACAGGAAAGTCGCTAATTATCCACAACAATACTGCTTTCAATGTGAAAAATTTGTTCCATACTTATGTCATAAGCAACAATTATACTGTTACACAAATCTCTTAATTCATGAATTAAGGGCTACAAAAAGTAATCAAAACTTTTCTTCGGATGTTTTGGTTTTGGAATCAGTAACGTCAGAAGCATGACTTCTCTTTTCAGACACATATCGGGAGGTAGATTATATGGAGATAAAATCGCTAGCCGTAGAGAATATGGACTTTCAGATTGTCCATAGGGATTAAAACTATCAATGTACAGACAAAAATAAACATTTCTCGTTTCATATGCAAACTTGGGAAATATTTCATCGAACTCCTTCCAAGCCTTACCATCCGATGGATGTTGCATTATCTCTTCACTTATCGAGTGTTTTGCATGCCATCTCATTTCCATATTGATTTTTTATTCATATAACCTTCCCACCGTGTTTACTATATGCATATATAATATCTTTTTGTATGATACATATTTTCCAGAAGATGTTTTTTTGAGAAATCTTCTTGCATCACAAAATTTATATTCCAATGGGTCTTTATCTTCTCCTCAAAAGAACAGGTAACTATTTCTATAAACATCAATTTTCTCATGTGACATTCTCAAATCTTTTAAAACATTGTTTGTTCCATAATATGTCTCAAGAGCTTGATTAGTTACCAGTAAATATTTACGCATGGTTTTGCAACCTAAATCCAGGCAATTTTTAACTATATTGTAATACGTTTTATAGTTATCAATCTTGATGACAATGATAAATCAAACTGACCTTCATGAAAACCTTCATATATAGGTTGTTTCGCTGTATGCAATAGGTTGAAAAATCGGTGTGCCTCATTGTTTGACATCTCTTTATGCGTTTTCTCAACAACTCAAGAAAACGTATCTGACACCATTTCATATATGGTTTTGTCTTCGTTGTTTCATAATGAACTTCTTGATTTCTTTTTATTGCTTGTGCTTCTTGTACACTATCTCTAACGCCACAATTTTTTTACGCGGAAGAACTAAATTTCGTAATTCTCTATAAAATTCACCTTGTAAATGAGTTTGCAAATAATTTTTTGACTTTGATACTTCATGTTTAACATCTTTTGCAGGGACATAGCATTGTCCCACGTTCTTGACAAAAAGGTTGCATCGGCGTAAAATTCTTGAACAGCTTCAATCGTGTAAGAGTTCTTGTGTAACTTCCTCGATTACGAGATCTTTTCTTCTATACTTCCACTCTCTCGATTTGTATGTATCTCTATTTGAAGAAGAAGACATTATTTGAAAATATACTTTGTATTGATGGCTTGGTGGGAAGCAGTTTGAGTTTGTTGTATAAATTGTGAACATTCCAACGAATAACCGTTGGAAATACCAATGGATCCTCGTTAAAATCTAATGTTCAATTATTCCAATGGCTGCATCTAAATTCTAACCTTTCCAAAATGGAAAACGGTCATTCGTTGGAATAAATAGTCGGTTTTCAACGACCTTCCAACAAATACATTAGCAAATTTGCAACGTATTGTATCCGTTGATTGACCGTTTGAAATGCCAACATATGGAAATAAACTTTTGATCTTTGATAATTTCCCAATTTCCGTTACAATCCATTGGAAAATTATCAAAGGACGGATCCGGTTATAAGTCCGTTGAAATTCGGCTATTTTTTTGTAATGAGGAAACAACCAAGGTCCTTAATATCTGTAATGCCCTATCCTCTCAAGTTGGCGCGTGAAAATAGAGAATGCCAAATTTGGATAAAAAAATTTCAAACTCCTTCTTGCTTAGAGCCTTCATGAATATGTCTGTGAGTTGTAGATGGGTCAAAACATGTTGTGTGATGATTGTATCATCAATAACCGCATCACGAACGAAATGATAATCTACCTCAATGTGTTGCGTAAGTTTATGAAAGACTAAATTAGTTGTACTATGCAGAGCGACTTAGTTGTCACAATAGAGATGCATAGGATTAGAATGTGAAACCCCCATACCATGAAATAGAGATCGTAGTCATACAAGCTCACACATAGTCATGGCTATAACTCGATACTCAGCTTCAGCATATGAACATGATACAATATTTTGCTTTTTTGTTTTCCACGATAGGCAAAAAGCCCAATGAATAAACCATCGGGTCAATGAACACCAACATATAGGACAACCGACCCTATTAGAAACACACCAAGCATATATATATATACTCAAATCTAAATCTGAGCAAAGTAAAATGCCTTATCCTAAATATCGTACAACTTGGAGAGCTGCATCCCAATGTTCTCATCGTGGAGCATGCATGAACTGAAACCATGTGTGTAAACAATATGATAACTCAGGTTGTGTGACAACCAAATATATTAGTAGACCGACAAGTTTGTGGTACAGTAAAGGATCCGGCAGAAGGTTACCATTTGTCAACGAGAGTTAGTGGCTCTGGTCAAGGGGAAACTCTTCAGGGTATAGAACAGAGCAATCTGACCTCAGAGATGATGTCTAACGCATATTTATGATTAAACAAGTAAATCCCTGGTGGATTGAACGAAAATTCGATGCATATCCAAAAATATTTTAGATGACCAAGATCTTTCACGTGAAAATACGAACTAAGGTATTCTTTGAACATCTGAATCGCAGCTGCATAACTCTCGGAAATGATCAAATCATGTACATATATCAAATCATGGATGCGTACACCATTGAAATTGAAAACAAACAAAGAATGATCAGATAGGGAAGAATATAAACCAGATTGTCATAAGGCATGACCGAATTTGGTGAACTAACATCGTGGAGCCTATTTCAAACCATATAAGGATTTTTGAAGTCTGCATACTTTAGTCGGATCAAGTGAAAATTTTAACGGGGTTTCATGTAGACTTTTTCGGTTATATCTCCATGAAAAAATACATTACGTACATAAATTTGATGAACCTTCCAATTCTTCATTCCGGCTACCGCAAGAAATAACCGAATAGTGATCATTTTTACAACAAGAATAAACGTTTTTTCGTAATTGATTCCTCGATCTAATTATTATCAAGAACGGCCAAATGAGCCTTGTATTACTCAATTGTTTCTTTCGAACAATATTTAATTTTGAAAACACATTTTTTCAAGTATCCATGTGTTATTCTTTTCAAGTGCTCGTACTTCATCACACACATCTTGTAACCAGTAAAAAATTTTGAGAGCCTCTCGTTATGAAGAAGGCTCACAGCTGGCAATCACAGCTGTCAAGAGAGCATGATGGGTAGGAGAAAATTTCTAACATGAGACAAACTGAGCAAGAGGATACGTGGATGAAACGATTAACAAGATAAAATGTGGTGTGGTCGTGACATAGTCCTTATACGGGATGAGAAAATTTTTTAGTTTTTTCATCTCCTAAGATCCATTGATGTGTCTGTAGAGGATGTAGAGAGTGTGTCAGACGTTGAGTCACCTAAAGTATAAATACCCCATGTCGATTAACTCGGTCGTTGAATTTGATTCTAGCAATGTGGAATGTGCAGCTGCTAGGGAGACATGTGGTGAAATGGATGGAAAACCAGTTCAATCAAGATCCTCCTCATTCAAGAGAGTCTAATCAGAAATGGGAGGAAGATACGTGGGTTGATGATCTGACATCTACGAGTTTCGAATGGAAAATTCTTTTCACGGAATCGGAGGACATCATGAGACATAATAAAGACACCATTATCTAAGATCGTATAATGTCCACGACTTTTGGCCACTAGGATATCCAACAAAAATGCAACGATGACATTCAGCAAAAGAAAATTTCCATATCTTGCATTGATTGTGAGCAAAACAAGGAGAACCACGCAAGTGACCATAATCTAATGGAAAGTCGTGAAGAATATGAAAAGGAGTGCATTCGTCAAGAATCGATGTTGGTGTTCGATTTATCAAATGAGTTGTGGTGAGAAAGAAGCAATGACAATAGTAATTTCTCACGTTCTTCACTTGAATTGGTATTCCCTTCAACAATTGCTTTGTCATTATTGTTAGTCGTCATTGTGTGAGTGTTAACGACAAATTTCCAGAGGCCACGGCTGCTAAGAAAGGTTTTAGCATATCAGAACCAATTCAGGTAATTATCCCCATTAAAAATAATAGGGATATGTTTCTAGAGAGAAGAATCGATAAGAGAAGACATAAGAATAAAAGAGAGAAAAGAAGCAAATATAATTCTAAAATGATTTCTATATTTTGATTATGAAGATAGATTACATATTTATAGAGCAATCTGGCCAAAACTAACTAATGCATTAAATCTTGAGTTAGTTGAGAAGATGGAGAGTTGTTGTATTAACTATAAAGTTGATTAAAAAGATGGAAAATTGATGCATTAATTGTGGAATTGTTTATTGACTTAATAAAGTCTCCAAAATTGATTTAAATAGTATAGAGCCAATTGGTAATATTAATTAACTTCAAATCTAAGATTTTTAATCAAGTTAAACTCAAATTTATATTTAACAAAATAAACATGAATCTAATTTTTTTTTCGTTAATATATAAAATCACAAATGAATTCAAAGCTAATTCAATCAAACAACTAATTCAATGCAACAATTAATTAAAAAATTTAAAATTACACTAATATATATATATATATATTCATATCTTATTCCTTAGTCCAACAAGGCAACACCTAAAATACCTCAAAGAACAACATAGGAAACTTGAGGAAAAGAAAGAAGCATCGACAGAAATCAAATCCATGGTGAATTGCAGATGATTCACCATTGTTGTAATCAAAGGTGTTACATAATCCCATCCAGATAAAAAAAAAAGGAACTACAATCTCTTACACAAGGGAATTTCCGTTACGCCTTCGAGTATTTATTCTATTCTCGTTGTATCGAAAAAACAAAAAAAAATACGAAGAAGGTGAAAGGAAGTGGTTAAAAACAGGTAACAACAACTATTTGTGTTCATAGGCGCAAGCGGAATCATGTTGTCAACTGTTTGAATAAGTTGCCAAAATGGTACAATACTACAAAGGAGCCTCATGAGAACCTGCGGAGAAAGAAACTCGGGCCTAAGGAATAAACATTTAATCGCGATATGAGGTTTGTCCAATACGAGATCAGCGGTTTACCTTCTTGAAAACGATATCTTTCTAAACCTTGAACTCGTGAACGTGGAACCATTTCGTGGATGACCATTTGTTTCCTTTTATCACTGGACAACCACCTGAATAAAGGAAAAAGATTAGATGGATCGGATTAATTCTACAAATCAAGTGTTTCGCCTACAAAAAGGAGAAAACATTATATATGGGCTTGGATCTAACTAAACCCAATATTGTTCAATACCATATAATACCATATATAGAAATCAATGATTAATGTTCTAACGGATGTGGAACAAGACAACGTAAAAGAAGCTAAGATGGTTCAAAGCTATGTCTCACCATGTAGACTCGAAGGGTCTAGAGAGGCATCTGCTCTCATGTTCCAAAAAAGCAAGGCGTCTCCCATCTTTGGCTTAACTGAGAGTCCCTCTTTTCCACATTGAGACAGCTCGTTCCACCACGGCACCGCACTAATGTTTCCTTTGGCAGCAGGGAACACGGTTTCACCCCCTTCTTCAACGTCCGAGCTGCATATAATGTCCAAAGTTTATACAAATGCGACGATTTAAAAAAAAAAGTATTGAAGATTATCATAATATTCAATTACATACAGATACATAAGAACTGTAGCTATTCTCTGTCCTCCATTCTTGATGTTGAATTCATCCAAGAAATAGTCGTAATGAGGCTCATACTTCTGCCCAACTTCATAATGGAGAACTTGAAGACCTTCCCCATTCTCTGCATTTTTCATATCGAAGCTATAACTCGACAAGATAGAAAAATTACGGTCCACAAACTCGTGAAGCCATTACTACCAAAATGAAGGAAACTACTACCAAGAGTAACTAGAGACGCACACGCACCTACAGGAATGAAGGTGAAATCTGAAATCCTTTGCTCAATCACCTCGACGATTTTGTCGTGTCCTCTTCTGAGAAACGTTCCCGAGCTTGTACGTACCCTGCACGCACATTCTTAGTTATACTGATAAGAGGAAACAGTTATACTTGCAGCTCGAATGGCAGAGGAACCATTGATATCCCCACCTGCTATCTTTGCTTCCACCAGTTTTCTCATCAACCACAGTTGATTTCACCATATTGGGTTTGGCAAGGCTGATCAGATGCTCGCATTCGTCTTTGGTCTACCAAATAAAGAAACAATTACACTGTCAAAGATCAAAGAATTCTGCAGTTTTATATCAACAGATCATTTCAAACAGAGACCCATTATCGCATTTGATCATTCAGCAAGATCTAACTAAATCCCATCCCAAGCATAAGGAAGAACAAAGTCAATGTCTTTGTTCCTCTCAGTGATCGATCAAAATTCGTGATAGACAAGTAATAGAGCAAAAGAAAGACCAAATTCTATAGCTTGTATAACAAGAAACCCTCGATGTACGTGAATATCAAGAAAAACACACAACTCACCAAGAAATTGTGGTAAATGAAGGCTCTGGGCTCCCACGAAATCACTTCAACCCAACGCTCGCCATTTTCATCGTCTACGTAACTCTTCTTGCTGGAAAATTCAAAAAGCATGACCGAATCAGACACAATAAGCACTTCCGACGACCAAAAATCAAAGACAATGACAAAACCCACCTCGAATCGCTCTTCCCCAACGGCCACAATGTATTTTCCTTCGTTCGGCTTCGAAGAACTCCTACTGGAGTTGGGAAGTGAGAGGATCCCGAGGCCGAGAAGAATCAGAATTACGAGGGTGAGAAAGATGAGTACAGTGAATGCCTGAGTCGATGGCAACGAAGATTTCCGCTGCTGATGACGATTGAGCTTTGATTTCGCCATGGATGTTTGACGGAGCTCTAATGAACCCTAAGAGATGGAGAGTGAGAGATCTGAAGAAATGGAGAAAAAGATTTGATCGAAGCTTACATTGAGTAATGCATTTTGTTGATCGAAGCTTTATTTATTTGTCTTCAACGAGAAAGCTTTTATTTTTATTTTTATTTATATATATTGTTTTTGATTATTTGTCTTCGTCTTCGCGTCTTTGTTTGAGATACAGACACAGAGTGGCTTGACTTTCGACTTCCTGCATTGTCTAGTATACTTTTATTTTTTCCTTTTCATCCCAATACTTACTAATTATTACGGTTTGACCCCGTTAGAACGAAAATAGAGTTCAAACCCCAAACTAACCAATCTCGGTATTAAAAATGCTCTGAGCGTTACGACTCGATAATGGATTCCTCTGCACCTGTTGGCACGTTGCTCATATGCATTAGTGTGCCCTATTTCCCAAACTAATGCATATGAGCAACAAAAATAAATTACATTTTATGTTAATGTTAATTCATATCGTGTAAATTTTTATTTTTCATGATATTAAAAGATTCGTTTCAAGTTAAATATTTCGATTATTTATAATATGCATGTCTCAAACTAATTATTATATCAGATAATTTAAATATTGTAATATTTGAATCTTTATTTATAATGTTCATGTTTCAACCTAACCACTATATCATATTGAATAGCAAATTCAAGGTTATAAACAAAATATGCGATAATTTTTCAAACAAAACAAAATACGAGTGATACAAGCTCCGTAACTTAAGCCGCAAGAATGGAATGGTTTTGAGTTGGTAGAAGGCCTAAGGGCACTCTCTAGCCAAGACTCGGTGATGGTGAAGGCGGACGAAGGGGAACAGGCCAAAGGGCACTCGCTCGATCCTTCAAGGATGATGGACGGGGTGGATCGCTAGACACCACGAAGGTTGTGGACGTGACCTTCGATACAGTCTCTCGTTCGTCTTGGACTCCCGGAGCACAAGAGGAACAATGGTTGCGAAAACTCGCAAGAATTGAAAACAAGTTAGAAAATTTTTATTCGAATTCAAGGGTGAGTTGGGAAAGGAAGAGGGGTATCCAACCCGTGAGGTTGAACCTTAGACTTAGCTTGTTTGCAGGCAACACATCGCTCACAAATATGTTCCACGTCCCTCTTCATGTGTGGCTAGTAGAAATGGTCCTTTAATATCTTCAGAGTTTTTGCAACTCCAAATGGCCCATAAGTCCACCTCAGTGGGCTTCTCTAACAAACAGCTCTCTCATTGAACAGTTAGGCACACATAAACGATTATCATAAAATAGAAAATCATCTTGCCTATAGTAATGTCTTGAAGCAAACTTTTCGTTGTTATTGTAAGCTTCTCCAAATTGTCCTTCTTGATTATTGCGGTGAGAGGGGCGGCTAGCATGCTGAAGTCTCTTACGAACCTCCGATAGAAACTTGCTAGGCCGTGGAAACTCCTTACGTGCGTAATGCTCGTCGGCTTCGGCCACTCTTTTTTGGCCTTGATTTTCTCCTCATCTACTCGCAAACCCTGCGCACTTACAACGAAGCCTAGGAAAACAATCTCATTAGTGCAAAATGAGCACTTCTTGAGGTTCGCATAGAGCTTTTCCTTTCGGAGGGTCTCTAGCACTTGCTCAAGATGCGCAATATGATCATTTAAACTTTTACTATAAATTAAGATATCATCGAAGTAAACTACGACGAATTTACCGATGTAGACCCTTAAGACCTGGTTCATAAGCCGCATGAACGTGCTCGGGGGGGTTGGTGAGTCCGAACGGCATCACGAGCCACTCGTATAGGCCTTGCTTTGTCTTGAAGGCCGTCTTCCACTCATCTCCTTCCCGCATGCGGACTTGGTGATAGCCGCTCTTGAGGTCGACTTTGGAGAAGATGGTGGCTCCGCTTAACTCGTCCAACATGTCGTCGAGGCGGGGAATTGGATGCCGGTACTTGATGGTGATGTTGTTGATGGCCCGGCAGTCCACGCACATCCTCCACGTCCCGTCCTTCTTTGGCACCAATAAAACCGGTACCGCGCACGGGCTCAGGCTCTCCCGGATGTATCCCTTGCTCATAAGGTCTTGCACTTGTTTTTGAAGCTCCTTGGTTTCCTCGGGATTCATTCGGTAGGCGGGTCGGTTTTGTAGAGGC
Organism: Gynandropsis gynandra; assembly: GCA_036759665.1. Taxonomy (NCBI): domain Eukaryota; kingdom Viridiplantae; phylum Streptophyta; class Magnoliopsida; order Brassicales; family Cleomaceae; genus Gynandropsis; species Gynandropsis gynandra. The sequence goes on along the minus strand of CM071868.1, from coordinate 31,450,475 downwards.
GCGCCGGGGACGAGATCGATCTGATGTTCGATGCCTCATATTGGTGGTAATCTCGCAGGTATCTCCTCGGGAAATAGATCGTGGAATCGCTCGAGCAATCTCTGGACCTCCGCCGGGTGCTCGTGCGTACCTATTTCTGTGAGCAAAGCATCTCGAAAGACCATTAGTAATACCGAGCTTTGATTGCTCAAAGCCCTTGAAACCTCTCTAGTCTTAAGATAGAAGTTTTTCTTTTCATTAGGGTTAACGGAATTGGATAACTTCCTTTGCAATTCATGTACTTGTATAGGACTAAGAGGGGCAAGAGACACTTTACGCTTATTGAGAACAAAGGAGTAGTGGTTCGTCCTCCCGTCGTGTTTAACCTCTCGGTCGAATTGCCAAGGTCATCCC
>CM071868.1:31432954-31449446 GCA_036759665.1 Gynandropsis gynandra | reverse complement strand
ATCTGAGCGCTAAGCACCCTTCGAGTGACCAAAAGCTCTCCTGCATCTCCGTACTCGATCTCCTCGTCTCGGAGTTCCTCCTCTTCTGCCTCGTCCATGGATTCGTACTCACCGCTTTCGGTGATTATCATGAGGCTAATGCTAATGCAATCTCGTGCCATATGTCCCCTACCTTGACACTTAAAGCAAATAATGTCACGAGTTCTAATCGAATTTACGGAAGTTTTACCGGGAGGTTTCGGGCGCTTTACCTCTAGAACGGGGGTCAAGCCCTTGTTCTTCCGTGCGAGGCCTCTCGGTTGGCTTTGGTGGTGGGTTCCACCGTGTGGTTGGGCGAGGCCTACTGTTTGAGGCTTGCTTGGATTTTATTTGTTGCTCAATCTCGACGGCAAGGTGCAGCAAGTCGTGCATGTCTTGGTACGGTTGCCGTTTCAATTTTCTTGCGATCCGTTCTTGAAGTCCACCAATGAAGTGTGCCATTGTGGTCTCTGCGGATTCGTTGAGTTCCAAGCGATGTCGTATATGCTCGAACTCGTTGTAGTAGTCCTCTACGCTCTTCGGACCCTGCACCAACTTACGGTACTGTTGTTGTAAGTCCCTATGGAAATGGTTAGGAACATACCTTTTACGCATGAGATACTTTAGTTCTCTCCATGTAGTGATTTGGTCGTAGTGTGCTCTGCGTCGTTCAGCAACTTCGCGATCCCACCATACTAATGCGTTGTCCGTAAACTGTGCGGCCGCGTATTGTACCTTCCTACGTTCCGAATATTCATAGCAATCGAAGATGTTTTCCATGCGACGCTCCCATTCAAGATAGGCTTCGGGATCTACTTTTCCTGCGAAACAAGGTAGCTTTAATTTTAAATCTGTATGGGATTGGCGTTGCGGCCTTACCTCGTCGAAACCCTCATCCAGGTTTCGTGGCGCTCTACGCCTTGGTGGGGCGTACTCTAGCTCGTCGTCTGAGCTATCTTCGGCCTCCATTCGTCGTGGTTGTCCTCTGAGGTGTGGTGAACGTCTCGGCCTAGGTGTTCGTTCGGGGGATAGTCAGCGTTCTCCCGTGGTCCGACGAAATGCTCGGCTTGTGGGCGTCTCGGGGCTTCTTCTAGGCGCAAGAGACGGGAATTCATGTCTCGCATGGTTTGGAGTATCTCGGCGAGGGTGTTGTTTGGAACGTCTCCGGTTTCGGCCATGATTCTCTTTCTCTTTTTTTTTGAAGTTTTCTTTTATGAATACTGCAACACTTTAACAAATGAAATCAAATACATTGTAGCCGTCAGGAGTTCAACAACGAAGAGGGGGACACAAGCAGCAACTTTCCAAAAACCAAGACCCTCTTCGTCATCAATGAAGTCGAGGAACTCAACCAAATGGTTGTGTCCCCCTCTTCTCAACACGAAACCCGGATGAGGGTTTCGACGAGGTAAGGCTGCAACGCCAATCCCATACAGATTTAAAATTAAAGCCACCTTGTTTCGCAGGAAAAGTAGATCCCGAAGCCTATCTTGAATGGGAATGATGAGGGCATTGCAACGAACCATGTTTGTTGATTAAACTCTAATAGAAAAGTAAAATTTTACGGAGCTTTACACTAAAATTCAAATAATTTTTTGAAAAATATTTTTGTATCCTTTACTCGTAAAATCTTTAAAAATTCTTCAATGTGTTCGTATTCACCATTTATTTTGGTTTTAATTTATAGTGGTTATTATCACCAATCAAACTGGTTTACAAACATATCAACTTAAATATATAATTATTGTTGATTTATTGTTTGATAAAACTCAAATAAATAACCCATAAAACACATTTTTTTTTGTAATTATTGAAAATAAAGTAAGAGATATAGAAAAGAAAAAATGATAAAATATGATGTATATATATTTGTTGTTGCATGGTGAAATTTACAAAATACAAACTTAAAAAATTTGGGTTATACTACCGGAAAATAAAAACAACGATTCACTCAGAATCACAGAGTAAGATTAGTAGTAAAATATACTTGGCAACTTACACCATGCAAGCATCCTCCAATGGTTACTGCAAATCCCATAATATTTATGCACCACAAATCAAAACCCTAATTTTATATAACATAAATTTTGAATCCTAAACCTAAATTTTCGATTCTTAGTTCGACCTATAAATAAGAAAGAAAAACCTAATTTTTCAGTCTTCAGATGAGGTGTTAATAGTAGTGGTGGTGGTAGTAATAGTGATACAAGCTCCGTAACTTAAGCTGCAAGAATGGAATGGTTTTGAGTTGGTAGAAGGCCTAGGGGCACTCTCTAGCCAAGACTCAGTGATGGTGAAGGCGGATGAAGGGGAACAGGCCAAAGGGCACTCGCTCGATCCTTCAAGGGATGGATGGACGGGTGGATCGCTAGACACCACGAAGGTTGTGGACGTGACCTTCGATACAGTCTCTCGTTCGTCCTGGACTCCCGGAGCACAAGAGGAAGAATGGTTGCGAAAACTCGCAAGAATTGAAAAGAACTTAGAAAATTTTTATTCGAATTCAAGGTTGTTCCCTCAAACAAACAAAGGCTCGGTTTAAATCATGACCGAGAAAGAACAAGAAAGGAAAATACATTGTGGCCGTTGGGGCCTTAATTCAAACAAACTAAGAAAGGCAAAATGGATCTTGGTGGAAAAGGCAAGAGCCGTTTGAGTTTGAAATTTGAATCTCAAACGGCTATGTCCGGTTAAGGCAAGTTAGGCGCCGACCAAGATATGCATGTTGTTGCCTTTGTTCATGACACCATTTGGTTGAGTACCTCGACTTCATTGATGACGAAGAGGGTCTTGGTTTTTGGAAAGTTGCTGCTTGTGTCCCCCTCTTCGTTGTTGAACTCCTGACGGTGGTTGAAAAGCACTTGAGCCACGTACGCATTGATTCTTGCGCGGAGGCTCTTTGCTCGGGATCTCGTGAGTGGCTTGGCATGGACCACCGGTATGGCAATGTGTGATCCATCTTCTCCTAGCTCTCCATCCGCTCCCGTGCTTGTCTCGCCTATACTAGGCTCGTCCTCGTCGTGATCCATGCTCGGCTCATCCTTGTCGCGCTCCTCTCCTTCTTTAGGATCGTAGGTCGTTGCAATGCCCTCATCAACGAGTTATATATGTGAGAATTTTTCAATGTTTTACTCTCCATGTCGTTTATAAAAAAAATCACATTACTTTATCTAAACTTGTCAATCTATCATATTATTAGGGCTAAGCAAACAACGAATAGTTATTAATATCCGACTATTTGTATTTATATTCGGCGAATATCTAAATTTAGTATTTGTAAATTCGGATATTTGTAAATACGAATATTTGTCGGATATACGGATATTTGTATCTAAACCTACTAAAACCAATAATCATCAAATATAATCTAAAACTAAAATTCAAATCGTAGAAAGATGCAAAGATAAATAATATAAATAAACTAACATCAAATCTTCACATTCATTTACACATCAATTATTTAAATTTAGTTTCGTCGATAATTCTAGAAATATCGTCAATTCACCTAAAATAATGTAGCAAATTGTTAGATTATATATTAGAATAAATTTCGTAAAAAAGTTATATATTTAGTGATTCCTGTTTTTTTCATATATTATAATATCTCTATGACATTATCCAACTCATTTGGATTAGAATCAATCTTGAGTGTAAATTAAATCTTCAACAATATTAGTTGTTTTAAAGTATTTGATATTTTAGTCTTAGTACATATGGATAAGAATAGTTCGGATAATTGAGTCTATTATTTGTATTTGTATTTGTCGAATATTTGATTTCTAATATTTGTATTTGTATTTGTGTTAGCGGATATTTGAATTTTCGTTTCAATACGAATCGAATATGAATACTTCAAATATTTTATCAACACTACCAATTACACTCTTTTTCTTTTTATTTATTTTATTTTATTTGTGTTGATTTTTTCATATCATCATTTGAAATTTGAAATTAAGATAGAATCAAAATTTGATTTTAGTTTCAATCACAAATAAAAAAAACCACTTTTGCTTATAATGGTTGATTCTCTACAATTATTAAGATACAATTAAAATTTGATTTTAGTTTCAATTACAAATAAAAAAATCCACTTTTGCTTATAATGGTTGATTCTCTACAATTAACACATGAATAATAAACTTTTTGATAATCATTAAATCTGTCAATGACCATTATTGCATTATAATATTATATGATCGTTAAATGTTAGAAATCGGATTTGATTAAACTCAAACTTATTTGATAATCATCAATTCGTTGTAAATATTACCAATAAATGGAAATTGAAAAAGTTTGTAGTATTAGAATTAATAATATTAAATTGATGGTGTTTCTATTAATGTTAAATTATAAAAGAGAGTGGGCTACATGAGACCTTATATTATAGAGGAAGTGCAAAGATCATGATAGGCATTACCAACGCATAATTTATAAATAAATAAATATATATATATATATATATATATATATATATAAGATTGAAGTTGGTCAACCTGAGCGATCGGTGTTAAGAGAGAGACCATTTCTCAACATTTTCTTACACGTTAACCACTTGTGTACGTATGTACATGTCGTTTTGCTCCTCGCCGAACAATATATTCTACATATATATATGTATATGTATATATATATATATATCTTAAATACAAATTAAATAAATTTGATAAGTATTAATCATATAAATAAGATAATTTTGTAATAAATTATAGATAAACTTTAAATTAAAAAATCATGAATGGATTTGAAGTTCTTGAAAAAAGTTTCGATATTTATAATTTATTTTAAATTATGAAAAATGCATGAAGATATCTAAGTTATTATAAGTAAATAGATAGATTTGGAAAATAAATAAATATTTTTTAAAAGTCTTCCATATTTCACCTAAATTTAATCGTAAAATACATTCAGGTATATCGAAAAATTTGGAAAAGCATACAAAATCATGTTTTTTAATGATAAATATGTGAGTTTAATAAGACATTACATATGTTGAAATATTTATTTGACAAATTGGGAATAGCTTATAGATATTTGGAAACTTTCCCTAGTTTTAATCAAAGTCAATGGTCTTAATAAAAACTCATAATGCTAATGGTCATGAATTGCAATCATAATCATTATAATCCATCTACACTTGCTTAACATAAACAATGAGAAATAGCACAAACCAATTACACCGAATTATATATGCAAAAAGACAGATTATCCATCGGATAACACAGTGAAGATCCATGAACCCATACATACATACATACATACATATATATTTATATTATTACGATTACACAGAGAAAACAAATTTGATGTGCAGAGGGTTCACACACAGAGGGAAGTAGGATACAGAGGGAAAGTAGGTTTGAAAGAGAAACAATTTGGGACAAAAGAGAATCTTCTTCTTCTTCTTAAAGAATCTGGAGATGAAAGAGCAGGCTGATTCAAGTATGCATACTTGCTCTTGGTCCACCTGATGTACCAAAATTAATCGGATTTTCGCAAGTATTTAGAGATTGATAATCTCAGGGCATAAATGATGTTAATCCGGGTTTATTATAGGCCAATCAAAGTTATATACAGAAACAGGAGTGTGTAAACGCTAAAGGAATGGGATTTTAATCATTTAACTGACCAGTCTTTTATCCCAACGTTAAGTTCATGGCCTCCCAGTTTGTCAGCAGAGGACAAGATTTCTAGTTTCTCCAAGTCCAAGCTAGCTTCGAAGCGTCTGTAGTCATCATCCTGCAAGATCCGAAAGAGAAGATTTTGGTATATCATGATCATATACCAATCGAATATTCAAGAAAGCATTAGGAATTGAACATCGTACAGAGAGTTTGCGGGCCCTGACACGAGCAGCGGCCTTGATAGCGGCAAAGAGATGCTCCTCTTCTACCATCTGCTTCTGCCTCCAGAACTTCTTGATCTCTTTATTCGTTATGCTCTCACCGTTCATCTTTCTAAGCCCAAGTGGTGGAGGCGGTGCTGGAGTTCCTTTCAGACACAAACTCCCATACTCCTTCATCCTGTCCTTTTCCGACCAAATACTACACAAGCAGCAGCAGATTATAAAAGGGTGTGACCCCTCAAAACGATGCTTCACTGCGAAATCAAGAAGCTACTGATCAAAACCTACCCTTCAACAACAACTACGCTGATCCCTTGTACGGTAAGACAAGTACATATACAAGAAAACAGACTGGTAGATGTAACTTGTAATCTTAGGCAACATAAAAAGCATATATAATAAGGTCTCTGGATAAGGCAAAACACTCCTTATTACGAAACTAGTGGCATTGCTTTCGGTCACAGCCGTTAAATATGAATGATGACATCATTGATGTCACTTTCCAAACCACCGCATCGACCATTCATTTTCTATGGCCTTCCTTCTGTCCCATCCAACAACCACTGAGTTTTTTCTTATGTTCTACTGTATCAATCTAGTTGGAAATTTTTAAACTGCAGATTGATGGAAAGGAGACAAATCAATCATCTGGGTCCTTCTCAAAATTCAATTTTCGCCAATCAAACCATCGAAAAAAACCCAATTATAGACGAATTAACAACGATTTGATTCATCATCAAAGTCATCGGAAACACAGCAATCATGAACAAAACGATACAAAGACCATCACACTATAACACAACCCTAATATTATGGATGCGTGTGTATATATATCATATATTCTTTCCAATACTACCATTGCTCCAAAAGGCAGATTATGTCTCAGGACCCTGAAAAATCAAAGTTACAAAACCGACATCACAAAACTGCGCATCCTGTGCACCGTAACAAACCCAGAAATTCTTAGCGCCGCACTATCGTCGAGGATTCAGATCTGTTCATGTCCGATGGAAGCTCAACTGACTGACTAAATCCAACAGATGACTACAAGGAATATATAAAGAGGGAAACAAAGAAGAAAAGTTAGTCTTTCTTCTTCTGTAGAACCCCCGATTCTAGGGTTTCTCGTCGGATTCTGTCGCCATGGATACTCGGTTTCCGTTTTCTACGGCAGAGGTTGCCAAAGTCCGGGTGGTTCAGTTTGGCATACTCAGCCCCGATGGAATTGTAATATTTTTGTTTCTTTCGCTGCTTGGTTAGCAGGAAAATTGTGGGTAAAATGGAAAAGTGCGGGAATTTAGTTTCAGCTTGTTTTCTCCTGTTTTGATGTTTAATTTTAAGCTATGGATTATGGTGTGTTGATTTCTGTTCTTATGCTGGTTGGCGGGTTGATTTTGTTCGTGCAGAGGCAAATGTCGGTTATACATATAGACCACAGTGAGACTACTGATAAGGGAAAACCGAAGATTGGAGGACTTAGCGATCCTCGGCTTGGTACCATTGATGGGAAGGTTAAATGTGAGACGTGTATGGCTAACATGGCCGAGTGTTCCGGGCATTTTGGCCGTCTGGAGCTCGCCAAGCCTATGTTTCATGTCGGTTTCATGAAGACTGTGTTGAGTATCATGCGATGCCTTTGCTTCAATTGCTCCAAAGGAACCCTGGCACTTACACAGAGGACTGCTGTGGTTTTGTTTAAATCTCTTTCCGAGTGGATTATGCTTGACTTTTGTGGGTTATTGCTCGATATTAGCATGCCATATTCTTTTTCAAGGAATTGTGGGAGAGTCATGCATCTATACAAGTTTAGAACGATATGAGTTAAGACCAAATGTGAAGGTGGTGATGAAATTGATGAGCCGGTAAAAAAAAAAGTCGTGGTGGATCTGGTGCTCAACAGCCAAAGCTAACTATTGAAGGTATGAAAATGATTGCTGAGTATAAAGCTCAAAGGAAGAAGAATGATGATCAGAACCAGCTTCCTGAACCTGCAGAAAGGAAACAGACTGATAGGGTTTGTGTTTGCCTAACTATTGGCCTTCTCCTTTGGCATGTTCTGGTCAATCTGATTACTTGCAAGCTTCATGCAGGTGTTGAGTGTTTTAAAGAGGATTAGTGATGAAGATTGTCAGTTCTTAGGGTTTAATCCTAAGTACACTTGACCTGACTGCATAATTTTACAAGTCCTTCCTATTCCTCCGCCTCCGGTCAGACCCTCCGTGATGATGGATGCCACTGCCAGGAGTGAGGCAAGTCTTGTTAGCTTATTTGTCTCTACTGTTTAGCTGGATAAATTCTGGGTAGGGTCTAGGACATTGCTGTTGTTTTTCATATTGCTTCTTCATGGCTTTGAGATGATTAGAATTTCTGACTTTGTGCATGGCTTGATGCAGGATGACTTGACTCATCAGCTACCCATGATTATTCGGCACAATGAAAACTTAAAGAAACAGGAAAAAAATGGGGACACCAGCGCATATCATATCAGAGTTTACAGCACATATTTTGATAACGAGTTGCCTGGACAGCCAACGGTAAATATTTCTGTTCAGCTCTGTATCTGCTATGATTATGCTACGACGAGTACAATTTTGTCTGAGTATCCTCATCTTATTCAGGCTACTAAAAAATCAGTAAGGCTCATCAAATCAATATGCAGTAAGCTTAAGGCAAAGGAAGGCAGGATTAGGGGAAACTTGATGGGAATGCATGTCGATTTCTCTGCACGAACTGTTATTACACCAGATCCGACAATTAATGTTGATGAACTTGGTGTATCGTGGAGTATTGCTTTGAATCTTACATACCCAGAAACAGTTACCCCATATAACATTGAAAGGTTAAAATCGTAGTTGTGGTGATTTTATATTCTGAGTGTGTGTTCCCATTGTTCTTTGTTGACAATTAGATATTCTTGGTAGGTTGAGCTTGTTGAATATGTATAGAAAAACAGAGTTAAAATGGAAAGAAGAGATTATAGAAAAAGTTTCTATCTGTGATGATATTCACATTACTAGAGTAGCTATTTATAGGAAAAAAAGAAGAAAAAGAAATAAATGACAAACTCTTGCATGAAGAGTAGATATGAATGACTAACTCATATATGAAGAGAAATAAATAAAAATGTAGAAAAACCATAGTCAAAAGATGAGTAAATGGTTGAAGAAGAATATTTAGTGAATATTCAATTCAACATTTCCCTCAAGCATTGCTAAAATCATGTGGTGATGCCCGTTAAAAACCTTACCAAGAAAACCCAATGGGATAAAACTTAGTGAAGGAAAAGAGTACAATCACAAGACATGATTAGACGAGCTTGATATTTGTGGAGGTTGATGAATATCTCTTAGACCAATCCTTTCACAGAGGCTTTTCTTGTGGAGGTTGATGAATATCTCTTAGACCAATCCTTTCACAGAGGCTTTTGCACACCTTATCACTAGTTGCTTTGGTAAAGACGTCTGCAAGTTGATCAGCACTTTTGGTGAGGGCGGTAGCGATGGTTCCTTGCTTGATCTTTTTTCGAATGAAATGGCAGTCAACTTCAATATGTTTTGTTCTCTCATAAAATACTGAGTTTGCTGTAATATGAATGGCGGCCTGATTGTCACAGTGTAGAGTGATTGCATGTGGTGATTTGATGTTGAGATCTTCAAGGAGAGCCTTCAACCAAACCAATTTACATGTTGCATTGACCATGGCTCTATATTCAGCTTTAGCACTGGATCTTGCAACGACACTTTGCTTTTTGCTTTTCCATGTAACCAAATTGCCTCCAACAAACGTGCAAAACCCGGTTGTTGATTTTCTATCTGTTCTATCTCCGGCCCAATCTGTGAATGGTAATCTGAATTATTGATTACTGAAAAGCCATAAACGGCTATATATACAAGAGGTTAATGATATGACCTAATGAGGGAATAGTAAATTACAAATATACCCTTAATACAATAATATCCTAATATCCTTATACGCCCCTACAAGATGAATCACCGGAGGTGATTCCAATCTTGGAACACAACTCGTGAAATTGTAACCGCGAAAGAGGTTTGGTAAGGAGATCGGCGAGTTGGTCCTTGGAGTGCACATGAGAAACGCGAAGTGTACCACCTTCAATTTGACCACGAACAAAGAAGTAATCAAGGGCAATGTGCTTCATACGAGAATGGAAAACCGGATTGGCGCTGAGATAAGTAGCTCCGAGGTTGTCACAATAAATGGTAGGAGCCGAAGAGAGAGTGACACCAAGTTCCATGAGAAGATTACCAAGCCAGCAAATTTCGGCCGAGGTGTTAGCTACAGACCGATATTCCGCTTTGGTGGAAGATCGTGAGTGGCCATGTTGTTTCTTGGATGACCATGAGATGGGATGTTTGCCAAGATACACAATGTATGCCCCCTTGGATTTGAAGTCGGATGAATCATCAGCCCAATCCGCATCGCTAAAGGCATGAAGAGTTAAAGCGTTGTGAGCGGCAAGAAAGATACCTTGGGCACGAGAACCAACAAGATAACGAAGCACACGTTTGGCGCAAAGCCAATGTTCATCCGTGGGTTGATGCATGAATTGAGACAACTTGTTGACGGCATAGCTAACATCCGGACGTGTGAGAGCAAGATATTGTAGGTTGCCAATGACTTGACGAAATTCAGTGGGGTCGGACAAAGGTGAGCCCGAGGAAATAGTGAGCCGTGAGGTCGATGGCAATGGTGTCGAGACAGGCTTCGCTTCATTCATGTTGGTCCGAATTAGAAGATCCGTGATATACTTCCGCTGTGACAAGTGGAGACCCCGTGATGTCCGCGTGGCTTCAATGCCGAGGAAGAAGGTTAGAGCACCAAGATCTTTAATGGAGAACCGTGATGCCAACAACTTGATGAAGTTCTGAATGTGAGCAGAAGAAGAGCCGTGATGATCATATCATCGACATAGATGAGAACATAGAGCTTTGTAGTTGACGTGTTGAGCACAAAGAGTGAGGCGTCCGCAAGAGAGTTCTTAAAGCCAATGTGAAGCAAAAACGTCCTTAACTTAGAGTACCACGCACAGGGAGCTTGTTTGAGACCATAGATAGCTTTCCGAAGTTTGCACATATGACGAGGGTGATCCTTGTCAACAAAACCGGGTGGTTGCACCATGTAAACATCTTCGGCGAGTGTGCCTTGAAGAAAGGCGTTGTTGACATCAAGCTGATTGATGTGCCATCCGTGAGAGACCGCAAGACTAAGCACGGTGCGAATGGTTGCGGGCTTGACCACATGACTAAAGGTTTCGTGAAAATCCATGCCCGGACGTTGATGAAAGCCTTTAGCAACCAAGCGAGCCTTGTAGCGGTCAGTGGAACCATCGGGTTTTCGTTTGATACGGAAAATCCATTTGCAACCAACAACATTGCTTGCGGTGTGAGGAGAGACAAGGTCCCACGTCTTGTTGCTTAGAAGAGCATTGAATTCATCACTCATTGCTTGTCTCCATTTGGTGTGACGTAGAGCTTGTGTTGCTGTAGCGGGTTCAATGTCGTCTAGAGAACCTGTACAAACATTCGCAAATGGAGGATTAGATCGATTGAGATTGACCTTGCTGCGAGTTACCATGGGATGCACATTTCAATTGGTTGGTTGCACAACAGTAGCACGGGCTGCATCCGAAGACGACGCGAGAGTACGGGCCGCGTCCGAGAAAGATGCAGGAACCGCGTCCGAGAAAGGCGCAGTAGCCGCGTCCAAGAAAGACGCAGGGACCGCGTCCGAGAAAGGCACAGGAACCGCGTCCGAGAAAGACGCAGGAACCGCGTCCCAGAAATGCGCAGGAGCCGCGTCCGAAAAAGACACAAGGGCCACGTCCGAAGGCGACGCAGGAAGACAGACCGCGTCCGAAGTCGATGCCGAGGAAGAGGAGACCGCAGCGTTGCTTGTGTCGGTGCCACTCTCAACTATGATCAGGGAAGAATCTAATCTTGGGGGTTGCGGTGTTGAAGATGGAGCGTGGGCCACGGTGAAGGGCTCAATGGGTGAGAAAGAAGGACCATGGGACAATGAAGAGGCTTCGGGTATGTTAGGGTGTGTGACATATTGGGAAAGATTAGCAAAGGAAAAAACGGATTCATGAAAGACAACATGACACGAGACAAAGACGCGAAGTTTGGATAGGTCAAGACAAAGATACGCGCTTTGGGTGTTGGAGTAGCCAAGGAAGACACATGGAGCGGATCTAGGGTCGAGTTTGTGAGAGGCATAGGGACGCAGCCAAGGGTAGCACAAACAGCCAAAGATTTTGAGTTTGTGGAGGTTCGGTGGAGTTTGGAAGAGAGCTTCGTAGGGCGAGGCATAGGAGAGGAGAGGCGTGGGCATGCGGTTAATGAGATAGACCGCGGTAGTGAAGGCATAAGACCAATAGGGTAGTGGTAGAGAGGCATGCATAAGGAGAGATAATCCGGTTTCGACAATATGACGATGTCGACGTTCGGATATCCCATTATGCTCGGGAGTGTGGGGTGGAGTTGTGTAGTGTGAGATGCCATTGTCCGATAGAAAAGAATGGAGGGCTATGTATTCTCCACCGTTGTCGGTGTAAAGATTGACGATTTTAGTGTTAAACTTGTTTTCGACAAGAGATTTGAAGGTAATAAAAGTTGCTCGAACTTGTGATTTTAGTTTGAGCGGATAAAGCCAAGAATAACGCGTAAAATGATCAACAAAAAGAACATAATACTTAAAACCATCTGTTGAAATAATCGGAGATGTCCATAAATCGGAGAAAACAAACTCAAACGGTTGAGAAGAAACAATAGATGACTCATTAAACGGAAGTTTATGACTCTTATTACTAAGACAGGAATTGCATGGAGAAATGGAAGACTCTCGAACTAATGGAATATGAACCTTGGACAAGGCGTGTTTGAGGATGGGTAGTGACGGATGTCCTAGACGGGAATGCCAAGTGGAAACGGTGGGCTTTAGGTTGGAGAATGCGACAGTGGGTGAGGTATTGGTGGTAGAGGACGGCCACACATACACTCCATCTTTAGTGTTTCCTTGAAGAACTGGCGCCCCCGTGTTTAGATCCTTCACCTGAAACATATGAGGAAAGAATTCAACGGAAACATTATTAGACTTGCATAAGCGCTGAACCGAAACCAAATTCTGTGCATTGAAGGAACACAAAGCACATTATCAAGCAATAATGAACGATTTGGTAAGGAGAGCGAAAAGGAACCCGTATGAGTGATCGGTTGTCCGGAGCCATCAGCAATGGTGACCTCTTCGCCACCGTGATACAGATTGTGGAGTGATAGATTCTGCAAGTCGAAAGTGATGTGATGTGAGGCACCACTGTCAAGCAGCCAACTCGAGGGATCGTACATTTGGCATTGTAGACTTGGTCACATCAGTGAGAAGAGGATAAACAAGTTGCATAAAGATGGTCTTTTAGGCCATTTCGATTATGAATCTTATGCAACTTGTGAGTCTTGTCTCACTGGTAAGATGACTAAATCTCTGTTTAGTGGAACCAGAGAGAAAGCTACAGAACTCCTAGGACTCATACATTCCGATGTATGTGGACCTATGAGAGTGCAAGCCACGGGTGGATATTCATATTTCATCACGTTCACTGATGATATGTCGAGATATGGATTTGTGCTCTTGATGAGACACAAATTCGAGTCTTTTGAAATTTTCAAAAGATTCCGCAGTGAAGTGGAGAAACAAACAGGAAAGAGTATCAAAGTGTTGAGATCTGATCGAGACGGTGAATATCTTAGTCACGAATTTGTCGATTATCTAAGGAAAATGGGATTTTGTCTCAGTGGACTTCTCCTGGAACACCACAACATAATGGTGTGTCCGAAAGGAGAAATCGGAATTTATTAGAAATGGTTCGATCCATGATGGGGTTCACAGATCTTCCAATAAACCTGTGGGTTATGCTTTAGAAGCAGCTGCTTACATTTTAAACAAGGTTCTCACTAAAGCGGTCTCAAAGACTCCATATGAGATATGGAAGGGACGAAAAGAAAACCTGAGACACATCAAGGTTAAGGGTTATCCGGCCTTCGTTAAGAGACTTCAGCCAGACAAGCTAGATGCTAGGTCTTACAGGTGTAGGTTCATAGGTTATCCCAAAGAAACTATGGGATATTATTTCTACCACCCGTCTGAGCACAAAGTGTTTGTGGCCAGAACGACAACCTTTCTTGAAAGGGAATTCCTTGAGGAAGGAATTCATGGTGGAGAAGTAGTTCTTGACGAGATTCAAGAGCCCGACAAACCAACACAAGCTCATGGACATGAGATGTCAAATGAGCGTTCTTGGCTAGGTGATACATTGTTAGGCTCCGGCGCTTCAACTTCAAATGTTGAAGTAACAGTGTCCCGTTCAGGAACAAGTTTAGGAACTTGTTAAGGAACAAGTCCAACAAGATATCCCAGTGCAGGTTGAACCTGCTACACAGTCTTTCTTGAGAAGGTCAACACGTTCTCGATGTGCACCTGACAGACTTAATCTGATGGTGCAAGAGGACGTGGTCGGTCATAGAGATGACGACCCGTTGACTTTCCAAGAGGCTATACAAGGCCCAGATTCTGAGAAATGGTGGAAAGCCATGGAATCCGAGATGGAATCTATGAAGATCAACAAAGTGTGGACTTTGGTTGATTCTTCAGAGGCTTCCAGACCGATCGGTTGTAAATGGGTTTACAAGAAGATGATTAGAGCAGACGGGCAGGTAGAGACCTATAAAGCTCATCTAGTTGCCAAGGGGTATAGTCAACGAGAAGGGATTGACTATGAAGAAACGTTCTCCCCTGTGGCAATGCTCAAATCTATTCGGATTCTGCTTGCGATAGCGGCATACTATGACTATGAGATGTGGCAGATGGACGTGAAAATAGCTTTCCTTAATGGAGAGCTCCAGGAAGGGGTTTTCATGACTCAATCTGAGGGTTTCACGTCGCCAACTCAAAGTCACATGGTATGCAAGCTTTAGAGGTCCATTTATGGACTCAAGCAAGCTTCTCGAAGCTGGAACATTCGCTTTAACAAGGCAGTTGAAGAGTTCAGCTTTGTTAGATGCGATGAAGAGCCTTGTGTGTACAATAAGTTTAGTGGGAGCACGGTTGTCTTCCTTGTGCTTTATGTGGATGACATATTGCTCATTGAAAATGACATTCACGCGTTGCAAGAGATAAAGTCATGGTTGTCTGATCAGTTCTCCATGAAGGATCTAGGAGAAACAGCCTATATTCTGGGAATAAAGATCTATAAGGATAGATCGAAGAGGTTTCTTGGATTGTCACAATCCCAGTACATTGATAGTATCGTGAGACGATACAACATGGAAAGTTCCAAGAAGGGCTATCTACCGATAGGCACTGGAATTTCTCTTTCTATGGAGGATTGTCCTAAGACCCCGGAAGAAAGAGAACACATGAGTCGGCCTCTCTATGCTAGCACAGTGGGAGCCATCATGTACTCCATGCCGTGTACTAGTTCTGACGTAGCCTACGCACTAAGTTTAGTGAGTAGATATCAGGCAGATCCTGGTGAGGAACACTGGAAGGTTGTTAAGAACATCCTTAAGTACTTGAAAAGGACTAAGGGCTAGTTCCTCATTTATGGTGGTTCTAACTTGGAGTTTGAAGGATTTACTGATGCGAGTTTCTCAAAAGACAAGGATGACAGTCGGTCCATTTCAGGCTATGTGTTTTGTCTGAATGGAGGCGCAGTAAGTTGGAAGAGTTCCAAACAGGCTACTGTAGCCGATTCGGTGACTGAAACAGAATATATAGCGGCTTGCGAAGCAGCTAAAGAGGCAGTTTAGATGAGAAATTTCATAGAGGAACTTGGTGTGGTACCTTCGATAAAGGAAGTTGTTCCTTTATTGTGTGATAACACCGGAGCCATTGCTCAGGCGAAGGAACCAAGGTCTCATCAGAAATCAAAATATGTTCTACGGAAGTTTCACTTGATACGAGAGATCATAACGCGTGGGGACGTGCAAATCCAAAAGGTGGATGGAAAGGAAAATGCAGCAGATCTGTTCACGAAGGCGCTTGGGTCAAAGGAGTTTGACAAGCATAAGTTGAGGATCGGATTGAGAGAGATGACTAGCTGGCATTAGTTTATAGACATGTAGCGAGTTGTAATTTAGACATCGATTTCATTTTTAATAATATATGGCATTATTTTCATTTGATGAATTTTCATAAGTGTATGATAGAGTCCAAGATTAAATCTGAAATTTGACATTATGATAGAGATCATAATAAAGAGAGTCAAGTTTTTGGTATGATTTAATCTGAATTGTTCTTGTTCGTGGGATCACTACCCGGACTACAGTGATCCGGAAAGAACAATATGTATGTGATAAGTTTCTATGGTGATAGAAATCGGTAGATCTCTTTTACTTAATCACATATATGGGTGATACACATGATGATGTGATTACTGAACTGACCTGAAAGGGAGAAATGTTTAATGGTTAAATAACCAATGAACTGTCATAAGATTTCTCTAGATAGTTCGATAGTTAGTTTTCCTTAGACCTGAGATCAGCATAGTAACTAGCATCTCATCTATTATTCTTTGATTCTGGACACCTAGTATCTTAGAATACTAGTTGAATAGATATT
>CM071868.1:31388662-31400790 GCA_036759665.1 Gynandropsis gynandra | reverse complement strand
TTATGCAAACTCTCGATACCCATGGTGCTTAGCTACAAGTTTATCTCGTTGATTTAGTTTAGTTTAGTTCAATCACAATTCCATCTTTAGTCACCTTACACGTCTATTCCATTAGTTTAATAGCTTATAAGTCGCATCAATTCCTTGTGTTCGACCCTAGTTACTACACGATCCGTATTTTTGCGAAAGCGTTAGTCTAGGTTTTATTACTTGAGCTTAACGCACATCAGATTCTACGTTGATATGGTTGATGGACGAGATTGGTGTCAATACCGGTTTGATGACAACAATTGATGAGCGCTCTTAAGGTTATTCCATAGTTTTATGGTCACATATATGGTCCAAGTGGGAGATTTAAAGATTTTTAGTTTAATCTTATATTTGTGGACCTATATCAGTGAATAATTTTGGAATAAGTGTTCTCATTCGGTTAGTCCAAATTAAATATGATCGGATTTAAGTTTAATTGATCAGACGTCGATATTGAATTAAATGTAGGAGGTTATATGTGTAGCGACCTTTGGTTATATCGTTAATTTCATGATGGGCGGGATTAAACGATATATTGAGAACCGGATAATTAACCGGTTAACTCTCGGTTTATGGTCCCTGGTTCACGTGTATATAAAGATGAGATTTAAGTTTTTTTTGTGTCGATTCATTTTGTTACCAACACTTAAAAAATTACCGAACTCTCATTTGTTCTTCACACATCCCATCTGTGTGTCGAATCCGGCGATTACACGTAGAACCAAAAGATCAATTCCGCTGCGTTACGTATTTCTATGGATACAGGTAGGAGTGTAACTCGGGCCGGCCCGGCCCGAACCCGTTTTGGCCCGGTGCTTTCGGGTTCGAGAACAGCTGCCATTGAGAGAATGGTACTATAACTATCCCAATATTTATCAAATTCGGCTTGCATCTTTTCAGCCATCTTCTTTAAAACTTCCTCTTCATTCTCCCAATACTTTCTCAAAAGCATTTCAATTTTCCAAATCTTCATAAAATACATGTTGGCAGTTGGATAAGTTGATCCCGAAATCAAAGTAGTAATGTCCATAAACGGTTTTAGAAAATCTCGTATCTTCTCCCCTCTATTCCATTCTTCATTCGTTATAATTGTTATCAATCAACGCAAGACTAACAAAAACATTATGATACTTCAGAGAACTATCAAGCATAACATGAGTTGAATTCCAACGCGTGCTAACATCCATAGATAAAGAAACCCCAATTTCAATTCCATGTTGTTCTGCACATTCCTTAAACATCCTCATCCTCGACTCAGATCCTTTTAAATATTTCACACTTTCTCTAATCTTTTGCAATGTACCTTCAATCACTTTTAATCCACTTTGCACAATAAGATTCAATATATGTGCACTACATCTTACATGAAAGTATTCTCCCTTGCACATCAACAAATTTTGTGGTTGCATGCGATGTTTTAAGATGGACATCAAACTATCATTAGTTGTAGCATTATCTATGGTAATCGAAAACACTTTATCCTCAATACCCCAATCCTTCAAACAAGCGATTATCTTGTTCGATATTTCTAGTCCAGTATGCGGAGGAGGTATAGTCGTGAAAGACAATATCTTACTAGCCAAATTCCAATTTTTAATAACATAATGTGATGTTACACATATGTATCCCTCATGGCTTATTGCGGTCCAAAGATCTGTAGTTAAACAAATTCTACTATGAACCATTCCTAATTCAGTCTTCAGCAACTGTTTCTCACGCTCATACAATTGCAAATAATCAGCCATCAGAGTATTTCTACATATAAATTTCGCATCGGGTTTAGATAATAAACCAACTCTCTAAACATCGGGTACTCAATGAATGAGAATGGCAGCTCATGAGCAATTATGCACCTAGCAAGTTTTTCTCTAAAAGTGATCTGATCTAGTTTCATTGCCCTCAACTTTCCATCATGATCAATCAACATTTCCAATGGATTGTTGATCCTAGGTCTACACTTGCAATTATCCACATGAAGTTTCAAATGAGATGTACCCCTACTTGACATTGCGGATAACACTTTATCGCAATATTTTGCATTTGGCTTGAGTATTATTTATACTAATCAAATGTGCTCAAACATCAGACCTTTTCCTTTTGTTAGAACCACTTACTTGAGGAGTGGGTTGATCGTCTCCGTTGTCATGATCTTCTATCGTTTGTTGAGCATGATCATCTATTGTTTGCTCATCTACCGTTTGCTCAGCATGACGAAAATTATCGTCCATTTGCAATCTGCAATAAAAATATAATCAAATCCTAATTTTACAGACCCTAAATCCTAATTTTACTAACACCATCATTTTAGAGATTCAATACATAATTTTCCTAATACAATCGAAAAACGAGTGAAATGATTCAATGACTAAACTGTACTAATTCCTAACAAATCCTAATATTCCTAATATGTACTTCCATTCTGTAATTCCATTCTGTAACAAATTCCATTCTGTAGTTACAAATTCCATTCTGTAACAAATCCTAATCTGTAATTCCAAATCCTAAACTGTAATTCCAGTTAACAGACGCTCGGTGAGTTAACAGACGCTCGGTAAGAGAACAGACGCTCGGTAAGCTGTAATTCCAAATCCTAAACTGTAATTTCAAATCCTAAACGGTAATACACGAGTCTGAGTCTATACCTTCTGGCGCTCGAACGGGACTCTGGCGAAGGGAGACGAAGCTCGGACGAAGGGAGACGAAGCTCGAGCGGAGGGAGACGAAGCTCGGGCGGAGGGAGACGATGCTCGGGCGAAGGGAGACGAAGCTCGACGGAGGGAGACAAAGCTCGGGCGGAGGGAGACGAAACTCGGGCGAAGGGAGCCCGCATATTTTCGGCGGGCTTCGGGTGGGCCCGCGGGCTTCGGGTGGGCCCGCGGGCTCGGGTTGTTTTTTACACTCCTAGATACAGGTATTTATCACGATCTTCTATTCAATTTTTGATGTAAATCGCAATAGAAAATTAGGATTTAGAATTCGTATAAAGTTTAAAACGAATTCTTTCAACTCATACCCCATCTTGATGATAGCTCATATGATACATGACATATATGTAACGACATCATATGTTCATGGTAGATAGTATTCTTCATATGAATACCGCATTTGCAATTTGGCAGAATCTCCAATATTTCAATTTGGCAGAATCTCAGTCTACGTGCAAGATAAATGGTAAGTTGAACACCCGTACGGAACAACGGTTTTTGCTAAAATTTCTCATGGAATTAAAAGAATCATTTGCTTTTGTTCGTAGACAAACTCTAATCCTAAACCCAAGAATATTTCTTACAATAACCCTCAAACTAAGCCGAGACCAATATGTAGTCATTGTGTCTTTCAAGGACACTTGATAAATAAATGTATAGGCTTCATGGATATCCAATTGGATATAATCCTCTCAATTCTAAATACCAAAACCAAGACCTCAATTCCCTTCCAATTATGGCTCTAGAATTAATAGCTTTCAACAATAATTTTCTTACCACAGTCCTGCACCACCGTTAAACCATATTAGTTCTACTCCTACAAGTCTCTCTTTACTTTCTAAATAACAACTTCTACAAGTGGTTTTTAATCTTCGAACTATCAATGAAACCGACAACCCTCAGACTTGTCAACAATCTACCACTACTACAATATCATCTTCAATCACTACTAGCATAGGTAACTGTTCTTTTTCTTGTTATTTTGCTTTATCTTTAAATATGAGTCTTAATATTCTTAAAAATTCTTGGATCATAATTCTGGAGCAAACATTCATGTTTGCAACAATTATTCCTTATTTTCTGATATCAAACCTATCTATGATATCTTTGACATCCTTCCTAAATGGTGATAAATTCATCGTTTCTCATATTGAAAATATCATCCTATCTTCTCTCCTATTCATCATTTTGTCTTATATATACCTACTTTTCATTTTAATCTCCTTAGTGTAAGTCACCTTACCAAAAATTCTAATCTCCATGTTTCTTTGGATAACTCTTCTTGTATCACACATGATCTTATTCAACAATCTTTATTTATTGGATCCCACTGCCATTGTTATCCTGACTGTTTAATTTTCTTTTTCTTTTTCGCTTTGGCACAACAAACTGGGCCATCTTTCATTTCCCAAAATTAAAATTCTGTCAACCCAATCCTTGATCAAAACTTCTCCAAATGGTCATTCTTTTCATTGTTAATGATATACTTGAACATAAACCGATAAACCGATTGATGGATTTACATATATAATTCTCGCAAATATTTGATCTTTTTCATATATATATATATGAATTTAGATGTCCAATTTTTTTAATATAAATACAAATAACAAAATCACATATATTCTAGATTCAAATACAAATAAAAATATTATACACTAAAAGTTTGAGTTTTTGCTCAATTTTGGTGGTTGCTATGTCAGCACTATAAGATAATTTGATTTTAGTTCCAATTTTTTTATTAGTTTTCAGTTTAATATTACCATCCTATTTAATGTTAACTTATTTTTCAATTGCAATTATTAGAACCCAATGGTTAGAATGTATTGAATTTACAATATAAAATGTAATCGGTTGATGAATTTCATTATAATTTAAATTGTGTTCGACTTTAGTTATAATTTTGGTTTAATCTAGTATGATCCCAAATGGTGGAATATTAGATATACCCTCATAGGGCTAAACCGCTTCAAAAATATCCCTCTCTAAAATAATTATTAAATCGGAAAAAAATTGAAGAAAAGACAAATTTGCCTTTAATGTTCGAATGTGAAAAAACCCACGTTTTGGAGTTTTTGACGTGAAAAGCTGTCAATCCGTGTCAAAAGCAAGAAAGCCGAACAATTTTTCGACGTGAAACCTGTTTCAAAGTTTAGAGCAAGAAAGAATAAGTGATGTCGAACTTGAGAGAGATCGATTTTGAAGTTAGCAAGAAGGAAAATGGCTAGAATCAACAACAGTAGCGAAGAAGAGAGCACGAGTCAATGTTTAATGGCGTCAATAAATGTAAGTAGATCGATTTCTAGGGTTTTGCAAGCTGTCGAGTCACAAAATGGTTTATTGATTTGAAATGGGTGAGTGTTAGTGAGTCGGTTGAGTCGCAAGGGTCGCAGGAGTTGCATGACCATCTTCGACTCAGTGAGTCGGTTGTCTCAGTGAGTGGGTTGGGTTGCAATGGTCGTTTGAGCGTCGCATGCGGTCCAAGGGTCGTTTGAGTCGCATGGGTCGCTTATGTCATTGAGTCGCAAGGGTTGTTTGAGTCGTAACAGTCGTTTGAGTCGCGTGGATCGCTTGATATTATGCCCCGTGGGTGAGTCGCATAGGTCGCTTGAATCTCAGTGAGTCGGTTGAGTGTCGCGGAGTGTTTGAGGGTCGTTTGAGTCGCATGGGTCGCTCGGGTCGGTTGGGTCGAATGGGTCGGCTTAAGTCGGTAGAAGTATAATGTATTCTTAATTGGTCATTTTGCAGGTGGAGCCAAAGCCGAAGTTTGTGTATGAATTCAAGCACATGGACAGAATGCCAAAGATCACCACCAAGTGTTATCCTCACGAGACAATAACGACAATGAGAGAAATCTTAGATGAATACGAGTTGTCACATAGGTCGCATGGTCACATAGGTCGCATTGGTCGGATGGGTCGCATAGGTCGCATGGTCACATAGGTCGCATTGGTCGCCATATGTTGAACCTCCACCGGCGAAAAGAGCAAGAACAGTGCAAGGGAGAGGGCGAAGGAAAGATGTTGATGGAGAACCCGCAGAAAATGTAGTTCAAGAACCCGTAAAGAAGGTGGTTCAAGAACCTGAAATGGAAGGGGAGTTTGTGTGGAAGCCCAAGGGATTAGTAAAGGGCGAGATAACCCGATTTCTTTCGTTCGTTGACGCTACCAGTGAAAAATTGACTAATCTTGTGTTCTTGAATACACCTCGACATGAGCGATGGTGAAAATCTAAGCTAGATATTCCCCGGGGGCCAAAGTTTTGGGAGATTATATTAATGGCCAACGTATGGCTTGAAGATGATGTAAGTTTTTTTAAACTCTTAGTCTCACAGAGTTTTGTGTCATATGTATTCATGTGTGTTTTTTTGCAGCAATTGGATGAGGCGTTGATGGTGTTGTCTTCTCGCTCGACATTGAATCCCATTGCGTATCAGAATTATTACATTTGTCTTGTTGTTTTCATGCAGATGCTCTGGCTGTGGATGTACGAGGATATGGAAACTTTGCCGGAAATTCTTAGTGATTTTCTGAATACCAAGTATCCATTCAGAAGTACGAAGACACCAATTAGTGATTACGAAGGTTTTTCCTCGGTTCTAAACATTCCACCGGAGAAAAGTCGATGGGTAGGATGTCATTGGGTAGCCATAAAAGCGGATTTCAAAATCCGATGCATCACGATATATGACTACCAGAGCAGAATTAAGGAAACGCATATCGATTCGGTGATTGAGAAGATAAAAAAAGATCTCCCCAAGATGCTAATTCTCGGAGGGTTTCCTTCTTTGGCTTCTAGAGAAGATGAATGGAAGTATGAGTATTATGAAGGTCTGTCATAGAACCAAAGCGGGAATGATTGTGGTGTTTTCTCTTACAAATTCGTAGAAGTCTCGTTATTGAGAAGGAGAGATATTTTTCACTTAATTTGCGTCGACAATGTTACTTCCATGCGTGAGAAGATGGCTGCTGATAAATTTAGTAATGGAAAACGTATCAATCCACCCCGAGACTAACTTGATATTTGGTACATTGTTTTTTTTTTGGAATGGAAGATGTAAATATTTGGTACATTGTTTTTTTAATGGAAGATGTAAATATTTGGTACATTGTTATTTTTTAAATATTTGGTACATTGTCGTAGGGGTCAAAGGGTCGCAGAGGTAAAAGGGTCGCACGGTCGCACTGGGTCACAGAGCCTCATGCGATCCTTGCGACCCATGTGGACATTCCGACCCTTCCCACCATTGCGACCATTGCGACCCTTGCGACCCATTTGTCCATTTCGATCCTTTTGACTAGTCTTTTCAATGTCAGACTACTGGCTTTTCCAGGTGCTAGCTATGCTTTTTATTTTACCAATACCACATTCAAGACCATTGCGACACGTCTATGTTACCCCTATATTAAAAGGTTCATAAAATTTTCTCAGTCTCACCATAACACCCTTTGAGATCTTATGTAACCTTATGTAACTTTTTTTGTAACTTTTGTGACCTTTGTAACCTTTGTGACCTTATGTAATCAATTTTTAAACGTTGAAAATGTCTAATTTTGCATCTATTGTTCGTAAGGTTATGAACCATCCGACTCATATGATCCAATATGACCCGTTATGCGACCCTCAATCGGATTTAATTAGAATCAAGATTAAACGGGAACCCATGTGACGCATGCGAACTCATGCGACCACATATGACCCATGTACAACTCATGCGACCTATACGACTCATGTGACTGTTTGTTTTACTGTCAGACTCCCGTCTTCCGACCCATGTGACGTTTCTGACCTATGTGACCCTTCCTACCCATGTGACTTGTCGTTTTGTTGTCAGACTCCTTTCTTTCGACGCATGTGACCATTTCCGATCCATGTGATCCTTCTGACCCATGTCTATAAGTTAAAGTCTATGTCTCTTTCTTAGTATGCGTATCTAACCCCAATTTCTATGAAATCGTCGACCCAGGGCATCGTGCTGTCGATGTGTTACTCAAGGTCTTGGTAATCAGCGGACTCAGTCTCTATGCAGTCACTGACGCGTTGTGGGGGTGACTTAGGTGACGGTGTTGGGTCACTCTTGAAATGTGATTGGAAGACGAAGTACATGGCAGAAGATAACTCTGGACTGCAATACCAAACAAGAAGAATGCAAAAGATTGGAAGACGGAGTACGTGGAAATAGAATGCGTGCAGAGTCTTTGATTGACGTTGTAAATGTAATGTTTTGATTTAAAATCTTTGATGGACCCTTGCGACCCATGCGATCCTCAATTGGCATTAATTAGTTTGACGTTGTAAATATATTGTTTTGATTGTTTTGATCCATATATGCGACCAAGCGACCCATGCCATTATCAATATGCCATTATCAATATATTTGAGTTGTAAATGTATTGTTTTGATCCATATATGCGACCAAGAGACCCATGCCATTATCAATATATTTGAGTTGTATATGTCTAATTTAGAATCAATATAGATAATAATATAAATAATATGACATTTGAACAAAATGTTAAATGTATTTTTTGAAATTTTCTTAAACTTATCCGACGAGTTCTATTTCTTTTGAAACACGGGCATTGGTTATACACAACTCAACAAGGGACACATGGGTCATAATCTGTTTTAACCATTGATTGACGTTGTAGATCTATTATTTTGATTGGTTTTTGACATTTTATCATTATAAACCCGTAAATTCGTCGAGGTAATATATGCGACCAAGCGACCCATGCGACCCATGTGACCCTCATTTAATATTCATTAGTTTGACGTTGTAAATGTATTGTTTTGATTGATTTTTGTCATTTTATCATCATAAATCCGTAAATTCGTCAATTTCGCATCTATTCATCAATATATGCGAGGAGCGACCCATACGACCCTCATTTGGAATTAATTAGTTTGATGTTGTAAATATATTGTTTTGATTGGTTTTTGTCATTTTATCATCATAAACCCCTAAATTCGTCGATTTCGCATTTATTCATCAATATATGCGACCAAGCGACCCTCGTTTAGCATTAATTAGTTTGACGTTGTAAATGCATTCTTTTGATTGGTTTTTGCATTTTGTCACTATAAACCTGTAAATTCGACAATTTTGCATATATGCGACCCATGCCACCCTCAATTTTGATTGATTTTTGACATTTTATCATTTTCACCAAAATTCACCCCGAATTTTTCACCAAAATTTGAAAAACAAATCGAATTCCATCTGACGGCGATTCCATTTGAGGGTCATGTCTTTTCGTATTCCATTTGTTTCTTTTTTTCGAATAATGACACACTCTCTCTAACTCTCCTCATCTTCCATCCATTTTTTGCCGAAAATGCAACATTTCTTTACATTCATCCAAATCATTCTTCCGAGCTTTCTGGAGAACTACCTCGTAATATCCTTCACCTCTCTTATTTGGTATGTTAATGTAGAGATTGTAAAGATTTGACTTTTTCTTCATTTTTGTTACAAGACATTCCGACGAAATTCTTCGATGAGCATATTTACGGGAAAACGAGGGACGACAACACGATAACGCTTAAATCGGCTGTGTCTAAGAAAACATGGAAAGTCAAGTTGTATGGCTCAAAATTCACTGATGGATGGAAAGATTTCTCCAAGGACCATAATTTTTTGTATTCGGGATTTCTTAGTTTTCCGTCACGAAGGTGACATGATTTTTCACGTCACTGGTTTCGGAGATGATATAGGTAATCTACAATATGCATCATCTATGTCATCATCATCCGTAGAAGCAGGATCATCTTCTTCTGGTCAGAGGATTTTAACGGTACCAGAAACGCGTTCAAATCTGGCCGTAGATGCAGTGGTAAGTAAACTCAAACCGATTTATTCGATTCATCAAATCTGGCCGTATATGCATTAGTTTGGAATCGTTGTAAATTTATTCGGTTATCACGAGGTCGAGTGGTCTTTGCGGTAGACGAAGTAAGATTGATCTGATAATCAATTACGGACGGATTTGGGAGGCACATCTAAGGCCCATGAAACGCGGTGGCGCTAGCATCACCAGGGGTTGGACAAAGTTTTGTCACCATCATGGCTTTAGCGTGGGTTGTACCCTCAAAGTTGAACTGCACGCCGTTCAAAGTGATGTACATTGTCTACTGTTTTTCCCTATATCAAGGCCTATAATCAACATAGATTGAATTTCATTGTATTTTGATTGCTTTGAACCTCATTTGAACAACAAAATTCATGTTTGTATTTGGTTGGTTTTTTACTATTATTCAATAGAATGTATTATTGTTAGTATCGATGTTTTTGTGGATTTACTATTATTGTAACAAGAGTCGTAGAGGGTCCAAGGGTTGTAGGGGACAAAAGGTCGCAGAGGTACAAGGGTCGAAGGGAGATAAGGGTCGAAGGGAGATAAGGGTCGCAGAGGTACAAGGGTCAAAGGGAGACAAAGGTCGAAGGGAGACAAGGATCGGAGGGGGACAAGGGTCGCACGGTCCAAGGGTCGCAGGGTCCAAGGGTCTAAAAAAATGTTTACTCTTTGATTATGGAAGATGTAATTTGGTACATTGTTCTTCTTTTAACAGTTTATTCATATTATTTGTAAATAATTTTTATTTTTTGGGAATGGATAATTCAACTTTGTACATTGTTATTTTTTTAAAAAATTATTCATATTATTTGTATTTTATTCATTTAATAATAAAGCGTAAAGGATCGCCGGGGTCCAATGGTCGTAGAGGTACAAGGGTCGCACCATTTGTCCCTTGTGAACCTTTTACTCGTTCGACCCTTGACCCTACGACCCTTTTACCCCTGCGACCCATGTGACCGTGTGGTCATGTCTTTTCGAATTCCATCTAACGTCGATTTGATGTCATGCCTTTTCGAATTCCAGCCGTTTCCTTTTTTCCAATCCATTTTTTCCTCTCATCATCTTCCATCCATTTTTTTTCTGAAAAAGTCACATTTACCTCATTTCTTCCGACACATTTTTGTGCAGCATCTGTACTACCTTAGAATCTTCTTTAAAACACTCTGTACGTATGTTACATGTAGAGAATGTACAGATTTGACTTTTTTTTTCATTTTTTGTTACAGGAAATTCCGAAGATCTTCTTCAATGAGTATATTTACGGGAATATGAGGGGCAGAAACATGGAAACGATTAAATCGAATGCGTCTACTGACGTGTGGAAACACGAGTTATAATTTTTCTAGTCCACTTCACCGCAAGTATACGGATCGTGTAGCACCAGGGTCGATCTCTAGGGACTAAAGTGGCTAAACTAAGAACGAAACTAAACTAAGACGAAAGAAGATAGAATGGGATATGGTCCTAAATTTTCTAAAACTATCCTAATGGTGACAACGAAACTAGGTTAAAGATAAGACTAGATATGGTGAATACTACGGGTGTACGGGATACCGGAATTGCATAGATGAACGACTAAGGATCATAGTTCTATAACCTATTCTTGACAACGGGAAATTCATGCTCTACGGTGAGAAGTGATTCTTCCGAGCCTAAACCTCCTAACCATGGATACATGCAACCCTACCTTCCAGCAGTGATTAACATATACCATGGCAGCATTATGACCGCAATCACTATCCCTAAGATGACTAAACGACCGGTCAGATTCTCATTAGTCAATCTTAATCTACAACTTAGCGAACCGGATTCGTTCCTTAACCTTACAGCAAGGTTCGAGATCCTATGTTGTTGAGCGGTCAGCACTAACGTAAGAATGATATTGCTAAGCGTAAAACCGTAAATCAAGAATAAATTCATAAAACTAACCATTAATGCGAAACATCGTTCATACATACAAATCCGATATCCCTACCCGCAGTAGGGACTCTACTCACTCATGGAATAAACAGACGAAGAAGATAACAAAGTCCTATACATGATAAACCCTAAGGAATTCGATACCTCGACCTTCCCTATTGTGTTACCAGTGTACCAGGTGTTGCCCGGTCGGGTATAGGCTGCCCGACCGTGTTGATTCATGGTGCCCGATCGGGTGGACATCACCCGATCGCGTGGGTAAGCGGGCCCGAGTTGCGTAAACTCTCGGGGCAGATTGGATGACTAATAGCTCGAGCGGGTATTCTGTTTGCGCCCGATCGGGTAAGGCTACCCGATCTCATTGCTCATGTGCCCGGGTCATGCTAAATGTGTGGATAAAACCCCATAGGTTTTACCCGAGCGGGTGGAGGAATAATGCCCGACCGGGCACCCTTGTGTCCTTGATATTTCTCTTTTCCGCTCGTTGCTCGGTGTTCCTTTGGGTTCTGGAGCTCTGAGTAGATATGTCTTCTATTCATGTGGTTTTGATTAGAAATTCTTCATATTGAGCTCATTTAGGCCTTGTCGCCTAAAAACCTGAAAACCAACAAAA
>CM071868.1:31362785-31381426 GCA_036759665.1 Gynandropsis gynandra | reverse complement strand
AGATAAGACTAGATATGGTGAATACTACGGGTGTACGGGATACCGGGAATTGCATAGATGAACGACTAAGGATCATAGTTCTATAACCTATTCTTGACAACGGGAAATTCATGCTTTACGGTGAGGAGTGATTCTTCCGAGCCTAAACCTCCTAACCATGGATACATGCAACCCTACCTTCCAGCAGCGATTAACATATACCATGGAAACATTATGACCGCAATCACTATCCCTAAGATGACTAACAGACCGGTCAGATTCTCATTAGTCGATCTAAATCTACAACTTAGCGAACCGGATTCGTTCCTTAACCTTCCAGCAAGGTTCGAGATCCGATGTTGTTGAACGGTCAGCACTAACGTAAGAATGATATTGCTAAGCATAGAACCGTAAATCAAGAAAAATTTCATAAAACTAAGCATTAATGCGAAACATCGTTCATACATACAAATCCGATATCCCTACCCGCAGTAGGGACTCTACTCACTCATGGAATAATCAGACGAAGAAGATAACAAAGTCCTATACATGATAAACCCTAAGGAATTCGATGCCTCGACCTTCCCTATTGTGTTACCGGTGTACGGATTGGTGCTTCTCTTCTTCTCCGATGCCTCCTGAGCCTTTCCAGATGTTTTTTCAGTCCTTTCTTCCCCTGTTCGTCGCCTCCTTTGCTCTAGATTTGTTCAGTTCTTTTTATCCGCTCGTTTGAAATTGAGATCTAGGTTGTTGCGACTGAGTAGATATGTCTTCTATTCATGTGGTTTTGATTAGAAATTCTTCATATTGAGCTCATTTAGGCTTTGTCGCCTAAAAACCTGAAAACCAACAAAAGGGGGGTGTGAAGCTCGAAATCATATCGGATAAGTAAGACTCAATGTAAGATTCATGCGAAAATGGTGTAAAAACCTATCCTAATATTGATACACTTTCAATGTTATCATCTACAACGACCAAAACATTTGTATTGGGGATGTCGTACTTTTCCGTCACGAAGGTGATATGGTCTTTAACGTCACCAGAGCCACTCTTGATGAGAGGGTTTTCATTGTACCAATCACGCGTTCAAATCTGGGCCTAAATTCATTGGTAAGTGACCTCAAACCGATTCAGCATATATAATTTGGTTATTTATTTGACTTTTGTTCATTTATATTGATGTAACTTGGTGATGTCACAAACACTTCCGATAGGGTTTGCGAGGGAGAACGGTCTTTGTCGTAGACGATGTCATGTAATAATGTACCTCGATCGCGGAATCGATTTCGGAACGTTCGAATTTTGGCTAGTAGCTTTAAGGCCCGTGAGTCGTGGTGGCGCTTGCATCATAAGGGGGTGGAGACAGTTTTGTCAAGAAAATGGACTAAACGTAGGTTGTTCCCTCATAGTAAAAAATTTCTCCATTGGAGGAAAACCTGTGCTTCGATTTATCAACAACATATTTTGATTTGAGTTGTATTTGATTTCTTTGAACCTCCTTTTAACTTGAACTTCATTTGATCTTGTGGATTTACTATTATTCAATTGTTAGTGTTATTGTTAGTATCGATGTTTTTGTGGATTTACTATTATTGTAACAAGGGTAGCAGGGAACAAGGGTCGAACGGGTCAAAGGGTCGCGAGGGACAAGGGTCGCACGGGTCCAAGGGTCACGAATGTACAAGGCTCGTAGATATTTGAGTCATTTATTTGTAAATAACTTGATAAATTATTATTTTCAAAATTTTATTGATATTATTTGTAAATAATTTTATTTGTAAATAATAAATTACTTTTACTATATTGTTAGTATCGCTGTTTTTTGTGGATTTAGTATTATTGTAACAAGGATCGCAGAAGGACAAGGGTCGCATGGGTCCAAGGGTCGCAGAGGGATAAGAGTTGTAGGGGTCCAAAGGTCGAAGAGGTACAAGAGTCGCAGGGGTCCTAGGGTCGAAGAGGTCCCTCTGTGACACTTGTACCTCTGCGACCCTTTTACCTCTTGACACTTGGATCCCTGCGACCCTTTTATCCTCTTCGACCATTGGACCCCTGTCACCCTATCCTAAACCCTGCGATCCTTTTACCCCTGCGACCCTTTGATCCCTTTGTGACCCCTTTACCCCTGCGACCCTTGGACCCCTATCTGTGACCCAGTGCAACAGTTTTTCTGCAGAGCCCGTTTAATTGCAAGCTTCTTTGTTCACAACAATCGATTTCAACCTATTGGCAACGAATCTGATGTCGATTTAAAGCTAATCTCGCCGAATCTATCGTGGTGCGTGAGAACAGTTATTTTCGCGTCATAGTAGAGAGAGAAATCGAAGTGCTCTAGAGGAGAGAGAAAAATTGTCGACAAGGGTAATATGGGATTATCAATATTTTAAGGGTAGATTTGAAGTTAAAACCTTTTTTTCATAAAAAGGTATTTTTGAAGCACTATAGCTCTACAGGATATTTTTCAAATTCCCCAATCCCGAATAAAGATAATCGGTTTTTCATTAATGTTATCAGATAATATTTTATTTCTAATTTTTTTTTACTAGAGGTATACTACCGAATGATCATGATTTTAATTATTTTAATTATTGCAGTTATTCAATTAATATACTTCTCATAAATACATATTACCATTTTTAAATTTCCATTAAATACATATTAATATGTTTAATTAGTAAATTTAGATTACTTTATATTTATATATAACAGTTTTATTGAATAAATTTTGAATAAATTTTAAACAATTTTAGGATATTATGTTTAAATTTTTAATTCTTAACATTACCAAAAAAAATTCCTAAAAAAATCCATCTAATTATTAATTTAATTATTCAACAAAAAATGTTCCAACTTACTTTATCAAACATATTGTTTCCCTACCTAACATGAAATGTCCATTCCTCTGCAAACGCTTCCATTCTTTTTTTCTTCTTTTTTTTTGTCTTCAATTAATAACTTCTCTTTTATTTTCCTTGTAATTTTCATTCATTCTATACAAGTGTTTCTTTATCCATTCATTAATCAAATTAAATATCACTTATTCTTTCATATTCTTCACCAAACATTTCTCCTTTTTCCTGTTTAATTTTTAGTATCCATCGGTTTCACTCTCTCATAATCCTCGATGGAAGATCATTAGAGAAGAAGATACAACAAAAGAGAGACCTACACTATCGTCGTTAAATTCTTATTAGGGTCTGAGTCCTCATCTAATCCCGCAAAGTATTCGACGGTTTGGAGTCACTATAATTGATATCGGTGGAAGGACAAAGCGATGGTGAGCTATTGTACGGGTTGGTGTCTGTCATGGGAAGTTACCGGAGGATGGAGGACGAGGATTCAGCGATGATAAAGTTGTTTCACCCCGACATCAAGCTTGGTCGACTAGCTTATTACTTCGCCATCTACGACGGCCATGGTACCTATCACGTAAAAAAAATTTGATCACAGGTAGTTCCTCTTGAAGTTCTTTGGGGCTTTGGGCTTGCTTTTGTAATTAAACAAAAATGATTTATTTATCTAAGAATTCCATTCATAATGCATTTTTTCTGCTTGGTTGTGAGGATGGTTCATTTAATTTATGTGAATCCAGTTTTGTGAGTTTTTGGCTTTTCCCTTGAAGCTCCTTATATAAATGTCATTAAGATAGATACACGAGTAATCTCGTCATCGTCGGAGAAGCCAAACGCCAGTTTCAGCAAATCCAAGAGGCCTATTCTGATAATTTATACATTGAACCTCCACAAAGTCCATTTTCCTCCACAGTCTTATTGGTATTGTACCACATTCTATGAAGATGGTTAATTTGGTTTAAATTGATTGGTTCTCGCCTTTCTAACAATGTTCCCTGATGATTGTTTTCTTATAGTTTGAAACACCAAAGTTATAAAAGATATCTATCCAAGAAGAAGAACGATAGTCGTTTATTAGGAAGCTTAATGGGTTATGTGTCTTTTCCTGGTGTCCCATGCGAGTCTATATCATCTCAATTGTTCTTCCGATAGATATTTTTGCATAATGGTTTGAGTTTATATATGTTTCAAGTGCAAGACTGGATGCATATGGATGGTGGTGAGGATGCTAATGCCATAAAGTTTCAAGACCACCTTGATTCACTAAAATCCATTGGCAGTCCATTATCGTTTAAGTATGCTCTCTTGTTTTTGGTGGTATCTTGAGCTTGCTAAATATAATTCATAACATATAGGGCTTGTTGTTGTTGTATATTGATAACCTCTTATTGGCTTTCTCAACAAGTGGGATATTCTTCTCCAGGATCATGTTTGTTTAGATAGATACAAAGTTTGTTAGAGTATTGTGATTGTCTCATTTTAATACGTATTTCTCGTATGATTTTAGAGATGTTTATGACGATTGATGAAATGTTTACGTGTGATTTTGTATCCGTTTTACTCGTTTTTGTGTTTTCATGTTCTTACAGGTTATAATGCATATTTGGTTCATTTTGGAGCGAAAGAACGTACACGGGACAAAGTGTTAGACTCGAGGATCATAACGGAACAAACAGGACCAGAAACAGCACAGGTCGGATGGGACTTCAGCCCGCACGGACCTTGAAGCACCATCATAACCCACACGGGGCACTCAACGTAGCCCGCGCGGGGCACATACCTTAGCCCGCGCGGGGCCATTGGTCCAGCACGTCCAGCAGCTTCAGCACAGGTCGGGCAGGCCTTCAGCATGCACGGGTGAAGTTTTAGCAAGGGAGCCCACGTGGGGAACACACTCCAGCCCACGCAGGTCACTTCCGTCGCCTCCAGAAACAAGAACGGAAACTTGCGGGAAACAACCGAGGTTAGACCACGAAAGTAGGGTAGCAGCGGTTGAGGGTAAAACGGATGAATCACAGAACTTATGGGTTTAACTTAAGGTGTCAGCCACGAAAATAGGGGATAACTTGACTAGATCACGTGTCTATGCATTGAGAGAGGGTGGATATCATATTAGGATCGTCCGTCTAAGATAACTTAATTAGGATTGCATGATTAGTTAGGTTGATTGTCAGTTTCGGTAGTCCTGTGGTGAAACCGAATTCTTAGAACGTTTGTCTCACTGTTAAGAACTCGTTAGTTTATTTGTTTTTAGTATTTCGTTCTCAAAACCCAAATTTCGTCCGTTTGCAAGTTTGATTCATAGTTTGAGTTTAGGTTGTGTGGCGTAGTCTCTGTGGGATCGACACCTAGAGTACTACACACGTGTTGTGCACTTGCAGGTAGTTTAGGTTAATATTTGTTTAACTTTGAATCGCATCAAGTTTTTGGTGCCGTTGTCGGGGACTATTGTCAACACGTCTTAGATTCGAGCTTAGAGTCATTCTTGTTTTGTTTTTCTTTTCTTTCGTTATTTCTACCTAAATCTTTTTTATTTGTCCTTCGCAGAGCTGTCAGATCAACGAGAGATGGATAATCAGAACTGCCATGGACATATGCAGCAATAGCAACTCGCACCGCGAGAACCACAGGCTCCTCCACCACGTCGCCTTAGAGATTACGTGGTGCCGAATATGAACAACGTGCAAACATCCATACGGATGCCTACTATTACTAGAGAACAGTTTGGAATTAAGCCGGTGATGATCAACATGCTTTATCAGAAGCAATTCATGGGTGAAATCACGAGGATCCCCATCAGTACCTCAGAGATTTCCTAGAGCTTTCCGGTACATTCAAGATACACGGAGTCTCGGAGGACGTAATTTTACTGCGACTCTTCCCCATCTCAATTGGGGGACGAGCAAAAACTTGGTTGCAATCGTTTCCCACTGGTTCAATCACTACTTGGGATCAGCTCTGCACACTGTTCTTATCACGGTTCTTTCCTCCGAGCAAGACGATTCAGATGAGAGGGAAATCACGACGTTTAGATACAGAGATGGTGAAACGTTGTTTGAAACGTGGGGCAGATTTAAGGATCTTCTACAGATGTGTCCATACCATGGTCTCGAGCAGTGGTATGTTATCCAAACTTTTTACAATGGAATTTCAGACAAACACCGAATGACATTGGATAACGCTGCTAGAGGATCGTTTATGGATCTGAGCATCGAGGAGGCATACGAGATGATCGATAACCTCGCCATGAACCACACTATGTGGTCCACACCGAGAGGTATGCCTCACAGGACTCGACGCCTATATGAGCCGAATCAGAGCAGAGCAACGGGCAATGCAGCGAACGCTATGTACTGTGTGAATTGCGGAGATACGGAGTATGTATCATATCAATACACGGTATATGAAGGCTTCGAACATATGAACTATACCCAGCAGCAAGGAAACAACACAATTCAGGAATACCTAAAACCCGAACTGGAGGAACCACCTGAATCTTTCATACCGAACAACTCAACCGATAAAGTATTCGGGATTTCAGCAACCACAACAGCCGTACCAGCAAAATAACCAGAAATTTTAGCATGCTTAGCAAGTTCCGCAAGCTCCTCAACCTCCTCAAGCCCCTTCGCCAAACCTTGAGGCGGTAATGCTCAAATTTATCAAGGAACAAAGGCAGCAACAATTGACTCAAGCCAAATTCGATGCGGATGTGGGGACAGCGCTTAGCAAGCTCAAAACTGAGATGAAATCCTTTAGCAAGCATGTAAAGATCCTAGAGAACTCCATAGCACAGCAAGCTGTCGCATCCTCTAGGAATCCTGGACAGCTTTCCGGTAAACTCGACTTAAACCCGAGAGAGTACGTGAATGATATTACCGTGTGCAGCACTGATATGATCGAGCATTCGCCCTACAAAGAGCAGTACCAAGTTGCTGGAACGTCCATGAGAAAAGGCAAAGGTACCGTCATGATTATGGAAGGACTCGAACTAGATTTGGATAAACCATATGTTGCTCCACCGGTGTACAAACCTCATATATCGTTTCCTCAACGGTTGGTGAGCAGCAAGAATGAAGAACGAGTGGGCAGATTTATAGAGGACCTCAAGAAGCTTGACATCAGCATCCCATTCATGGAAGCCCTCCAAAGAATTCCCAATCACGCCAAACTCCTCAACGAGGCTCTTTCCAAGGACAAGCGTATCGAAGAGAGTGAGACGGTAGCACTCACCGAGGAATGCAGCGCCATTTTTCAAAACACGTTGCCCTCGAAGTTGAAGGACCCCGAAAGCTTCTCTTCCATGCACAATTGGTAATATTGACATTGAAAATGCTTTGTGTGATTTAGGAGCAAGCGTGAGCATCATGCCATACTCGGTCTTCAAGTGGATGAACTTCGGAGATATCAAACCTACGAAGATGTCTGTACGCCTCGCGGATCGTTCTGTAAGATATCCGGTGGGAATTGTTGAAGACGTTCCCACCAAGGTAGGTAATCTTTTCATTCACGCTGATTTAGTTGTGCTTGACATAAAGGAAGATGTTAGGATACCTATTATTCTTCGTAGACCGTTCTTAGCTATTGCAGGTGTCATGATAGACGTACAACAAGGAAAGCTTTCCTTTCGTGTCGGAGATGAGACGATACAGTTCAACTTTTCCAGCTCCATGAACGGGCCCTTATTCAAGGAGTCCTGCTTTAGAGTTGATTCGTTGGACGAGTTAGCGAAAGACACGGTTGATCAAGTAAATTTTTCTGATCCTCTTGTGTGATGCTTAACACTAGTTTGCGAAGATGCAGGATTTACCAACGAAGGAGCCGAGCTGTACACAAAAATTATGAGTGCTATTGCAGCACTAGGAGACACCTCATGTATGGAGATATCACACGAAACGCACGCTGGTTTCGCAGTGGAGAAGGCGCCCAAACTTGAACTCAAACCTCCTCCGTCTTCTTTTCGGTATGAGTACGTTGAATGTGATAAAACATATCCTGCTATTATGAACACTAACTTGAGTGCAGATAAGATGAGGAAACAACCCACTCGCGTAAACAAACGTAAGAGAGTCAACTTTTCAATATGTACGCACGGAAATTCTACGGAAGACAACCACGAACCTTGCACCGAAACTGAAAGGAGGTTGCACCCGCACTTGAAAGAGGTAATGGAAAAAGACACTATAAAATTTTTTGATGCATATATCATTTATCCAACCTCGGGCAGCGAACGAGTGGATCTTGTGCATGACGCGCCAAAAAAAGAAGTAGTGTCTAAGGGATGACACGACAAAAAGATCCTACCTCATGACTTCCGACTAGGTGATTTAGTTCTACTTTTCAATTCTCGTCCTAAGGTTTTCTCGGGGCAACCTACGGTCTCGTTGGTCTGGTCCTTTTCAGGTACGAGAAGTATTCACGCCTAGAGCAGTAGAACTTTGGAACGAGACAAGTGGGACGTTCAAAGCTATAGGCAACAACTAAAGCTCTACCAAGCCGCTCAACCGATCAAAAGTGGAAACTCCATTTCCATTTCTGATCCACCCATCGCGCACGCATGAAGAATGGAGACGTCAAAGCTTAAAGACGTTAAATAAGCGTTTTCTAGGAGGCAACCCAGCTGCTTGTTTCTATTTTTCTTAGTTGTTTAGTTTAAGACTCTGTTAATCTAAAAAAAACAACAAAAAACCAACAAAAAACACAAAAAATATCACCACAAACGTGACTTCACTTCTATTACCCTCCAGCGGAGCTTCACGTCGAGGACTCCGTTCAATTCAAGTCTGGGGGAACATCTCACGTTTGTCAGGTAACTTCGTTTCATTTTCTTTTATTTTCTCTTTGATTTTGTAGTTTTTAATTTTGTTTTTGCTTTCATAAGTCAGAGTCGTCCAGAGCACTTGTCCGGTGCCATATTTTGAGATGAACCCTGAACCTAGGATACTTAAGAAGTTGGCCTTTTCTGTGAGATGTTGCATGTTTGAGCTAGTTTTTTTCTAAGCGTTAGAGCTTATTAGTCGGCTGAAAAACAATAGGTCGTAATTCTTTGAGAATCCTAGTGTTGCTTGTGGGAGGTTTAGACGAGGTTGCTAGGCTAGTTTATCGTTTATTCTCTCTATCCAGAAGGTCATACTTCGTATATATGATGCTTTACTTATTTTGATGAGGATTATTAGATCATATGAAATCGAGTTTATTTTGCAGAATAAAGAGCACACACTAATACTCCGTTATTGATAGAAATAATGCTTAAAAGCATGATTTAAAATCGATAGGAGTGCATCAACCATGACACTTTTTCGATGGTTCGGGTCTAAGTGGTGGGTTGGCGATCATCTTTCTACGTCCTAAAGGCATGGCACAATAAAAACATTTCCTACATCGTTGCACTCTTGAACGAGATTCATGAGTATACTGTCATCGGTAGTCTGGATCTAAGTAGAGGTTGGATCCCTTCAAATTCGACGTCCTAAAAGCCTAGTGTGTCTGCATAATATAAAAAAAGGACATAAAATGAAAAGAAAGAAAAAAAAAGAAAAGAAGAAAAAAGAATAAAGAAAGAATGAAGCTCGGAAAAGAAACAAGTATCCTCAATTGTTCTACGTTTAGCATTTGTCTGAAGTCTCGTTTTGTGGAGAGGGTTACGGTGGCTTGTTTGGTTTGCCTTCGATTTACTTTCTCGTAGGTAGCCTTGGTGAACCTAGAATGAAGACTGAAAATTTAATTAGGCCGAATTTTCTCTCGACTTGCTAGTTGATCAGTTAGGTTCGCTTTAGCTCTATTTCTAGGAAAAAGGGGAATTCTCGGTTTTTGTATACCCCAAATGTTCTACGTTTACGTTTTCTTAGGAACAAGCAAACATTTAAGTCTGGGGAATTTTGATCGTCTCGTTTTAATACATAGTTCTCGCATGATTTTAGAGATGTTTATGACGATAGATGCGATGTTTACGTGTGATTTTGTATTTGTTTTACTAGTTTTCGTGTTTTCATGTTCTTATAGGTTATAATGCATATTTGGTTTGTTTTGGAGTGAAAGAACGTACACGGGACAAAGTATTAGACTCGAGGATCATAACGGAACAAACGGGATGAGAAACAGCACATGTCAGAGAGGACTTCAGCTCGCACGGACCTTGAAGCACAATCACAGCCCACGTGGGGCACTCAACATAGCCCGCACGGGGCACATACCTTAGCCCGTGCGGGGCCATTGGTCCAGCAAGTCCACAAGATTCAGCACAGGTCAGGAAGGCCTTCAGAGCGGGTGCAGTTTTAGCAAGGGAGCCCGCACGGGGCACACAATCCAGCCCGCGCGGGTCGCGTTTGTCACCTCTGGAAACAAGAAAGGAAACTTGTGGGAAACAAGAAAAGGAAGTGGTTAGTTGCCTACAAAAAAGGAAACATTGTTAGAGAAGAGGAATGAGAGTTATATGGCTGAAAATAGAAAGCAAACGTGCCCACTTACTCAAGAATAGAAATCAATGCAAATAAGAATGAAAAACTCACAAAACAGCATGTTGCAACAAAGAGGAAAGAAGAGAAAAGGAAGTGAACGACCAAAGAGGAAAAAGAGGAGATAAGAAAAGAAAGAAAAGAGGAAAGACAAAGAGAAAGAGTTGCAGAGAGAGAGGAG
Organism: Gynandropsis gynandra; assembly: GCA_036759665.1. Lineage (NCBI taxonomy): Eukaryota > Viridiplantae > Streptophyta > Magnoliopsida > Brassicales > Cleomaceae > Gynandropsis > Gynandropsis gynandra. Next base: position 31,370,960 of record CM071868.1, on the reverse strand, counting down.
AGAGGAGTTGTTCGTGAGTTCTTGGAGAGGAGACATTCAAGGGGCATTGGAGATCAATCCAAGACTTCATTTTTGTTTGGTTTTTATGTTCTTTAGACTTTCTACTTCGATTATGTTGTTTGCTTTTGAACGCATGAGCGAGTAGTTGTTTTGTTCTAGGAGAAGGGATTAGTCCTTGGCTATCCCGGAACCACTTTAATTTATCTTTGAATGCAATTTCCCATTTTTGTTTATCTTATCTTTTTCTGAGTGCTTGATTGACGTGTGTTTATGAAAGGCCAAGTAGATGCATGTTTTGGGAACTTAGGAGAAGGACCGAAAGGAGAATTCTAATTCTGGATAATCAGGTTTAGAACAACCGAGGTTAGGCCACGAATGTAGGGTAGCAGCGGTTGAGGGTAAAATGGATGAATCATAGAACTTATGGGTTTAGCTTAAGGTGTCAGCCACGAAAGTAGGGGATAACTTGACTAGATCACGTGTCATGCCTTGAGAGAGGGTATATATCATATTAGGATCGTCCGTCTAAGATAACTTAATTGGGATTGCATGATTAGTTAGGTTGATTGTTAGTTTCGGTAGTCTTATGGTGAAACCGGATTCCTAAAACGTTTGTCTCACTGTTAAGAACTCGTTAGTTTATTTGTTTTTAGTATTTCATTCTCAAAACCCATATTTCGTTTGTTTGCAAGTTTGATTCGTAGTTTGAGTTTAGGTTGTATTGCGTAGTCCCTATGGGATCGACACCTAGAGTACTACACACGTACCGTGCACTTACGGGTAGTTTGTTTAACTTTGAATCGCAACATATTGACATTTAGGTTCATCCATCTGGATTGACTCATCACATTAAGAGAAGTGTTTTCAGTCTTCATATGTAAATGTATATTTATATGTATTTGAGCGTAGACAAGGCCAAATATATTCTTCAGAAAGTCGAATTTGTTCTTCGTGTGCATGTTAAATCCTCTCTTTTTAGATATCCAGATACAGAGTCAAACTTGGAACTCCAATAGTTTGCTCCTTCACGTGAAGAACGATTAGTTTGAGTTCTCTAGGTTCATCACCTATTTGGACCCGGAGGAGAACTTTGTATAGGCGAATCATTGACTTGGGTGATATTCTTATTGGCGGGGAACCCAATGGTACATGCATTATTCTTCTATCTTATGTTTTACAAATAGTTGTTTTCAATAGAACATAGTAAAGTGTAACGTTGAATGTGTTTTTTATCCACCAGAATCAAAAACAAACTTTTTACAATTTGCTTTTTCTACTAATTAATGGTTTTAACATTTGATTTTGTGTTGTACAAGATATTGTGAAAGTGGTTATTAAGCGATAGCAAATTCTATAATTGCTTTGCTTGCAGGTCAATGGTACGTTGGAATATTAGAATCACATGGTTTAGATTTAGTGTGTAAAAATATATTGATGGCAATTGATTGTGAACGATTTGTAATCTACCTGAATTCTTCTTGATTATGATCTGATAAAATATATTGGCAGTTAACTTTTGTTGATGTTGCATTGTTTTATTAATGTGTTGGATCCATTGGCGGTTATGGTATCAAAACATACAATGGCTTAGTTCAAGTACCTGCAGTGTTGATCTATAGATCTATATTGTGTTCTTTAAATTTCTAGCAATCTATATCTCTTATCATAAGGTTCATTGGATTGGATGGAGAATAAATTGAGTTGTAGGAGATGTTCCATCTTATTATTTCTTTCTTTATTTTGGTGGATGTTATAATGTCTTTGTTTCTAAGACTCAATTTTCTTTGGTTATTTATCGACTGTGATTGCTATAATAAATAAAGCTATTAGAGCATCTGGAGTTGTTATAGCCAACAATACAAGGTATAAGTGAAAGGGACATAAATGTAATTTTGGTTGATTAAGGTTTCCGTTAGGGTTTCATATCTCTTGTATATTGTTATATAGCTGATGTAATTTCATTCAATCAATATACGAAAACCTTTCTACATGGTATCAGAGCGATAGATCCAAACCCTAAATACCCTAACCGCCGCCGGCCTCATCTCAAACCCTAACCCCCGCCGTCGGCCACCCTCTCCCTCTTTTCTCCTCCCCGCCGGCCTCCAAACCCTACCCTCCACTCACCGTCGGCCAAGCTATCACCGTCGGTCCTCTCAATTCCCCTCAACACCGTCGGTCCTCTCAATTACCCGATCGGGCACTTCCTCTCTACCCGATCGGGCACTCGTTCAAAACCCTAATTCTCACGCACCACTATGGCTACCTCCTCCGCTGCTGATGCAACTCCGGCTTTCAACGTTAATGATCCCCGCGCAACACTCCTCACCGTCAACATGACAAACGTGACCAAGCTCACCTCCTCCAACTATATGATCTGGAGTATTCAGATCCGTGCACTCCTTGAAGGCCATCGGTTGGAATGTTTTCTCCAAACCGATTCACTTGTTCCCGATGCCACTATCATTGTTAATGGCATCTCAACCCCGAATCCAGCGTTTGCACCCTTCAAACAGCAAGATCGTCTCCTATTCTCGGCCATTTTAGGAGCAATTTCGCCCCCATTACAACCGATGATTGCTAGGGTTTCATCCGTGCGAGAGGCGTGGCTTCTCCTTGCTCGCACATATGGTAAGGCATCAAGGGGGCACATCCTTCAATTGAAGGAACAACTCAAACGAAGCTCCAAAGGATCTCAACCCATAGATGATTATATGCGCACCATCATCAACAAGGCGGATGAATTAGCGCTCCTCGGCAAACCCCTTGATGCGGAAGACTTGTTGCAATACATTCTTGATGGATTGCCGGAGGACTACAAACCAATTGTAGATGCTGTGAATGCCAGAGATAGCATCATTCCTATTGAGGAACTCCATGAGAAACTCCTCAACCACGAAGCGTCGAAATGAGAACAGATCGTCATCGGGATACCAAGGTCGCTGTCAATTGTGTGGCGTCTTTGGGCATAGCGCTCGTAAGTGCCCACAGCTTGGAACTAGAAATTCTGCACCGTCACCACCGTGGGCTTCATCACCACGACCATGGCAGCCACGTGCCCACAACACCACTCTCACCAATTATGAACCGGAGTCATGGCTACTTTACAGCGGGGGTTCCCACCCCATCACATCGGATCTCCAAAATTTGTCGCTACATTTTCCGTACAAGGGAGGTGAAGAGGTGGTAATTGGTGATGGTTCATCCTTGCCCATCACTCACATTGGTTCTCTCTCGATCCCTACCTCGATAAATGATTCTAGTTTGCATCTTGATCAAGTTCTCTGTGTACCTACGATGAACAAGAATCTGATCTCCATTCATCAATTGTGTCGGACTAATGCCATTTCCGTGGAATTTTTTGATGATCATTTTCAGGTGAAGGATCTAAAAACGGGGGATCCTCTACTTCACGGAAAGGCTAGAGATGGTGTCTATGAGTGGCCGAAACCCAAGTTCACCCAACCTCCAATTGTGGCTCTTCATAGTGTCAAGACCACTTTGTCCGAGTGGCATTCACGTTTAGGTCATCCTTCGCTTTCTATTTTAAAGCGTATTGTTTCTAAGAACTTTTTACCATTGTCTAAGTCGAGTTTGTCATTGTTATGCAACTCTTGTTCCAGCAATAAAAGCCACAAATTGCCTTTTCATGAATCTTCCATCTCTACATCATTTCCACTTGAAATCATCTTCTCCGATGTTTGGACATCACCAATCATCTCGGTTGATGGTTTCAAATACTATGTCATCTTTGTCGATCACTTCACTCGCTATACATGGCTGTATCCTCTCAAACAAAAATCCCAAGTTCGAGAAACCTTTATCACGTTCAAAGCTCTAGTTGAAAAACAATTCCAACGCGTCATCCGTACTATCTACACCGATAATGGTGGAGAGTACATTGCCCTTGCTTCATTCCTCTCCACAAACGGCATATCCCATCGTACCACCCCTCCTCACACGCCTGAACACAACGGTATATCGGAACGTCGTCACCGCCATATCGTTGAAACCGGTCTTTCTCTCTTGTCTCATGCGTCCTTACCTCCTTCGTTTTGGTCATTCGCATTCCCAACTGCGGTTTATCTCATTAACCGCTTACCCACTCCCGTTCTTTCGTATGACAGCCTATTCACTAGACTTTTTGGCACCGATCCGAACTATCTTAAGCTTCGGACTTTCGGCTGCCTATGTTATCCATGGCTTCGTCCATACTCCGCAAACAAACTTTCGCCCCGTTCTAAACCATGTGCCTTCCTAGGATACTCCACCACCCAAAGTGCCTACTTGTGTCTTGATCCCATAAGTTCACGAATTTATACATCTCGTCATGTAGAGTTTCATGAAACCATCTTTCCATACTCCAACTACTCCCAATATTTCACAAACAACGACTCCAACCCCAATCAGCCTGCATCCTCATGGTCGTCACCTGTTTGTGTTGTTCCATCTTATCCAATGCCACTCGTGACACCGTCTTCCTCCGTCACTCCTGTAACGGATCCTTCACCGGACATGCTCACATCGAGGGCGCCCGCGGACATGGTCTCTGTTGCAGCTAACTCCCATTTGGATGTTCTGGCTGTTGCTGGTGGTGGCAACATTCACCCCATGCAAACGAGATCTAAAGCAAAATTGTTGCAGGCTACTTGCCCGACCGGGCACCAGGTACACCGCCCGATCGTGCATCATGCCCGAGCGGGTGACCCTTCCACCCGAGTCGTGCAAAGTTACGGGGATGATTTGACAACATTTACCCGATCGGGCTCTTCCTCTTCACCCGATCGGGCACTTCCCCCTGACACCGAACCTACAACCGTCTCTCAAGCCCTAAAAGATCCGCGTTGGAGGAAGGCAATGAGCGAGGAATTTGATGCACTTGTTCGTAATGGAACATGGGATCTTGTGCCGGCTCAACACGCATCAAATGTGGTTGGATGCAAGTGGATTTATCGTATCAAACGATTACCTGATGGTTCGGTGGATCGCTACAAGGCCAGACTTGTGGCGAAAGGTTTTACACAACGACCGGGAGTGGACTTCTTTGAGACATTCAGTCCAGTAGTTAAACCCGCTACCATTCGATTGATTTTGAGTATTGCAATTGCAAATGGCTGGAGTCTTCGTCAACTAGATGTCAACAATGCATTTCTTCAAGGGCAACTCACGGAAGAGGTATACATGACACAACCTCCAGGTTTTGTTGATCATGATCGTCCTCACCACATATGCAAACTCAGCAAGGCAATTTATGGTCTCAAACAAGCTCCTCGGGCTTGGTATTCGGAACTTCGGGATTTTCTTCTCGGCCAAGGCTTTGTCAACTCCCTGGCCGACGCATCTTTGTTCATTCTTCACAATTCCGAGGTAACTATATATGTTCTTGTCTATGTGGATGACATTGTGGTAACAGGAAGCAACTCGGGGGCAGTCCAACGCTTCACCATAGCGCTTGGAAATCGCTTCTCCATCAAAGACTTGGGCGATCTATCTTACTTCCTTGGCATTGAAGTAACACGCACAGCCTCTGGATTACTTCTCACTCAACGCAAATATGTCACGGATATCCTCAACAAAGCTCACTTCTCCGAAGCTAAATCAGTCACCACTCCTATGGCCCCTAGCGCACGTCTCTCCTTGTCCTCAGGTGAAAAGTTAGAAGACCCAACCAACTATCGGACTCTTGTTGGAAGTCTACAGTATCTCACACTTACGAGACCCGATATCAGCTTTGTTGTCAATAAATTATCTCAGTACATGCATGCCCCGACAACGGAAAATCTACAAGCTCTCAAACGGGTTTTACGGTATTTGGTTGGAACGCGAGATCGTGGTATCTTCTTTTCCGCCGGTAACACTCTCTCCTTACACGCCTTTAGTGATGCAGATTGGGCAGGAGATCGTGATGAGTATATTTCTACGGGGGCATATATTGTCTACCTTGGCAGCCATCCCATTTCTTGGTCTTCAAAGAAACAGAAATTCACTGCTAGGTCATCCACCGAAGCGGAATATCGTGCTATCGCAGACACAGCAGCAGAACTCCGATGGATCACGTCTCTCTTAACGGAACTCGGTATTTCTACATCACAACCTCCTGTCATTTATTGTGACAACATTGGTGCAACATATTTGAGCGCAAATCCCGTCTTCCATTCTCGCATGAAGCATCTAGCTTTGGATTATTTCTTTGTTCGTCAACAAGTGCAAGGCGGTATCCTTCGAGTTTCTTACGTCAACTCCAAGGATCAACTAGCGGATTTACTCACTAAATCGCTCGCTCGTCAGCCATTTCTTACACTTTGTCACAAGATCGGCATCACCGAAGGTGCTCCGTCTTGAGGGGGCATATAAGTGAAAGGGACACAAATGTAATTTTGGTTGATTAGGGTTTCCGTTAGGGTTTCATATCTCTTGTATATTGTTATATAGCTGATGTAATTTCATTCAATCAATATACGAAAACCTTTCTACACAAGGCTGTTGTGGAGCAATATGGGCAAACTATTCTGGATTTCTTCATTTTTGGTTCTAACATATGTATCTGAAGGTTTGATGTCCATTAATGAAACCTTAAAGAATTCGAAAATGAGGTTTCGGTTAATTTGATAGCAATATCATGATTAATTTTATTTTTAATGAGAGTAATCATGATTGAAGTGTTAAATTTTGGGTATATAAGATGGTGAGATACATACATGATTCGTTCTCTTGAGAAGTCTTGAGCTTTTTATTACACATATGTTTGGTAACCCGAACTTGGTTGTTCGTATACACACATGATCCCATTCGTTTTTGTTAATAGGTCTCAAGCAGTACATTGGAGCAATCCTAACATTCAAGAGTAAAACTTCAACAACAGTTTTCCATTCAAGTTTCTCCGATCTTTCTACCGATAAATATGAAGATGGAGTGGAGGATTAGTGCTACAATACCACAAACCCCTCATTCGATGACGAGTAAAGTTACAAGGATGAAGATAAACATGACAAAAAAAGTAAACTTCATTTTTATTTTTCTCTTTCAATAACATTTTATTTTTGTATATCTCTTTCAATAACAGTTATAACTGGATTTTAGTAACCGATTTCGCTATGGTTCATGCATACAAATTTATCATTGGGTATTATGTATATTTGGCTTTTAGAGATTCATTTGTATGGTTTTTAGGCTTTTTTTTTACTGATTATTCAATTTCATTTTCTACTTATTAAGTTTTATGTGTCCTTTCTTAATGGTGAATACTTACATGTGTTCGCTCTTAAATATTCATAAGAGAATTATAAAACCTTTTCAACAAAATATTAAAAGAAAAAGAGAACATGTGGGTTAGAGAATTTTGTGGAGATGAATTGTTTCTATTTTAAATGCGTATGTATAAGCATGTTCAATAGTTGAAGTATAATTTTTTTTCGTGTGAACCTGACACACGTATTGCTAATGTTAAAGAAGATACACTATAAGTTTTATATGAAAAAGAATTATAAAAGAAGACAAAAACATAAACAAAAAGGTATGAGTGAGATATAAGTAGATCATATTGATGCACTCATCATATATTTATTAATTTTTTGGAATCTTTTGTTTGGGGATAACTTCAAAAATATCCTCGTAGGGCTAAAACACTTCAAAAATACCCTTCCCGAAAAAGAAAATATTTCTAACTTCAAAAGTACCCGAATAAATGTTGATATTCCCAAAATACCCCTGCGACTTTACGACCCAATTTGACCCAGCGACCCAGTTTGACCCTGCGACCCTTGTCCCTCTGCGACCCTTGTTCCTCTGCGACCCTTGGACCCCTGCGACCCTTGTCCTTCTGCGACCCTTAGACCCCTGCGATACTAATTTATTATTTACAAATTATTTACACATAATATGAATAAAATTTGAAAATACAGCTCAAATCAAAATATGTTGGACCCGTGCGACCCCTCCGACCATTGCGACCCTTGACCCTTGTCCTTCTGCGACCCTTAGACCCCTGCGATACTAATTTATTAATTACAAAATATTTACACATAATATAAATAAAATTTGAAAATACAGCTCAAATCAAAATATGTTGGACCCGTGCAACCCTCCGACCATTGCGACCCTTTTGACCATTGTGACCCTTCCGACCATTGCGACCCTTTTGACCATTGCGACCCTTCCGACCATTGCGACCCTTCC
>CM071868.1:31257031-31323701 GCA_036759665.1 Gynandropsis gynandra | reverse complement strand
TGGACTGATGCCATGATAGAAGAGATTATATCTATGGATGACAATGGCGTTTGGGAACTTGTACCTTTGCCTGAAGGTGCGAAACCCGTTGGATGCAAATGGATATTCAAAACCAAACGGGATTCGCAAGGCAATGTGGAAAGGTATAAAGCATGTCTAGTCGCCAAAGGATTTACTCAAAAGGAAGACATAGACTACAAAGAGACTTTCTCTCTGGTTTCATCGAAAGACTCTGTGAGAGTATTGATGGCACTAACAGCTCATTTATGATTTAGAGCTGCATCAGATGAACGTTAAGACAGCCTTTCTCAATGGTGACATTGAAGAAACTATCTATATGGTGCAACCAGAACACTTTGTGGTCGGAGATCCAAAGAAAATGGTTTGCAAATTAAAGAAATACATCTATGGTTTGAAGCAAACGTCTCGTCAATGGTATCGCAAGTTTCATCGTATAATCATCTCATATGGTTTTGAGGTGAATCAGGTAGATGACTGTGTATATCATAAGATCAGTGGGAGAAAATTTATTTTAATAATCCTTTACGTGGATGATATCCTTATTGCTGCAAATGATGTAAGATCAGTTAAATAAACATTAAACTTTTTGGATATTCTCCATTAATTTTCGTGGGTAGGTTCAAATGTTATCTCATTAATATATAATATATATATATATATATATATAGTTTTGTTGTTATGTCTTGGATCATCATTAGTAGTACGCAACATTTTTATATTAAATTAATTGAAGAAATATGTTCGTTTTGCTTCTCTTTTTTTTTTTCTAAAAAACTAAATTGTATTATTCCATTTATGCTGAGAAAAACACATTCCTATGCTTGTATCTTATGATCTCTTTTATCTAACATATAGAAATATGTTTTGATAATTTTATTTACAAGTAATATAGTAAAGGATTTACGGTATGTGTTTTTTCACAAGCAATGCCAAAAAATCTATAAAAATTATATATATATATATATATATATATATATATATATATATATATATATATATATATATATATATATATATATATATATATATATATATATATATATATATATATATATATATATATATATATATATATATATATATATATATATATATATATATATATATATATATATATAATCAACCCTTACATTTTTAGGAAAAGTCCCATATAAAATCAAGAACAAAAAAGTTACATTAATATATGAATTATTTGGTTTTCCAGATAAATACACGAATTCTTTATACAATTTCGCATAAATTTATAAGTTTTAAAACTATAGCAGTCTTTATGGAATTTCTTACTCTTATTAATGTTAAAATTTGTGCGATTGTATAACGAACTCATATATTTATATATGAAAGTGTAGTGACATTTTATTGTTTTATATGGTAATATCGTGTACTGAAAAGAAATAAAAAAAATGGTGCAAAAATAGATATATAGCAATTTTTGTGTCCTACTACAAACAAAATTTGGATTGGACCAGTCATCCATTTGAACATTACCTTATCCAAAGAAATCATGATGAGAATTTAATGTCAAGAAAACAATTAAATATGAAAGGAACATTTCACATTCTATTGCACTAAAATGTTGATAGTCCATTGTTACCATAATAATTCATGTCACTTGGACAGGTCTTTTTATTTATTTATTTATTTATTTTTCTATAACTCATTTAAAAATATAAATAAAATATAGCAAGTGCTAGCAACATGCACATGGGTTGCTCATATTGTAAGATTTTTTTGGTTTAATCTTATATTTGTGGACCTATATATGTGAATAATTTTGGAATAAGTGTTGTCATTCGGTTTAGTCCAAATTAAATGTGATCGGATTTAAGTTTAATTGATTGGACTTCGGTATTGAATTGAATGAGGAGGATTATATGCATAGAGACCTTTGGTAGTATCGTTTATATTTCATGATGGGCGAAATTAAACGATACAATTGAGAACCGAAATTAATCGGTTATCTGTCGGTTTATGGTCCCTGGTTCACGTGCCTATATAAATGAGATTCATTTGGTTTCTGAGTGTGGGGATTCATTTTTATCACCTAAGGTTCTACAGAAACTTTCAGAGAGTCTCTCATCTCGATACATCCCATCAGTATCGAGAATTAAGGTTATTGCACGTAGAATCAGAAGATCTATTCCGCTGCATGTCGTATACCATAAATCCAGGTATTTATCTCGATCTTCTGTTTTGATTTTTCTCAAATCTTGATATATTTCACAATAGAGTTTTGGGAGTTTTGGGAGTTTTGGAATCCGAATTAGGTGAAATCGGATTCCTTCATGGCTCACCGAAAAAACTTTGATGAATGTCTTTGATTTGCCTTTTTTTTCTATTTGATTTAGGAGTTTCATCATATGTGTTTGTTCCTTTATCAACAATAATTTTGTTGGTTTTCTTTGGTGGGATTGAATGAGTAATTACAACGTGGATATGATCAACGATGGCATGTTGGTATTCTATGTCAATTCCATGGACCCATTGATATTAGTTCTCCACATGTTCCTCCTTTGTTTTACATTCTCCATGCTTTAAGTTGTGTATGTTACTTTCCTCATAAGGAGGAAGGTGAAAAGATAATGATGCTCACAAAGAAGGAGTGAAGATGATGCTTGCAAAGCATGACATGTGATTTACTCTCCTATGGCGGGTGCTTGAGAAATAAAATGGAGAAGAGGATAGAGAACAAAACAACTTGACGACACTGTAGGAAAAGAAAGATGGAAAAGTTGACAAGTTTATCCATAAAGCCTCTTGCAAAGCATATACCACTTACGGATGAGACTCATAGAAAAAAATATTCATGGATTTTCCTTCGGCGATGATGATTGTGGAAGCTTACGTTGCATAAACCTAATATTTTCCCTTTTTTTCTTTAATGTCTTTGTAAGTGTTAGTGTTATAAAAAAAAGAATAAATCAAGAGCTTGACTAAGAAGTTCACTATATATGTTTTAAGTACATGTATATTTAAGAAGTTCACTATATATGTTTAAGTGTTTTTATAATTGTTAATGTTTCAATTTTGTCATTTACATTTACTTGACCTTCTATAAATTTTGTAATGGATGTGATGAATAATCTAAAATACAATATTAACATTGTTTCGAGCTATTTTGTTGTTAATACTTAAGATGACATATTTATATATAATACACTTTTTAAAATTATATTTTATTTAATTGATGTTTGGGATTAAGGTGATATGGGAGTACAAATAAGATTGGATTTGTGAGATGGTTAGGCTCGTAATTTATGTTATTCAAATGAATTTGACAAAAGATAAAAAAAATTAGTTCAAATTTTTAAGATTATTCAAGGTCATATATTGTGGATAAATAAGCTTTTAACAAATGTTTAGTTTGGATATTGACAAATGAAATTTGATTGTAACAAAAAAAAATTGATTGTGAAAAAATTGTTACATAGATATAAACGAGAAATTAATTGATGACAATGACTAAATCGTATAAGTTAATGCATATAAATATAATATAAAAATAATATTGATATTAATTTTGTTATAACTCATTACAATTAAAGTGTATTTTGTATTTGATATCTAATCCTCTATAAAAATTATACATAATACAAATTTAAAATTTCATCACTATAAGACGTTTTAATATTGATCATATATTAATTTAAAATTTTAAAAAATTTTACAATAAATTTAAACACTAAATTGTATTAAATTATAACGATTCATTATTTTAAAATTTAATAGATAATTATAAAAGTAAAGTTATAGCTTTTTTTTTTAAATCTACACATCTTGTTTGGATTCAAAACCTAGTAAAGATAAAATCTAATAATTTTAATTATTTTGTGGTTCATTTGTGATACTGAATTGAATATTTCATTTATTAGTCTTTTATGTAAAATCAATATGAAATACTGTTTTGAAATTATAAACAAACGGAACATAATGTTATGTCATTCTTCTTTAACGGAAGTAGCTTTATGTTTGAAAATTACAAAAAGAAAAAAAAAATTGATGTTGTGTGACAAAAAAAAGAAATATTTTTTTAAATCATATTTCTTTAGACTACCAAATTTTAGTGCATGCATAATTTACCCCTTGTATTAGTCCAAAAAAATGACAAATAAGATTTCCTCGAGAAAATATCGATAACGGCCGATGTCACTAGAGTTATGGGCTGTTCGGCCGAAAAGGCCATTGCTTTAAGTTATAATTCGACCCGATAATATTCTTTCATAGGCTTAATACTGTGAATATACATACATTGAAGCCCCTTCAAAACTCAAAATACTTTGACAATGACTATGGCCATTTATTATATTATCTATCTAATTCAACATTTGTCTATATTTAAGTGCATTTGATTTGAGATTCTATTTAAAGTATAATCACATTGATTAAAGATCATAAATATATATACAAACACACATGCATATATTCGTATTTTATGTCAGCATATTCTTTGAATATTCCCCACATCGTTATTTTTTCATTTTATAACTCATCATTATAGTTGGTCAAACTTTAGTCCAAAACATGCAGCGATTCAGATATTGTGTACTTGATTTTTTTTTTTAATTCACAGAAAACTTTAGTTTTGTCCATTAATTACTTTTTAAATAAGAGCCAGAATCCAACAATAATTAACCCGTATAAATTTAAAATATTAAAAAATTAAATAGATATAAATACTCAAACAGATACCATCCAAATTTATCAACTATATTGTTCAAAATAAACGTATCTATTGCTTATAGTGTACATGTTTTTAAATTCCTTTAAAAACATGAAACATGGTCCAATGTGTCTTTTTTATTATGATTACAGTGCTATATAATTATGTATGACAATGGCAATGACGAAAACGGGGACAATCTTAAATGATTATTTAGTATAATAATGAAAATAATAATAAAGAGAATGAGGGCATTATAATGAAAGGTCTCACCTCAAAAGCTGAACAAATTGGATAAAGCATGAGTAATATATTTGATAAATCTTAACATATTTAGACGTTTTTACAAATTGTTCATTAATATATTTATATTATATATGTGTATATATAGTTTGACAATCATATCAGAAGCACCACTATCCACTCTTTTACATAATCTTCTTCACCACTATCCAGTTGGAAAATTAATTTTGATTAAATAATAAGAAGTGGGAGCCCCGTGACATGACCCACATTTGCTGACGTGGACAATTCCTACGTGTTACACACCGAAACGTTTATGTCCTCTCTCTCTTTCCTTTTTTTGGGTTAACAAAGCTCTCCAAAATTTTCTCTGGCTTCTCTCCACTCTCTCTCTCTCTCTCTATCTCTCTATCTCTCTCGTCCGAGACCTGAATCTAGGATCATTCCTCGTTGCTTTGGAATCGAAGAGATCGTTCGGAGATTTTTGTTCATCCCTCTTTTCGGTTGCGTGTCGTGGTTTTGTTCCCATGGCGATCAAGGAGGAGACCGAGAGTTGCGGCAGCAGAGCTGTAGCGGCGCCGCTGCCGAAGGAAAACCCTAGGCAGCACCGGATGAAGCTCGAGGTGTACGGCGATGTTCTCCGCCGGATCCAGGAATCTAACTACGATGAAGCCAATCTTCCTGACTTTGAGGATCAGCTTTGGCTCCATTTCAATCGGCTTCCTGCTCGGTATTTTACTCCTGCCTAACCCTAGATATCGTGCTTAATTATCATCTCATTGGTGTTTGTGCTTGATGATTAATTTTGGGGTTGGTGGATTGAGATTTACTAGGATAAGGGTTATCTTTTGGCGTAGTATCTTGCAGAATCTTTTGGAACTTGTTATCTACTAAGTTCTGTATTTGTACTGCTGAGATTCTTCGGCTTCCTCATCTCCTTTTGCTTGATTTGTTTTAGAATACCAAGCTTTGCTCATGGACAGCGACCGATTCCTCTCTCTTCTGGAAACAATTTTTTCTGGTTAACAAAAACTGAGAATTAATCTGCCGTTATGTTTCTCTTTCTCTTTTTGCCGTTTCTTAACACGTGTAATGAATAATAAGCTGAATAAAGTTTTTAGATTTGTCTGTTAGTATTATCTTTTGAAGCTTTCCCCCCCTTTTGTCGTTTGGTAATTTTGCTGATGCATTATGCTGCAATGTCCAGATATGCACTGGATGTTAATGTCGAGAGGGCAGAAGATGTCCTCACACATCAGAGATTGCTGAAATTGGCTGAAGATCCTGCAAATAGACCAGTCTTTGAAGTTCGCTGTGTTCAGGTAATAAAAAGCTTCTGCTAGCTTGGCTGGATTCGTTTTTCATGCATAAAAGTGTTCTGCAGTAGCTTCAAAGTTTAGGCTTTTGGTGCTTATTTGTAGTACAACTGGTTAGCTATTTTGATTTTCTTCAACAGCTAATTAGTATGCACATTCTTCTTTTCTTTTCAGGTTACTCCCACATTTAATGGACATACCGGTGACTCTGACCCTATGGACCCTGCCGTGAAGGAAGATGCACAAAGTTCTTACAGTTTGAGTAAGCCGGGGTATGCAATTGTCAAGTTGAGATTCTCATGGTTACTTTTTCCTCAGACTAATTCATTTTCAATCGTTCTCTTAATTCCTTTTTCCTTTTGAAAGTGTCCATGCACCTCCGACCTTTGGGTCTTCCCCAAATTTCGAGTTGATCACGAAAGGGAATGGATATCATGTTGAAGACGTAGATAGTGCTGTGAATTCAACGTCGCAGAATCCTCGGTGAGATTTCTTCTGAAGTTGAGTTCATTTTAACTTCTACTATTGTGAATTTTTTTTGTCTGATTTGCATATACCTTAAGGAGGGCTGCTTTGTGGCATGGAGTTTTAGACTCATCTTTTTCAGGTTGACCTGATTTTATTATCCGACTATGTACGGCTATGTCATCATATTGTTGCCTATCTTGTAGACCTATGCATGAGATCACCTTTTCAACGGTTGACAAGCCAAAACTCCTAAGTCAGGTTTGCGCCTATCATTCCTTCTTCCATTTATTTGTTTTTAACTCTTATAGTGGAAACATGGTGTGTTGTTCATTAATCTGTTGTGCTGAAGTTTTTTTCTTGGTTAGTAGAAGGAGTGACATAGAAACTTTGTCGCAATGTCTTGTTCCATTAGAGATTGTAATGAGTTAAATGATTGGTTTGTCCTTTTTTCCATTCTTCTCCAAATTTCCACGTGGTTATCTAATTCAGAGGTCTTTTGTTTCAGTTAACTTCTTTGCTTGGTGAGATTGGCTTGAATATTCAAGAGGCTCATGCTTTCTCCACTGCGGATGGGTTCTCTCTGGATGTCTTTGTTGTTGATGGTTGGTCGCATGAGGTATAGTTTTATTTTTTGCTAGCATCTAAGTGAACGGTACAACAGGTATCAACCATTGATGACCTTTCTATCTTTGTTATCACTAAGCTTGTTAAAAAAAATTATGCGGTATGGCATTGTAGGAAACAGATGGTCTAAAACATGCG
Organism: Gynandropsis gynandra; assembly: GCA_036759665.1. Lineage (NCBI taxonomy): Eukaryota > Viridiplantae > Streptophyta > Magnoliopsida > Brassicales > Cleomaceae > Gynandropsis > Gynandropsis gynandra. Next base: position 31,316,231 of record CM071868.1, on the reverse strand, counting down.
TTGAGGAAGGAGACACGTAAACTTAAGGTAATTTTTGTATCTAAGTTTTCCTTGGCATTTCTTCATGAGCTAAGATCATATGTTCTCCCTCTTCTCGAATTGACCTCTTAAGGTGGAAATAATGATTTAGCGTTATTTTTGGGCTGATTTTAGTAAAAGATGACGTTCTCATACAATGGAAATCCCATAACTTTGATACAGTTTGTGTACATCATCGTGCCCATGTCTATTTGCTATATTCCATCTGTTCTTCATGGTCAATTTTTGGTGGTTGTCCTCCTATATCTTGCATTGGCTACTCTGCAGGATCAGTCTTGTCCAAAACAGAAATCTATTGCTTCCTTTGAGCATGGAAAGTCGAGCAACGATTCGTTACCTGCATGCGTTGAAATACCTACGGACGGAACTGATGACTGGGAAATTGATATGAGACAACTCAAAATTGAAAACAAAGTAGCTTCTGGGTCATTTGGGGATCTGTAAGTTTCTTATTCCTGAATCTTGGTTTCTGAAAGCTGAAAGGTTTTTATAAGCATTCATTATTTTTTATTATTCAGGTATAGAGGTACCTATTGCAGTCAAGAAGTAGCTATCAAAGTCCTCAAGCCTGAGCGTGTAAATGCAGAAATGCTGAGAGAGTTTTCCCAAGAAGTATATATAATGAGGTCTGGTGCAATTGATACTATTGAATTGATTTTGAATTCCTCTGTGACCCCGCTTCGTTTTCAGCCTTAGTTGTCTACTACCAGTGAAAAAAAGTGAAATCTTATTTTCCTTGGTATGATCCTCATGTCATTACATGTTGTGGTTTATAAGGAGTCTTCTTACTATGTACAAGTAACCAATGCACATACTTTTAGATGTGATAATTCTCTTCACTTTCTGTTGCTGACAGTTTCCTGTTAATAGGAAAATCCGACATAAAAATGTAGTCCAATTTATTGGTGCTTGCACACGTTCTCCGAACCTCTGCATCGTAACTGGTAAGTTTTAATTAGAAGCTGAGGAGAATAATTGATTTTTTCGGCTTGTTCCTTGATTCAGTTAGATCTATTTCTGTTTGTCTGATGCAAAACGTGTCTCAGGAGGCTAGTAAGTGTAGTAGGGTGTGGCTTGTAACTGGAATCCATGTCATTTGGGTAGTTTCCTGCTCGTAGATATACACATGTTTGATTGATTATTATCTTTTTGTATCAGAGTTCATGGCTCGGGGGAGTATATATGATTTTCTACATAAACAGAAAGGCGTTTTTAAGCTTCAATCTTTGCTCAAAGTGGCTCTTGATGTCTCGAAAGGAATGAACTATCTGCATCAAAACAATATCATTCACAGGGACCTTAAGACTGCCAATCTTCTGATGGATGAACATGAAGTGAGCCTCATCGTATCTTTACTGCCAATGCGATCATCAGCTAGTAAACCAGTGAAACTCTAGAGAGTTTCTTTGCTTTCTTCAATAAAAACTAGCTATATTCTTCTAGAAGTGCCAAATATGTATAATCCTGAATATGTATAATTTTGAACAGGTTGTCAAGGTTGCTGATTTTGGGGTTGCCAGAGTGCAGACTCAATCAGGAGTTATGACAGCTGAAACAGGGACTTACCGATGGATGGCACCCGAGGTATAAATTCCTTCATTTTAAAGTTTGACCTGACTTGCACTATTGATTCATAAAATAAGGTGTTATTAGCCATATTTTTGCAATTTATGTGAACTGTATGTTTGCCGTTCAGAGTTGTATTTATTGTACTATAATATATATGATAAACAAAGTTAGACCTATCCAAGATGAGATCTAACCATGGATTAGACTATCAAAGCTCTTTTCTTGTTAGTTTTAGGATTTTATACTGTCAAGATCTCTCATCAGTATCCTCCTTTCTACGTCTAACAATATGATATGCTGAACACAGGTCATTGAGCACAGACCTTACGATCACAGGGCAGATGTCTTCAGCTTTGCGATAGTCCTATGGGAACTCCTGACTGGGGAAGTGAGTCTCTGAATTGCACGTCACTTTGTTGAGATTTGAAAAAAAAAAAGATTCATGTTTAAAGTTAAACTGCAATAAAATTTGCATTTAACTGTAATATTTTGTGTATTGTGAATGGAAACAGCTTCCTTACTCGTACTTGACTCCACTACAAGCTGCAGTTGGCGTTGTCCAGAAGGTACGTTTATAAGACCTCTGTTTTCTTTCTGTCCACGTTGCAAGGGACTTGGGTTCATGAATTGAAGTTTCTTCCAGGGACTGAGACCCAAAATTCCGAAGCACACCCACCCAAAACTGGCTGATCTTCTTGAGAAATGCTGGCAGCAAGATGCAACTCAAAGACCCAGTTTCTCAGAAATCATAGAAATGCTTCAACAGATAACCAGAGAGGTAGTCACTTTATTACGTACATCACCTGCATAGAACCCTTGTGCGACCGCTTCTGAATATGATTATGGTGAAAAGCAGGTTGGAGATGAGGACCGCCGGAAGGATAAACATGGAGGAATCTTTTCAGCTCTAAGAAAGAGCCATCGCTGACACATGGGTGTGCTGAAACTCATATTCTGATCGGTTTGAGGATCTACTCACTTTACATTTTGCTTTGTACAGTTTTCCGTGACTAATTGGAGGAACCCCATGTTAACTGTAGATCATTCTCCTATTAGTTGCTTTGATCTCTTTATAGCACTTTGCTTTTGCCCTATAGTTTAGTTGCCTTGAGAAGAGTAACTGGAGAGACTTGCATGTTCTTGATGTAACTTCACTTCATCTGATCATTAGACGAGTGAATAGAATAGTTAAAATCTGCTTTCCGGGCATGATGGGCGTGTTAAAAAAAGATTTGGGAAAGGGAGTGTCGTTCTTGGTTTCAAGTTCTGTTCGATATCGCGTGTTTTCAGTTGGTCTGTTGCTTTCAAGCCAAGAGAGCTCGATTATTTTCCGAGTAAAAGTTCTTGTAACCTTATGAGTGACTATTGCTCGAGAGAGATTTTAATATGTTTTCATGATTCTACAAAGAAGTCATACAGACGGCATTATTTCTAAGAATATGTACAGCAGTGGCTATGAATCGCAGGATGGCAATGTTCACTCTTCTACGGGGAGCCCATTCTGCGACCAGGTGGTATATCCTCCAGCAATGTTGGTGACTGCAGTGAAGCCCTGTACGGAACATAAATCAGGTAATGTTAAGTTGCTGTGACGAAGAACAGAGGGTAAACGTGGTGAAGCACTTACGGAAGAAAGCAGATCAACGGAAGCCGTGAGAGACCTCTCACCGCTCTCAGAACCCTACAATGATCACAAGGTGTGAAAAACGCAGCATAGTACGTTGCAGGATGTGGAAATAATGAAATGGTGAGAGAAGCTTACAATGATGATCTCGTCGTGCTTTCTGAAGTGTGATGAGACTTGCCTTAGAAAACCTGGGTTCTTTATCAGACCTGCAACGATTATAATAGGCATTGATATGTTATAAAACATAATCCCAAGTTTTACAGGTTGAGTTTCGGTCTGGGTGATAAACCTGATCCGACTCTGTACATATAAGGAACATTAACTGCCCCAGAAGGATGGCCTGCGCTGAATTCGTCTGGTGTTCTCACGTCGAGATACCGATGACCTGCTTGAGCAAGCTCGTGCGCCACTCGCACTGGCACCGACGTCAAGATTCGGCTTGGTCCTTGTGCTTTTGTTCTACTTGTGGCTCTAGGTCGTCAGCAAAAAAAGATTCAAAGGCAACAATTCAGTCGACGGTAATGACATTTCTTGAGTGTTTTGGAAGAGTAAACCACGACCCAACAAGATCTTAGATGCTCACCGCAAGTTTAAACCTCTCGGATCAACGGCGGTAACATTGCTTCTTCTCGGAATCATCCTCCATTGATGGGCATTGCGGTGAAGAGCAGGGAAAAAAGCTGACAATGACGCTATGTCGAGCTGAGAGGACGCGAAAAATGATGTCGTTTCCATGATATATTCCTTGCTTCTGTTGTTTGTAATATGGTAGCTTTGAGAGAGGAGTTGCTTGCAGTATATATATTGATCACCGAAAGAAAGCAGACATAGACAAGAGGGGAAGTTGCCACGTCAGATGGGTTGTGGATAGATCCGAAGGTCGCATCCATGTCACCCATGCGTGGACGATAAGCAGGAGCTTCACACCTCGGCTTCCTCAATTTCATGGACTTTTCCCTATCAATGGATAAGCCTATGCCTTCTCACTTTTATTCCTTCCTCAATGATATCTTCAATTTGATTGCAAAATCTTCCGAATTAAAATATGAGCAGTTACGTCAATTTAATTTGATGGTTCAATTTAAAGATGAAAAATAGACATAATTTGAAAAATTATTAATATTTTGAAAGAAATAACTCTAAAACAAAATATATTTAGAGGAATAGACTGTTATATTTTCTTTATATATTCTATAGGAAGAAAATTAATTTTGAAATTTTTAGAAGTGTTATTAAATTAATAAACATGGTGATTTAAACTTTTAAAAGTTCACTACAAAAATAATTCGTTTATGTCGCGCATATGAACAATATAATTTTATAATATATAACTGTTTTAAATTACAAAAATGTCATATTAACCTTAATAAATAAATATCATACACTTCGCCTATACAATTGGCACTAGTAAACCATAAAAGCGAGTTAAAGTGGATTGTCCAACACTAGTACTTCCGCATAATAATTTTACAAGAGGCGATCCTATTATCGGAATAACTTCCGGTACTCCTATTACAATTTTGACTGCCCAATAACCAATTTGATCCCAAGGTAAAGAATAACCTATTACACCAAAAGATGCGGTCAATACAACCAGAACTACACCAGTAACCCAAATTAATTCACGAGGTTTTTTAAAACCACCGGTGAGGTATACACGAAATACGTGCAGGATCATCATTAAGACCAACCGCATTTGACTTTCATACGATTATAACAATATTATAATTAAATTATATGTATTGATATTAATTTAAAAGATATAAGGATGATGTTAACAAAAATTTTAAGAGTGATATTTTTAGAACGTTAAATAATTTATGGTATATCAATGAAAAAAAGAGGTTTTGAGACACGTGAGTATATTGTAAATGTCATTTTTAAAAACTGTATCTAAATATTACTATTTCATAAAATTGCAATATTTGTATTTAGATAAAATTGTCTGAAAATCTCTATATCACTTTCGATTTTCTATTTTTTGTAAACTTAATAAAATATCTAAATCTTTTTCACCCAACAAAATATAATCTTAAAACGTCCAAAATTCATATTGATTTTTTGAACCTCCATGCAACATATAGGTTTGACGGACCCTAAAACGTCTATTACTTCTACATTGACATGGCGACAAGAAATCGATTTAGTTCCCCTAACCTTTCTCTTTATTTGTTTCTTGTTGTTGTTCTTCCTTATGATGTAGATTCATAGATGTGATTTGTACTTTAAGTTAGAGTATTGTGTACTTGAACTCATCGTACTTCATGAATTGATTTGTGTTATTTTCTCTTGTGGTTTAATGCATGTTATTATTTTGTTCAATTCTCGTATGATCAGTGGAATTGATTGTCGCATGATATAATTACCGACGAAGACATTGGGTTATATTAGATCATATTTAATTAGATAGACTGGTTGATTAGTCGGTTTTAGAATTGGGATAACGGGTTATATTGCCAACAACTTCTTACTGAATAGCGAGAAAACTCTGGAAGAAGCAAGATCCAACTCCCTGGTAGTAGAATGATATGGTCGAGCTGGAAATGATAAACGAGTGCTTCTTAGGAGGCAACCCAAGCCCTTTTTGGGCTAGTTTTTGGACCCTTTGTTCTTCATTTCGAGAGGATGTTCTTTTAGTTGGAATTCGTATTTGCATATTTAATGCAGGAACCATAAAAATGACAGATAATAACTTTCAGAGGAATGAAAAGAAAACAGAGAATACATTGGAGTCGAATGTCATGAGCTCTGAAATGCTCGGTCGAGTGGTAGTAAAGGTAAACAATTTCTCTTGCCCGAACAAAATCTTCCGAGAGAAAACGTGCCCAAAACAATTGCATGCGTGGTTGTTGAAAAATAGATCTTTGTGAGTGAGGGAGAAACCAAGAACCAAACCTTTACTCCATGTTTCTCTATTGTTTTTTGAACATTTTCAAAATTTTTCATATCTGTTTGAATTCTAGTTTCCGTCAATAAAAGAAGACATTGGTGAACGGACGATTGGGCATAATTATTGTATTGTCTATATGCTCGGCCATATTAATGATTTTAGACTTTACTATAATTTTGCACATCAGAGCAAGTACGAACAAACCCTGAAACATTTCGAAGACACACTAAGATGTTTGGCACTAATGATGCATTGATATTTCTAACTATGAAATTTCTCCAACTCTTCATTTTCCACATATACTTCATTTTTATATTTTTATATAATGAATTGTAGTAAGCTATTTGATGTCTATCTTAATATTTGGTAAACGCGACTCTTTATTTTGATTGCAATTTCAAATTCTTATATGAGTGAATACAACATCAAGTGATCACAATTCAAAATGAAAGAATTTGGGACAAAACACCGGAAAACACACATAGCATAATCACTTATATTGCGTCATAATTTAGATGTTATGCATATAAAAAACTTTTTCGACAACACCATCAACAACGTTTTGAATGTGTCAAGGAAATGAAGGATAACTTACAACTAATGAGAGATTCGAAGACAATATGTCGAAGACCTGAGTTGGAAGAAGACGTTAAATTTTTAGATGTATATGCATGAAACATTGTCGGGTGTGTTGATATTATGGGTTCAAGCCTCATCGAGTTAAAAAGTCACGATTATCACGTTTTCATGCAGCGACTCATATATTTGCATTTGTAGAGTTATTACCACGTAATGTGAACGATATGTTATGTAGATTTACCATATTCTTCAGAAATATATGTTTAAAATTTTTAAAAAGAAAGAACTTGGAGCTACTGAAAAATAATATCTCGGAGGTATTATGCACTTTGGAAATGGTCTTTTTGCATTCATTCTTCGATGTCATTGAATATTTTCCTAAACATTTACTAGACGAGGCAATTATCAGTGGACCGGTTCTATTCAGGTGGATGTACCCATTCAAAAGGTTTTTTTTATCTAAAGAAAAATGCGAAAAACAAAACAGTGGTTGAAAGAACTATTGTTAAACAATATTTATTCAAAGGGAACACATATTTTAGCACATTCTATTTTAAGTCGCACATTCTGACGAAACAAAGAAGATAAGAAGAAAATCACACAAACTAGCTATATCAATATAATCCTCAATTTGGTGCATCATCGATGGAAGACTTGCCAATTGAAGAATCAACAGAAGAATAGTTGTGTGTGTAATTATAATATCAAAGTTTTGTAATATATTTTTTAACTATTTTATTCCATTTTCAACGGACATGCGTCTGAAATTATAACGGATGCCCGTTTATTCTTAGAAACTCAATTCAAAACTTAGAATTCTTTTTACGAATTTTATCAGTTTCCAATGGATATTTGTTACTAAATTTAACGCAAGACCGTTGAAATATATCATAAATTATCAACGAATATCCATTGGAACTTGCAACGGATGATCGTTGAGAATTTCCAACGGGAATCTGTAGGAAATAACGATGATGATTTATGCTATGCCCTGCTAGCAACTGCAAGTCCATTGCCTCAAAAACATAATTTTCAACGGGCTTCCGTTGGAATTACCAATGGTGCCTGTTGAAAGGGCATACGTAAGGCCGCTAAATGTCCTCCATTTCCTTGGGTAAATAAATTCAATGGGCATCCATTGGAATTTCTAACGGATACCCATTGAAAATCAACCATCATGTCCATAAATGATGTCTGTTCATTGGACGTCGTTGGGGTATATAACCCGTTGGACAATTCTATTTTCAACACGATCTCAAAACTAAAACTACAAATTCTTTCAAATACATACCACATATCCTTAAACACTATAAGACCCGCCACCACTTCCACCACCACCATACCGTCCATCGTTACCTATATCAATGCCACCAATATTTGATGATGAAGATGATATGGTGGATATCAATGCTTTGATCGATACCTTTGACGATCATCCAAATGTTCCTATAATCGATTTCGAATGTCCGGACGAAACATCATGGTATAATATTCTTTTACATATATATATATTATTGTATTAATTTTTGAAATTATTGAAATTATCTAATGTTTTCATTTACACGTGTAGGTTTGACGTGGATGATGTTCTTAAACAGATAAACAACAACATCATCCAAGGATCCATATAGGATCGACTCTACTATTCTTGTAAAGTTACACGAGATGTGATACGCCGACAATGGTGGTATACTCTAATTGTAAGTATTATTATATAAAATTTTAATTCGTTATTTATTGAATTTATGCAATATATTACTTTTCTTTAAGGTTCATTTTGTAATGAGCTTATAGATGGCGTAAAAAGGACATATTGCACATCTATACCGCGTAGATATGCGATATGAAATCACGGTACGTTTGATGATGAACAACGTTAAGCATAACTACTACAACAAGAACGCCAAAACGACATGGGAAACAAACGAGGTTTTCAACCAACTTGTCCAATACTGGAAGCCAGAAGATTTCAAGAGCGAAAAAACCAAGAAGTGTCGGTATAGCGAGAAGGTTCTTGGAATTTATCAAATCGAGAACGAAATTATTTCCGAAAAGGAAAAAAAGAGTTGGTAAGAAATTTAAATTTATAATTAATATTACGTTATATTTATAATTTTATCTAATTAATATTGCACATGCACAAGATGGAAAGAGAACGATAGCTTCTTAAGCTTGTTATCGAGACACATGCCAAGAATAATCCCGTTGTTGAGGAAAATGTCAAGGATTTCGAGTTTGTCGACCCTCGGACATAGCAGATGGTGAAAGCTTTGATGGAGAAGATCACACAACTATCATAAGCCATCGGTTAATCTTCGGGTGAATTTAGTCCTTTATAAGAATGAAAAAATATATTTATAGGTAAATGACATTTATCATTTACAATATTCACTTTATAAATATATAATCAATATATTAACTTCTAATTGTTTTATATTATAGTCTTTTAGGTTGTATAAGAGGTCTCTATCCGATCTCGATTCTCTAAAAAAATGATTGTAGAGGATGCCACAACAGTCCCCCATGGTCTAGGAGACGTAAGCGAAGGAACGAAGCATCGGGCAACTCGAGGTTACGTTTCAAGATACGATGAATATGTGTCATATGGAGAATATCTTAGAATTGATGATCGACCAACCGTATCAGCCACCACCAACTACGGAGGAAACACCGTCTAGATATGAACCGATCATCAACTCTTATGCGACCCCTTATTGAGGCGATTGAGAAGACAACAACGAAGATGAAAGTGGTGGTTTAGATGACATGTAGGCTAGTTTAGTTTGATTTGAATTATTCGTTAGTTTTAAATAGCATATAAACCTTTGAAATATATTTAAATTAGGTTTTTTATTTTTATTTTTTAAAAATTCTTCATTTATCAACGAATGCCCATTGATTGTAGAACAACATTATTAACGGACATCTATTTATATCGTTTAAAGTTTACCGCCAAAAACCAACATACATCTATTGGTAAATCTCTGCAAAGGTTTCTAACGTATGCTCGTTGGTTTTTGGCGTTTTATCCGACCAATACCCATTGGAAATTGAAACGAGAATCCGTTACAAATTTTAATGGTTATCCTTTTAAACATATTCATTACAATCTATTGATAAGTTTCTAACATATAATTCCCATTGAAACACCATTTGAAATGGTCGTTTCCAACGGATTTGATAGTTAGACATGTCATGTTTTCTTGTAGTGCAAGATGTAATTGAATGACGTATACCAAATTAGTACCAACTAAGTATTTTGAATGAATTGTCGAACATAATTGATTTAGAGGATTTGAACTAGGTTGAATTTTTTTATTCTGTGGGGTAGATTGATATTTAGTCTTCTTAAGGTTATCATAATCTTAATTTCAAACTTATATATTTCCTAAGAGTCGTTCTCCGTTTGTCAGAGTATTAGGCCCTTTTCATCTTATTCGAGTTTACTTTAAATGTTTTCCACTCGAACAAGAGCTAGACATCTCGCCTGGGGGTGGCAACAATCATCATGTGTGAGTGTTAGCCCTGATTACCCATTTTCATTACCCTTTCTGTATTGTCATAATTCCACATTGCAAAAAGAAAAGAGACCAAAAGACCGATAAGTCCAAATTCTCTAATCAAGAAATAATTCATTAATAAAAATAAAATAAAAGCAATAGGAATGCCAAATCTCGGAAAGAAGCAAAATCTGTCACCAAGTCTTACCATAACCATTTGGACTGATGACTCCTTAAAAATTGGAGAAATAGACTCGAGAAATATGCTTGGTAGGATTTCTAGTTTGTTCTCCAAAGATTTCTAGTGTTACTATAAATCCCACGGCTTAGAATCCTTCCAAAAGTTAGAGGACTCTATAGGAATATAGTTCGATTTCGTTCAAGAAAAATTTAGTCTAAATAGGTGTGGACGTTTTGAAATCTTGGAATTACTTTGTGCTACCTATCCAGAGTAATTCATTGATTATGTTTTCTCGAGGACGAGCAAAAACCAAGTATGAGGGAATTTGATCACACTGATTTTTCTCTATAATTTTTCGTATGTTTTGATTTCATTTTGGTTTGTTTTAATTCATTTTTATGTATTTTTGGGTAATTTTGTGATCTTTTAGGTAATAGGGCCTATGGAGTACTTTATGGAGAGAGATGATGATATGTAGCATGAAAACGAGTATCCTAAGATGAAACAATCAAAACGCTCGACTTGAGCACCAAAAAGCTCGACCAAGCACTTTTCAGTGGAAACGCTCAACCCGAATGATTTTTTGCTCGGCCGATCAGCCTAGAGAAGTGGTCAAAGTTAGATCTGATTCGTACGGAAAAAGCACGGAACAACCAAGGGCTCGATTGAATAGTTTGTTGGACTCCCTTAAACTTGCGATTTTGAATTGTTTAATGGGGAGTAGCTTTTCTATAAATTTGGAACAACTCTAGGTCCAAAGAAGAGCGAGAGAAGAGTAAAAAATACTTTTGGTTCGTGAAAAAGAGGACAAAACTGTAAGACTTCATCGAAGGATCGAACTACCGACAGAGATGGGGCGAAGAAGAAGTCACGACAACGAATGATTGAGATAGATCGATTGAGCTTCTCTAAACTTTCTCTTTACTTGTTTTTTTTTTGTTGTAGTTCTTTTACTAAGATGTAGATCCATAGATGTCTAGTCTAGGCATAAATTGTAAAACTTGATAAGTTTAGATTACACTTAGATGCCACATCTATCATTTGATGCAATGCTATAGGAAATTGGAAGACTTGTAACGATTCTCATTTTTATAAGGTTACAAAATTCTATAGTTGAACCAAGTGTTTTAACTCTTAAAGTTATACATGATTTGGAGGAGTCTAGGTTGACATAGATTAAATGTGTTATCATCCCTAGTGGTAGAATGAAATTTGAGGTGGTAGATTACGAAATGAGATATAATGTTGAACCTAGTTGGTTTGACATGTGCTTGTAATGGAACCTAATAGGTATTCCTTGCCATCATATCGTTGTCCAAATACATTCTATAAAGTTCAGCTTTGAACTTCACGCCTATATCTTTTATCGGACTTCAAAATGGTGCTAAACATATCGAATTTGCATTAAACTTGTTAATGGTTTAATGGACCAAGACCGTGGATTAGATGCTTCACCAATTTGTCTCTGTAACGAGTCATCATTAGTTGATGAGTCTATTTGCTTTTAAGACTCATTTTCTTTTGCAATTATTGCATCGCGTGCCACCGACTAATGCGATTTTTCGACATCCATGATCCCGTCTTAATCATACCATTGAAAAAATTCACATGATTTCCCATCGTTATATCTTGGACAACTAAAGAAATATCTACCTGAATTATCATTTGATCATGAAGGACGTAATATGAAAGGTTTACCACAACGATATCTAACTCCATTAAATGGAATTTTCGTGTTTACTGATCTAAAACCTAGAAAAAACATTATAAAATAAAAAACATTACACCATTATAAATGATAAATCTATCTCAACCCTCTAAACCTCGACGAAACCCCCAAACAATGACAAAAATTATGAAATCTTCAAAACAATCTAACATAGCTAACATCATGAAATCAACCAATGGTTGAACCCTAATATCCCAACTACGTTAATGAACGCATAAAGATTACCCTTGAACCCTCAAAACTCTTAACTAACATTATGAAATCGAAAAAAGGTAACATGATGCAAACAAGAAACAAAAAAATCGACGAAGAAGAAACATAATGCATAACAAATAGATGCCAACGAACAAGACAAAGAAGGATACCTAGTAGAACAAATTGATACCGACAAAGAAGAAAATCTTGAGGAACGATGAAATTGGGAACTATGGTTTATAATCGGGTGTTCATAAATACTATTGTCTTGTGTAACCGATGCCGATCCAATCTGATTCCCTGACCCAATTAACCAACCACAATCGCATCAATCGACCCTGTTTTTGCTTACATGTCTTCTTTCGTGTTTCTTGGAAACGATTTTTCGATGTCATATCAATGCAGAAATATACATTATATTTTCCGTCAATTCTACGTGATATACATAGATTCGGAAAAATTCTGATATTTTTAATTTGTATTGTGTTGGTTCAACAAATATAAATAATTAAGTTAAAAAAGAAATTGGACTAGTAAGGGGTAATGAGTAACGGGTAGGCTCAGAGTCAAAATGGGCTCGTGAAGCCATATGGGCCTAGTGGGCCCAATTAGAATCTGGTGGCTGAAAGGAGAAAGAAGATGAAGTTAGCAATGCATTTGCAATGGTGGATTACGATATCGGAGGACGACGATGGCGACGTTCGTCTCCGTACCGTCTCCTGGATTTTCTTTTCTTCTTACTCCTCGTTCCTCTCCTACTTCCTCTCTTCGTCGGATTCGATTCTGGGTAGTTCGTGTTCTTCCTCTTTCGTATATAGTTGACTGTTTCCTTTCGTGTTTTGTGTTTACTTGAGCTGGGTATTTGAATCAGGGTTTGAATCGGCGATTTTCGATGATTCCGGTCAAGTGTTTGTCGTCTGGTCCGGACGAAAATGGAGATTCGATGTCAAGCACTGCGCCGTCTCTGTCTTCTTCGTCCTCGTCTTCTGCAACTGAAGATTCATCTATAAGCAATACGACATACAAATTATGCACCGTACTTGGCGGTGTTGGATTGATGGAAACGGCGTATTTGACGTATCTCAAGGTGAGCGGCTCCGATGCCTTTTGCCCTGTCGGTGGTGGAACTTGCGGCGATGTCCTAAGCAGCGATTACGCCTCTGTTTTTGGTACTCTCCTACGCTTTTTGTTGCATTTAGCTTCTGGTGCAAGTATTTCCAGTTTAAGTTGCGTGTTCATCTCCAGTGGAACCTCCTGGATTATGTGAATTTAGGAAGTCCTGTGTCTAAAGTTTAGTATCTTTATGGTTGCTCGGAAGCCATTGTAATAGGCCAGCTTTCCTTGGAAAAACATAGCTTGCTTACAGATATTTGTTCCTCGGTTGGATCATCATACTCTTGGGTTGAGGCTATGGAAGAGTTTATTTCTGTAGTATCAAAAGTTCCACCGTAGATGTATACTTTGATCTTGTCTCGGTGGTACCGACCCGGGAATTTATATCGACCAGCATTTGAAAGAGTTGGGGCCGAAAAGGGGATAATTAGAGAATAATTATCTATAGGAAAAGATAGTATGTATCTGTGCCTGCAGAGGCTATAGTCATTCATGTCATGAGCTTCCATGTTTAATGTACACACAAGTGTCCTCGATTCAGTGGTACTTGTTCTCTTCTCCTCTCGCATTGGCGTTCCAAAGAATCCTCGTATTGACTGGAATTCTCGACCCATAAATTGCATTGCAGGTGATCTGTTTGAAACCGGAACTCAATGACAGTCCTTTTAAATTTGTCAGGTGTTCCTCTACCTGTGATTGGAATGGTTATGTATGGTTTAGTTACGAATCTAGGGGTACAGTTGGGGCAGAAGCAGCTGCCTTTTGGGATCAGTCAGAGCAACGGCCGCTTAGCTTTACTTGGAACCACGGCTGCAATGGCCGCTGCTAGTGCATATTTTCTGTATATTCTCTTCACGAAACTCTCAGGAGCATCGTGCTTGTATTGTCTAATATCTGCTGCTCTATCGTTTAGTTTATTTTTCATCTCTGTAAAGGTACCTCTTTGTTCCTTTCTCTTCAAATTTTCATATTATTACAACTCGAGATGAGAGCTAAATTTCATACCTTTTCCGAATTCATGTGGTAGGATGTGAAACTGCAGGATATACAGAAAGTAGTAGGGTTACAGGTATGTTTGGCAATCATAGTGGTAGCCTCATTGACTGCTTCATACAGTACTGCTCAGCAAATCCCCACCAGGTACTCTTCTTTGGGTTAATTGGACTTGAAGATATGTCTCACAACCTGCAAAAACATTTGAAGATGTCTTATGATCCTGAATTGTCTCTTTGGTCTGCTGATAGCTCGGGTGACATTGAACTGCCATATTTTGCGACTGAGATAACTACGTCGTCGAGTCCCTTTGCTCTTGCTCTTGTTAAACACCTAAACTCCATCGGAGCTAAGATGTATGGGGCGTTCTGGTGTTCTCACTGTTTAGAGCAAAAACAGGTAGGTAGCTCAAGCCTCACGTCTTACCACAGAGCCCAAACGAACGAGCTTTCGTATTCATGTGAATAAAACCCATCAACAGATGTTCGGAAGGGAAGCAGCAAAGCTACTGAACTATGTGGAATGTTTTCCTGATGGTTACAAGAAAGGAACCAAAATAATCAAGGCATGCTCTGATGCTAAGATTGAGGGATTCCCAACATGGGTGATAAATGATCAGGCATGCACCTTCTCAACCCTGTCTCTGCAAATCATATTTTTTTTTTTTAGTTTAGCTATAAGAGATTATAAGAGATCATGTGTTGTGTTGCATGATCTTCCCGTTTCACCTCATCGTTTCTTAGGTTATAAGCGGGGAAATAGAACTTGCGGAGCTGGCTGAGATATCCGGATTCAGCTTTGATCAGGCACCGGAGTCCAATCTAACTTTAGTAAATTGAAGAGAGGAAGATGAATTAAATGCTCTGTAAAATGAAGTGCCTCACTTATTGCATCTCTTGTTTGGATTAGATAGAGAGGCCCTTTTCTTCTTTAGATAAGGATATATATGTTATATGTAAAAATAAAACGAGTCTGAATAGATGATGATATTGGTCCATTTTGATGGGCAAAACTAACAACTCTTTCTAGATTTCCTCCATTAGGTTGAAAGTGAGCAACAATAGAAGTTAGAAAGAGTGAATACGTACAGCTTTTACTGCAACCTCATGATCTTGGCAGCTTTTCTGTCACTGGAGCTACCAGCTGAAGGGCTGTGCTTCAGCTCTCTGCGGTTCACAAACTCCGAAAATGATGGAACTGGTGGAAGCCTAGAACACGTTGCATTGCTCTCCGCGTGTGGTTGAGCCTCAAGCCACATTGTCTCTGACACTACAATCTCACGGTCTTCAATGTCTCTACTCTGTGATGATTGTGTCTCGACAGGTTCACTCGTTGGATTCAGTGGAGCCATTGAACCAAGCCGGCTCATCAGTTCGTCTCCGTTTGTGGTTCCTAGCCATCTAACAGTACTTGCCACCTGCGAGTAGTAGAATGACTTCCCTGTTTTGCTGTACTTTGCGTAGCACTCATTTTCGAGGAAAGTTGATGAGTTTTGGACATCAATCCTGCAGTATCTCGGGCTTCGGTGAGACACATAAGAATTCCGGAACGAAAAGCTATAAATTCCAAGATGTCAAATATGTGAAGATGCAACGTACTCTAAATCGCCAAGTCTTTGTTGAGCTTGCTTCAATGCTTCCGACAGCCTCTTCTTGCTTGATTCCCTTAGTGCTTCGGATATGGCATTCTTGTCAGATTTTTTTCCCTGCCAAATAGTTAAAATAGAATTCTGACAATTAACTTTAGAGCAAGCTGGACAGAGTATCACTTCAGTTTCTAAAAGCGACGAACTTGTTTACTGGGGATGCTCTTCTCATAGTATTTTTCCTCTGCGCGTTGCAATAAGACTAGTTTCTCATCTATTCCCAGTTTTTTCGATAGTTCACGTCCTACTACATTCTTGGCAGCTCCAATGCCATCTGGGAGTAGGCAAAAATGACATAATGAGAGGATGTCCAAGCAATCACTCCCTTCTATAACATTCAAGAATCTAAGCTTTTATTGAAAAGGTTACCATCTGAATCTGATATGTCCTCATCAGAACCGCTTGCCTCTTCATCACGATTCCAGAATTCAGAGTAATGTCCTTCATCGGTCATATTATTTGACCTGTAAAATAACACATATTGAGCTCCGTGGAAATGATATGGTAAGCTTGATAAGGTACAGCTATTCAACTGCGACTAAGCATATCAGAAGGATGTGGGGCGACCTGGTTATAAAAATTCGAGACGCACTGTGTCTTTGGAAGGCAGTTCTCATGAGCTCCTCCAAAGAACGAGACACTTGATTCGGGTTCTTACAGGCATCACATGACTTTTTGCATTGTGATGCAGGTAACTGTATGGAACAATGGAAATCCACAGATCAATATATAGGTGGAAAATTAAGAGTCTGCCTCATGACTCTCAAACACAACATTACCTCTTCACCAAAGCTCTCAAGAATCTTTCTTCTCCTGCATCCAGAACCTTCGCAGAATGTCACCATCTAAATATATCACAGAACCGGTGAAGATTAGTGTCACCTGGAGTATAGATAGAGCCAGAAAGAAGCTAGAGAAGATTCACCTGCTCAAAGTCAGATATAGGCTTCTTCGAGGATGGAGATTTCTTGTTGTCTGAAGTCCGCAGTATAAACTCCTGTCAGAAGAATTGATAAGAACTCATGTGAGGTCCAGTGAATTAAGAGTAGAATAAAACAGTTAAACCAATACGGTAAAGAACGAATTAACTTACCATTCGCTTCCTATCATCTACTCCATAGTATAACACACTTCTAGAGGGTAATTGATCTCGACCTGCTCTACCTGACTCTTGATAGAATGCTTCCATAGATTTCGGTATATTAAAATGGCAAACCATTCTAACATCCTTCCTATCTATACCCTAAGAGATTAATAGTAGTCACCAGTACCACATTCGATAAGATAAGAATCAAAACCGTAATACACGCAGACAAATAAGAATCTTAACTGCATACCATTCTGTAGAAAAACCACTAGCTTATTACTACGTTCACCAGGAGCTCCCAAGCATTAATAAGACATGAAACGTAGAGAATCACAATAAATCAAGGAAAATATAAACCATAGTCGAGTGGAACAAATAATTTGCAACCCTTGAGTATTACAGAGTAAAGAAGTATTACTTTTTAAAACAAAGCAACTGCCATAGAAAAGTACCCCTCGGAACTAAATCGTTCACTTGGATAGCGAGGTAATATAGGATAAGCAGCAGTCCTGAGATTTATTTTAAGGGGTACTATGAATGTGAAATCAAAGGTTATGTAAAGAGTTGGTCATACCCAAAAGCCACTGTGGCAACAACAACTTGCTTCTTAGAGGACAGCCAATCATCCAAAACGGCACTTCTGAGCTTACTATTGAGCCCAGCATGATAAACTGTGAGCAAAATGCAAATTCATATGTTCTAATGTTTGCGGAGAAATAAAAATCACTGAAAAAAAGTAAAAAGGCATTAGTTTACCAGCAGATGAAATCCCACTCTTGGAAAGATAAGCAGACAAGTCATCACAGGTTGTACGTTCAAGACAATAGATAATTGCACAAATATTTCCACATGACTTAAGCAGGTTGCAAAGGTCAGCATAAGCATCGTTAAGTAGGTCTTTGTAGCGAACTGTGTCAATAGGCAAAAATTTAAACAATGGCAAATCAGATACAGTGAATTCGGTTTTGATAACAGAACCATGAAACATTTTCAGGAAAACTATATCACACTCTTCTAGAAAGAAAAAGGTTCATGCTGTGTTAAATTTGATGGCTCGTAGGTAAAACCTTCATAAAATATATTCGGTCGGTTGAAAGATGACTTCAGGACCAATGGATCTTGCAGACCCAAAGAGTCAATAACATCCTTCTGTACCCTGGTAAAGGTTGCTGGTCAGAAAATTTTGCGGGTCTGCTTGTGTTAGAATGCATTGAAATAGAAAACTCACTTAGGAGCAGCAGTAGCAGTCAGAGCTAATACTGGGACTTCAGCCAGACAATCTCTTAAGGATGAAAGCTTTCGGTAGCTTGGTCTGTTTATGACAAATAAGTAAGTACACAGTACGGAACCACCAAAAATAATGGTTCCACCATTACCAAAATACTAACCTGAAGTCGTGACCCCATGTTGAGACACAGTGAGCCTGATATTTCATACACAGTGAAGCGAATTTAAATATCGACTCAGGTCAAATTTTCCTCAAGACTTTTTTGGTTCCAATACAAGAACCAAAGGGCCTCACCTCGTCTATAGCGATGAGATTTAGTAACCCCCTGGCATGGATTTTTCTCAGCTTTGACATAAACCCTGAAGTGGCGATCAGTTCTGGAGTGACATAGAGCAATCTTACAGAGGGCTTTCCAGAATCGAGATCTTCATGAATCTAACAAAAGAATAAATCACATCAAGAGAAAGAGGAAACATATAAGAAGATATCTGATCCAGCTCATCCTAGAGACAATTAGGAACAAATGACCCAATACTTAAAACGAACCAAATGTGGCGATCATCAAATGAGTCTATCAATGTAAACAGAACAAATAAGAAGCAAGCATTTTAAACTTCAACAAAGTATATTCATTTCACCATGAGGCTAGTAGACAGCTTAAGCATCAGATGTTCATACACGTCCATCCAAACGCGAAAACACACACATATCAACATAAACCACAGTAAAAAGGTTACCGTGTTTCTCGCATTCATGGTCTGGGTTGATGAGAGATACTCAGCAGCAATACCTTTCTCCTTCATTGCCATCACTTGGTTTTCCTTAACAAAGAGAAACAAAAGAGGATCACCACGTACCTGCTTCATAAGAGGCCTGGAACAAGAAAGAAAAAGAAAACTGCAGGAAATGCGGGGAAAGAAAGTAGTGGTCTTACCATCAAAGCTTTGAAGGTGAAAACACAAGAACAGAAGGAGGGAGGAAAAATGGCACAAGTTAGAGCCATTTCAGCTTCTCCATACATGAATAAAGAAGGTATAATCACAGAACCCAAAAGAGAAAACGAATTACCAATCAAAGGAGAGACAACAAGCACGATTCCAGGTTTAGCAAGTGCAGGAATCTGATAACAAATAGATTTCCCTCCTCCCGTCGGCATCAAACAAAAGCAATCCTTTCCTATTTCAGCAAAAACGATGCCAACAAAAGCAAGAAGAATCAAGGCAAAAGTTTTGACAATTAAATATTCTCTCTCGAGCAACTCGTGTACCTGATAGAACTGCTTGAATAGCCTCAAGTTGCTTCCCTCTAAAATCTGCATGACCGAAATGCCATCGCAAGAGCTTCACCAGAGCTTCTTTACCACCGATGGCGTTCTTGTCGGAACGATGCACATTCTGCACCGGCAATGGCGATTTCTTCATTTCTCCGATCACTCCCTAACCCAGCCACAAAAAAAAACGGAATTCATCGATGTCATTCACATGGAAGGAATAATAAAAAGAATTCAAATACCTCTACAGAAAATACTGATTCACCGAGTGAGATTCGAGGTGTACGTGACTCTGCAGTGATTATGAGAAAATTTCCAGCGTCCTGTTGACAAGAAGCCGCGAAAAAGTGAGGCGCTCGCTCGGTGCTCATGGAACGTCCTTTATGCGCTAGAGACTGTCAAATGGGATGTGCAAAGTTTGTCGTTTCAAGCAATCATTTCTGAACACCGTGTCGTTTATTGTAAAAGGAAACGACATTACGTTAACCTGGAACTGTGGGGGATAGGATCATATGAAGCGCCGAGAAGCATACAGCTGTTCCGTTTCAACATTTGATGCCCCCAAGTTCAGACGTTTGAAGGTCTCGAGGTTCAAAACTTTGATTGTTCTTGCTTTCAAACAGGAATCGATTCACTGCGAAAATTTGTGGTTTTCCCTGAAAGTCACAAGCTTTTTGGTTCTTTAAAGTGTATTGTTTTCAATATTTCTGGATACTGTTGTTTTCAGTTCTTGTGAAAGGATGGTTTTCTTGAGTTGGGGCAGGCCATCACCCGACCAACAGAAGCATGTACTCGACAAGTAAGATGCAAATATATATATATATATATATATATATATATTGGAACCTTGTGCTGCAGAAATCTCTCTAATATTGTATGTTTTGTGATGCCGTTGGTGAGTAAAACCCAGAACAGGAGGGTTCAACTATGACGAAAAATACAGGGGAGCTTCAGTTAGGTCTGTGGATAAGCTGAAGGATGATGGAGAGCTTGACAAAGATGGGTTCTTGATCAATCATGCACGGGTTTTGATTGGTTCAGGACGGGAGGGAAAGAGAGCACTTCAGAGTTGGAGGTTCGTGGCTGTCTTCATGGCATTATGTTCAGATACAATAGTTTCTTTATGGGTATCACAGGGATGATAGGTGTTTGATATTGCAGACATTTTGGTTTGGATTGGTCATTTGTTGATCCCCTGACTCCGGTTGAGAAAGGTAGGAAGTTTTGCGTCTGCGTCAGGGAAATGCTCCCGTGGGTTATGTTGCCTCTGCAAGTGGTTTATGTAGACGAAAGCCGGAAATCCAAAAAGGGTGCTGCACATTTCCGATTTGGCAGTGGCACCCTCCAGGGCCATCTACTGGTATGTATTATCCTGCCGTGGTTTCTAAGCGTATTGCTGTTCTTTTAGGACGATGTCTGTGGTGGGGGTCCTGGTCAGAAGCAAGTTCTTCGATCTTCATGTTTAAGAGTAGACCACATATTGAACTTAAGATTAGTCTTAAAACAGTTTCCACTGCCAGTTAGATGACATGCTCGTATGATTAGGGTGGATCACTTGAAGTAGGTCAGAAAGTAGATCTCGGTTGATCTTTTGTGCCTTTTGTGGATCAAGCTCATTCTTTTTGCACGGTTTTGAAGTCTCAAATGGCTTTCACTGATATGGTGCAGGCGGGAGAAGAGCGGGATGAGAATGGTAAAGTGTGGTATGAGATACTCTCATTCTCAAAACCTGTCCACTTCCTGTCTTTCGTCGGCTGCCCATATGTGAAGTTCAGGCAGAAGTATTTCGCTCATCAATCTTCCGATGCTGTCCTAAAACACGTCAATGCTTCTCGATAGCCAGGACATGTATATTCAGTTCAGAAACATGTACAAAAAAACTATTGGTCACCCTGTAAACTTGTGTTTTATCGATGTAAAGGGCAAGAATCGGATGGGGGAGATAAGCTTCTTCATTTTAGTAGTAGCTGAGGAGAAAACTGTGACATTGGTTGATCATTAGAGAGCATCTCTAGAAGGACTTGTAACAAAATGTTATGCATGTAGTGACATCATCATAAGTGTGATTTTATGTTTCAAGAAAGCTAGGAGAAAGTGGTTGTAAGAAGATTTCATGTTGTAATTGCCACATCATCTAGCTTGAACAATCTTAAATTGTGGTATGAATCTATTCCAATGTGACCATGGGCCTCATTTAAATCTTCAAAATACCAAAAAAAAAAAAAAGATTGTCATGACCTAAAAACTGTGCAAAGATTGTCGTGACCATGGGCATTACGGTTTATCCGATTTGGACAATCCCATCCATATTCAATATAACCGATGTGGATTATATTATGTACAATTTATTTTGTTTTCGAAATCTATTCGGATTTTTCGGTCGAGGGAACACGGAAAACTTAAATAAAAAAATAGATACTAAAATTTAATTATACTACATATACTTTTTATTTTATTTTATGGTTTTATGATTTTTTTTAGAATTTATTCTTATTAATAACATGAAAATTTTGAATTCAATGAATTCGATTTATTTTGGTTTCACTGATCTTAAAATCGAACTATTAGAATCCAAATTGAAATCGAATTTATTTTTTGTTTCAATAATTCTAAACTCGAATTATCAAGAATTAAATCGATCAGACCATTAAATCCGATTCAGTTCCATTTTTCTTTTAAAACCAAACAAATTGAATCGGACCAAAACCCAAACAGTCCCAATCAAAATCCGAATTGTTTATTTATATGGCATTGCTAACTCCATTTGGATGAACAATGTGGGACTCTTAGCAGAATGTGACCCTTCATTCCAATGCCGGTCCTTTTTCATGGGCTGATTAGTACGATACAATAGGTACCGTCAATCTGAATTCCATATAAATAAGATATTTACATGAAGCCATTATTATCGATTGTTAAAGACCTCCATTAAAACTTCTGGGCAAATGGATTCATATTCATGCTCTCAAAAAACTAGGAGAGAACATGTGAGAACAATTGCAGCAAGATCCTATCTTGTTTATACTACCATCATCTATCTTGAACACTCTAAGATCGTGACCGTTCGATCCAAATCCCGGTTTGTCATCGTCGTCTTCATCAGTGAAATAAATAGAGTTCTTCAGACATCCATAAAACTCGCCAGCCGTGACACAGAAACAACAGTCTGTGGCCAAGACAAAAGCTCTGTCTCCCAAGGACTTCACTTCTATCCATTTCCCCCATTCCTCGTCCAGCTTGTGAACCTTGAAACCAACAGTCTTCGAATCACATTCCTTCACTATGTCACATGGAGTGGCACCGTCCTTGTCGTTTAAGAAACCATGAAGGCAATCCACACCATATTTTCGTCTGAGATCATCCTCGATGGCTTGCCCTCTCTGCACTTTCCCCTTAATGAATCGATCAACTACGTATAATTCTTCACGATACTCAACAAAGCTCTTGTTATCATTTCCCGTAAACAGCGGAGGTGAATACTGCATTAGATCAAAAGATGAATGGATCCACCAAACGATCCCATTGATGTCTATGGCATACATTAGACCTCCTCGAACTATAATGTCGCAGAATGCACAGACTTGCTTTTCGATTTTGGTCCATTTTTTACCATTCCAGTAGCGGAGTTTACCGTCGCAGCCAACTCCAAGAATCTGAGTCTCCCCTGCAATCGTAACCACGACGACTCTCTTGAAACCGGAAACCATTGTTTCCTTTTGAATACAATTAACAGCATAAGTTTCTTGAATCTTTGACACTCCAAACGTCAACAAATCTAAACTTTGACAAGAATGATTGATCGGAAGGCGCGACAGCGGGCAAAGGAGACGCCTTTTTCCCGATTCGAGTTCTTCCAACTTCATCAGCCAAACCCTTTGATCAGAGGAAAAAGGTACGGCAACACGAAAGTAAGTAGCGCGTGAGAGAAAGGCGTCGTGGTGGTCGATACCTGGGCGAACAACAAGAGGAGAGACACGGAGGAGAGGACGGCTCGGGATCGGCTTGCCGGCGGCGGTGGCGGAGGATCGCCATTTTCTGCAGATGCTCCGGAAACAGATGAGTTCGATGTCGGAAAACAGACGGTCAGCTATCATCTGTAAGAGTTCCTCCGGCAATTCAGACCAATCAACCCCCTCCGACATGTCTCCGAGATTGTCGTTGTTGTTTGTTCGTCTGAATCCGGGATTCCGTCACACTGTAAACAGAAAACAAAGAGAGAGTGATTCAGAAAAAGTGAGATAAAACCCACAATCATCAACTTATTTCCAGATATGAGATCTGATCGAACATGAGAACAGAACAGAACCACAAGAACTTATAATCCGTAGAGTGAGAACTTTTACCTTAAATCTTTCATTCACTTTCAGAAACACATGGTCCACGACAAAGATCGTCGTCTCGTGCGTTGACCAAAGGTTGAGCGTGGAGTCCACGCGGTGTTTCCCTTTCACATTTCAAGACTCGGACTCCCTTGAAATGACATGTTTACCCTTTTGCTTGGCCTTTCGGGTCGTTTCACGAGCCACTTCACTCAGACGCGAACAATGCAGCCCAACACCATGCATTACTCATATTACATATATTTGTTTTCTTTTGTAGCTATAGCATGAAGAATCTGGAATTCCCGAAAAGAAGTAATACTTCAACATAGAATATTACAGTGCTTCAGAGCAACGAACCGAGCCCGCCAATATATGTTGAAGTCTCCGGTGAACATGGTGATCATCGGAAATCCGTTTGGGCTCAGATAGAGAAGCTTGGGGCGGTGTGCTGTCTCTTCGCTGTTGTAGTCTGACTAATCGAACTTGATGTCGCTCTGAGCAACATGATGGCTTGTAGCCGGTGTTATAAAAGTTTCTACGCGTAGTAGGGACCGTCTACGAAAGTCTAATTTCGGGCAAATTAGTCGCTAATGTCTAGTTGGATTACTCGGTAATTAGTTGGAGACAGATTTTGTTTTAAATTATTTTTTAATTGTTAATATTATTTTTTACAATTTTTTATAAAGTTTAGGATAAAAATATCAAATTTATTTAGTTAAATCGATTTTAGTTTATATTTTCTATAAATGTCAAAATTAAATTCACTAACTGGTACCTAATCAATCGCTGATCACCGAACGTCTAAATAAATAGAGAATAGACGAAACTACGCGGAGACTTTTATATACTGATGATTGTAGCTATACATTCTAACAGCTCTTCCCGTCCTTGTCTTGTTGTACTGAATGAAACACATTAGATTAATTGTATATGTGTTTAAATTTGAATTATTAATTATTATGTTTTATGAGCTATCTTGGATGGTTAGTTGAATATAATGTCTTTAAAAATATAAAAAATTATATCAATAAAAGACAACTTGATTTTCTCCACTGATTATCCAATATAATATTCAAATTTAAAAATATATACAATTAATTAATTAATTGCGTCTCTTATTACCTTAAAGTTGGTGCGTATACATTTTGTATGTCCAACTTGAAAATGAACACACTAGAAATCCTTTATATGTCATACTTGGAAATGAACACACTAGAATTTTGGCTACATGATCACGAGTAGAAATATGATGTATCACAATCATTCTAACTAGAATCTCATTGCTAACGAAGTGACAATCGATCTTAATGTGCTTTGTATGCTCATGGAAAACTAGATTCACAACAATATGGATAATAGATTAACTATCACAATATAATTGCATAGAGCGAGATTGTGAAACACTTAGACTTACAAGTAATGAATTTAACCATTTTATTGCCAGTGCACAATACTTGCCTTCGACGGATGAACAAATATTGCTTTTTGGTCGTCCACAAAATAGGTGAACCACCTAGAATAAGATACCTACAAGTGACTGAACGACGAGTGTAAGAAAAATCTGTGCATCAAGCCACTAAAGATAAATCAACATTGGCCGTGAGAAGAATACATTGACCCGAAGTAGTCTTCAAAAAATGAACCACATGTAAAATAACATCTCAATGATTAACCGTGGGACTTGGAAGAAATTATGATAACATGTGGATATTGTAAAACAAGTATGGACGAGTGCCACAAAGATAAACAAATCAACCAACGAGACATAAAAAAATCAGGATTAGAGAGAACTGGTTCTATGAAAAAGTCTTAGGCGATAATTTTGTTCTATTGGAAAGAAATATGGTTTGGATCCCAAAACTCCTACTTCTAAAATAATATCATGTACATATGTTCTCTGACATAGATATATGCCAGATGTGTCGCGAGCAACCTCCATACCATGAAAATACTTCAAAGTACCTAGATCTTCCATGTGAAAACACGAGTTTATATAAGTCTTAAAACATTGTATGTGATGGGGAGTTGCCAAAGACTTTAAATCATTTACATAAACCAAGGTGCTTATAAAGCGAATGTCACCCTTGTCAAGAGTAAACAACAAGTAATCTGTCAATGAAAACCATAGTGAAGTAAAGCCTAAGATAACTTAACAACTCAACACCTTGGAGCTATTTAAGACCATAGAAAGATTTATGTAATAAAAAAACTCGAGCATCTTTATCATCTCAAAAGAGCAAGATAGAACTTCATATAAACCTCATCATGTAAATCAACATATAGGAAAGTATTGTGTACATCCATTGATGTACCTCCTAATTAACCACAATAGCCATAACTAAGTATGTTCGTATTGTTGTCATGTTTGTCACAGGTGCAAATGTCTCACCATAATCAATCCCTTCAACTTGATTATTACCAAGAACCTTAAGAGGAGCTTTGTATCGTTCCATCGTACCATCATAACTTTCATGTGATTGCTTTCTTTTCTGGTGGTAAATGTTCAAGTGACCACGTCAGATTCTTTTCTAAGGTATTGAGTTCATCTTGCATGTCTCGACACCAACAGTCATCATGACGTGTCTCTGTGCGATTACAAGGTTCAACTTGTGCATAAATGGTTGTTGCAAAGGTGCATTGACCAATAGAAAAATGATCACTCGACAAATAAGTAGAATAGGGATGAGACATACTACATGAAGTGAAGGAAGATGAATCATCTTGTGAATGGCTCAAAACACGAACAGTGTTGACGATGAAATCTTGAAATTTTGTAGATGAGTGTTTGATACGGTGACCATAACCTAAACATTCTAGAGACAATGGTTCTGCATTAGACGATGCAAATGATAGAACAATAGAAGAAGACGATGAAATCGAACCTTCCATTTCATTTGAATTGGGCACTTACAAGTATTCTTCAATTGGAACATTTGCACATTATATTATCGGAGGTAGAAAAGTGATTGGAATAGAGGGAATTTCATCTTTCACAATATCATCGAATGTAGAGCTACCAAAGTAGAAATATATTCAGAGACTTGAGCATTTGGTGATGAAATAGTGCAAAAACGGAACTATTCTTCAAAGAACTTCACATATCAAGATACATGTTGGTAAAGATCAAACAACCTCCAACCTTTCTGGCAAAAAAAAAAAAAACCCATAAACACACAAAGATGAGTACGTGAGACAAACTTGTCCCTATTGTGTCGTAGGTTGTTCAAGAGTTCAATTGGCGTCTTGCCTTTAAGAGGCGAGTTTGAAGTATGATTGATAAGATAACCAGTGGTAAAAAAAAATTTTCACCTAAAATCATTTGATAATGCTCCTTGTAATAACAATGCATAAGCAAATTTCATGATATACCTATTTTTTTGTTCGGTGCGACCGTTCAGCTGTGGGGTTCCAACACATGAAGTTTCAAGAATAATAACCTGATTATCGCTACGAATGCACTTGACCTTCGTTGAATATTGACGTTTCATAAGAGCATAAAAACATGCAAGTGTGTAGAAACATCAGACTTGGTCCGTAACAAATATAGCCACATCTAGAGGAATCATAAACTATAGTTAAGGCCTAAATATGAAATGGTACTATACGAACCCCATACATCATAATGGAAAAATTGAAAAATATAGGTAGTCTTATTACTACTTAGCGAGAAAACTTCCCGTGTCTATTTAGCACAAAAACATATATCATAAATTTTATTCGAAATATTTTTTTAAACTAGAATCAAAATTACAACCACAAAGAAAAGATAAATCTTGAAAAACTGGATGTTCCAAACGAGCATGCCACAAATCCACAAAAGAATCTCATGTAGATAGTTGCCACGATCACAATACCCATGAAATAATAAATTCATTCACGTTGCTCAACACTCCAATAAGCATCCTCGAAATGTTGTCCCATTTTTTGTTCACTCGAACCAAGTTTGTTGGAGATTAAATCTAGAATTTTTTTAGTTAATCACTAGAAAAACCATCTAAGCGAACCATGGTAGACTCCTTATCATGAGTAGCCACTGCAACCACATTGAACTAAGGCAACATTATCACTAAGTACAAAAAAAAAAAAAAACCACGACCACTATTAGAAATCCACGACGTTTGCTTGTATAAATGGAAGTATTCCGAAGCCTCTATTTTATGGTCATATATTTCTGATATGGTCGTCTCGACAATATGTCTCTTGTGTTACTTTTTCATATCAACTATTCCTTTGCTTCTTATTTGGAACGCGTGCCTACACCGGGAAGGCGGTGGGAGGCGGGGTGGGGGGGGGGGGGTACGTGTTGATATGAAGTCATATAGAAGCGGCACGTGCTTGTGGTGATGGGTGCGGGTCATACAACACTAATGCACCCGATCCTATTAGAACTCCACAATTAAGCGTGCTTCGGTGAGAGTAGTACTAGGATGAGTGATTTATTGGGAAATCCTCGTGTTGCACCCCTTTAGCGATGTTGTTTTAGGTTTCACCGTGATTGGACGATTAGACATTGAATTATACGTCATGCTTTAAAATACCAAAACTTTGCGTAAGAAGCACCTAATAACATGATTATTTTTGCATCTCGTGAAACTTTTAGAGATCAATGACACCCCGGGATGCTGGAGGCAGCCCAAACCCATTCTCGACCTCAAAATCTTCTATTTAGGTTGATGCATTGTATTTTTAGGAGCTACAAGATGCCCTAATCGAGTTTCTTGGGATACACATGTCATGTCTTGTCAATATGTCGCTTGTGTTGCTTTTGCCTCTCGGATATTCCTTTTGTTTCTTATTTAGGAAATGGGGCCCACATGCATAGGTCCGTGAATGGAGGGAACATACTGATCCGAAGTCATATAGGAGCGGCAGATGCTTGTGACGATGGGTGCGATCATACAAGAACTTATGCACCTGATCCCACTAGAATTTCGCTGTTAAACGTGCTTTGGGCGAGTGTTGCACCCCTTTTGTGCTGTTGTTTTAGGTTTTTGTTGTGATTGAACAATTAGACATTGAATTATACGTCGGGATTTGAAATAAATAACTTTGCATAGGAAGCATTGAATTACATTATTGTTTTTGCATTCATGCATCTTTTTGAGATCCATGGTGCTTGGGGTTGCTGGAGGAAGCTCGACCCCGTTCTAGACCACAAAATCTTCTATTTAGATCGATGCCTTGGATTTTTAGGTGTTGTGAGATGCCCATTTGAGTTTCTAAGGATACACATGTTACGTCTTGTCAATATGTCACTTGCATTGCTTTTTCCTCTTGGACAATCGTTTTTGATAACACGTAATCCGTTGTAGTTTTTATATCATTCTTAGGTCTAGTTTTGAGTAGATTACTTAGATTTCATTCATTTATCGAGTTTATTCGAGGATTTCCTCTACATTTCGTGTTTTGCATAGGAAATGAAGACATGAGGAGAAACACGAGAGATTATGGCAATTTAACCCCGAAAACGTAGTTGAGTGACAAGGTTCAACTTGTGCAAGGCCATAGATTGAAGTGAACATTCAAACACCGAGCGAAAGGAGCGGAAACAACATCTTAGGACATGCACGCTCGGGCATTGGAAGTGTGCCCGCTCGGGTAATTGTTGCCAAGACACCCCCGTAGCTTTGCACGACTTGGGTGCTTAAGGAATATGTTCGGGCATGTGTGCCCGCTCGGGTGGAATTGGAGTGCCCGCTCGGGCTAATTTTCACCAAACTTTGCCGTAGCTTTGCACGACTCGGGCTGAAGAGGAATACACTTGGGCATAGGTGCCCGCTCGGGCTAAAGTGGGTGTACACGGTCGGGCACAAGGCCTGCACGAGCGGATAGAAGTTGTGCCCGCTCGGGCCCTTATTTTTCTCAACTAATTCCTAAGATTTAGAACGGACAAAAAAGAAGAAATGAGATCTAAATAAAAGGAATTCGAACCAGATTCAAGGAGGGGACGATTCAGAGACATTGGAGACACACTTGGAGAGATCGAGAAGGACAGAACGAGGGATCCGAAGCATGGAGGATCTATTGAAGACATCGGTTGATGAATAGGGAGCATTCTTATTCTCTTTCTATGTTGAATTTAGATTTCTTTTGTGTTTCGTTTCCTGAGTTCATGTCCAAGTAGATCTATTGCCATAGGATAGAGAGTATTGCCAACATGTAATGAAGTCTTGTGCTTAATGAATGGTGGATCTTAATGCTTTCATACTTGTACGCCAAATGCGTCTATGTATGTGAGATGCGCAATAGATATATTGGTATACGCATGCTAGATAGTGGACAAGTCTACGCCAGTCAGTTCTTATAGGAGAGCTTGAATTCCCTGAACTCGTGATAGTATCTAAGACCAATGATCTTGTTAGAACTTCATTGCATCGTTGTGCGACTCTTGATACCTATGGTGTTTAGTCTTTGAGTCATTCCTATCATTAGTTTAGTTTAGTTTGCATTTGCATCCCATCCACTATTTGATTTCACACGTCTTATTCATTAGTCTAATAGCTTTAGAGTTGCATCAATTCCTTGTGTTCGACCCTAGTTGCTACACGATCCGTATTCTTGCGGAAGCGTTAGTCTAGGTAATTTATTACTTGATATAACACACATCAGTTTTGCTTCTTTATAGGTACATGGGACCCACACGCATGGGTCCGTGAATGGGGGAACATGCCGATACGATGTCAAATAGGAGTGACGAGTGCTTGTGGTGATGGGTGCAATCATACCAACACTAATGCACCGGAGCCCATTAGAATTCCGTGATTGGACTATTAGAAATAGGATAGTTAATGGGTGCTTGGGTGAGAGTAGTAATAGGATAGGTGACCTCTTGGGAAGTCCTCATGTTGCAACCTGATGCGTTTCAAGTTAAACTAAATTAACCTAAACTACTCGCAAGTGCACGACACGTGTGTAGTACTCTATGTGTAGATCCCACAGGAACTAGGCAACACAATCTAAACTCAAACTAGGAATCAAACTTGCTACAAACGAAATATTGATTTTAAGATGAAATAACAAAAAGGAATAAACTACGAGTTCTAGACAATGAAACAAACGTTCTAGGATACAGTTTCACCACAAGGCTTTCGAAACCAACAATCAGTCATCTAGTCATGCATTCCTAATTAAGATATATAAGGCGAACGGTCCTAATATGATTCCTACCCGCTCTCAAGGCATAGAAACGTGATCTAATCAAATTATCCCCTACTTTTGTGGCTGATACCTTAAATTAAACCCATAAGTTCTATGATTCATCCGATTAACGCTAAACCATTATTACTCTACTTTCGTGACCTAGTCTCGGTTGTTCTATGCCTGATCATCTGAGATTAGAATTCTGCTTTGCGGTCCTTCTCCTAAGTCCCTAACACATGCATCTACTTGGCCTTTGTAAATACAAGACGATTTAACATTCAGACAAAGAATAGATAAACAGAACAAGAAATTGCATTCATAGATAAATCAAAAGAGGTTTTGGGATAGCCATGAGCTAATCCCTTCTCCTAGAACAAAACTACTACTCAGTCATGAGTTCAAAACCAAACAATAGAAAAGAAATAGATAGTCTAAAAAAACATAGAAATCAAACGAAACATTGTCCCGATTCGATCTTCTAGTCTCCTTGTGTATCTCTTGTGTCAAGAGAGCTATCTCAATTGTGAATAAACTCTCAAATCTTCCTCTGAACGTCTGTAACTCCAAAGTCCAACAACTCCCATACAAAAATCCACTCAAATCAGAAAAAAGGAAAATTTCCTAAGTCATGCCCGACCGTGCATGGTTTACAGCCCGGTCGTGCACGCTCTTTTTCCATTTGTTTTGCCAGTTTCCTTTTCTTTTCAAATGGTGCTCCGCATGTTAGTTTTTCCTTCTAGGGTTGGGTGCCCGACTGTTATTGGTGTGCAGCCCGGTCGTGCATCTCTTCACTGCAACTGATCGCCCGGTTTTGATGTGATCATCTCGTTTTCGTACACGTTTCTCACATGATTTTAGAGATATTTATGACCATAGTTGCGAGGTTTACGTGTGATTTTGTATCCGTTTTACTTGTTTCTGTGTTCTTATAGGTTTTAATGCGTATTCGATTCATTTTGAAGCTAAATAACATATGAGGGACGAAATACGACATCGAAGATCATAACGGATCCAACGGGACGAGAAATGATTAAGTCATGGCCGAGCACACAACTCAGCACAACTGGGCATGCATCAAAGGACACAGCCCGGTCTAGCATGATCAAGTGCACGACCGAACGCTCATCCTCACCTTGTGCACGACCGAGCGCCCTAGCAAACACGATCGGGCACCCTCCTTGGTGAAGCAGCACGGTCGGCTTTGTGGAGAGCACGGTCGGGCATCCTCCTTGGTGAAGCAAGCACAGTCGGGCTATCAATGGTGCACGGTCAGGCTCTTTGTGCAAATTGATAGCGTCTATTTTGTTATAGTATTTTAGTTCATTTCGTAGTTAGTTTACCGAGCATTAAACATCATTTAATCCTCTCCTAGCGTTTTCTCGTGTTATTGCAGGAAATGAAATATCGGGATATCAATATGAGTAAATGAAGCAAAAATAAGAAAAACCACTCTCCTATCAGCTATGTACGGTCAACATCCAAAGAATCATAAACCAAAGAAGAAAAAAGGAAACAATGGCCGCTTACAAAAATGGAAACTTTTGGGGGCTAGAATAAAAATGAAAACTTTCGGTTGCTGGAACAAAATTAAGAAGAGCATGGTTGGAACATGAGAAGGAAATATGGTTTACATAAAATAGAAGCATGTTGCTGGAAAAAAATGTAAAATTCCAACCGCCAATCCAAAAATAGAAAGATAGCGCCTACACGAGAATTGGAAACTGTAACCATCGGAGATAGAAAATGGAAATGGCTGCTGGAAAAATTAATGGAAATGGAAGAACAAGAAAGAAGGCAACCAAGCAAAGAAGAAAAGGAGGATAAAAGAAAAGGAAACCATTGCTGCACAAGAGGAAAAGGAAACACAAGCTGCTGAAGAACATGGAAACCGAGAAAATGAAAACTAGCCAAAGAGGAAAGGAGGAAGAAAAGGAATGGGCTGGAGAGCTTAGATTCGACCAAAGAGGAAAAGAAGGAGAGAAGGAAAAAATGGAAAGAGGAAAGAGGATGTAGGGGTCAAGAGGGCAGAATGAATTCGGTCAGAACACACACCATTCCACACACAACACACACGAGAGAATAAGGGAGAGAGTAGCACGCTGGAAGGCTGGAGATGGGGCGACGAACTCGGAACACAGAGGAGCTATTGAAGAAATCGGTAATAGAATAGGGAGGGATCTCATTCTTTATCTATGTTGAATATAGATTTCTTTTGTATTTTATTTTCTAAGTCCATGCCGATAGTTTAGTAGCTACAGGTTAGAGAGCTTTACCGACATGTAATGAAGTTTTGTTCTTAATGCTTGGTTATAATATTTGATTGTTTTTGGATTGATTGGATGTTCTTAATGCTTTTATTCTTGTTGTCCACTTGAATGAATGATTATAAAAATCTGATTGCATTGGGAGATGAATAAGATTTTGGAACGTAGCCATGAAGTCTCATTTGATTTCGACCCTTGGCCGGTCGGTTAATTATATTTAGGAATTAGGATAGCGATCTTAATGCATCTAGTAGGTGATATTGTGCAATTGGGAGATTGATAGTATGCATGCTAGATAGTGGTTTTAGGAATCAGAAGAGTCATTCCCTAGGAAAGAGCTTAAATTCCCCGAATACGTAATGATATCTATAACCATGATCTTGTTAGCACTTCATTGCATTATCGTGCATCTCTCGAAACCTGTAGTGTTTAGTTATTTGAGTTTAATCCGTTGATTAGTTAGTTTAGTTTCATTCGCATTCAAAATACTAATTAATTTTCACCATCCTATTCATTAGTTTACTAACTTTAGAGTTGCATCGGTTCCACGTGTTCGACCCTGGTACTATACGATCCGTATTCTTGCGGAAGCGTTAGTCTAGTATTACTTGAGATTAACCACATCACAAATTAATCCTCATAGCTTCTGCACGGGTCAGACGTTCCAAGAGCAGGCCGGGCTATGCGTGCAGCACGGTCGGGTATCATGGGAAAATGATTTGTCTACATTTACGAAAGAAGCATGCCCGACCGGCATGACATGGAGCACGGTCGAGCATGACTTTCTAAAACAACCACCGACGAATTTGGTGGAAATGATTCGGCCAAGAGCTTCCATTTCAAATTATAAAGCCTCAAGGGCAGAAGACATCCATCATTCATCCATCAAACATCCAGAATACACCATTCATAGCAACCATTCATCCAAAGAGCTCTCTTGATGGGAGACACAACAAGGATTCGAGAATTGATT
This sequence comes from Gynandropsis gynandra, assembly GCA_036759665.1. Taxonomy (NCBI): domain Eukaryota; kingdom Viridiplantae; phylum Streptophyta; class Magnoliopsida; order Brassicales; family Cleomaceae; genus Gynandropsis; species Gynandropsis gynandra. The sequence goes on along the minus strand of CM071868.1, from coordinate 31,281,887 downwards.
CAGGATCATCGCTCGTTTGATATTTCTATGTTCGTTAGTCTATTGATTTCATTTATGTTGTTTAGACTCATGATCGAGTAGTAGATTTGTTCTAGGAGAAGGGATTGGCCCATGGCTATCCCGGAACCATCTTTGATTTTTTTATTAATGCATTTCCCCGTTTCGTTTATCTATTCTTTGTCTGAGCGGTTATTGTCTTGTGTTTACAGTGGCCACGTATATGCATGTGTTAGGGATTAGGAGAAGGACTGAAAGGAGAATTCTGGTCCTAGAAGATCAGGCTTAGAACAACCGAGACTAGGTCACAAAAGTAGGGTAGTAACGGTTGACGGTTGAATCGGGGCAATCATGAATCGTAATTGGGTTTAGTAGGTTGTGATCATCTCGTATCCGTACACGATTCTCGCATATTTTTAGATATATTTATTACGATAGCTGCGATGTTTACGTGTGATTTTGTATCCGTTTTACTTGTTTTCGTGGTTTCATGTTCTTATAGATTTTTATGCGTATTTGGTTCGTTTCGGAGCTAAAGAACATATACGAGAAAAACCACGAGCATAAGAGATTATAAGAGAGCAAACGGGATGAGAAACGGGAAAGGAATGCAACACGACATGAGGAGACAAGGCCCCAGTGGGGTGGTTTTCTTAGCCCACTCGGGCTGAACATCCAGCAGCACTTGCTCGAGTCGTACTCACCTTTAGCACGCAAGGATTAAGCTGCACGAGGAGCCCGCACGAGGTGCTCTCCATAGCCCGCGCGGGGTGGTGTTCCAGCAGGTTGTGCCCGAGTCGTGTTAACCCTTAGCACGCGAGGGTTGTTCAAGAGCAAAGGAGCCCGCACAGATTACCTCTCTAGCCCGTGCGGGGGAAGGCTGTAAATACTTCCCTAGAAGTTCTTTAACGAAGAATTTGTATAAAAAGTGACCCCAAATTGAGTTCACAAGTAGGCAAACATAGAGGAGAACCCTAGGAGGGTACACATCATCCATCATTCCATTCACGAGCCCTCTTTGCCGGGAGACACAACAAGGAGTCGAGAACTGATTCGGGATCGCACTCATTTGATATTTCTATGCTCCTTAATCTATTATTTCGTTTATGTTGTTTAGACTCATGATCGAGTGGTAGATTTGTTCTAGGAGAAGGGATTAGCACATGGCTATCCCAAAACCATCTTTGATTCGTTTATGAATGCATTTCCCCATTTCGTTTATCTATTCTTTGTTAAGCGCTTAATGAATTGTGTTTACGAATGGCCACGTATACGCATGTGTTTGGGATTAGAAGAATGACTGAAAGGTGAATTCTAGTCCTAGAAGATCAGGCTTAGAACAACCGAGACTAGGTCACAAAAGTAGGGTAATAACGTTTGAGGATTGAATCGGGCGAATCATTAATCGTAATGGGGTTTAGTTGGGGTGTCAGCCACGAAAGTAGGGGATGACTCAATCTAGCCACGTTCCTATGCCTTGAGAGAGTAGGTTTTACATTAGGATCGTCCACCTTAGATATCTTGATAGAGAATGCACGATTAGATAGATCAGAGATAGGTTTCGGAAGCTATGTGGTGAAACTAGATTCTAGAACGTTTATCTCTTTGTTTAAAACTCGTTTATCCACTGCATATTGCATATTCATCATTACATTGATTCTATTTTTTGATTCTTAGATCGTGTTACATTAGTCCTCGTGGGATCGACACCTAATTTACTACACAAGTGTCGTGCACTTGCGGATAGTTTAGGTTAACTTGTTAACTTGACACACATCAGGGTGTCAGCCACAAAAGTAGGGGATGACTCAATCGAACCACGTTTCTATGCCTTGAGAGAAGGTAGGTTTTACATTAAGATCGTCTACCTTAGATATCTTGATAGGGAATGCACGATTAGATAGATCGGAGTTAGGGTTCAGAAGCTATATGGTGAAACCAGATTCCTAGAAAGTTTGCCTCTTTGTTTAGAACTCACCATTATATTTCATATTCATCATTGCATCTCATCATCATTATTCCTTCTCAGCAAGCATTGATTCTAGATTTGACTCTTAGATCGTGTTACATTAGTCTTCGTGGGATCGACACCTTTATTACTACACACGTGTCGTGCACTTGGGGGTAGTTTAGGTTAACTTGTTCAACTTGTTACACATCAAGTTTTTGGTGCCGTTGTCGGGGAGTAATTGTTAACATGCCTTAGTTTCAGATTTAGAATCATACTTGTTTTTGTTTTTGTTTTCTTTTTATTTTTCTTTTCTATTTTGTACATTCTACTAATTCTTTTTACTTGTCCTTCGTAGGTGTATGAACTGATCTCGTGGTAATTTGAATTTGCATCGAATCGGCCCCAAGATTGAGAGAACGATTAGACAACGAAACAGGGAAAGGAAGAAGAAAGAGTAGACACGACCAATCCACGAGCAATCGAATGATCACGGACAGCTGCAATTACCCGTTCGTAATGTGGCACAATTACAACAACCGCAGGCTCCTCCACCACGTCGTCTTTGTTATTATGTGGTGCCGAATATGAGCAACGTCCAAACTGCAATGACGCCCGTTATATAAAAAACAATTCATGGGTGGAAATCACGAAGACCCTCATCAACATCTATGAGACTTCCTAGAGCTTTCAAGCACATTCAAAATTCATAGAGTCTTGGAAGATGCGATCTTGCTGCGTCTCTTCCCCTTCTCCATTGGGGGACAAGCAAAAACGTGGCTACAATCTCTTCCCGCAGGTTCAATCACTAAATGGGACCAGCTATGCACGGCATTTCTATCACGGTTCTTCCATCCGAGCAAGACGATTCAAATGCGAGGAGAAATCACAATGTTTAGAATTCGAGAGGGAGAGATGTTATTCGAAGCATGGGAGAGATTCAAGGACCTTTTGAAAATGTGTCCTCATAACGGTCTTGAGCAGTGGTATGCGATCCAAACATTCTACAATGGGATCACGTATGAGCATAGAACGACATTAGACAACACTGCTCGAGGATCATTCATGTTGAAGAGACATACGAGCTTATTGAAAATATTGCCATGAAACACCATGTGGTCTACACCAAGTAGTATGATAAACAAGACACGAGGTCTTTAGGAAGTGGATCAAGGAAGAGCGATGGGCAATGCGGTGAATGCCATGTATTGTGAAAATTGTGAAGAAATGACCATATGGGTACCAATGCACAATGCAAGAAGGCATGGAACAAGTGAACTACGCCCAAGAACAAGGCAATACGCAATTCGGGAACACTTACAACCCGAATTGGAGAAACCACCCGAATCTCTCGTATCGCATGACACAAACCGGTGAAATTTTTGGGTTTTCAACAAAGGCAGCAACCATATCAGCAATCGCAGCCATTACAGCAAGTCCAGCAATCTAATCACCTCCCTCAAGCTCCTTCATCAAGCCTTGAGGTGGTGATGCTCGAATTCATCAAAGAGCAAAGACAACATCAAGATAGCATCAAGGAGCAGCAATAACTACAAGCGAAATTCATCGCAGAAATGGAGCCAATGATGAATTAACTCAAAACTCGAATGGACTCCTTGAGCACGCATCGAGTGGGGACTGATATTATTGAGCTGAAAACTCAAATGGAATCCTTGAGCATGCCTGTGAAGATGCTAGAAAATTCCATTGCACAACAAGCTGCTTCATCCTCTTGGAATCCCGGGATGCTATCCGGAAAGTCCGATCCAAACCCGAGAGAGTACATAAATGCCATCTCTTTGTGCAGCGAGGATATGATTGATAACCCACCCTCCAAATCACAAGAGAATGTTGCTGGAAATTCGGTGGACAAAGGAGAGGGCAGAATCACAATCATGGAAGGGTATGAGCCTGATTTAGAGAAGCCATATAATGCTTCGTCGGTATACAAATACTCTGTACCATTTCCTGGATGCTTGGTGAGCAGCAAGAATCGAGAGAGCATGACGAAATTCTTCCGTTGCCTCAAGCAGCTCGACATCAACATGTCGTTCGTGGAAGCGCTCCAAAAGATGCCTAATCGAGCAAATTATCTTAACGAGTATCATTCCAAGGAGAAGCGTATCAAAGAGAGTAAGACAATAGCACCCACCAAGGAATGCAGTGGAATTCTCCAAAACAAGCTGCCCCTAAAGTTGAAGGACCCCAGAAGCTTCTCCATCCCACGCACCGTAGGAGACATTGACATCGGCAAACCTTTGTGCAATTTGTGAGCAAACGTGAGCATAAGACCACATTCGGTCTATAAGCGGGTGAGCTTCGGGAATATCAAGTCTACCAAGATGTGTCTACGACTCGCAGATCGCTCGGTAAGGTATCCGATGGGAATTGTTGAAAACATTCCCACCAAATTAGGTAGTATTTGCATTCCCACTGATTTTGTTGTACTGATATCGAGGAAGATGCTAACATGCCTATAATTCTTGGAAGACCACTCTTAGCTACTGCAGGTGCGAAGATAGATGTACAACAAGGGAAGCGCTCTCTATGTGTTGTGATAAGAAGATTGAATTCCATTTGTCCAGCCCCAAGGAGTCATGCCATAGAGTTTATGTGCTGAACGAGTTGGCGAATGACACGTTTGATCGAGTAAGTATTTCTGATCCTTTTGAGAGAGGTCTAACGAAGGTTTGCAATGCTGCAGGACTTACCAAGGAAGGAGCCAAGGTCTACACAAAATTTGTGAGTACCATTGAGGCACTGCAAGACGCTCCACACGAGAAGATGCCGCACGAAACACTCACTGATTTTGCGGTAGAGAAGGCGTCTAAGCTTCAGCTTGAAACTCTTCCTTCCTCTCTTCGGCATGAGACGTGAAAGCCATCCATTCGTCTCAAGAAGCATAGAAGAGTGAGCCCTTCAACATGTATACACTGGATGCCTAAAGAGGACAACCACGAACCCTCCGTCGATGATTAAAGGAGATTGCACCGATGTTTGGAAGAGAAAGGAGCGGCGAAGGCAATGCACAATGAGAAAGGAGATCAAGCTGAAAGATGGCACGATACAAAGACCCTATCTCGAGACTTTCGGTCAGGTGATTTTGTTCTACTTTTTTACTCTCATTTTAGTTCTTTCCCGGGCAAATTACGTTCCCGTTGGGTTGGTCCATTTCAGGTACGAGAAGTCTTCACACATGGAGAGGTAGAACTATGGAGCTATTCGAGCTGAACATTCACACCAAATGGGCAACACCTTAAGCTACATCAAGCCACTCCATCGATCGAAAGCGGAAACTCCATCTCCCTATTCGATCCACACATTGTGCACACATGAAGCATGGAGACCTCAAGCTTAATGACGTTAAACAAGCGTTTTCTGGAAGGCAACACAACATTTGTTTTCTTTTGTTTCATATTTCAGACTTGGTATATTTGAAAATCATAAAAAGTAAAAAATCATTAAAAACAAGAAGACGAAGACCTACAACCATGACTTCACCTTTCCTATTCTCCATTGGAGCTTCACGTCGAGGACGCCGTTCAATTCAAGTCTGGGGGGAGTAGCTCACGTTAGTCAGGTGATCTCATTTCATTTTCTTTTGTTTTTGTTACGTTCGTTTTAGTTTGTTTTTGAGTCCGAGTCGTCCCAGACACTTGTCCGGTGCCACGTTTTGAGATGAACCTTGAATCTAGGATGCTTAATAAGTTGGCCTTTTCCTTGATATCTTGCATGTTAAAGCTTATTAGTTGGTTGAAAATTAAGGGGGTTGTAAGTCTTTGGAAATCCTAGTGTTATTTATGGGAAGTTTAGACGAGCTTGGTAGGTTAGTTTCTTGTTCATTCTCTCTATCCAAGTGATTATACTTCATATAGACGATGCTTCACTTATTTTTCATGAGGATGATTTGATCGTATGAGTTGAGCTTGTTTGCAGAAAATAAGAGCGCACACTAACACTCTGCTATCGATAGAAATAATGTCTCAAAGCATTATCTAAAATCGATATGAGTGCATCGACCTTGATACTTTTTCGATGGTTTGGGTCTAATTGGTGGGTTGGCAATCATCTTTCTACGTCCTAAGAGCAAGGCGTATAAAATCGCCATCTACTCCGCTGCACTTTTGAACGAGGTGCAAGAGTATACCGTCATCGGTAACTTGGATCAAAGTAGAGATTGAATCTCTTCAAATACGATGTCCTAGAAGCCAAGTGTGTTCACAATATCAATAAAAGAAGAATAAAGAAAGAAAAAAATAGAATTAAAGAATAAAGAAGCTCGAGAATAAAACAATTATCCTCTTTGATTATGTGACTAGCATTTGTTTGAAGTCTCGTTTGGTAGAGAGAGCTGCGGTTTCTCACTTAGCTCATCTTTGATTTACTTTCTTATAGGTAGCCATGATGAACCTAAGATGAAGACTCAAAGTTATTAGACCAAAATTTGCTCTAACTTGTTTGTTGATCAATCAGGTTTGCTTTAGCGGTATTTCTAGGGGAAAGGGGAATTCTCGACTTTTATATCTCCATGTGTTCCACGTTTATGTTTGCTTAGGGACAAGCAAACATTCAAGTCTGGGGGATTTTGATAATCTCGTCACCGTACACATTTCTCGCATGATTTTAGAAATGTTTATGACCATAGTTGCAAGGTTTACATGTGATTTTGTATCCGTTTTACTTGTTTCCGTATTTTCGTGTTCTTAAAGGTTTTAATGCGTATTGGATTCATTCCGAAGATAAGGAACATACGTGGGATGAAATACAATATCGAAGGTCATAACGGATCCAATGGGACGAGAAATGAACAAGTCATGCCCGAGCACACAACTCAGCACGACCGAACATGCATCAAAGGACACAGCCCGGTCGAGCATGATCAACTGCACGACCGAATGTTCATCCTCACTTTATGCACGACCGGGCGCCTAACCAGCAGATTCGGGCATCCTCCTTGGTGAAGCAGCACAGTCTGGATTTGTGGAGAGCACGGTCGGGCATCGTCCTTGGTGAAGCAAGCACGGTCGGGCTATTAATGGTGCATGGTCTGGCTCTTTGTCCAAATTTATCCCCGTAACTTCTGCACGGGTCGGGCATTCCAAGAGTACATTCAGGCCTCCATTGATGGCAGCACGGTCGGGCTATGCGTGCAGCACGGTAGGACATCATGGGAAAACGACTTGTCTACATTTACGGAAGAAGCATGCCCGACCGGACATGACATGGAGCATGGTCGGGCATGACTTTGTAAAACATCAACCGAAGAATTTGGTGGAAATAAGTCGGCCAAGAGTTTCCATTTCAAATTATAAAGCCTTAAGGCACAAGACATCCATCATTCATCCATCCAACATCTAGAATACACCATTCACAACAACCATTCATCCAAAGAGCTCTCTTGATGGGAGACACAATAAGGATTCGGGAATTGATTTGAGATCATTGCTCGTTTGATATTTCTATGTTCCTTAGTTTACTGATTTTATTTATGTTGTTTAGACTCATGATCAAGTAGTAGATTTGCTCTAGGAGAAGGGATTACCCTATGGCTATCCTAGAACCATCTTTGATTTGTTTATGAATGCATTTCCCCATTTCGTTTATCTATTCTTTGTCTCAGCGCTTATTGTCTTGTGTTTACGGTGGCCACGTATATGCATGTGTTAGGGATTAGGAGAAGGCCTGAAAAGAGAATTCTAGTCCTAGAAGATCAGGCTTAGAACAACCGAGACTAGATCACAAAAGTAGGGTAGTAACGATTGAAGGTTGAATCGGGCGAATCATGAATCTTAATGGGGTTTAGTTGGGGTGTTAGCCACGAAAGTAGGGGATGACTCAATCAAACCATGTTCCTATGCCTTAAGAGAGGCTAGGTTCTAGATTAGGATCATCCACCTTAGATATCTTGATAGGGAATGCATGATTAGATAGATCGGAGTTAGGTTTCGGAAGCTATACGGTGAAACTGGATTCCTAGAACGTTTGCCTCTTTGTTTAGAACTCACCATTTCATTGCATATTCATCATTGCATCTCATCATCCTTATTCCTTCTCAGCAAGCATTGATTCTAGTTTTGATTCTTAGTCCGTGTTACATAAGTCCTCGTGGGATCGACACCTTAATTACTACACACGTGTCGTGCACTTGCGGGTAGTTTAGGTTAACTTGTTTAACTTGACACTCATCAAGTTTTTGGCGCTGTTGTCGGGGACTAATTGTTAACACGCCTTAGTTTCAGATTTAGAATCTTACTTGTTTTTGTTTTCTTTTTGTTTTTCTTTTCTTTTTTGTACATTCTACTAGTTCTTTTTGCTTGTCCTTCGTAGGTGCATGACCCGATCTCGTGGTAATTCGAATTTGCATCGAATCGACCCTGAGATAGTTTTTGTAACTCATGCAACTTTTCAAGATCTACAATGTCTTAGGCTGTTGGAGTCATCTCGGCCCCATTTTTACCCTCAAGATGATCTATTTAGGTTGATACTTTAGATTTTTAGGAGCTGTAAGATGGCTTAATCGAGTTTCTTAGGATACTCATGTCACGTGTTGTCAATATGTCAGTTGCAATACTTTTGCCTCTCGTATATTCCTTTTTCTTCTTATTTTGGATATGGGGCCCACACACATAGAGCCATGAATGGAGGGAACGTGCCGGTCTAAAGTCATAGCGTCGAGTGCTTGTGGTGATGAATGCGATCATACAAGCACTAATACATCGGATCCCATTAGAACGATAGTTATGCATGCTTGGGCGAGAGTAGTTCGAGGATGGGTGTTCTTTTGAGAAGTCCTCGTGTTGCATCCCTTTTGGTCAGACGATTAGACATTGAACTATACTCTAAGATTTGAAATAAAATAACTTTGGTAGGTGATAATGCCTAATTCGTCCTAGTATTTTCTGTAGATTTTGTAAAAAAAAGATGAATCAGCGGAAGCAAGATAGAAAGATTAAGAGCGAGCAAAAGATCGAGAGAATTAGAGAGAATAAGAATAACTATTCTCTTATGCATTTCTTTAGAACTAAAGGTACATATTTATACAAGTAAGTAACATTTGATCAATGAGAGGTAAGGAGAAGTGATCTTTCTGAGTGTTAGCATTCAACTTACGGTAGTCAATACACATGCGCCAACTCGTGATCTTTTTGTCGGAATCAGTTCGTTGTTTGTGTTTGGGATGACGGTGATGCCTTCTTTCTTTGGGACTACCTGTACAGGACTCACCCACACACTATCTGATATAGGATTTATAATTCTAGCATTTAACAACTTAAGGACCTCTTCCTTAACTACTTCCATCATGTTCGGGTTTAATATACATTGATGTTCAACGAAGGTTTTAAAGTCGTCTTCTAAGTGAATCCTATGCATGAAAAGGGTTGGACTAAGTCCCCCTATATCCTATAATGTATAACCTAGAGCACCTCTATACCTCCTAAGAGCTTCTAACAATCGTTGTTTTTGGGATTTGTCTAAGTTATCATTCACTATCACAGGATAAATAGACTCGAGTACAAGAAATTCATACCTCAACCCTTGTGGTAAGGGCTTCAACTCCAGCTTCGGTGCTTTGTCAACACTCCAATCAGGTGCTGGACGTTTGGTGTGGGTGTTAGCCATCTCGGGAGTGGTTGAACTCTCACTTCATGCTGCCATGACGTTTTCTTGATCTGAACTGAGGTCCACTTGAGCTGTGCTTATGTACGTGTGAGTTGAGCATTGATCTTGACAAGGATTGTCTGAAATTCCACCTTTAGCTTAGGTTACGACCTGATGTGCTCGGATCGCACATAAATCTGCTTGGAGTGCATCTAGCTCGGTGTTAGGGATCTCCTTTGTTTTTACTTCGTCTATCAGGTTTTTGTAATATTTTAATTCGTTTGGGTCCTTATATAGCCCTTCCCCAGCTGCTAAAAGAGCCATCTCAAGAGAATCCATGTTCCCCAACTCTTCAAGAACTTCCTCGGCTAGTTTCTCTAGGACGTCGATGTAGAATATTGAATCCACCATACAAGGCTGTGATATGCGTTATATCGAGTGATAAAACCTAGACTAACGCTTCCGCAAGAATACGGATCGTGTAGTAACTAGGGTCGAACACAAGGAATTGATGCGACTTCGTAGCTATTAAACTAATTGAATTAGACGCATGAAAAGACTAAAATTGGAATCGTGGTTGAGCTGAAGTAAATTAGATCGAAGAGATAAAACTTTATGGCTGAGAACCATGGGTATCGAGAGTTTGCCTAATGAAGTAACGAAGTTCTAAAAGGATAATTGGTCTAAGGCACTATCATGGATTCAGGGAATTCAAGCTCTCCTATAGGAACTGACTGGCGTAGACTTGTCCACTATCTAGCATGCATATACCAATGTATCCATTGCGTATCTTACATGCATAGACGCATTATGACCGCTATCCTAATCCCTAGATTTAACCGATTGACCTGGCGTAGATTCTAAACCGGCAAACCCTAAATCATGGCTAAGTTCCGAACCCTAATGCCCTGGCGTTGGTTTATTAGATTTCTAAGATCATTCAATCAAGTGGCGTACAGGTAGAGAAAGCATTAAAAACAACCATGAAATCTGAAAACATGATAAAATACCAATTTCATTCATTCGAGTGGCGTACAAGTAATGAAAGCATTAAGGTCAAGGCTTCAAGCACAATTACTTAACTAATCGGAATCAAGAAGACTTCTAAGCAAACCTAGACCATTGTTCACGATTCGACAAAGTTGCACTAATGACTAAAACTCGAAAATTCATGCTAAGTATCCATCCGTTTATTCCTAAAAACAAAAATCTACATCTAATCCTAATAATCTAATCCTAATCACATGACAATACTCGATGAGTACTCCCCCCCAGACTTGAATGAAACACCGTCCCGGTGTTCAAAACCTAAGAGAATACCGCATACCAAACAACGGGAAAAATAAGGGTTAGAACGTGTGCACCTTGTGTATCTTGTAATCCCGTGTTCGAGTCCGGACATTGTATGCGTCTCCTCCTCAAGTATGATATCAACGTTGAAAAACCTGTGAAAAAGATTCACACAATCCCAAAAGAAGGAATACTATCTACCGAGTAAGTCAATGTGAAAAGAAAAAGAAATAGTCCGAAAAAAAATGAAATGAAAAATGCAAAAGTCGGGTTGCCTCCCGATAAGCGCTTGTTTAAGGTCTTGAGCTTGACCAAAATGTGCTACCCATTAGATGGACGTCCTTGACGTCGTTGTGTGCGTAGCATCCTGCGTACATGAGGTGGTTGATAGAGTGTAGTACGCGGTTCAATTGAATTCCTTCCCCGATCAGTCATGTCGTCCCTATTCTTCATTTCAACCTTCATCTTGGATGCCTTATCAATGTTCCAATCTGATGCTGGACGTTTGTAGTGGTTGCTAGGTACCTCAAGAATGGACGAATTGTCGATGTGAGCCATTTGTGCTGTGCTGGAATCTGCCTGGGATCGTCGGAGGGTTGTGCACTGATTTGCAACATTTTCTTGGCTTGAAACATTCCCCAACTGATCTGTGGGCTCGAAACCTTCCCCAACTGATCTGTACTCATGTGGTTATGAGTTGAGAAATTGCCTTGATGAGGATTACCCGAGAATCCATCCTTATCTGAGGTTGCGATCCGCTTTGCTCGGGTCGCGCAGAATTCTGCTCGGGGTTCGTCTAACTCGGGGTTTGGGATTTCTTCTATATCCTTTTCATCCAGTAGCTTTGTACAAAGCTTCACTCCGTTAATGTACTTACAAAACCCCTCTCTAGCTGCTGGAAGAGTCATCTCAAAAGGATCTAATATCCCAAACTTCTCGAAGACTTCATTGGCTAACTCCTCTAGGACGTCGATGTGGAATACCGAATCCACCATACATGGTTGCTTAAGTGTGTCGTTCAGATTGAACTCCACTTCTTCATCCCCGAATTTAAGTGTGAGTCTACCCTCAGCGCAATGTATGATCGTCTTTGCCGTATTGAGAAACGGCCTACCAAGGATGATTGGAATTTTCTCGTCCTCCTCCATATCTAGTACAACGAAGTCAACCGGGACGAAAAATTTTCCTATCTGCAAAGGCACGTCTTCCAGCCTTCCCTCGGGTATCCTAACACTCCTATCAGCCATGGTTAACGCCATTCTCGTCGGTCGAAGATCCATCTTACCCCTAAGATCCAATTTCTTATACAAAGACAATGGTAGCACGCTTACGCTTGCTCCGACATCGATTAGTGCATGGTTTATTTCATAATCTCCAATTTTACAAGGGATTACGAATATACCTGGATCCGGCATCTTTTTGGGTAGATTAGGCTGCAGCATTGAATTCGTTACCATAACGGATTCCATCTCCACGTCTCGCTTGTTCGCAAGTATCTCTTTGAGGAACTTGGCGTATGAAGGCATCTTCTTCAACGCCTCATGGAATGGTATCGTGATGTCCATCTTTTTCAACATCTCAGCAAATTTCGCAAATTGAGCGTCATCATCCTTTTTGCGTTGACGTTGAGGAAATGGCAAAGGAGGTGATCTCGGTTCCAATTTCACGTATTTCGGCTCTCCCTCCTCCTCGGGTTTACTTTTGTACTCTTTGCTGCCACTGCCATTTTTCATTGCTTTGTTGGATGATTCACCTTCGTCGAATGTCGAGGGAATGGTTTGATCAATCAGTCTCTTACGTTGACGTTGTGGGAATGGGAGAGGAGGCGGTCTTGGTTCCGGTTTCACGTATTTCGGCTCTTCCTCTTCCTCGGTTTTCATTTTTCGCTTCTCAACGTAGCTGCCATTTTCCACTGCTGTGCTAGTCACTTCATCCTTCTCAAACATCAAATGAGTGGGCTGATCCACCACTTTGCCACTCCGAAGATATATGGCATTGACGTGTTCACGAGGATTTACTTCCGGCCGCGCCGGTAGAATTCCTTGCGGTCGTGATGATTGTGCAGCGAGTTGTGAGACTTGAGTATCCAAGATCTTAAGATGCGTTTTCACCTCCACAAACTCATTTTTCATCTCTTGATTTTCTGCTCTCATCTCTTCATGACTTGTTCTCAACGCTCTTATATCATTGGCTTGGTTCTTTTGCTCTTGTATGATTTGAGCTAGCATTGATGTGATATCGGGTCTAACTTCTTGTTGCGGAGGAGCAAGCGCACGTGGTTGAAAATTCTGATTTTGGGGCTGCGTCCTCGGCTGGAAATTCTGATTGCGTTGCATCAAACGCGGTTGAAAGTTTCCCGATGCTCGTTGTGCATTGAATGCACCGTCGGAATTCTTGTACGAGAGATTGGGGTGATTCCTCCACTCGGGTGTGTAGGTATTACCCAAAGGTTGGGCGTTGCTCACATAGTTCACCCCTTCGTACCCTTGAATTCCTTGCTCATCCGGCTGCTCATAATATTCTTGCTGATTCATTCCGGACATCATATTGCGGAGCTCATTGAATTCACTTTTCATCTCAGCTCTCATTTCAGCTCTCATTTCCGCTAACTCGGCATATATGGATCGCGTATTATCCACGTTAGCTACTCTCGCTGGAGTGTTGCGATTATACTCTCCGGCGGTTTGATTTCCTTCGTAAGCCATACGATCTATGAGATCCTCGACTTGTGGGAAGGTGAGGTTGCTTAAGGAACCTCCAGCAGCGGCTACGATCAAAATCCTCGTATTGTCCGATAAACCTTGCATGAAGTTGCATATGAGGTAACTTTGATCCATACCGTGATGTGGGCAAAGGCGTTGGTAGCCTTTAAATCGCTCCCACGCTTCATACAAACTCTCGGCTGCCCCTTGCACAAATGTGTTGATGTTGTTCTTGGCTAGCTGAGCTTTGTTTTGAGGGAAGAACCTCGTCATAAACTTTTCTTCTAGCTGTTCCCATGACGCAATAGAATTCGCTGGTTGCGAATATAGCCAATCTTGTGCTCTATCTTTCACCGAGAACGGGAAAGCAGCTAGCATTATATCCTCATCCGATACCCCATCTCCAGCCCTTATGGTTCGACATAGCATCTTGAAATCAGTGAGATGCTGGTTTGGGTCCTCGGTTGGTCTCCCTCTAAACGCCGCGTTACCAAGCATTTGAATAAATGCCGGTTGAAGCTCTACGCGGGCGTTTCTTCTTGCAATGCAAGATAAGAGCTGCGTGTGCCTAGGGACCGTGTATGATCCATAGGTCAGTGCCGGTTGCACTCGTTGCGCGTTTTGAACGTTCATATCTTGACGTTCGGCCATTAGCTCTTCAACAAACGGTTGTTCAATCACTTCCTCGGTTTGAAAATCCAAATGTGCTTGCGTGTTATCAACTGAATTGCTTGCACTAGCTTTCGATTCTTTCCGTAGTTTTCGGAGCGTTCTATCGATGTCGGGGTCGAAAACTAGATCCGCTTTTCCGGTGTTTCTCATGCACAATTAAGCTGCACAAGAAAAAGAAGACAAACACAAAGATCACGTGAGATACGAGAAGCAAAAGAACTTGACTCTAAACGAAATGACAAACAAAAACACGAAAAAGCAAGAAACAAACAAGACTCCTAAAAACCTAATGTCTAATCTAAAAGTTTCCTAACTCCTAAGCCGTAATCAATTCCCCGGCAACGGCGCCAAAAACTTGATATGCGTTATATCGAGTTATAAAACCTAGACTAACGCTTCCGCAAGAATACGGATCGTGTAGCAACTAGGGTCGAACACAAGGAATTGATGCGACTTCGTAGCTATTGAACTAATTGAATTAGACGTGTGAGGTGACTAAAGTTGTGATTTTGATTGAGCTGAACTAAACTAAATCGAAGAGAATAGACTTTATGGTTAGGCACCATGGGTGTCGAGAGTTTGCATAACGATGTAATGAAGTTCTAAAAGGATAATTGGTCTAAGGCACTATCATGGATTCAGGGAATTCAAGCTCTCCTATAGGAACTGACTGGCGTAGACTTGTCCACTATCTAGCATGCATATGCCAATGTATCCATTGCGCATCTTACATGCATAGACGCATTACGTCTGCTATCCTAATCCCTAGATTTAACCGATTGACCTGGCGTAGATTCTAAACCGGCTAAACCCTAAATCATGGCTATGTTCCGAAACCTAATGCCCTGGCGTTGGTTTATTAGATTTCTAAGATCATTCAATCAAGTGGCGTACAGGTAGAGAAAGCATTAAGAACAACCATGAAATCTGAAAACATGATAGAAACCAAATTCATTCATTCAAGTGGCGTACAGGTAATGAAAGCATTAAGCATCACCATTCATTAAGCGTAAGACTTCATTACAACGTAGCAAATCTCTCTAACCCATGGCAAGGAATCTACTCAGACATAAATACAGACAAGGAAACACAAGAGAAGTCTAGATTCGACATAGATGTAGAAAGAGATGACTCCCTATTCATAAACCGATGCCTTCGGTAGATTCTTCTCGCTCCCGATCCGTAGATCCGTCGTTTTCTTCCTTCTTCTCCTTGCCCTAATGTCTCCCAATCTCTTCTGATGTGTTCTGGTTCGTCCCCCTCTTTTCAGATCTGATTTTTCCTTTTAATTTTGCCGATCTAGATCTTAGGAAAGTTTGTTGGAACGCTGGACCCGAGCGGGCATGCTCTTTACCCGATCGTGCAGGTGACCTACCCGATCGTGCACACACAAATGAGCCCGATCGGGCACCATGCCCGACCGTGTACTTCATCAGCCCGAGTCGTGCAATCTTACGGAGTTTTCTTGCCATGAATCAGCCCGAGCGGGCACTCCAAATGCACCCGAGCGGGCACCTATGCCCGAGCATGTCCCTTGAGCACCCGAGTCGTGTAAGGCTACGGGGTTGATTGGCATGAAATAGCCCGACCGGGCACTCCCTAGTCACCCGAGCGGGCATGTCTTGAAGTGTAGTTTTCCGCTCCTTTCGCTCGGTGTTTGAGTGCTCGCTTCCATCCGTGGCATTGCATAAGTCGAACCTTGTTACACAACTTCGTTTTCGGGGTTAGATTGCATAATCACTCGTGTTTCTCTTCAAGTCTTCGTTTCCTACACAAAACACGAAATGTGGATAAAGTCTTCGAATATACTCAATAGATGAATGAAATATAAATAATCTACTCTAAACTAGACCTAAGAATGATATAAAAACTATAACAAACTACGTGTTATCAGGCTGCTTGAGTGTGTCATTAAGATTGAACTCCACTTCTTCATCTTCGAATTTTAGTGTGAGTTTTCCTTCAGCACAGTGTATGATCATCTTTGTCGTATTGAGAAACGGCCTACCGAGAATAATCGTGATTTTCTTGTGTTCTTCCATATCTAAGACGACGAAATCGACCAAGACGAAGAACTTTCCAACTTGTAATGGCACATCTTCCAGCATGCCCTCGGGTATCCTAACACTTCAATCAGCCATGGTAAGTTCCACTCGTGTGGGTTGAAGATCCATCCTTCCCCTAAGATCCATTTTTTCGTATAACGAAAATGGTAACACGCTTACGCTTTCTCCGACATTGGTTAGTGCATGGTTAATTTCATAATCACCTATTTTAGAAGGGATCACGAATATATCTGGATCGGGGATCTTCTTGAGTAGGTTTGGTTGCAGTATCGAATTTGTCATCATCACGATTTTCGTCTCCCACCTCGTTTGTTTGCAAGCACATCTTTGAGGAACTTGACATATGGAGGCATTTCTTCAATGCTTTGTGGAATGGAATGGTGATGTGCATCTTCTTCAACATCTCAACAAATTTAGCAAATTGAGCCTCATCATTCTTCTTGCATTGGCGCTGTGGAAACGGCAAAGTAGGAGACTTTGGTTCGGGTTTAACATATTTCGGCGCTTCTTCCTCCTGGGTTCCTTCTTGTGCTCTTCAATGTTTCTGCCCTTTTCCACTAGTGTACTAGATGATTCACCCTTTTCAAACGCCGAATGAATTGGTTGATCCAGTTTCCTACCACTCCTTAGGTGAATGGCATTGATTTGCTCTCTCGAATTCGGTTTGGATCTCCCCGGTAAAACTCCTTGTGGACGTGCTGCCCCTTGTGCAAGTTGTGCAACTTGCGTCTCCAAGTTTCTAAGGTGAGTTTGAAAGCCCTCCATCTACTTCTTGGTGCTCTCTTGATCCGCTTTCACTTCTTTCAACAAATTATTCTGATTTTGTTGCACATCCATCAACAAGTTATTTTTATTTTGTTGGACTTGGAGGAGATAGGCGAACATGGTGTTGATGTCGGGGGCTGCTTCCGATTGAGTTGGGTGTGGTTGAGATGCATGTGGCTGATAATTTTGAGTTCGGGGCTGCATCCTTGGCTGAAAGATTTGGTTTCGTTGCAGCACCCGCAGTTTGAGGCTGGTTGTTGCTCACGTAATTCACCTCCTCGTACCCTTGAATTCCTCGTTCTCATGGCTGCTCTAAGTATTGCGAACGACGCACTTCTGACATCATATTTTAAATTCCCACAACTTGATCTTTTACTTCAGCTATTTCGGCATATAAGGCGCGCGTCTCATTCACATAGGCTACTTTTGCTGGAGTGTCACAGTTGTATTCTCCAGCAGCGTTGCTTCCTTCGTCGGCCATTCGATCTATCAAATCTTTGATTTTCGGAAATGTGAGGTTACTCAAGGAACCTCCAGCAGCGGCTATGATCAAAATCCTCGTGTTGTCCATGAGTCCTTGTAGAAAGTTGTGGATGAGGTAACTTTGATCCATGCCGTGATGTGGGAAACGACGTTGATAGCCCTTAAATCGTTCCCACACTTCATATAGACTCTCAGAAGCTCCTTGAATGAATGTGTTAATCTTATTCTTAGCAAACTGAGCTTTACTTTGAGGGAAGAAGAGCTAGCTGTTCCCATGATCATATAGAGTTTGTCGGTTGAGAATACAACCAATCTTCTGCCTTTTTTTATTGAAAACGGGAAGGTAGCCAACACGACGTCTTTGTTTGAAACCCCTCCTCCCGCTCTAGTGGTTTGGCAAAGCATCTTGAAACCAGTAAGATGTTGATTTAAATCCTCAACGGGTCTCCCTTTGAATGCTGTGCTGCTGAGCATTTGGTGGAATGCTGGCGAGCATCCCTCCTAGTGATGCATGACAAGAGTTTCGTATGCCTAGGGACCATGTATGATTCATAGGTTAACATTGCTGGAATTTGTGGTGCAATAAAATGTGGTGTGTTTTGGTTGATACGTTCTGCCATCTGTCCGTCTTCGCTCTCGTCTTCAAATTTTGGTTCGATTACCTCCTCGGGCTTGCTGTCTAAGTCCACTGATGTGTCGTGTATCAGATGGCTTGCACTAGCTTTCAATTTCTTTCTCAAGTCCCAAAGCGTTTTATCGATTTCTGGATCGTAAACTAGATCAGCACATCTGACACTTCTCATGCACTAGTGAGCTGCACAAGAAAAGACAAACACAAAGAAAATCGTGTGAGCTCCGAGAGGTAAAAGAAATTGACTTAAGAAAAATAAAATAAAACAAAAATACGAAAAACAAATAAGACTCCGGAAAGGACTATGTCCTAATCCAAAAGTGTCCTAACTCTAAAGCCGTAATCAATTTCCTGGAAACGACGCCAAAAATTAATGTGGTTAATCTCAAGTAATAATTACCTAGACTAACGCTTCCACAAGAATATGGATCGTGTAGTGCTAGGGTCAAACACTAGGGAATCAATGCAACTCTAAAGCTAGTTAACTAATGAATAGGATATGTAAAATCAAGTAAGTGTTTGGAATGCGAATAAAGCTAAACTAACTAATTAACAGATTAAATTCACTTAAATAGACACCACAGGATTCGAGAGATGCACGGTGATACAATGAAGTTTTAACATGATCATTGGTCTTAGATATTGTCACGAGTTCAGGGAATTCAAGCTTTAATATTGGAACTGACTGACGTAGACTTCTCCACTACCTAGCGTGCATACTACCAATCTTTCGACTGCGTAATCTCACCCACTAGATGCATTAAGATCGCTATTCTAATCCCTAGATTCAATCGACCGACCTGGCATAGATTCTAAACCAATTAAATCCTAAATCATGGCTAGGTTCCAAAGTCTAATCCCCTAGCGTAGATTCATTAGACTTCTACAATTAATCATTCAAGTTGCATGCAAGAACAAAAGCATTAAGAACATCCAATCATTTTGAAAACGGTCAAATACCATAATCATTCATTCAGGTTGCGTACAAGAATAAAAGCATTAAGAACCACCAAGCACTAAGAATGAGACTTCATTACATATCGGCAAAGCTCTCTAATCTGTGTCTGTGGATCTACTCGAACATGGACTTAGAACACAAAATACGAAAGAAAACTATATTCAAGATAGATAAAGAACGAGATCCCTCCTTATTTTAATACCGATGTCTGCTCTCTCTTCTCTCTCTCTCTCTACGTTCTCTGTCTATATCTGTTTGTTTCTATCCGAATTCAAGCTCTTCTCCTTGCGCCCTTTCTTCCCCTTTCCTCTTTCTTTCTTTCCTTTTATCCTTTTCCTCTTTGGTCGTGCTTTTCCATTCTTTCTCATGATTTTCCATTTGTGCTTAATCGGCTGGAGGTTTCCTTTTCTTGTTCAGCGCGTGCGTGTTCTTCATGCCCGACCGGCACAAGAGTAAGCTCGGTCAGGCACTTCATTCATAGTGTGATCGGTCAGGCTTCACCTACGCCAGAGTCGTGCTCTACGTTTGGTTGTGTTTGCTGTTTTGTGAGCTCGGTCGTGCTGGGAATGGTGCTCGATCGGGCACTCCATTTTTCTTGTATGCCCGATCGTGCTGGGAATGGTTGATCGATTGTGCTCTCCCTTTCTATTGTAAGCCCCATCGTGCTAAAGAGTGTGATCAGCCGGACTGTACCTTTTCCTTCTTTGCCCAGTCATGCTATGCATGTGTGATCGGTCGGGCATGTTGTCTTGTTGGTGAGCGGCCGAGCACTTCCTTCATAGCTTGGTCATGCAGGTTTAGGTAGTTGTAGGGCATTTGCTCGTGTTAGTGTCCAATATCTTCATTTCTTGCAAATACAAGAGAGAACATGATAACATGTAATTCGTCGTAGTATTTACATGATTCTTAGGTTTAGTTTTGATTAGATTTCTTGGACTTTACCGACTTATTGAGTTTATTCGAGGATTTCATCTACTATTTCGTGTTTCGTGTAGGAAATGAAGACATGAAGGAAAACACGAGTGATTACGGCCATTCCACCCCGAAAACGTGTTTGAACAGCAAGATACAATATGTGCACGACCACGGAAGCAAATCGAACACTCAAGCATCGAGGATAAGGAGCGGAAACAGCAATCGAAGTGTGCACGCTCGGGCTGAGAAGTGTGCCCGCTCGGGCTCAGGTTGCACAATTAACATAGAAAATCTCTGAGAGCAAGCCCGACTCGGGCTGATAGACAACACACACGGGCAAGAGAGCCCGCTCGGGCTGAATATGGTGCACGCACGGGCTGACTTGTGCATGAGCAGGTGCAAAGTGTGCCCGCGCGGGTCCACCTTTTTCTCAACAACCTAGTTTGAATTTTGAACGGGCTGAATTTAAAAGGAACAGAAGGGGGAAGCCACAAACAGACTGGAAAAGGCAAGAGGACAAGGAGACGAACCAGGCCAAAGGAGAAGAGGGAGAGCACGGCCGAAGAAGGAGACTTCGGGGAACCGAAGGATTCATCGGAGGTTACGCTCAGAGGACAGGGAAGATGAAAATCTACTTCGTTTTTGTTTGCTTCTCTATGTATTCTGAGTAGTTCTCGTTGCCATGGGTTAGGGATGCCACTGTAAAGGATTGTTTGAGTTATTAATGCTTGATTTCGGTTTTGTTCAATTGAATGGTTCGATAGGTTATAGATTTGTGCGTAATGCCTTCATACGTTGTTGATTTCATGCTTGAATAAGACTAGATCTATTCTACTGAGATTAAGCACGTATGAGGGAGATTAGAGATTCGTCTAGGCTTGGGAGAGTCAAGCTTGAGTCTCGTGAATGAACCTTCGAATGAATTAGGTTAATGAGAATCTGGCCAAACGGTTAATCTATTTAGGAACGGTAATAATCGAGGTAGAATTCCCATTGTTCGTCATGCATCTAAGTATAGATCTACTGCATCGGGAGGTGAGTACGTTTATATCTTAGATAGAGGATTTAGGCTTGGGAGAGTCATTTCCGTTTATAGAGGTTGAGTTCCCATCCGACATTAGAGGTTGAATTCCGCATCGTTCTTCATGCATCAAGAAGTTTCACACTACATAGGGATATGGGTGACGTTGATTTCCTAGGTAGGAGATTTACGCTTAGGAGAGTTATTTCTAGCACTAGGGGTAGAGTTCCCTACTGTTCTTAACACGTCTAGACGTTCCGCGCTACATCGGGAGATTAGCGATGTTGATTTTCTAGGTAAAGGATTAGATATTAGTTCCCCATCGATTGATACAAACCGACTTCATGATCCTTAGAAACATCCATTGCATGTTCCGGTATTCCCGACACCCATGGTACTCTATCTTGTTGAGTCTATCTTCGTTATCCTTTATTATCTTTACTTTCTCGTTTCATAATCTTATATTGATCGATCTTCTTCTCGTGAAATCTTAGTTCTAACGCTGCACTCAGTCCCCAGAGTTCGACCCTTGTACTACACGAACCGTATACTTGCGGTAGAGTGGTCTTGGAAAAATAAAACCTCTGATTCCGACCATCAAAACACTAGAAGAGGACTAAATGATGCTCAATACTCGGTGAAGTCTAAATGAATGATTAAACTAACTATGAAAGTGAACTAAAATACT
Source organism: Gynandropsis gynandra (assembly GCA_036759665.1). Lineage (NCBI taxonomy): Eukaryota > Viridiplantae > Streptophyta > Magnoliopsida > Brassicales > Cleomaceae > Gynandropsis > Gynandropsis gynandra. The sequence continues at coordinate 31,260,152 of CM071868.1, read as the reverse complement.
ATAACAAAATAGACGTTATCATTGTAGGAAGTGGTGTCTGAGGGCTTACCGGGACAACCTAGGTTAGGAAGAAATTCAACACAAGAACATCAATAAAATCTATAAGAATAGAAAGAGAAGTATATAAAGGATTCAAGGGCTTTGAGAATCAAACACAGAGCTGTTATAGGAGACATAGTTTCATAAATTTAGGAGATAGAATTGGCTAAAACATCATGGGAAATGATGCGAGCCTAGGCATGTCGTTAAATCAAGTTCTAATTTCTAGACCCCTCTACCGCAAGTATACTGATCGTGTAATATCGGGGTCAAACTCAAGGAACTAGTGCGAACATCAAAACTAAGATTCAAGAGAAGAAGATTGATCAAAATATGATTTTCAAGCTAGGAAATAAAAGCAAAACATAAAGAGAACATAAAAAGAAAACAATGCAAGGAATGGAAGATTATCAAGCCAAAAAACTATGACACAAAAGAATAACGGGATTAAATTCGATAAGATAAACGGGTTTCCGAAATATCGGGACTTGTAATGGACGTTTCTATGAATCATGAAATCAGATTATATCACTCAATGGGGAATTCAAGTTCAAATATCAGAAATGACTCTCTTGATGCCTAAATCCACTATCTAGGAAATCAAAATTCTCATATCTCGATGAAACAAATAAATAACCTAGATGCATGAGGAACACTATCACAATTCCTAAATAGATTAATTGACCAGTTCGATTCTCATTAATCTAATTCATTCTAGGGTAAATGCAAGAACTTAATCTAATTTCTAAGCCAAGACAAGCCTCTAAACTCATTCAGTCAAGGGATTAACAAGGATGAAAGCATTAAGAACAATCCAATAAACCATTTGAGAGAACAATCTGAAATCAAGCATTAAGACCCAAACATTACAAAAGCACCCCTAACCTATGGCAAAGAGGTTGCTCACAAAATCATAGATACCAACACAAAACAATAGATGAATGTCATACAAATCATGGAGAATAGCAAGGAAATAAAGTTTTAATCTTCCATATACTCAATACCAGCCTTGAATCGAGTTCTTCAGTTCCCCAACCTCTTCTCCCAAGCTTCCTCCCTCTGAAAATTGTGTCCCCCTGGTTTTTCTCTCTTTTTCCCTTTTATTTAGTGTGAAAACATGTTTTAGGTTTATTATACACCCGACCGAGCACAACAAACCGCCCGGTCAGACTGTCTTCAAATGGGGCGATCGCCCGGGTAATGGAGTTACCCGAGCCGTGCGTTTTCTTCGGGGTGTCTTCTGATTTATGAGTCTGATCGGGCTGTCTAAGGCGCCCGGTCAGGCGCTAGACTTTAGTTGCCCAATTTCTCTTCTTCCATTCACCCAATCGTGCTTTTGATGTGCCCGGCCGAGCACAGTACACCACCAAGTCAGGCGCTTCTGAACTTCTCTTATATTAAGTACATGGAATCGAGGTGAACCCTATGACTATCATTGGAAACTTGATTTAGCATAAGCTTTTCAAAGCTATTAGTATTTGGATTTATCCATGGATAATAAAAAAGCAAAGAAATTGATAACACGTAATCCGTTGTAGTTTTTATATCATTCTTAGGTCTAGTTTTGAGTAGATTACTTAGATTTCATTCATTTATCGAGTTTATTCGAAGACTTCATCTACATTTCGTGTTTTGTATAGGAAACGAAGACATGAGGAGAAACACGAGAGATGATGGCAACTTAACCCCGAAAACGTAGTTGAGTGACAAGGTTTAACTTGTGCAAGGCCATAGATTGAAGTGAACATTCAAAGACCGAGCGAAAGGAGCGGAAACAACATCCTAGGACATGCCCGCTCGGGCAATGGAAGTGTGCACGATCGGGCTAATTGCTGCCAATCACCCCCGTAGCTTTGCACGACTCGGGCACTCAAGGAACATGACCAAGAAGAGGTGCCCGCTCGGGTGGATTTGGTGTACCCGCTCGGGCTAATTACCATCCAACAATAGCCGTGGGTTTGCACGACTCAGGTGGAAGAAGCCACACGCTCGGGCATGGGTGCCCGCTCGGGCTAATTGAAGGCAAATGGTCGGGCACAAGGCCTGCACGAGCGGGTAGAACCTGTGCCCGCTCGGGCCCTTGATTTTCTCAACTAATTCCTAAGATTTAGAACAGCCAAACTAAGAGAAATCAGATCTAATAAAAGGGGTTTCGAACCAGATTAGAGGGGGACGATTCAGAGACATTGGAGACACACTTGGAGAGATCGAGAAGGACGGAACGAGGGATCCGAAGCATGGAGAATCTATTGAAGACATCGGTGGATGAATAGGGAGCATTCTTATTCTCTTTCTATGTTGAATTTAGTATTCTTTTATGTTTCGTTTTCAGAGTTCATGTCCAAGTAGATCCATTGCCATAGGTTAGAGAGTATTGCCAACATGTAATGAAGTCTTGTGCTTAATGAATGGTGGATCTTAATGCTTTCATACTTGTACGCCACTCGATATGAATGAATTTGGTATTTCATCATGTTTTCAGATTTCATGGTTGATCTTAATGCTTTCATTACTTGTACGCCACTCGAATGAATGATGTTAGAAGTCTAATAAACCAACGCCAGGGCATTAGACTTTGGAACTTAGCCATGATTTAGGGTTTAATCGGTTGAGAACCTACGCCAGGTCAATCGATTGGATCTTTAGTCGTTGAGTCATTCCTATCATTAGTTTAGTTTAGTTTGCATTTGCATTCCATCCACTTATTGATTTTACACGTCTTAACCATTAGTCTAATAACTTTAAGGTTGCATCAATTCCTTGTGTTCGACCCTAGTTGCTACACGATCCGTATTCTTGCGGAAGCGTTAGTCTAGGTAATTTATTACTTGAGAAAACGCACATCAAGTTTTTGGCGCCGTTGCCGGGGAATTGATTACGGCTTTAGAGTTAGGAAAATTTTAGATTAAGACATAGTCCTTTCCGGAGTCTTCATTTGTTTTTTTTTCTTTCTTATTGAGTAAAAAAAAATAAAAAAAATAAAGAACATTTTTACCTCTCGGAGCTTAATTGAATTTTGTTCTTTATTTTGCGAGGTAATATGAACAACATCGACTCTTGGAGTGCCGATATAGCTGAAATG